>CM076575.1:980551397-981277654 GCA_034641835.2 Pinus albicaulis
TTAGCTTACCTTTAAGTTCTTGTTAAAGATAAGATGAGCATTGGCTAATATGATGGTGAGTTATTTATGGGAGAACCTGAGGATACATAATACAACAAATAGAGATAATGCTTCTGTAGTGTAATATATCATTTTTTATCCTAGTTTTTGGTCACAGATTAATATGTTTTTCAATTAATCAAATCTAAAATGACTCGATTTGTAGATTGAGATCAATCAGAGACCAGTGAATTGCATGAGCAAGAGGACACCATACTAGGACAAATTAAGGACATTTTTGAGCCTAGAGATGTGAAATTCTATGATTGTATTTTAGTAGAAGTAAAAAAAAAAATTCAACAAAGATAATTACTTCAGTCCATGCTTTAACATACATTGTTACACCAAAATACTATTCTACGTCATGATTGAAAGCATTAGTGCCTATTTGTAGGGTGAAGAGAAAACTCTAAATGGATCCATAAGTTCAGAGTGGTCAAGTACAAGCCTTAAACAAGCTTGCCACTGATGAGTGTGATATCATACAACAAACATTGAGTACCTACATCAATGCCCAAGGATTATTTGGTTATGCCTATAAATTTATATATAATGGAAGATGAAAAATTCACTCCAGTGGCGGAACATGTATGATATTTCTATTCCAAAGGTGCAACATTTGGAAAAATGGGGTGCTTCCACAGGTAGTAAACACTTCTTCCACAAAGAAGTGTTGGACCACCTAAATTTTCATACAATCTTAACAAAAAAACCTTGAATCTATACTTGACAAAGAGCTTGGTATATGTGCATTACAACTTGTAGTTGTTCATAAGAGGCAAATATTGATAAAACATATATCATAATTGGGATATTTATACATAGGAGGAAAATTTGGAATCTGGAGCATTGGCCTTGGAGAACTTGGATATTGCACCTTTTGATGATCATCATCATGTTGAAATGCCACCCCCACCTACTGCCATGTTCAACCCAACCAAGACTATAACAACATGCGCTTCAGGTAAAAATTCATCTTTGCAATTACCTCCACATCTGCATCCATGTGTATGCTCGTGTTAGTGCTAATAGGAAGGAATATCAGATACTAGATTGATAATGTGTTGGACATTAACAAAATTATATTATCTTATTGGAATAATTATCTGTTTTCATTTCTTATATTATGATATTAAATATTTCAATTTTCAAACTTTCAATTTCTAGTTTGTAATATATTATCTCTATTTTAGAAAGTGGACACATGGCATATTTCATAAACTTGACTCTTTTATCATGATGACCTATTTCGTAAATATAACATTTTGGGCATGACGCCCTACTTCATTTCATAAAATCATTGTTTACACTTCCTATTATCTAGTTCTAGTTTAAGTGTGTAGTTTGTAACTACAATATCAACAATATTATCTGTGTAGTACTAACAATTAACAGTCCATGATTAATCCACTAAGATGACATGTTTAAAAATTCATAATTATGTAGACATTTCGCATGTTTTTTTGAATGTGTATGTGTAAATATTAACATTATATTGCGATTTTTCATAGATTAGGAAGATTCTTTTGTTGTATGGTTGAAATGGGTATTTGACGTATAATGAATATATTAGGATGTGAGGTTGTGGACTAGTGTTGTCAGAGTGTATATTGGGAGCCCTTGGAGCACCATTTCTTAGAAAATCATTGTGAAATGGTGCTCTAGAGGCTCCTTCTTGACACTATAGTAAGACTGGTCCACAACCTCACATCATAATGTATTCTTTGTAAATCAAATACCTGCTTTAACCATACAAAAAAATCAACTTTTGAATCTATCACAATTTGAGATAAAGTTGACTACATCAACTATATAAAATATGGTTGATGCAAAGCATCAAGTCACTAACCACCACTCCACCCATTGACATGTTCACTAGGTTAGATTTTTCAACAACAAAAAAATTCAACCCACCCATCAGTTATTTAGAAGCTAAATTGAACTACAATAAATTCTCTAATATAAAATTCTCTAATATTATTCTTGTGAACCCATGGTTGGATGAGAATTGTA
Organism: Pinus albicaulis; assembly: GCA_034641835.2. Lineage (NCBI taxonomy): Eukaryota > Viridiplantae > Streptophyta > Pinopsida > Pinales > Pinaceae > Pinus > Pinus albicaulis. The sequence continues at coordinate 980,553,450 of CM076575.1, forward strand.
ATAAGGAAAGAGCACTATACAAAAAATACCAAAGCATTGAGAACTTTGCAATGTTGTTAGTAATGCAAAAAGAGAGTGAATTTGCGAAAAATGAATAGTAAAAGTTTCCAATGAAAAGAAAATATAACCCTAGGGATTTTTGGAAAGAACTACATGTTTGGAAGAAATTGCAAGGTAACAATACAATTTCACACTATCATATAGAGTGATCAAGGTATCATATGGAACCGAGTTCTTCAAAATGTGAGGATCAAATGATCTTTCACAAAGTTGAGAAATCTTCAGTTTGGTCATCTTCTTATTGTATTAACCCAACTGCATAGGGTTGGTAGGAGTTTTAACCTTAGCCTCCAAAAAACACCACAAATAAACCTCCTCTAACATCTGTAAAATGCACTTCCAAGGTGTAAATTTGGATGCACACACTAGACAGTCACTGTGAGACCAAGACTAGTGACTAGTCATATATGTAACTCATGGAACACACCTCAACCAAGAAAATCATCCAAGAGGGGTAAAAATAATACTAGCAACCTATCATGGGTGAAAATCAAATCTCCTAGTCATAAAAAATGTTTCATTCACTGGAATCTCACAAGCATCTCACCCAAAACCCTCTCACAAGAACCAACACCTATCTCAAGTACAGTTTCTCTTCAGTTGCTGAATTTGGGCCATCCGAGACACCGAGAAACTCCAACAACTCCCTGTCACAGGTAGTATTCCATTCCATATACATATTGGAAAATATCATAAAATACGATCTGATTCCCTGCTAAATTTTCATAACATGGTATGCAAATCTGCACTCCTAAAATGAAACCCTAATCGCTAGGAAACTGAGAACTTAACCTCTTATCCACATAGCAGAAAATGCAGTCCTAGATATATAAACACATGTCTGAAAAACAAAAATAACAAGCTTCAGAATAACAAACAATAATGTACTAAATTTTAATAATGAGAGCTCTAGAATTACAAATAGCATATAGACTTAACTACACACAATTTCTCATATCTTAATTGATGGGAAGAAGAATATGATAACAATTCAATAGCTCAAAACTAAATAAAGAAAACCCCTGCCCTATATTTCTTTTATAAGAGAATAAAATGCTAAGGAACTACAAAAAAATACCATCCTTGTGGTGCACCCAGATTAGGAACAAAAATCCTTACAATTGGCTATCTAAAAAGGTGTGCCTAGGCATTCATGATAGCTTTTCCTAGGAACAAACACCTAGCTAAATTTGGAGCATTCTCTAGCTCATGCACTTTGTCTAAAATTATAAAGTATGCCCTAAACAACATTAAAAAAACACCTGCTAAATACAAAACAATGAGCTCCTTCCTAAACTAGAAAAGAAAATTCTAATTGTGCCACCTCAACCTTGCAGCAACCAAAGGCTGCATAGAATTTGAGGTTGCTACAGATCTGCTAGTGAAAATTTTCTCATCATTGTTGCACCTCTTCTGTGGGAGAACACATATGCAATAATAGGTAAAACTAACACTATCAACCTCCCCACTTTTATAGAGAAATCTAACCATAATACTGGGCAACAACACCCCCATCTCTAAGTAGCCATGACTCATGATAGCCACTTCTCCTCACTCTAGATTCATTTTTTAATAGTCTATTCTAGACAATCTCTGAATTTCTTGTACATATTCCAGTGGAAACCATTATTTGTGATTGTTAAATATGTTTGAGTAGCTCTTCCCTAAGATGTGAATGGCGGTTGGTAAAGAGACTCGCTGCAGTAGGAAAAGGTCCATTCTAGGAATTTTTCTTGGGAACAGAAAGCCTTGAGGGGAAGCTATTTTTAAATATATTTCCTTTTTGTATTCATTAGTATGGGATCATACCTTGAGTATGGGGTACCCAGGTCTCTTTAAGGGAAATCATTTGTTTTCATGTTAAAAGAATGATTATTGGTCGCTCTTTGGCAAACGGACCTAGAGTGATTACTGCTTTAGTAATTTGGTTGGATTTTTATGGAACACAAGAACTTTATTTTCAACATGGTACAGTTAGTGTCCTTGGATACGAATCAGCTCTATATGTTTTGGAAGCCACCGAGGTAGATTTAATTTTTTTTTTTTTTATGTAGAGCACACTTTTATTTCTTCGAGTATCAAGAGTAAATCAGGCACTTTTTGCAACCCTCCCCTCTACACTAGGCAGCCATTGTCCCTTATAATTTTAACATTCAAAATCCCTGTCTAGTGAAAATTATTCTTGTAAAAATGTTATATCATACAGGCCTTCACAAAGTCCATCTTGTCAGTGCAGATTTACCTGCCTGACAAAGTTAACCAACATAATATATACACTAAACATTCTTCAGCATATATGGGCAAGCAGAAGTCAAGCTTATGTTGGTCTTATCATGCATGCTCTTCCTAATGAAAGAACCAAAACAATTCTTAAAGACTACCCAACAATGCAAAATTGTTGGATTTGGCAGATTCAAATTACTCTATGGGAAGAAGACATATTTAGACATAGTTCAGAAGTTTAAGATTAATATTATGTTTCGATTTTTTGACTTGAAAAGAATGCGATAACAATGTTTCTATGAGATTACATAGATTCCTACCTATGCCATATTTATCATGGTTTATTCTTGTTATCTATCAATATCTTGGTAATGTATTTATTTTAGCATGACAAAAATTATATCTACAATTACTTCCTTTAGAAATTAAGTTCTCTGTATAAAAATAATTTAAGCTGAAACTTATTTATGGCAGACTTTGGAAAATTATTTTGAAGTCACATAACTTCCAGGTATGCACAGTAGAAGCATGTTCTATACATCATATTGGCATAGAAGAATATATATGTTGTCAATGAAGTGCATGATACATATTCTAATTCTAGTGCTTAACTGCAGTGCGGTCTGCCAAGTTCATAGCACACAAAAAATGGGTTGTATTTGGCGCAGATGACATGATTATCCATGTTTACAATTATAACACCATGGATAAGGTGAAATTATTTGAAGCACATATTGATTATATCAGGTTTGTGAGTGTTCATCCAACTCTGCCATATGTGTTGTCATCATCTGATGACATGCTAATCAAGCTTTGGGACTGGGACAAAGGTTAGCAATGTACTCAAATATTTGAAGGTCATTCACACTATGTGATGTAAGTAGTGCTTAATCCCAAGAATACAAATACATTTATAAGTGCCTCACTGGACCGTACTATAAAGATGGGAGGCAGTGCTCTTTGGTAAATCCCAAGTTTATAGATAAGCTTTACTCTGGCATAAATTATCCACCTAAGAATCTCTTCTTTTTTCCTCTTGGTGAACACTAAAATTTGTTACTTCTCTTAGATAGTGGAAATTATAATTTAGATATCCTAAAATGTTAAAGCCTTATATAATTTGTTTCATATGGATTTATTTTAACCTGAATGCATCAATAAGGTTTGGAATCTAGACTCGCAAGAACCAAATTTTACTCTTGATGCCCACTTAAAGGGTGTAAATTGTGTTGATTACTTCATAGGAGGTGATAGACCATATCTTATTACTGGTTCATATGATCACACAGAAAAGGTGCTCAAACATATAAATTCTTTTGAGATGTGATTGATTTACCCCTAGTACTTGTTTTTATCATTAAAAAATTGGCCTACCTTTAAATTTCTTGGTGTGTTGTCATCAGGTTTGGGAATACCAGATGAAGAGTTGTGTCCAAACTCTGGAAGGACACACAAATAATGTATATCTAGTATTTTTTCACCTTGAAATTCTTATCGTCATCACTAGTTCAGAAGATGGTATTGTTCATATTTGGCATGCAACAACATACATATAAGTTTAGTTGGATTGGTTTATACATAGGTTATGAACTTATGAACTTGATAGATATTCTAACAGTTAATGCGATTCACTCTCCTAGCACTAGTGGAAACCCATGCTTAACCTTCTTGGTCTCATACAACCAAGTGATTATTCTATACAGACCATAATGGTTTTCGAATAGTTTCATTGTTCAGTTTAATTTTGGTATACTGTACAGACTAATTTAGCATTTTCTTGTTTGTAAGAGAACGAAAACAATGATTTTAAGGGGAATTTTAAATATTTAGTATTGGATGTATTTGGATGGGAAAAAGATATGTTGCATGGAATAACTGCATTGGTTTTAGTTTGAACATGTATTAGCAAACTCCATAGTGAAACAGGGCTTTCAAAAATTCTTAAAATATTGTGAATTTGTTATCTTTGTGATTCTAAGAGGGTTCAAGATGAAAAAAATCTGTTAAAATGTACTGTGTACACCCCCATTAGATCAGAAAATATATGGATGGGAGAAACTGTTGCTGCATGGAATAACTACATTGGTGTTAGTTGGAACTTGTGTTCATGAACTCCACAGTGAAACAGGGCTTTGGACAGTTCCCAAAACATCGTGAATTTGTCATATTTGTGATACTAAGAGGTTTGAAGATTAAAAACACTCTAGAATGCCCTGCATACACCCACATTAGGTCACAATTTCAAAATACAACCTTCCTAACCTATTCTTAGATTGTTGGTAAAATTAGTGGAACAAAAAATATTATTGATGTCATTTCTCTTCCAAGTTGAACCCTACTTGTAGTATTTTGTTTGGAATTAGCACCTTTTTATGGCCATTACAAGGTTAAAATGGTGCCCCTCATTTTGAAATTTTTGTTGGGACAATTTTCCAGATATTGATATTGACACTACTTCTTTATGAGGTCTATGTGTTATATGGCGATTACAACATTGCTACTTTGGAAATATTTTTAAATATGTTGTGTTTCAATTGTTTATGGACTTTCCAAGATGTTCAAAGAAAATGATTGGAAAATATACTAGGAACTTGGGTAGCTAGGAAATTTCCCTTGATGCTAAATGCAATATTCCTCAATCTTCACATGATATTTGGAATATTAGAGTTCTTAATTTTCTTAATTAATTAAGTAAATAAAAAGGTGGAGGGACCCATTATCCTCAAGGATGAATAAGATACACTTTTGATGTGTGAAGGTGGATTAATTAAACATAGATCTACATAATGGAGTAGTGGAGAAGCTAATAATGTGAAAGGAGTGGTGGTCATGTCTCATTAATGAGATAGATCATGGAGGTTGAAGTAGTCAACTAAGATCATGGAGGGAATCTAATGTAAGATCATAGAGCATTCATGATGAAGTGAGGACTTGGAGAGACAATACATTCAAACATGGAGGATTATGTCCACACGCACAACGCGGTTTAAAGATGGGCCAAGGCATGGGAAGGCTCATAAAATATATAATGAAGATGAAGGCAACATTGGAGGTAGGCTTCAGTTTTATTATTTGTGATATGTTTAGTTCTCGAGTTGTATTTTGACATTCCATGCACTCTTATGTGGTTTAGATAAGTCTATAGTGTTGTTTGGCATAGGGTGTTCCCAAGTGGGAATCCCACCCTTACCCACAGGGGACCTGTGTGCCTACTCTGAAAAGGTATTCTCAACTACTATTCCATCATTGGGAATTGATGCCATAGTGTTCCTACTCGCTGTAGGAAATCCATATTCAGAAATTGCGTTATTTCTGAAGATTAGTTTGGGAGGAGGAGGTTGTCTTTAGTATGGCAACTTGAGAATCGGTGAAGGATTATTCCTGTCACCTTGGGCTTCAAGATCACAATTCCCAGAGATTCATCACAGATCTAACATTAGGCCAAATATTATTGACCTCCTATCATGAGCAGTTCAATCAAGGATTGCGCAGTCCATCATTGTAGATCCAGAGGAGGAAGGAAGCTTCTAGCACTTCAGCTAGGAATCCTATGAGGGATCATACCCTCACCTTGCCATCACCATTTCCATCAACCTAGAGCTTATTTTCTACATTTTACCTTAGGCTTGATTCTCTCCCTCTTGTACAATGTAGTTTCTTTAGTAGTTTCATATTCAATTGCTACATTTTGAGGAGGAGGAAGAAGAGACAAGATCTCAAGCTTCTAGCTTGGATATTTGAAGGAGGAATCATCCCTCAAAGCTTATATTTGGATCATATCTAGCTTCAGATATGAATAACCTAGTAGTCAAGGGATCAAACCCTAGGAGGGTGAGTTTCCAAACTCATAGATCTGGAAAATCCTTTTTGGGTTATCTTGCGTTTCCATCACATTGGCAAGATCTTGAATCTTGGCATCATCAGAGCTCCTGAGCTCCATAGATATGCATTTCAATTTCATCCAAAAATCATATCTTCATCATATGCTGAAGGGAAAATATAGTATTTCTTCCTGTAGCTCTCCAGTTACGCAGTGCTAGTTGTGGCATGCTTTCAGGGTTATTATAGGCCATCTCTTTGGCTAGAGTACCTTTATTTTTGTACATTGTTGTAACTGAATCATATCCACATAATAAAATGCCTCATCTATTCTATCTATATTTGTGTTGATCATAATCTTTATGTACACTTACTGTGTTACAATTTTTTTTTTTTTGTATCAATGCATTATTCCATTTTGGGATATTACAGTGGCATCAGAGCATGATCTTTGGCTCAACTTGTGGACATTATTGACAACATATGAAAAGCATATAGTAGAGATATACTATAATGGAGGGATTAATTTTTACCTCATCTTTGTTTAGGACTATGAAGGATCTCTCCAAGGAGATCACTGAAACAAGAAGAGAAAGGAAAAGAGAAACTTGAAGAAGGTTTCAAAATGAAGAAGGTCCCAGTACTTCTTGTCAACAGAAGAAGAAACCAGAGAATAAAATAGCATTACATTATTCGACTAGATCCACTTTATTTAATGAGAAAGAGGACTAGTATAAATATGAAAAAGGCTTGGGGCATGAGACCCTATGTAAATATTTGTCTCAGTACAAATCACAGCCAAGAGCATTGAAGGAGAATCTCTCTCTCCAACAGTTTTTGAAATTTAGAGAAGAGAGGAGATCCAGAAGCAGCAATAGAAGAAAGAGGCATAGATTCTTCTTGCCTACATTTCATGGATCTTCCACAAGCACCTTGAGGGCTTGCAGGGAAGAATTATTTAAATTATTTCTGAACTATCCTATATCAGAAAGAGAGGTTCTGGAGTTTGTAGCGTGGCACCTAGAAGGTGAAGCAAGAGATTGGTGGTTGAGTTACTTGTCACATATGAAAGTGTCTGCTTATGCAAATTTTATTCAAAGACTGATGAAGGAATATGGTAGAAAGAAACCAGAGACATATCACATAGTGACATATCCCATCATCAAGGAGATAGTACATGAATATTCAAGAGAATATGTCCTCATTATCACTCAAGAGGAGAAGCCTCTACCACCACCATCAGTTGTAGATGTGCTTACATCAAGAGGAGAATCATTTCCATCTTTGCAATATGGTGTTGAGTTCTTGAAATTTGGAGCCCCGTGCATTATTGATGAGATACATGATGAGGAGGAGACAAATACCAGCGCTGGTACAATTATAGAGATGTAACCATCATCACTACCAGCAGTTGGAGACACTATTGTTCCAGTTGGAGGAACTTTTTTTATTTTTCAAGATGTTTCTGAATATCAGTTCATCCAAGGTTTGCAACCACTTCCATCTCATATCGTTTCAGTACCTCTTATTGAAACTTATGGGGACATGCCATCAGGGTTATTGCATGACCAAGCAACATCATATCAGTATGCAAAGGACCCTTGATATAATCAAGGAAGGAAGAAAGAACCATTCTATTTTGTCATTGATGGACTACATTCAACCCTTTGAGTTGAAGTGTAGGCTTTCAGAAGATGGGATGAGTATGATCCTATGTATAATGGCTGGCTATGATTTCAACATTGCGCCTTTCTTTGAGGCAGCACATGTTTTACCTTGCATATATACAATGCTATTAACGAGAAACAATGAGAAGAAGAGGACCCATTCCTTATGGGAGCACTTAAATGCTAGCTTCATTCATGAAGTAATGGAGAAGAATATGATAGATGGTATACAACTTGAGATGGGAAAACTTTCCTCCTTTCAAGATGACTCTTTCTCAATGAGCATCTCACAGCGCAAAGAGAAAATTATACCTATAGAAGATCCAGAACCTTATTGGTTTTAGAGGGCCATTGATGAGAATAAGGTCTCATGGATAGATCTCATTGGAGGTGCACTTGAACATATCATGGAGTGAAAATTTCTTCATCAGTTTGAGGTGGATGGTATCCTACAAAGGGAGGGTTCCATGTTTATGCAGAACATCATTCATCATCCACATTGGGATGAGTGGGTGAGGATGATAAGCAAGGGGTTGCATGACCACTTGTAGATATATGCCATGGGCTAGTAAGAAGCTTGGTTACGCTGGTTTCCCTTGGGTGATTTTGGTTACTACCCAAAGGCTCCTATTTATTTGATCTATGTCGTGAATAACACTCATGTAGTGAAGGAGGAGGCATGGCTGTGTTGGTTTCTCTTGGGTGACTATGGTTACCATCCAATAGCTCATATTACTTTGACTCATCTCTTTTGTATCAATGAAAAAATGCAACAAAATAAGGCACGTTTACTTTTTTTGTCCTTGAGAGAGTTTGGTCATCACATGACATATCCTATGTCTATGTGTTTTGTATTATGTAGAACTTGGCATGGTACTCTCATGATGTGTATTGATGGTGTTTGCTTGTATTGGGCTGATGTGACATCACACATGTCTATCAGTATGTTTTTACTTCATGATGCACATGAGGAGGTGAAAAGGTAGCAACATCTCTTATTGCTTTGGTTGCTTTTAGGGGAGTTTGGCTTGTCCATATTGCATGGTGGAGATGGAGGATGGAAGCAAGAGGCCCTAATCTGGTGGTTACTATTGGGAGAATATGGTTTGACATCTTTGTCTACCCATATGTCCCTATTTATTCTTTTTCATAATGTTGGAATGATGCTTGGATCCAACAAGGCCAACAGGGCTAAGGATGAGGGCATGTCATTGCTCAATCTACTTCATAAAACATGGGATGAAGAGATGTACGGTGAGATGGGGCGTTTCCTTTATGGAAAGAGCCACTTTATATTATGTATCTCATGTATTGATGATGATTTTGGGAAGCTTATGGTTTTCACTTGGTACTTCTTGGAGAAAGGAGGGCATCTAACTACACATTTGGAGGTCATTCTATGCATTTTAAGAGACAACTTTGGAAACCAAACATACATAACACATTGCAGCAAATGGAGGAGGCCTTCCTTATGTGGATGCCATTTGGAGGGGATAGATGGATTTTGAATCTACTTTTTTTGTTTCTTGAGGAAAAGAAACATTTTTCCAGGGAGAAATGTAATATTCCTAAATTTTCACATGATATTTGGAATATTAGAGTTCTTAATTTTCTTAATTAATTAAGTAAATAAAAGGGTGGAGGGACCCATAATCCTAAAAAATGAATAAGATCCACTTTTGATGTGTGAATGTGGAATAATTAAACATAGATATACATAATGGAGTAGTGGAGCAGCTACTAATGTGAAAGGAGTGGTGGTCATGTGTCATTGATGAGATAGATCATGGAGGTTGACGCAGTCAACTGAGATCTTGGAGGGAATATAATGTAAAATCATAGAGAAATAATGAGGAAGGGATGGAAGAAGTAGTGAGTTTAATGCACACATAATGGAGATGGTGCACATTGCATGTAATCGTGATGGAGGACTTGGAGAGACAACACAGTCAAACATGGAGGATTATGTCCACATGAACAACGCAGTTTAGAGGTGGGACAAGGCATGGCAAGGATCATAAAGGATCATAAAATATATAATGAACATGAAGGAAACATCAAAGGCAAGATTCAGTTTTATGATTTGTGATATTTTTAGATATAAAGTTTTCTTTTGACATTCCATTCACTCGAATTCTTTTTAGCTAAGTCTGTAGTGCTGTTTAGCACCGGGTGTTCCCGAGTAGGAATCCCACCCTTACCCATAGGGGACTTCTGTACCTACTCTGGGAAGGTATTCTGAGCTTGTATTTTACTGTCAAGCATTGGTGCCATAGTGTTCCTACTCTCTGTGGAACATCCATATTCAGAAGATCAGTTTGGGAGGGGGAGGTTGTCTTCAGTATTGCAACTGGAGAACTAGTGAAGGATTACTGCTGTCACCTTGGGCTTTAGTATAATAATCATTGGAGCTTCATTAAAGATCTAGCAATAGGCCAAACATTATTGAGCTCCTATCAACAACAATTAAATCAAGGATTTTGCAGTCCATCATTGTAGATCTGGAGGAGGAAGGAAGTTTCTAGCACTTCAGCTAGGAATCTTGTGAGGGATCAAACCGTAACCTCTATATCACCATTTACATCATCCTAGATATTATTTTCTGCATTTTACCTTAGGCTTGATTCTCTCCCTCTTGTACATCACATTTTCTTCAGCAGCTGCATATTCAATTGCTGCATTTTGAGGAGGAGGAATAAGAGGCAAGATCTCAAGCTTCTAGCTTGGAGATCTGAAGGAGCGATTAGCCCTCAAAGCTGAGATCTGGTTCTACATCATAGTTTAGCCATATTTGGATCAGATCTAGCTTTATATAAGCATAACCCAACAATCAAGGGATCAAACCCTAGGAGGGTGATTTTCAAAACTCATAGATCTAGAAAATCCTTTTTGGGTTATCTTGGGTTTCCATCACATTAGCCAGATCGTGAATCTTGGCATCATCAGAGCTCCTGAAATCCATAGATATGCATTTCCCTTTTAGCCAGCAGTCATATGTTCATCATCTGCTAAAGGGATAACGCATTATTGCTTCCTGAATCTCTCGATTTACACAGTGCTAGTTGTGGCATGCTTTTAGGGTTATTCTAGGCCATCTCTTTGGCTAGGCTACCTCTATTTTTGTACAAAGGTGTAACTGAATCATCTCCACATAAGAAAATGGCTCATATATTCTATCTATGTCTGTGTTGATCATAACCTTTATGTACATTTAACATGTTACAAATATTTTGTTTGTGTATCAATGCATTATTCCATTTTGGGATATTACACTGAAATATGAATTGAACATTGTAGTATCAATTCAACAATGATTCAAGTTTAATAAATTGGACATATGTTAGAAATTTCATGTTATACTGTTGTGTTAGCTGCGTGGGAAAGAAAGAAGATTTATTGCTTGCATTGGGGCAGGTTGAAATGAGAGAAGTGAGGTGCACTTTAAAACATAGGTGGGGGTGGAGTTGACCCGTTGACTCTATGTGTTCATGTGTCTAACAATACTTTTAATATGCATGGTTCATTGAATATTGAGGCGAGTTGGATACGGCTAGAACTATATCTGATGTGAACATGTAATTCATGTTGAATATATCTAACTTGAAGTGTGAATCATGCCTTGAGGCTATCAAAAAATCTAGAGTTTGACTCTTGGGAGTCAGGACAAAGGCTGGATTCTTTGGTTGGTGGATACTGTTAGAAGATTAACTACTTTTTTTAGGGGATACAATAGAGGACTGGTGTTAGTGAGAAGAAGAAAGTGTAAGGTAGTCCTAGATGCATTGGTACAAGTGTTAAGGATGTTACAAAATAGCCCTTATAGTGAGCAATGCTAAGCTAGGTTGGTTACATGGAGACATTGATTAAAGGTGAAAGAGACATACAAAGCAAGGGGAGCCTAAATCAACCTCTAAATTCAATTCCTTAAATTAGGAGATAGGTCAACCAAGATCTTCTTCATAGACCTCAACTACAATGTATTGGAACACATCAAGGCTTAAAACAACAAAACTAAAAATTAATTGATCAGGTAAATATAGAGAAATATTTTTTTAGTGACTATAAAATAGTTTTTCAATCTCAAGGATATCACGGAGAAAAAAAAGGTAGTCATGCAAAATTTTATTGATGCAATTCCCAAAAAATTGATGTAAGAACAATAAGGAGCATGTGATTAAAAAGAAACATTATATGAGTTGACAATAACCCTTAGGGAAATGGTCGATGATAAGTCCCTTGGCTAGGAGGGTTATTTATGCAAATTTTACAAAGCTACTTGGGGCTTTCTTGGGTCAAATTTTTCTTCAAGTTATAAAGTATTTGTATGGATACATACAAAAGGTAACAACATCAACAATTTATTGATCAAGTTCATCTTGAATCCGGGAGACCCATTATTAATCACAAGCTAGTACCGATAAATTTACATAATCTACCTTATAAAATTGTAGCCAAAGAGCTTGCTTTGTAGCTAAAAACATCTTGTCAAAAATCATTGTAGCAAAATAGATGGGGTTTATTATAGGTAGATACATGTGGGATAATGTGACTGTAGTTTGGGAAGACATTGAATGAGTTAGAAGCCAAGGCCTGGAGGCCCTCTTAAATAAGGTAAACTTCAAAAGCCTTTGGTAGAGTGGAATGGTTGTTAAATCTCTCCATGCTAAAGGTGCTTGAATTTGATACATTTTTTGTTAATGTAGTTGGAAATTTATTTTCATGGGCTGCAACTTGCCTTTGCATGAATTAGGCCAAATTTGTAGAGATAGAGTACTTTTTATCTATCTAGAAATAGTGTTTGTTGGCCTCCATCCTCTATGTAATAGTTGTTCAAGCCCTTGGTTATCCCATTCAAAGAAGAATTGGATAGGGCCTAATCAAAGATACAACCCTTCTTGGTCCTAATTGTGATCAAATACTGAATAGACACTTTGCAGATTCTTCTTTCCTAACCATCATTAAAGAGAAGCAAACTATGGAACACATTATGAATTGCCTGCAATTTTAATGTGAAACCCTTAGGTCAAAATTTAAAATGGACATAACTAAATTTTATTGATAAAGGAGTTCCTTGATTGGTTGGTAGGAAAATAATGGACTTGATTACATCTAGTTAGGGGTTAAAATTCATTGAAATCCCTTTTCCTTTGAAGCCTTCACGAGTAATTTTTAGTAGCACTCCCACTTTGGGTTGTGTATCTATTACAAGTTTGATGGATTTTGTTATCCTTATTTAGCGTGCTCCATTATGAAGACATGTAATATGTGGAGCCCTTTGGCATGGTCAACATGCACATTTTTTTAGGATTTCTAAGGAGATGAGAACCCATGGAATAAAAGGACCCATTGGCACATTCTCAAATGCCAAAGAGAACCCGAGGTTGAGGGACATTCTTATTTTTAGGAGAATGGTTTTATAACTTAATACTAATAGCCTACACTGTGGTTCTACATATAGTTCCCAAGACTATGGAAGCATGGTATTTGTGGTTTATCCTTGCAAAAATCATGAAAAAATTCTCTGAATTATTATAGCATTCCGAATCTACTGAATTTAGGTTCTCCATGTACAGGGGCATCACTAGAGATAATTACCAAAAGTAATGATTTAAGAAGAAGTGACTTTTCCATTGGATATGTGGCAACCTAGAATGTATATCTTTGTGTGAAAATTCCCATATTGCTCTAGAATTTATATTGTTGATTTCCTCTGCTCTCAGATTATATTATCATTCAGTGTTCAATCATTCTTATTTGGTACAAAGGAGTTGGAATAGTGTAAGGGTTGAAGTTTCTCTAGTGGCTTTCAAAATCATATGCAGTTGATTTTTAGCTAAAGAAAATAATTGCACCAAGATTCAATTCAAGTGTTTTTGATCGATAACAATCTATTCATGCTCTCAGAGGAATACTGGCTCTATGTTCCTTTTCCAAAGTGCTCCCAATTATCATTTCTTCTAACATGAAAACTGATGAATACCCTTAAATAGAAAGAGGTGCTCCATGCTCAAGGTATTTATACTTCTTTATGTTCCATACTCATGAATATAACAAAGGGGATACCATGACAAATATCTTCACCTCTAGTATGTCCTCTACTACCAAGAAAAGTGCCCAGAATGGACACTTTTCTAATGTATCAAGCCTTTATGCTATCTGTCATAAAATTCTTAGGGAAAAGTTTATCAAAAAAAGTTAGCAACATCCAAAAAGAGTGGATCCCCATGAAATATGTGCAACCAATTCAAATATTGTCTTTAATAGACTATTACAAAATGGGTCTAAAGTGAGGACAACTGGCATTGGCAAGGTATCTCTCTCTCGAAAATCCTTATCATCTAGCTGCAGATGATGTCCACTTAATCAATGGTTGTAGAAAAGCCATGTATGTAACTATTGTATTCTAGGGTTGTAAATATGCAAAACGTTTTTTGCCAAGACCATGGTATCCACTTTATGAATCACTACTAGAATACAATGGCGTTGAAGCCATAAAATATAATTTTATTTACATAAAGTAATTGGGAAGTTTGTTTAGAACACCTTGAAATAGTATTTACGAAGAATACAATAGTAATGGTTCTTTTCAATCCTAATAATCATTGGGATGTTGTTTTCAACCATAAGCATTTAGCCAAGGTTGTAGAGATGGAAAACAAGTTAGGATTTTCAATAATTTATGATGGAGTATATGAACTTAAAATATACCTAGTGGCTGGTACCTCCCCCCCATGCAGCTTTGAAATAGAAATTATGGCTCTGCCCAGTGGCTGGTACCTTCCCCCAATGCAAATTTTAAATATAAATTATGGTTTTCCTTTGGAAATATCACATCCAACACCACAAATCCCCAAAATTTATGGGAAATTTATGGCTCATACATTTCATAGTAGATGGTGATATTTATTGGCAATAGAGGTGTTTCCTTTATAATGAAAAATTTGTTTTATTCCTCTTCCAAAATGGCTTACATGGGTTTATTAGCTTCATCCTATTGTCTCTGCTTATGTATTGCTATGCTTCTCAATTTCCACAATCATCTCTTATCCTTCTTTTTATGTAGTGTTATTTTCTGGCAATCAGTTTTGAACTTTCTATCCAAATTCGATGAGAAGTGCCATGTGAGTGTTCCTCAAGGGCTGACTAGAATCTTGATATCTTGATATATCATATGCATGCTCTTTTTAACGGACTTGTAATGATCTACTGGTTTCCTTAACATAGACTCTGCCACATAAACTACTAGTCCTTCTTGAATGTTATTTGTGGCATTCTATAATATGCATCATGTCTTACCATTTTACTAAACACTTGTCAAGAGATTTGGCACAAATCTAGATAAAATAACCTATTCATCCCAAAGTAAAGATATAATAGTAGAATTGGAAAACTGGTTCAGGTTCAAGTGTTTCACCTCTATAGCTTTGTTTTTGAACAATACTTGTAATTAAAAGTTGCAACATTATGCCAAGATGGAAACCAAAATTATTTCTTCATGAGAACCAACACAAGAGCCAAAAATCTTCACCTTTTTCATCTAAATGCTCCCCAATCCTCATGCTAAATTTTGAATTACCATAATTGCAAATAAATTTTTCACTATTCTATCCCATGGATGATCAGGAAAACTGACTCAAAAACAAAAATTTATGATTTTTCATACATATTTCCATGCCTTACAAATACAATGATTTGTACATATGAAAATATGATAAAAAAGAAATTTTATGGATGACTGAATTGCAATTGAAGTGTCCCTATCTGCCTCCATGGAATGCAGCTTTTAGGTTCTAAGAGGAGACTCTCCTTAGACAGGCTATTGGCTTTATAATTCAGCTTTGGGAAGACATGAGCTATAGTGAACCTCATGAAAATAGAGGTGATATCCTTCCAGTAATTTTTATTTTCCAACATGTAGATATGTTACGTCTTAGGAATGTTGCGAACATTTCAATACCAATGAAGAATCTCCAAAGAAATGAAGTTCTCTTATCCCTTTATCAAATGTTTTTCTCAGTAGATATTTTTATTGCAACAACTCTACAAGATTGTTAGTCCCCCTTCTTGAGTTCCCTTTGAAAATTGATATGTTGGCTCATGGTTTGGTTGATCTTATCAAATTTTTCAAGTCATTATCAAATCTAAAGTGCTGGAAACCTCCTTCAATTTTCATTACATATTTCCGCTACACGGCTGCAACCTAGACCCTCACTAGGATGGATCATAAGAAAGGCATCTTTGGTTTTATCATCTATCCCATGTTCCTCATGCTAACCATTGAAATTCTCTATTTTTTCATTAAGAATTTTGTCAGTTGTCATGCTTAATAATTTTTAGATCGGCCTAGTGTCTTTTGAGCCTATTGGTCTGATTAAATGTTTATGTTATTACTATACCCATTCTCTAGTAGTCTATGGGATTCATATGTTTTACTTTCATTTTAGTGGTTTATATTTGATTAGGTTTATTTTTTTCATCTTTTTTCCACCCAAGATACTTTAACTTCTTTTAAGTTTGGGAAGTGACAAATGATAACAATTTTTACATGCACAACTCATACTCGGGTACACCATCTTACTTAGAAATTTATACCACCATCTTACTTAGAAATATATGACTGAACACCATCTTACTTAAAAATTTAGACCACCAACATTCCTATGTACTTGAATAACTCCAAATGCCTCATAATAGAACACATCTAATTAAAAAGAGCATCTAAGTATCCCCATTAGGCCTATACATTCATAGGTCTAATTATTTGTTCATCTCTTGATGTGGTCTTCCAGGCCATTACCTTATTCATATCCTGGTGTGGTCTCACAGTTCTACTTCCATGGGAAGATTTTTAGTCAAAGCTGATGCTCTTAGGGGTTTCAATTACAATAGACTTGTCCCCTGCAAAGACAATGTCCAAGATTCAAAAGACACAATAATGTTATTAACTTATCCTCCTATTTATGAAATTCTCAAAGCATATGATATGGTGGGTGAATTCACATAGACATTTTTCCAACTACTATTACACATCATCCCCCAACCCACCTGGCCCCAAGTTCATCTGGCATAATACTTCCACCGGATGTGAAAACCTTAATACCGTTGAAAGCAACTTGGCTGATGGTTCCAATCTACTCTACTTTTACCTGGAGGAAACAATGTTCACCTTTCACTATAAAGAGTCTATGTTGAATGGCCACTATGTTGTTTTTATTAGTAGATCTGGATGGGAAAGTAGGTTACTTATTTCAGGGATTGGTTCTTACAATTGAATAATAAGTATGACCTCACAGAGAGTAACCTTCAATGAGAATAACACATGGGGAAGGAATAGGAGGGAAATGTTGATCCAACCACCACACATGTTCCTCTGCCCCATCCATAGTTTTGAGTTTATCTATCTAAAGGCCAGTTCCTGATTCTTGTTGTTAGTTGATAAATGTAACACAACTAAAAGGATTTTGCATGATAGACGTAGTCTGCTATATTTTTCACACTTAATAAAATAATATACTGAAGAGTCTATACCAAATGACCTCTATCTTCACTTTTTGCATTGTCCAACTAAGCATGTTATTTAACCGTTCATAGACATTGGTTCCTCCTATAAAGGCCCCAAGCAAAGGAATATTCAGCGATAATAATGCTCGAGGTAGTATAAGATGGTGATTTATATATAAATTTTTCCATCAACCCTTTAGTGTGCACTATTTTATGGATAGTTACCCTCACAATCTAAATCCATGGGGATAAGTCCGCTAAGAAACCTTTTGCCATAAAAATGGGGTTGGAACTCCATCTAGGAAGACTTAGGTACTGCTAAGTGGATTCGAGGGAAATGTTGATCATGATCTGGGCAAGTCATCTAATGAAACTTAATGGATGGAACAATAGGGAGACTAGAATTGGCCATGGATGTCTCTTCTTTAGTTTCCCGTTTCTTATCATTATCATGCCACGATGTAGTCATGGGTAAATTTCCTTTTTATCCTCATAGGTTTGTGTGCTCCCCCTGATGTTCTTAGTAAGGGGTGTAAACACCCACTCTATCTCTTCCATATACTAATATTTCCCAATGAACTTATGGAATTGGAAGGATAAATTTATGCCTTTACCACCATTCAGTTTTTATAAATCCTTTACTGAGATAGAGTTCCATCATTCACTAGTAGATAAGCCTCCCAATTTTGTTTTTTTGTAACTTTCATTAAGCTAAACCCTCAAAGGATTATAAAAGCAACATAGTCCTCATAGTTCACACACAGAGTAGTCTTAGACACTTTAAAGGGTGGAAACAATCAGTAGAGAATCCCACACATAATTAATCTGCATTTTGTTAAGCTTTTGGAAAAGGACAATCCCCTAGAAGATAATAGCAGGTTAAAAATTGTTGTTTGTTTTCCTCTTTCATCCTCAAGATAAATTATGGATGGTATTTCCAGATAGGTTGCAATTGGTGCCCTGGCACCTACAGGTCCTATGTTCCCCTTGGAAATTCCATCATAGAGAAGTTCTTGAGGGGTATGGATAAAATGACTTCTTGGAGGGTCACAGGGATCCAAAGTCATGGGGCTTTAGAGCCAATCTCACATTTGCAGGCTTTCGATTCCACAGACCTGCCTTTGCCCATTAAAAGTTGGATTTTAACAAATTTCTCTGGAGGGACATGGAATACCCCAAGGCTTGGAGCCTTGGAGCCAATCATGCATTTGAAGTCTTTAGAGAATACAAAACTATCTCTTCCTTTTAAAATTAGATTTTAGCAACTCTCTTAGAAGGGAAACTTCTTGGGATATGACTCTATGAGCTTGTTCTATCTCATTGAAAATTAGTTTATTGGAGATGGTTCCAATTGCGTGAATATTTAACTATATGCACTTGATTTCTTGCAAGAAACCCTTCATCGATGGTTGTAGTTATTAAAATTTCATAACCTTTGAGGGAAGATATATGGTTGTCTTCTTTGTCTCGATCCAGTAGTGAAAATGGCTCCAATCAGTTGGGAATGAATGATAGCGATCGATAAGTGGTTCCCCGTGATTTAGCAAGCCCAGGAATTGAGCATGAGACCCATTTCACTATAGGCTCCACTAATGAGTTGAGTAGCATCAAGTAATGTTGTGAGTGCACTGTTCAATTTGTGATCTAATAAACTAGGCATAGAGTTGTAGCTAATTGATGAATTGAACATAGAAAAGAAATTTGATTACCATATATTTACTTTTGACACATAATCTAATCGGTCATCCATCAAATCAATTTGAATTATGTGGATTTATTTCAACACTTATTAATTTGGGAAACTAGGATTGTTGTTGGTGTATTAGCAATTCACACAAAGAGCAACCCAACCAGTAAAAGGATTTTAGTGATTTCGTAAGAAGGAATGAACTAGCAATGTTTTCATTTGCTAACCATAACTGAAAATTCAAGCAATTAAACAGAGAATAAGTGCCTCATAGACAACAATTATTTTTTTCCCCTCGAAACAGGAATGGGGAAACTAGCATTCAAAAGGGTTTTGATTTTTTCTCAAGAAACAATTACAAGGGATTAGTTGTGTAGTCTCAACAAATATTGTGTGCAATGTTAGAAATTGCCAATAATTGTAGATGGATTTGGTTCATGTAAACAATATATAAATGAAATTAATTGAACACAAAAGAGAAAATTGATTGTGTTATATAAATATTGTCTCCACATTCAAAATAAAAACCCTACAATAAAAATCTAACAAATTCAGTTAACATTTGGGATGATAAGATATACTAGGAGGGTCGGGCAGGATAGAATATGGATGGCTACTTGTTCTCCCAGGTGAAACAACGATAGTTGAAACAGCCTTTGAAACTCTTAAATGTTAAAGCTCAGACCTAAAAAAACTCAATTAATAAAAAAATATTGGATGGAAATAAAAAAAAGTCATGTTCATTAAAAATGTGAGAAAATAAGAACATTTTTCTTACTTCTTCACCAACGCCAAATGTTAATAGCTAAAAAGAACTATTTATACACAGTCCTTTTCATTTTATGTATACTCATATATTAAATCATGAAGAAATAAATTAGGGTGAAAAAGGGTGCAAATGTTTTTATGGTGATAGCGAAGAACCATATATATATACATTAGATAGGAATATTCACCATGTTAATATATGTTGAGGTTAATTTTTTTATTAAAATGATGGGTCACTTCTATGTTGGTTTAGTAGTGTTTTACCTTGTTTTTTAATATTCAAACATATAAATTTTTTAAATTTAATATAAATTAATATTATTCCATAAGTTGAAGCTCAACAACAAATTTAGGTTATCAAAATAATAATTGAAAAACAAATCACAATGTTGTTTATATAATAAGATAAAATGCACATATTTTTTAATACAATTTTGTTGGGAAAACAATTTTTAAGCCTTTAATTAATCTAACAATGTTTGTGTTTTTCTTGGGTTTTAAATCTAATCAAAGATCCTTAAACATTTTAAAGCATTGTAGAGCCATAAGTGAAATTATGATCCAAATGTAACGATAATCCATCATTGAATTCCATTTTAAATTGCGGCTATAAATTGTTACATTTTGTGTGTTATTTAATATATGCCATAAATGGCTAGAGTTAAAAATTTGATAGATATTAAATAATAAAATATTTTTTTATTCACTACATTGGTTTCATCTCTAAGAAGGAAATGAGAATATGAATCTAAATTCCTACAATATAAAAACCCACTTTAACATTGAGGGGAGAGGTTTGTCATGTTATGGTTTGGTAACAAGTTGGAATACTTATTATAATGATTTCCCAAGCTCAAATCACAACTTGAAAATGTTTTTTCATATGTCGACATATTCAACACTAGCTGGAAGTCCTAAAATAAATCAACAATGCATGGATACGATGAAATTGTTTATCATGGCTTAGTTTCAATGACCATTTTAGTGAAGAGAAAACATGGGAAGGGGGGTAAATTTGAACCTTGCACCTCTGACTTGCAAGAGAAATTAATTTGGAAGCACCCACTTAATATGGGTAGGGGATATTTGTTGAGTTGTGTTCTACACATAATTTGGAGTTCTTATCTTAATGATGACCTCGTTTCAAGTCTCAATCCCAAAGTGCATGCTTTTCTCTACTTGTGTTAAATATTGGATGGGAGTCCTAGCTAGAATAAATTGATGGCCCGTGGATGTGGCCATAATTTTTCTAACACCAGAACATTATGGCCTTAGCCGTAGTAATCATTTCAATGTCTAAAAGACATGGGGGGGAGATTTGAACTTTACACATCTACCATGCAATAATAATGACATTACCAATTGGTTATATGATAATCCTCCCTAATTTTTGTGAGCCTTAAGGATAACATGTGTAGGATTTAATTGACATTTCTATGTGAAATCAATTTTATGTGTGCCTCTCACACTATTAGGGTACCCATGGCTACGTTGTGGTAGTGAATGAATATGTCATTTGGAAGATGTTGAGGAGACCATGGGCTAAAATTGGTCCATATATATATGGGAAAGGGTTGTGTTATGAGAAACCTAAACCCATTACTCTTCTAGTGTTAAATGTTAAATGTGATTATTAGATGGTTCTCCTTATCTAGATGGAATATTTTTGGAATATCCCTAAATCCAAAAGACAACATCAAGGTCAATTGTTTGAATTTGTTGTTGTCCTTGGAATTTCAGGATGTTCCAGGGATTTATAATTTGGATATAAACTAATTGTTTGATCTCGATGTTTTTCTTAATATTAAAAATATTCCCCATATCTACAATTGAAATGATTTTAGATTAGCCATGTATGTTAGCTTCTTCCACCAAATTTTAACTGACTTAATTTTATGGAATTCATGATTAAGGGTGGCAGCTAAACCTCTTCATCATTTGTAGAAAATATGTCATTTGTGCCGTTAATGCGACCCACATATTATCTGTAAAAAAATCAAAGGGAAGAAGCATAGATTTTGGTGTTAGATTGATCTCTTCATGCACATGGAGGGGACCCTAGTCAAGCTAGTCCTAAAATGTCTGTAGCGGTGTCTAGATCCTATCAATTCATTGTAGCATCACATTATTTGTATTTTCAGATATACAAATATAAATCAGCATGTTACAAAAATCCATGATATCTTTATCTATTTATTAAATGTAAATATGAAGATTTAACCTTAGATTTAAAACAACTCACACTTTTAACATAAATCACGGAAGTTTAGAAATTAAAATTTATGGCCAAAGAAATATAAATATAAATATTTACTTAACTATCTAAATATTACCTTTGCTAAAATTATAATGAAGGAATTAGTGTAAAGTAGGTAGAGGATACATGCAATTATGTTAATTGTATATGAATCCATCTGCAATGTTAAACTTTAGAGACAAAAGGGTATTCAAAATTTTGATAGTACTGTAGATGGATTCAGAGACCCACTTGTCTCTAGATTTTAACACTGCAAATGGCCGATTCAGAGACCCCTGTAGTGAAATGTAACACTTCGATATCCGAATTGAAAATTTCCATTTCTGGAGTGACACAATTAGAAATTACTAACATAAATTACTAATTCATATACCTGTTGTACTTGGTCATATTTTTATTCTTGGACTATAATAGTTATTTTCATTAATCACTATTAATTTTTTCACTTATTATCTAGTCATATATTTTAATCCTAGACTAAATTAGCCATTCAAGTTAGTCACTTATTATCTAGTCGTATATTTTATCCCTAGACTAAATTAGTCATTTAAGTTAGTCGATTTTAGTTTAGTCACTTATTACCTAGTCGTATATTTTATCCCTAGACTAAATTAGTCATTCAAGTTCAGTCACTTAAAATTGCTCAAATTTAGTAGTAATTAACTTGAAATAATTACAGTGACTAACTTTTTTAGTCACCTAGTCATTAATTTCATCATTTTTTACTAGTGAAATAACCCTCTGCATATTGTTCTATTGAATCATATCTACTTTCCAAAAAAAAAAGCGCTAGCTGGCATGCTATTCGAAAACCCTCCTTGTGAAATCCCTAATCTCCTCCATGTCGAGGATCTCCAATTCCATTTTAAGGGAACATGATCCTTGTTATATTTTGTATATAGAGAATTTTTCCTCAAAGCCTCTTTTCTAGTGAATGAAAGTCATAAGTCTAATGCACAATGCCCAAGTTCGTTTTTCTCCTGCTATGTATTATTAATTTTCCTCTAGAAATATATCTATTGCGAATAAAGAATATGAATGGTGGTTATCAAGAATCTAACACTAAGTAAGTTTTCATTAATAAAGTTAATATTTCATAATATGTAAATATATAACCTTTACTAAAAAGGGATATTACATCCTCCCCCCTTAAATATAACATCATCCTCAGTGTTCATCATGAACTTTATACATGACATCTGTCTAGAACCACCAACGCGGATCCCTCCTATTCAAAATAAATATATATTTTTTTTTTCCGACAAATATTCATAACAAAAACAATGATGTTTTAACAAAAGTGATAAGAATTTACATGTACAAAGTATTCCATTTTTTCTTCAACCACTTAGAGACCATTCAATTTTGCAAAAATAAAACAAAATGTCTATACCAAATTACCATTACTTACCAATTACTCTTGAAAATCATGGAAATTTTATGCAAGCACTCTAAGAATGGTTGGAAAATCCATCAAAACTCCATGATAAGTACCTTGTAATACATAACTAACAAATTAAATCACATTAGTCGCAACATTTTCAATCAAATGAAATACTTTTAACTATCAATTATTCATGAAATTTCAAGTGATATTTTAACCACATTACTTCTATAAGTTGTTAGAGAGAACCAAAAATTTAATAATTAAAATGATAAATCACTCCACCACATGCACACTGTATTAGCTTTTGCTAAAGACATACACACAATACTTCTAAAGTTACTCAGAGAGCACCTATTTCTTCAATCATTGAAATGATCAATAATTGCATCAAGTCCAAATTGTCTTAGCCCTTTCTAGAGACATTCATAGGATTGGTAATAGAATAAGGGAAGTACAATTCCAATAGATCCTTATAAAGGATTAGGCTCCTTTCCTGTCAAGATCTACATAAAATATTTACATAATTAGATATAAAATTTCATACACAACACATAAATGATTATTTAATTTTTTCCTCATTCAGAATCACAATAGGCTAAATAATGGTCCTCCCAACCAATGCAAACTGGTTTCCACAACTCTATTGAGTCATTTTCAGATCAAAATTGTTCTTTGATAGAGACCATACTAGGTACATTCTATAATTCCACTACCCAACGAACTCAATAATTCCAATGGACACAAAGGGTCCAATACAGGATTCCTCTTAGAAGCGTCGTTCCTAGTCCTTCAACAACGTCCCATCTACGAGGAATTTTTTGGCCTCCTCTAACAGGATCCGAAATCGACAAAGTTTCGTCTTGATTTTTACCCTCTTCACCGTATTGATCAACTTTTTTCCCTTACTAAAGTCATCTATCCAAGGGAGAGGAAATCTGGGTAGGGAAGGGTCATCGACCCCTCCAGGCAGACGACCTTTATCAACGCAAGGCCTCATGGCCTTTCTCAACTATCCACAACTATCTAGCATGTAAATTTTCCTTTTAACACACTTTAACACTTTGATTTACATAATAAACCATATTCACATTATCATTAAAAAAATAAACAATTATGTACACCATGCATTTATACTTAACCCTCAGCATAGGTCCACAATATTTGGATTGAGAGGAAACATAAATCACATACTTTGCAACATTTTACCTTCACAAGTTTTCTTATTTCCATTAAGCTACCCCTGCTTAATCCCATCAACAACATTAGACATAAATATGCATTATTTAAATAAGTATTCACTTTCATAATTATTTTAGTTTCATGAATACAATACTCTTATATATAAAAGTATATGAAAATATTCATTAATGTGTATATTTCAATAATAGTTAGGATACCAATCCAAACATTTCCATTTCCCACAATGTATTATTACCAATAGATCGACACATGAAGTAACGACCATAATCACTTGTTTAAAACTTGAAATAAGATTCAATTTAAACCAAACCATGCATATAATTTTTTTTTATGTCCCCATAATACTAGTGTAGCCCCTTATTATTTTTAGTGTAGCCCCCTTATTATTATTGTTGTGCCCATGTAGTGCGCATATTGTTCTTACTATGCCCTATAGAAGCCTATTGTTGATATTGTTTTGCCCTTAAATTATTATTGTTATGTCAGCTAGAATTATATTGTGACCCCTTGGAATCCTCAAAAGGAGGTTTTATCCTTTGAATCATCCAAGAGTTATTCATTTATGTAATGTAAAGGAGGTTTCCCCCTCGAAGAAGTTGATTTCTAAGTCGTGATCTATCTTTTCTTCTATTTTTTGAGCTAGTTAGATAACATTTGGTATGAGAGCTTTGGATTCTAGGGTTTTTATACTGTAAAATAATGCTTCTTATACGAAGGTTCAAAAGATAAAAAATTTACCATGAGAAACTGAAATCCCGAGGAACGTTGTGTAAAAAGTTCAGATCTTGGTTCACTATATGTTTAGAGATATGATATGAGGAAGTTAGGGTTGTTGCAAGCTCCATAATTTCATCTCAAACATGTGGCCGAGGGAAATTCGTCATAAATTTATTTTCAGACATCGGATTGGAATTATTTATTGGCCAAAATTTCATGGACTATAGTTTCTTATTTATCAATTTTTGTGCCTAAGTTCAAAAAAGTGGCACGTGGCACGCCGTGCAATTTCGCTATACTGAACTAGTCCATAATTAGGTCATTGTGGGAGATTGGACATAACTCTATCTTAAAGAATCCAAATCAGGTATAAATTATGAATTGGAAAGAAGAATTAGATGGATACCATAGTACCAACGTTCAGATCTTGGAGATATGAAATTACAGAGTTACAACTGTTTAAAGATCGAGCTCCTAAAAGCAATAAAAATGTGTGTATTTTTTAAAATAATTTGCATAACTTTTTCTTGAAAAAATATTTTGAAGTGCTTCCAAGGGAATATTGAAGCATATATATAAATATTTAGTTTCAAAATACCTCGAAAAAAATATACACCTATTAAGCCCTTAGGAAAATCTACTATGATGCATGAAGAGGAAGAATTGCAGCATGATATATCAAAATTACGAGACCAACTTCAATAAATTTCACTCTCACATAGAAAAATCAAAAGTGAACCAAAGGGTAACATAGATTGTTTAAAAGAAGACATGGAAATTAATATGGATGGGTTGAAGGATGGCATGAAAGGCATGGAAGCTAATATCGATGGTACAAAAGGTAACATGGAAGACTTGAAGAAAGACATGGAAGGTTTGAAGGAAGGTTTGGAAAAGTTTCTACAAGAAAATATTCCTAATGGCGAATGATAGTAGAGGAAGCTTATGATGAGAAAAAAACATGTTAATCATGATTTCATAGACTTTGATGTTTGATTTAAGGCCCAAAATATACAAATATAGATAGGAGGAATTTTGATGGCATTGATCTGATGACATGGATACTACAAATGGAGCAATACTTTAAGCTCCATAATGTGAAAAAAACACAAAAGGTATGCATTTTAACTTTATATTTAGAAAAAAAAAAGTTTTTATGCTACCAATGGAGTTTCCCTTATAAACCACTGGTCACTTTGTCAATTTTTACGAAGGAAATGATAGCACATTATGAGGATACAAGGAGAAACACCTTCTTTAGCCAATTGATAAATCACAAACAAAAGGGTTCAATTATGGAGCATATTGAGGACTTCAAAAAGGTGAATATAAGGATAATAACATTCCAAATTAATATAGGATTGATGCCTTCATAGAGACTCTAAAGGATAACATGCAACCTGAGGTTCGCCTTTGGGAACCTGATACATTGGAGAAGGCATTCAGGTTGGTATGAAAAATTGAAAAAAATTATGGCAACAAGAAAGCCTACCACTCACAAATATATATATGGATGTGTGGCTACTTTTAGACTTCCACAAACTACAAGGTTGACACCACAACAATTGGATGAAAAAAGAGAAAAAGGGCTTTGCTATAGTTGTGATAGAAAATACACTAAAGGTCATAAGTGTGCTGAAAATAAATTATTTTACATAGATTCTGAAGAGGAGAAAGAAAAGGAACAAGAAAATTCATAAGAAGATGATATAAAACAGAACCAACCCTAGAGGAAGAATAAATGAATTTGACCATATCCCGTAATGCATTGCAAGGAATTACCACTCAAACTCTCAATATAGAAGGACATATCTAGAAGAAAATTGTAATAATGCTTTTTGATTCAGGTAGTACCCATAATTTTATTCATTGTAAGGTATCCAAGGAATTTAATTGTTTCCTATACCTAGCACCAGAATGTCAACTAATGGTTACAAATGGAGGAACTAAAATTTTCTCTAGAAAGTGCCATAATATCAAGAAAACGATGGGGGAATATGTATTGAATAGTCTAATGATTTCCATTTTGGGGATGGTAGCTTTTATTTTTCCAGAAATTTTCTTGAAATGGTTTTTGGAAGGAAAGGAAGTTGAATTTTGGGGTATCTCAAGAAAGCTAGGAAATATAATCAACTCTAATGTCATGAAAAAGCTTCTGAAGTAAGAACAATGAGGCATCATTGCACAATTATTCTCACTAGAGGTTCAAACATCAAAATAATCTATTTCTCCATATCTCCAAAAATTCTTGGACAATCATTCTAAGTCGTTTGCGACTTCCAAATGACTCCCACCTATTTGTGACCATGATCATGCTATTCATTTCATTCCAATAACTATTCCTACAAATATCGGGCCTTACATATATCCTTATGCTAAAAAGAGTGATATTGAATGTATTGTTACAGAAATGCTAGAGGTTGGTATAATTCAACCTAGTCAAATTTATTTCTCTACTCTAGTATTTTTGGTGCACAAGAAGGGTGGATCATGGTGTATGTGTTTGGATTATAGGTAGTTCAACAAGCTCACTATTAAAGATAAATTTCCCATCCCCGTCATTGATGAATTATTGGATGAATTACATGTAGAAATTTACTTCACCAGGTTGGATATTTGTTCTGGATATCATCAAATTGGGATGAAGACTGAAGACATTTCGAAAATAGAATTCAGAACTCATGAGGGTCATTATTAATTTTTGGTCATTCCTTTTTTCCTTACTAATGAACCTTCCACATTTCAAGGTTTGATGAATTCCATTTTCAAACCTGTCCTTAGAATATTTGTATTAGTATTTTTTGATGATATACTAATCTATCGCAAGTCCTGGAAGGATCAGGTTGAACATGCTGACTTGGTGCTCAAAATATTGGAGGAGAAACACTTATATGCAAAACCTCCAAATATTTCTTTAGAGAGTAGGAGGTGGAATATTTGGGCCTTATTGTATCTAATGAGAGTGTTAAGGTAGACCCTAACAAAATTAAATCCATTAAGGAATGGAAAATCCCCACAACCATAAAGACTATTCAAGAATTTCTAGGGTTAACAGGGTATTATTGCAAGTTTGTTAAGAATTATGGGAGAATATTAGCACCTTGTTGGCTCGAGGGGTCCTGGCCCAAGTCCGGTAAGCAAGTTTTGCCAAAAAACCCCTATACTACTGGCCCTTTCGGCAGTGACTTGCTTTCGCAGGTCAAAGTCTCACCCGAAGTAGTATGGGTGGGCGCTAGAACCAAGTTTCTGCACCCTGAGAAAGGATGGGTAGAGCAAGAAGAGTAGGGATAGATCCTGTAATCCCCAATTACCTTATTCTACACAGGACTAATTAAATCTCTATTCGCATCCACGTGCACTAGATCTATATTTATATGCTTGTTATATCATCACACAGTAGTACATAAACAAAACATAACAGATCTAGATCCATGAACACAGTACACATATATTTCGCAGCTTAAGGACATAAAATGCACAATTTAGCAATTACCAGTAATTCATATAACAATACTCACAGATTCAGTTATCTAACAATCTTCCGCATTCATTCATTCATCAATTCTTCCTTACGATTCCAATTCCCTTCCCAACCTGCGCACACAGTAGCAGGGTCCGCACACTGCTGGACTAGGATCTCTGCACACACATCCAACAAGAGTCCATTCCCCAAAACCCAAATAGATAACTTAAAAAATAGATCGCATCAATAGCTCATCATTTCCTATCCTTTACAATACAGAAATGCATCTATATTTATAACAATCTGGCCTCGGCTTTCCTATGGTCCGCAACCCATGGTTTTCGGACCCCTAGTTTACCCTTTGACCCATTACAATGTGTTCGGGGCTTTGACCCACCCCACAACCCCTCTGCTATGCTAAATATAACCAAAAATATCAAAATTGGACCAATTTCGCAGCTTTTTAGGAGACCTCTTTCCAATAGTCCCCTAACACAATCATGTGACTCGTCCCAAGTCACTGCAGTGGTGCGGCTTTGACTTGTGTGTGCAAGGTAGCCAGAGTGCCAAGGAGCGGTGGGAGCACTTCCCTAATCTGGACCGTAGAAAATTACGCAATGTTGACCATTGTCAGGGAGGTAGGGCCATTTGGAGCTGCGATGATCCGTTCCGACAGCCGGTGGAGGCACGCAATGGCAGACTGAGCATCTTCGGCAAGTTGGAATGTGGTGTCAGCCCATGGTTTCAAACATTTCCGAGTGAAATGCTTTTTGTGGCAAAGGTTCTCAATCCTATCTAGGATGGATAGACGCTGTGTAGAGACGGTGGAGGGCGAGGAGGTTTTGACTTGGTCCAGAGAAGCTTCCGCCTGCTGCAATTCCGTCTGGATATGCTGAAGTGTGGAATGGTGCTAGATGGTTGTCCATAGTTGGGTAGCTACTTCGACAAGTTGTGCACCATGCGTCAGCTGTTCTTGAATAATATTCATTGCCTTTGTGACCACTGTAATCCACTGGTCCCATACTTCCTGAGGTTCATTATACTGTTGTTGCGTGGCTCGGTCATGGTGGCGAACTTCGCTCAACACTCCGATGTGCAGTCCTTGTAGCTTTCTGCGAGATAGCTGTGTTAAATCAATTTGGATATCCCCTGTAGTTGGATCAGGAGCATTGACAAGGGAAATTTGAGGGAGGGAACAAATGTTGCTTCGGATGGGCGGTGTTCTGGAGTTGCGGAGAAGCCACAGCATGTCCCTGTATCATGGCATTCCTGCTGTGCATGGCTCGTGGACAATCCTTTCTGTCGAGAGCCATCATTCACCCCTGTGACTGCACTCATCACTCTTAGGCTCTCTGGTTGGGTCCATCCTAGCAACACGAAAGAGGACAACCCAGAGAATGCTAAGGAGCACAAAAAACCAGTATGCAGATAGTTGGAGCATGTTTTAGGGTGAATAAATAGCCTGGTGTGTAATTATCTAGCCATCCGCACACCGTCCATAGCTATTTAATGGTGGAGTAGCCCATTCGTGAGATGGACCATCGATCAGGTAGATCAATCTTACCATAAATGGCTGCATTGATGATCTGTTGCTGATTGCGTGTATTTGTAGGATCCCTTTTTTATTAAATCAGGAAGTGCTAACGGTCGCCTTACATGCCTGAGATCGTTTCCACGAAATGTCAGACCACGTATGATGCCTGTATGTCATTCACGTACCTTGAGTGAAGGTCGATGCGAGGCATGTCTGCAAGTTATCAGTATTTTTGAAACATGTGCTTCGCCCTTGGTTGGAACGTCCTTGCACCCGAGGGTTGTGTCACATGTCCTCGTGCCAATTATTACTTGAGGGGTTCGCAAATTCTTTGAATTACACGTGGGTCCGGGCCGGTTCATAATCCAACGCATGCCTAGGGTAGCAGTACCCCGGCAAGCCTGACCGTGCAAGGCTTTATCGCACCCTTGAGTGTGGTATGTTAGTAAGTGCCCATATAGGTCGACTAACCTCGAAGTCCATATGGCAACTGGGGTCCCTATGCACAGGATCACCCTTCTCCAATACTTCTCCTGGTCGGAGAATACCAGTCCTTGTGTACATGCTCCGTGAAATGTTAGTGATAGTGCCCCTAGCCTGCATTCCATGGGAATCTTAGATTCCACCATCTTCTGACTATCATCTGCATCCTCTGGGCAGGGCAGGTTCCTTTCCTCGGTAGATATGCGTCGAAAATTCCTGATAGTCTGAAGACATCGGAGCATCGAAACTTCGTGCAATCGTCCTTGCCAATTTTCTAGCTCCTCATCAGATTCAGAAAAACATTCACTTTATTTTTCCCAGCAGAGCATCCCTTCATCCATGGGGTTAACCCAATCTTTATCCTTCATAGTTAATTTATAAATGTGATGTAATTCCTCCTCCTCATAGGCTGGCTCTGTATATCGCGCACCTTCTGCTGAATCTAGTGGTACTATGACACACGTACCTTTGCTTTCAAACACCATGTCGCACTTCTTGAGATTGATGACACCCCCTATGTCAATTTCCCAGTCTAGTCCAAGGAGCGGAGGGTAGGGATCCGCATCTTCCACAATTTCTCTGACTTCAAAGTCAGTGAGGACCCTTACCCTTGCAATGTCAACCATAACTTTTGGTAATATCCCTAGAGGGATGATTTTCTGTTGATTGGCCATTCGCAGCTAGATGGTGGACCTTTCTAATTAGGTTCCCCCATTCATTTCCATGTCTACTTTGGCAATACATTCACATCTGACCCTAAATCTAAGATAACTTGGTCCATCTCATAGTCACTAATTTTCCCAGTCAAACGCATCTCTCTTTCAGTGCACTTCTTATAGTTGTATATTTTGTGTACATCCTTGGTTTTAGGGATCAAATTGGTTTGAATTGCACAAGTATTCAGTAGTGCTTGGAGATTATTTATAGCTTGTGGATTTCGTAGCAGCTTCAAACATGCCTTTAAAAAGGGTTCAACCCCTTCTTCTATCTGAGGTTGCGTTGGCGGCGGTGTGGGGACTGTTGGTCTTGTTTGTTCTTTGACAGGCAAGCCTTCTTGGGAGGCAAGCTCCTCTTTTGCTCCCTAGGTGACCAGCCCGCTGCGTGTCATGACTTTTACACAGGGATCTACCTTTCTTAGCTCAGATTTAACTCTTTGTACATTCTATGTAGGGGTGGGCTTCTTTGCCTGCATCTTGGCTATTAAAATTGGGTACTCTTCTACCTCATGGTCCAGCTGCCTACAATATTTGCATGATGACCTGGTGGGATTTGGGCATTCTCTGGAAAAGTTCCCTATTTCCCCACAATTATAACAGACTAGCTGCCCACGTCCTCTTCCTCGGGCTGGTGATCCTCCAAAGTGCGCAGAAAGTCTTAGTGACGTAGGGTCCGATTGTACCCTATATAAGTGTTTGGTCAATTTAGTGTGTCCTAAATTGCTACATTAATTTGTCAATCTGGGATTCGTAAGCTGACGAAGTGTGGCGCACTATATGTGCAAGATAACCTATCTCTTACTTTTTGTCGTTTTTGTTTTTGTTTTTTATTTATCTTGGGGGATTTTATCTTGGTTAGTTTCCTAATGTGAGATGGAAATTCTAAAAGACAAGTATGGATATAAATATTCAAGGCAATGATGTTCTTTATAATGATTTCCCAAACTTCAAACTTCAAAAGGGTTTTAAAACATGAAATGACAAAATTAATTCCTAAAAGTGAAAATGTGCCACTATACTAGTCAAACTAACAGTGAACTATTGATCATGAAACCCATTACCCTTGCTGCTGTCTAAATACAAAAGAAACTGTGCTCAAAGAAATCCAAGAATTGCAAGCAAAGTAAAGCTAAAATCAAATTACATCAACTCATATTCTGACCCCTCACCATTAGTCTCGCTATGGATTTCGGAGGTAATCATAAAAAACTTGAGCAATCTGATATCTAATTTGCAGAAAAATAAACTAATATCAAATTACACACTCATACTTCAATCCCTCACCATTAGTCTCGCTATGGCTTTTGGAGGTAAATGATAATGACATGAGCAATTTAATATCTAACTTGCAGAAAAACAAACTAATATCAAACTACACACTCATACTTCAATCCCTCACCATTAGTCTCGCTATGGCTTTCGGAGGTAACTAATAATGACATGAGCAATTTAATATCTAACTTGCAGAAAAATAAACTAATATCAAACTACACACTCATACTTCAATCCCTCACCATTAGTCTTGCTATGGTTTTCGGAGGTAATTGATAATGACATGAGTAATTTAATATCTAATCTAACTAATAAAGCAAATGTACAAAACTGAAATAAATAAAACAGTGCTGGAATTAAAAGCTAAGAAAAATAAATCAGCAGAAGGACAAGACTGATTCCATGTCATTAGTCATTGTAAAACTATGTGCAAATGCGCTATGATTTCAGAAAGCAATCTAAGTAAGGAAATATGACAAAACAGAATTGAAAGCAACTTATCTAGAAAACATGCAAAACCTCCTTAAATAGCAAGGGCCCTCTGCTACCAATTTGATGTAATCCTTCTTCAGCTCCTTAAAATTGTAATCAAAACACCATCAAGGAACTTCTTTATTGAAAAACTTCACAAATCTACATCCCATTCCATCTTAAGCTTTATTACAAAACACTCTCTATTTTCCTTCTCCTATTTTTCACTATTTTTTTACTACTTCCTCATTATCTATGATAGGAGAAAGCTTCTCCTATTTATACAAAATATGAGGAGTCATCTCATTAATGGGAGTCCATGAATCTCTTCCTCCATCTCTAGAGTTACAATCAAAATAGGAAATGATAAGACACATGTCTTTCTAGAGTTTCAACACAACTAAGAAATGAGACACATATCCTCTTAGAGTTTCAATACAACAAGGAAGTGAAACACATATCCTCTTGATCCCATAATCTTCTCCAACCAAATTCGAATTTGGCCTTAGAGTGCCACATAAGAGTCTTCTAGAAGTCTCCTTTTGACCTACACATGTCACAAAACTCATAACACATATATAGATATATGAAACTATGTTAATTTTCTAGTTTCTAATCATAAATTTACTTAAAATACATAAAATAAATAACTTTGGAAGACAAGGATCCTAACCCATATATTTATGAAAATGGTTACTTGATGTAGGGTTTTCGGTCAGATGGCTATGAAATAAGAGCTAAATGGTTATGACATAATGGAAATATGTATGAATATGGAAAACACTTTTGAGACTCAACAATAAGTTCCCACGATCCATCATTAAGTCATAAGTACAACAGTTCTTCTCATGATGTCCCACTGATCGATAGAATCGACACCATTTTTGCTTTAGTTTTGGGACATATGCACCTAACCGAGGACAATGGTTCATATCATGCAGTCCTGCTACCCGAAAATCATCACAACATAGTGTAGGTCTGCTTGAATGTGTTCGTAATAGGATGGGTTCCCTACTTACCCCTGGGTGTACCAGGCTAGGTCCTCCTGCTTACATGTAATCTGTCAACAGAGGGCACTGATCCTTCTTATGGCTAGACACCCGGCACCATATGCACCAGAAATCTGCGTAACCATCCTTTCCCCACTCTTTTCACAGGTTTTGTATCTCCATATGCATAGCCCCAAGTTGTTCCTGGATTTTTTGTACCCCTGGTGACGTATCCTCTTTGGGGGCAGCCTCTAGTTTCATAGAAACTTCCACAGCCTTCTCCTGTGACTCAAAGTTTTAATGACTCATTGGCGTGCATAGGTGAGGTAACAACATAGAAATGAACCATTCTGTATGTTGTCTATCATCATATTCAAATCCTCCTTCCCTGATTGCTTTCCTCAGTCGCTGATCAACCTCCCATACTAACTCAGACACACCTTGTTTGAAGTCCTTTACTTTTGCTACCAACTAGGAATAAGATTTCAGCTTCTTGAACTAGTGCTTCAAAGCATCCTTGATATTTTGAATAGATGTGCCCCCATTCTGGGCAATATACCGCATATACCAGTCCAAGGCCCTATCCTCGAAGGCCAACGACAACTGCGCCCTTATTATCGTATCACTTTCCACATTCTGCACAGTCCATACAGAGTCTGCAATGAACCAAAATCGGTCCATATCCTCATCTCCTACCCCCTTGAAGGTAGGTAGTTTCAAATGCACAACCATATCATTGTCTAGGGAGGGTGGTGGTATAGGCGAATTCTTACCCTTGCGCGGCTGAGGTGGCGATGTAGCTGGGGGATCTTGTGCAGATGGTTCCTGCAATGGATTGTAGGTGGATCTCCCTCCGTCAAGGTTGGTTCGATAGTATTTACCACTGTGGGTCGTGCTCTTGTATAGATCTGAGGTCATTCAGTCAGTATGACTACACAGAATGCTCTTTTCGCATAGTAATTTCTTGATCAGCAACAGTAACGTCCTAAGAAATTTGCCTCGGAATCCTTTGAAGAATCATTGTTTGGCCTTAGAGTATGATACAAACTGATCAATGGCAAATTCCGTCACAAATCCTCCCAGCACACTATCCACCCAGTGATCCACCGTGCGTGTGATAATATTATTAGTTTTTTCCAGCTGCTCAAGTAGCTCTGGGGTCCACTGAGTGACTCGCTCATCCTTCTAGAACTTTTGGAATTCCAAAAGCCTAGCCAACCACACTTGGAGTTCGATCATAAAGGTTACAAAGAATATTTCGTAGCTTTCAGTAAGAATGTACCTATTTTTCCACCTTTTCGCCATCAATTTTTCACTGCGGTTTTATTTTACTGCGAACTCCTGGATCTGCCTTTCGAACCAATCTTCGATCTCTTTTATTTCAAGTTTCCAGTATTCTCTTTTCATTACCTGATTCCTCTCTCAGACTTCTTCCTGTCCCGACAACGGAACCATTTGTTAGCTCGAGGGATCCTGACCTAGGTTCAGTAAGCAAGGTTTGCCAACAAACCCCTATGCTATTGGCCCTTTCGGCAGTGACCTAATTTTGCAGGTCAAAGTCTCACCCGAAGTAGTAGGGGTGGGTGATAGAACTAGGTTTCTGCACCCTGAGAAAGGATGGGTAAAGCAAGTAGATTAGGGCTATATCCTGTAATCCTCGATTACCTTATTCTACATAGGACTAATTAAATCTTTATTCACATCCACGTGCACTATATCTATAGTTATATGCTTGTTATATCATCACACAACAGTACATAAATAGAACATAACAGATCTAGATCCAAGAACATAGTACACAGATCTTTCGCAACTTAATGATAGAAAATACAAAATTCAGAAATTACCAGTAATTCATATAACATTACTCATAGATTCAGTTCTCTAACAATCTTCCGCATTCATTCATTCATCAATTCTTCCTTACAATTCCAATTCCCTTCCCAACTTGTGCACACAACAGCAGGGTCCGCACACTGCTAGACTAGGATCTCTGTGCACACAACCAACAGGAGTTTGTTCCCCAAAACCCAAACAGATAGCTTAAATAACATATCGCATCAATAGCTCATCATTTCCTGTCCTTTACAATACAAAAATGCATCTCTATTTATAACAATATAACCTCGACTTTCCAATGGTTTCGCAACCCATGGTTTTCGGACCCCTCGTTTACCGTTTGACCCATTACAATGCGTTCGGGGCTTTGACCTGCCCCACAACCCCTCCGCTATGCTAAATGTAACCAAAACTATCAAAATTGGAGCAATTTCACAGCTTGTTAGGAGACCCCGTTCCAACACACCTCAAACATCATTATTGAATAAAGATGCATTTTCTTGGACTCTGGAAGAAACTAAGGCCTTTGAACATCTGAAAGAGGCAATGTGCCAAGCACTGGTCTTAGCTATGCTATACTTCACAATTTTTTTTACTGTGGAATGTGGTGCCTCAAGAAATGGAATTGGTGCGATTTTAATGCAGGAAGGAAGACCCTTTACTTTTGAAAGTTGTCCAATCAAAGGAAAATATTTACTGAAACATATTTATGAGAATTAAATGTTGGAAATACTACATGCACTAAAGCAATGGCGACCTTACCTAATGGAAAGACACTTCAAGGTAAAAACATATCATGATAGTCTTAAATAATTTTTGTAATAGATATTATCTTTGTAAGAGAAAAAAAAAACGGGTCACAAAGATGTTGGCTTATGACTTTGAAATCATCTACAAAAAAGGGAAGAAAAATGTTGTTGCAGATGCACTCTCAAGAAAGGATGAGGATGTTGAAGCATTGTTTTGTGCCATTTATATTATCCAACCTGAGTGGACAATCAAAGAAAGGGATGAATGGAAGAACGATGAAGAGGTGTGGACACTCATTCAAAATTTTCAGCAAGATCCCAGTACATATGAAGAATTTAGATGGAAAAATGATTCATTATGTTACAAAGGTCACTTATATCTTTGTAAGAATTCCCAAATCAAACAAAATATTCTTTTGGAATTGCACACATCTCCCTTAGGAGGAACGAAGGATTTTTAAAAACTTACCACAAGGTCAAGATTTTTTTTTTTTTTGGAATGGCCTTAAAACTGATATTCAAAAGTTTGTGGCGGAATATTTAGTTTTCCAACAAAATAAAGTTGTGACAATGAAGACCCCTGGTCTGTTACAACATTTATCCATTCAAATTCAACGTTGGGAGGAGGTTTCAATGGAATTTATCATATTTTTACCCAAGTCCGAAGGAAATACTTGCATCATGGTGGTAGTTGATAAACTTACCAAGTATGCAGACTTTTGTGCATTATATCATCCATTTAAATCTAGTGCATTTGATATTGCAATATGAAACAATTCAAAATCTATATAGAAACCAAAACATTATTGTAAGTGACATAGATCCCATTTTTACAGGAAATTCTTGGATGATTTTTTTTTTTTTTTTTTTTACTCAATTAGGTCATAGGTCATGATATATTCCTCAATCTGATGGGAAAACTGAGACAAATGTTTGGAAGGATACCTTTGTTGATTTGTATCTGATAAACAAACACAATGGGTCAAGCAGTTGCCTCTAGCTGAATGGTGGTATAACACTTCCTTCCATATTGCAACAAACATTACCCCATTTATGGCACTTTATGGATATCATCCACCATTCATCACATCAAATTTAAGAGAAAATTCTAAGGTTCAAGCAGTGGAAGATCACATCAGGCATCCATAACAAGTTCTACATCTCTTAAAGGATAACCTCACTTTGGTTCATAATCGAATGAAACAATAGGTATATCAACCACATACTGAAAGAAGTTATAATGTAGACTGTTGGGTATTTTTACGGCTACAACCATACAAAAAAATGTCCCTCAAGTAAGCTAAGGAGGATAATAAATTATGACCAAAGTATTATGGTCCTTACAAGCTTTTGCGAAAGATTGGTGCTATGACATACAAATTTGAGCTTCTTGCATCTTCCCGAGTGCACCTAATTTTCCTTGTTTCATGATTAAAAAAGGTTATAGGTGACAAGCTCCCAGTTCAAACAATATTCCCAGAACTTGAAGAGGAAGGAAAAATCATATTGGAACTTGAAGTAGACATTGAAAAAACAACTTTGTAGCTACGAAAACAATCAATTTGAGAATCTGTTATCAAGTGGAAGAACTTAGCCGTTGAATATTAAACATGGGAGGATGAGAGTTTTATACAGAAGCATCTAGAAATACTCAAGTGTTGAGGACAACACTTGTTTGAATGAGAGGGGAATGTTATTTCCCCATAATACTAGCATAGGCCCTTATTATTGTTAGTGTAGTCCCCTTATTGTTATTTTTGTGCCCATGTAGTCCTGATATTGTTATTATTGTGCCCCATAGAAGCCCACTATTGTTATTGTTGTGCCCTTGCATTATTATTGTTATGTCGACTACGATCATATAGTGACCCCTTGGACTCCTATATATAGAAAGGAAGTTTTTTCGTTTGAATAATCCACGTATCGTTTATTTATGTAATGTGAAGGAGGTTTCCCCCTCAAAGAGGTTGATTTCTAAGTCATGATCTATCTTTTATTTTATTTTGTGAGTTCGTTACATAAAATTTTTATTGTTAGTCATGCAACAATAACTAATCAATGCTACTAGCCATCTTAATGCAACCATGACAAGCATTAATAAAAAACTAGCTATTATAGTCAAGTCTCACTACTTGACTCATTGTTTAACATCTAAAGGGGTTTTTTCAATATCCTTTTAAAACACTCTATCGTCCTCTTCAAGGAATTTCCCCATATTTTACATTCATGCATTTATTATTTATAAGTATTGAATTTTAATTTTAGTCATGTTAATTAAATGTATCAGTAATAATGTCATATATGTAAAGGTTGGCAATCCACTCTCAGTTTCATGAGGGATTACTCAAGTTTTTTCATAGGTGAAACAAAGGTTTTATTGTCTTTTATCCTAAATAAGATTCAAATGTGATGAACACTGTTTTTTTTTCAAACTTTATTACTTACTACTCTTCAATGCAATTATAAACATGCATCATGCATGTCATGTCGAAATTATTCTACTGCATATTTCTATATGTAGATTGCTAGAATCATACATGAATTGATGCCCACCAGTATGATACCTCTATCTATTTTCCGCTTACTAATTCCTAAAATGTGACACTACTGCAACCTTCATATTTGATACCACTTGTAACATTCCCTGGTAACCTCACATGAAAATGCACGAGGTTAGAAATTGTTTTAACCATTTACCCATGGGTAATGATCCAAGTTAATATTTTTAGATTCCTCATTAACCATTAGATAGAATCTTCATCATTACATAAAGTATGTTTACTAAAGGAATAGTAAGTTACATAAACATTAAAAAACACTATGTAGTATATTAACATAAACATTTTGATGTAACCTTCAATCATTTTCATGATTCCTTTAACTCGATAAATTAATCACATATTTTATATTATAAACGCCACATCATTTAAGGAATTAACATCATCAAACTGACTCAATAATAAATCAGATCATTGAACACCAATATACCCTGGAATCCTCGTAGGGTAAAAACCAAAAAATGTTTAATTTTATTATTAAACACTCATGAGGGCATTCACCTCTCATTCAATGGCTCATAAGAGAGTCCATCCTTTAACCATTTTTATAAAATATTAAAATAAAAGATCATTTAAATGCAACATATCTAGCTATAATCTATTACAATCATCATGATATTATTTACACACAGATATTTCATTTTTATATCTTTGTGCCCTAGTTGTTCCATCAATGGACCATCATGCACCCCACAGTCATCTACATGGACCATTAGTTATTTACCTATAACAATTTTAAACATAATCTACCACACCCACACTACCACATCTAAACAATGGCACTGGGTACACATTGTGTAGATGGTCTCGTGTACATGTGATGTTGTGCACATGTTCTGTAGGTGGTTCTATGTACATGTGGTATTGTGTATATGTTATACATATGGTACTGGTGTACACGTGGTATTGTGTGCATTTTGTACATGCTATGTTGCGTTCATGCAGTACTATGTATGTACATTGTGTAGTCATGGTATCATCACATGTGTATTCATTCTATTGTACTCTGTGTACATAGATTTATTTTGTTGTACATTGGATGTAGATGTATGTGTTAATTTGTAAACCATGTGTAGGCATATTTTTTGTGTTGTGTGTCAGGTGTAGGTGCATGTATTGTGTGATTTTGTATGTTGTGTGTATGTGTACATGAATGAAAATAAGAAAATTGACTTCAGTGTGTGTATGGCAAGGTTAAAGGCAGAAGAAAAATATTGAATGAAGGATAAGTATTGGTATTTTATTTTAGTTTTAGTATGCATGTGATATATGATTCTGGTATATGATGGTTCCATGTGATTTATGATTTTTATTATGATGATTATGTGTTTAGATAACCATATGTGATATGTTTATACATGATGATTTGATCAAACAACTAGTTTGACTTGTTGTTAGAGGAATTAAATAAGATTACAAGCATACCTTATTGAAAAGCTACCAATGAAGTATGAATTAAATTTATTTCGATTTGTTTTGAATCTAATGGAAATTATTTTATTAATACAGGAAATCAGGCAATGCCCAGATTGGGATGGTTGACACTGACTGCAAGAATTCATAGTGTCAGTAAAAACAATTGTAACAAGTAGCAATATGTTGGTAAAGCACTTCAGGAGAAGGTACATTGTGGGACACTGTTACCCAATAGTGTCCATTTATTTCCATGAGCATGCTATGAACAATATGATTGTTTTGATGTAGGGATATGTCTTGGTTTTATACCCTCTAATGAGAGGATTCCCTGCCAAGGGAGGGGTTGCCTGAGGGACTGTGTAGTAGATAAGGGGATGCTCACGGTGTTAGCGCTCCATAATTTCGAGGTTGAGGATTGACTCCCAGAGGCAACATTAAAAATTATTCGAGCCTAGGATCTAGCTCTCCTAGACTCAGAGATGCATTTCTCTATATGTTTTAGCTTTATTTACTTGGGCATTTTAGGCTAGTTATGATGGCAGAGGGGTTTGTTTGAAATTTCTAGTTGAGACAGTAGGAGAGGGCCATTGGGCTAATGGAGTCAAAAGGTCAAAGAAGATTTAAATGAATGAGTTAATGTGATCATTTGTAACCAGGAGAGATATTCATGTTAATGGATCTTAACAATTTGAGAGTGGCAGAGAAGAAAATATTAGGATTCCATCTAAATGCAAAGTAGACATTATCCGAATTCCAGATTTAAACTTCAGAAAAAAAACATGAATATTGTTTAAAGCTTGAGCAGGGTGTCCAATGAAAAATACTATACAAAATTTTCTTATAAAAAATAAACAGATAAATCAATGGCGAAACCAAGAAAAACATGTAGCATTGAGAATTACTTCACCATCAAAACATGACACAAGAATCTCGAAAAAAACAAGGTCCTTTCATTCATTGAATTTTTTTTGCTTACAACCAGGTGATCATTTTACAATTATTTCCTCCCTTGAGGTCTAATATCCTTTTCCCATATTACATTCTGTCTTTTATAACATTCCCCCATTACATTTTACATCCTACTGATCAGGATACTCAAATCTCTACTTTAACGATTTCAGATATCCTAGGAAAATGTCTATTTGTGCTCTACCCAAAATAAGATATTTGATATATTTTACAATCATGCCCAATATACTAACCTATTACAAAATATATGATCTCTATTAGTGAAAGGAAAACATAGCCAAAGATGTCTACTGATTACAAATTCAAATCTGGAAAATATGACAAAAAACCCATAAAACTAGATTTTGTTTGATCTCCATCAAGGCAAAATCTAAACAAAACTAAAGTGTCAACATCATGTTGAGGATGAGCTTGAATTAAAAGATTCTTTAGAGGCTCTGGAGATCTTGTAGAAGTTTATTAGCCTTTATTTTAGGAGATTGGTTTTATTATGTCTGTAATAGAGATTTCAATAGCTAAGGAAGGAAAAACAGTGCGCGCTTAGCTACCGATTATCTAGGCATGATTTTTGGTAGCTAACTCGGGATTCTTAATGGCCTTTAGCTGGAAAAAGTGTAAATTCTTCTGAACGTAACCAAAATTTTGTGAGTTTTCCTTCAACCTCTGATACATTAATTATCTACACTTTAATTGAACTGAAGAGCAGCCTGAGCTAGAACATATAGTTTGTGGTGAGCTTGAGGCTTAAGCTTCTTGTGAATGAGTTTATACCTTAAAAGATTGTTCCTTTTTTTCAACTTGAGCGAATCCTTTTATTCTTATTCTTAATTGTTTCATATTTAATGGCCATTTGATCAAGTGTTACACTGATCTTACTTGATGATTTCTTAAGGGTTTCATTCTCTTCCTTCAGGAGTCTTTCTAAAAAGTTCAACTCATTATTTTCCTCCCACATATTCTGTGTCTTAGAATTTCTGCTGACCTTATTCTGTGATGATGTTGTATCTTCTCCATGGATTCCCATTTCTTCAACTGCTGGACCTTCTCTTATATCTACAGCTAAGGATTCTGGCTCGGTTTCCGCAACTAATGGCTTAACCTCCCTTTTTACAGCTAATGACTCAAAGTTTGAATCTGAATATGGTAGGTTGAGAATATTGGTTGTTGTAGCTTCCTCTTGAACATTTGCACTTGTAGCTTCACCTTCAACGCCTGTATCTTTCTCAAATTCTATCTTTTTCTTAGATTTCTTAGATGTTGAGGGAGAAGTTTTGATGATTGTTTGCACAAGAGACAGTGTCCTCCTTGTCCTCTTGCTAATTTTTGGAGAAGGAAACTCCTGTGAGGGAGCTATTTTCTTCTTTGGTTGGAATTCTTGTTCAAACACTCCCAAAAACAATAAATGATTCCATGTTTTTTCATTTTATTAAGCTCTTCTAAGACCATTAGCTTGATTAATCCATGGTGGAATAAGCCGTTGTTAGATGTCTGGGGTTTAGCTTGGAATTTGGAAGCCATTTTAGTGAGGATTTTCAAAATATAAAAAATGCATGTTAACTGGTTGTTTACCTGTGAAGTGAAGGATAATTCTAAAATGATAGAACATTGTCCTCCCATACCTTACTTCACAAGTAATATAAACCTAGACCATCTTCAACAAATCTTGCCACTACTCTTGCAAATAGCTCCTGGGAATGTCTTTTTGCCATTTCATGTTCTAATGCTCCTCTTTAAGAAAAAACCTAAAATATACTTATTTGGTGGAGGTGGTCTTAAACCACATCTTTCCTTCA
The DNA here is from genome assembly GCA_034641835.2 of Pinus albicaulis. Classification (NCBI taxonomy): domain Eukaryota; kingdom Viridiplantae; phylum Streptophyta; class Pinopsida; order Pinales; family Pinaceae; genus Pinus; species Pinus albicaulis. Next base: position 980,596,988 of record CM076575.1, read on the forward strand.
CCTGGCATTTATGTGCATGATGCCACACTTGCTTCATCAATTTGCATGGTCATTGGCCCCAACTACACTTTGCATCTATCAAAACTTCTTGCAAATGCCTTAGTGATACCTTGATGGTATCCCTAGAAATTTTGAAAAAACCTGTAACAACCCACCTATTTAAATAATTCACATGCTTGTGGGTGGGCATCCACATAAGCTGTGTGTTGTAACTTGTTCTTCAACAATGTTCCTCTAGTCGACATCTCTTTCTCCAACACTTACAAACGTTTTCAAACAGACAATGGAAATTACAGGGTAGCTAGGGTATGCAGTAGGTAAGTGATGACACTAACTGAGCATGAAACAAGGGCTAGACTAAAGAAACCAAAATCATAAAACAAGGAAACTAAAGAAGGCTTGGAGCTTTCGGCTGTAGGTGAATTTTAAAACAAACTAGCTGACTACCAACCAATTTGAAACATGCTGGAGGTGTTGTAGTCCTGTGATTTGGCAGATTGGCATACCAAAGGACAAGGCAACATGGAACCAATATTTAGAGTTTTAGGAGCTAGCTTTCCTAGACTCAAAGAGGGATCTCTCAAATTTTTTTCAAAGGATATGTGCTTGTTTGCTTTTGGGGGTTGATTTTAGGCTATTTATTAAGTGCAAGGTTTGTTTGATTGGTTTGGTTGAACATAATGATCAAAAAGCATAGATAGAATGGGAAATATCTAATTCATTGGGAAATGGAGTCAAATGGAAGTCATGATAAGTTATAAGGATCGGGGAGTATCATAGGGAAAATCTAACTTGGCCAGTGGATCTTCAAAGTTTTTGGAATAATGAGGTGAACATTAAGGATAAGAATGAAAAGTAGGACAAAGAGAAATTAAGAATTCTTTATCATGTACTTTAAACAATAGACATATTTCAAGGTATCTGTTTGAAGCAAGACAAAGGACAGGACAAACCATAGAATTCGTTGGACAGACCTTTAATAAGAAAACCTTTCAGACAACAATCTAGCAATCAAAGATTACTTTCAAATAAGAAAACATATAAGATAAACAATAGGAGCAGTCTAAGATCAAACATAAATAATCTAATCTGCTTTTGACCAACTCTGTAAGGATATTCAAAGAAACTTTTAAAGACAGACCAGAGGACAGGGCACACCATATACTTCCCTGGTTTAGACTCTACTAAGCATACTTTAAAGAAGTTTGAGAAACAATTCTGAAGTTGTACTCAAAAGAGCATGGACTCACTACTAAACGTCCTGGTTTCACTCTATTGAAATCACTCCTTAGAGATAACCTCTCAAGCCATACTCAAAGGAACATGGACTTACCAAAAGAGAAACTCCTTGGTTATACTTTATTGAATTATTTCTAAAATAACAAGCTAGATGGAACTGGAGGGAAATTGAGAATCCTCCAATTAGACCTTGTAGAAGAAAACATTAAGACAACAAAGAGTAAACAGAACTAAGTTGATTTCAAAAGACATTTCTTAGCCTAAAATTTTTACTCTACTGTAACAAAGAAAGATGAAAACATAATGAGAATAGGAAATAACAATAACAGATAGAAGCACTTCACCAACATCCAAGCTGATGGATCCAGTGATCTAGCCTCCTCCATCAACAAATAAATCAGGGCATCCACAAGATACAAGACATCGATTTTCCTTCAACTTCCAAGAGACTATGTATTACTTCAAAGAGTCATCAAATTCCAACGATACAATGAGTTTAGATGCAGTATTTATGCTGAAAATGAGGAGGTGGAGCTCAAGATAGGGTTTGAGTGTCATTAATTACAGAGTAAATGCATTCCTAACCTTGAAAACCATGCAAGGCATAAGGTAGGAATATCTGCAACTACTTCTCCGTTTTAATAACTCTGCCTTAAATTCTAAAGAAGAAGAGGTAAAATGTTTGACTTTTAAGGCTTATAATAACTTTTACAATAACTTTCTTGACAAATATAAAATATCTCTGACTGTGGAATTACTGCCAAATGCGTTTATGGAAAGAAATCATGCTGTAGGTGGCAGTTTAGTCTTCGGAGGAGTAATTTCTTCCTTGTTGAGTTACTCAAAGCTATCTTTGGGTTATCTATCTTTTTTTTAATCATAAAACTCAGTTACTAAACCTTTGAACCTTGATTTTGCTTTAATAATCTTCCTTACTGCCTTTATTCTTTATTCTGCTTTTATGACTTTTTTGTTCATTTATCCTTGGTCTTTAAACTTTTTCCTTTCATCTTTAATCACTGTCTTAAGGGAAAATACTCTATGTTTATCTTTTGATTTAGGATTTAGCCTTTTGATCCTTCATTTCTTCCTTTCTTCATTACCTCCCCTGATTGTGATTTTCTATGTGCAGGGAGGGTTTTTTTTACTACGTTGGAGGGTCATTGATTGATCGATGATCGTGATTCATCATCAATCAAACCCTGAGGAAAAGATTTCTGATCTTCATAATTTGTTTTTAAGACCCTTGTGTCGTCACCAAGGGGTTTCATTCAACAAATAGAAGTGGGAGGGCATTTGACCTATTTCTGCCATTAAAAACCTTCAAAAACACAAAACAACGTTAATTTAAAACCTGTGGGAGGGGTTAAACTGCCTTTTCTTTGGGTTTGGAGAATCGGGGGTGATTTGCAGAGAAGGAGGGTTTGTAGAGAGGAGGGTTCCAAAGGTGGAACATAGTGGAGAGGCTAAGAAATTTGAATTTGGCACGAAGGGGAGAAAGGTGGTTTTGGAAAATCGTGACAGTTTATCGTGTAGGTGAAAGGAGGTAAGTGGTATTGGGTCAGGACTGCGTGATTCCACTAACCGACTGTCGCGTGGCAGGGAAAAACTGCCCATTTTTCACGGGTCGGTATCGCTAAAGGTTAGCGCCGATTTCTGTGTGATATTGGATTTGGACCGTCAGATCTCAAGGGGTGAGATCGACGGTGCGGAAGGGTGGAGGGACCAATGTGCAAGTCTATGGAGTGGAGCCCAGGATAGGTGGCAGGCTAGTTTTGTCATGTTGCGGGGTTGGGTTATATGTGGGGTTGAGGTAGGAGATGGGATGACCATTGGATCGGAGGAACAAATCCTGATCAACGGTGGATATTTGCCTGGTAAAAGGTGCGGGCGAAAAAATAAGCGGGCCCTCTTTTTAATTTTTTTCGAAGGTTTGAGTGGGTTTTTATAAAGCTGGGGGTATTAAATTAAAAGTAGGGAAGGGGCTTTAGAAAATATGCAGAGGGAACGGTTTTATGAGGGAAAAAGGGCTAAGGCTTTAGGCCAAAAAGGGCTTAAGGGCCTATTTGATAGAAAGGCATTTTTTTATAAAAACAAAGTTTTTATAAAATTTTTAGTAAGTTCAATAGGTTAAAAAGTTAAGGTTTAAACAATGTAAAACGGGTTTTTACATTGTTGAAGGGTTCTTTTTAGAAAAATGATGAATAAGTGGGTTTTATGAGGGCTTGTTAGGGAAAAGAAGAAATGGGTTTTGAGAGGAAAAAAAGAGAGTGAATGAGGGTGTAAGTGAGGTGATAAAAATGAGGCAAATAGGCCTAGAAAATGGAATTTTCTTTGCAGCAAGGTAAAATTAGAGAAGGGAAAAGATAAAGTTTATAGTGAAACAATTAGGTGTAGGATAATGAAGGCAGTGAGATTTCTACAAATCACAATGTTTCTTTAAATATTGTTTCTAGAAATCTAGGATATATAACTTAGTCATCATTTGATATCAACAAAATTTATTGATGATTAACATTGTCTCCACCTGGGGAGGGCATATTTCTTTTCAAGGTGTCCAGAACCTCAGTTAAATCTCTGAGTTTTAGCAGATTAGAGCCTTATCCATTGGGCAGATTTCCCTTATTTCTCACTTGTTGATATTCCTTTGAATTGACAAGTCTTTAACAATATGCAATATATGATTTTTGTCAACAGCATTTCTACCTACCCAATCCTATCTGTCCTAACATTTTTTCTTCTATGAGTGCATTTGTATTGGCAAACTCTTGAAGTTTTATTTTTGAAAACATAAAATAAACTATCTACTCATATCCTTATTTCTTCCAAGAATTCAAATTAAACTGTTGATCTCTTTTCATTTTATACCTGAACTATTTGACTGCCAAGATTAAACTGTTTTTCAGTCTTGATTCTCTATCTAGTGACATGAAATTTAAAGCATGGTTTTAAATTAGGCTTAGCTAGTCTAATTCACCATGGTTGTGCCATTTGAAACAAGCCGCACAAAAAATTTATTTGAATAAAAGTAATTTTAGAAAGATAAGGTTGTGATTTGTCAATATTAATGCATATTTATCTATCTCTTTGGTTCTGTTTTGAGCATGTGGAACCAAAATCTTTATATTTTCCTAATTTGTCATTATTGAGAAGTCAAGTCTGAAATAATCTTGACAACATTTGTTTCTACTAACTTATCAACATAAATTTAAAGCATGTTTAGCCATGATTAGGCTAGAGGACTGAACATATATCTTTTTTAAATCAGCAGTGGCATTTACACTTGCACACTTTCAGCAGTACTGTTTTTTGGGTATGGGGTTGTACCTCTTTTGATTTTCCCTCTTTTTCCTTTTCTTTTCTTTCATTTTTTTTGTATTTTCTTTGATTTTTCTCATGCTATGTTATGTATAATGAGTGAAAACTTTGAATCTAGGACTCTTGACATAAATAATGTTTAAGCATCATGCCATTGACAGGACCTCCAAATAGTTCTTCTCCATTTAGCCCTTGTAAAAATAATGCATTATGACCCCTAATTGAGTGAACTATATAAGGCCCTTTACATAAATTATCAAACTTGCCATGTTTACCTTTATATTCTCTCCTTGAATCCCATTACAAAACTGTGTCTCCAATTTGGAAGTTATTTGATTTGGTCTTTCTGTCTAAGATCTTCTTGATGTTTTCTTGAACTGCCTGTGTCCTTTTGTATACTTCTTCTCTTGTCTGATGTAAATGAATATTTTGATTTAGTCCTCTCTGTATGTCATTTTCTTCTGTTTGTACTTCTTGGAGAATTTTTATGACTGGGACTCCCAAAGATGCAGGGAAGACTGCATCTATGCCATATACTAGCTGATAAGGGGACATATTTATTGATTTCTTGGTGGTTAGCCTATCATCCCATAATGCATGAACCAGCTTACTATGCCATAATTTCTGGTTTTGATCCAACAGGTTTTTGATAATGTTGACCAGAATTTTGTTGGAGGATTCAGCTAATCCATTTCCCTGGAGGTAGTAAGCTATAGAATGGCCCAATGTGATATGATATTTGTAACAAAAGTCAACCATTCTTTTGGATTTGAAGGCAACAACATTTTTTGTAATAATTTTCCTAGGACAACCAAATCTGGATGGTATGTTGGTTTCAAGGAACTTGATAATGACAAAGTCAGTAGCATTCCTAGAGGGAATGGCTTCTATCCACTTGGTAAAGTAATATGTGGCAGTAAGGATCCACTTATGTTGGGCAGATGAGGTTGGGTGAATTTCTCCAATAAAGTCTAAACCCCATTTTTGAAAGGGATTCTCAACAGTGATGGGATGAAAAGGTAATGGTATGATCTTTCTCTTGCCATAAAAAATTTGACACTTATGGCAAGTCATGACTAGTTTTTGAGTATCTGGGAAAAGGGTGGGCCAATAATAGCGAGCTCTAAGAATCTTTTTGGTTGTTGTCTCCCTCATGTAGCTCATGCATGATTTTTCCTACATCATCCTCAAGCAAAAATTTAAGAAATATACCAACAACACTTTTCCAATATAATACTCGATCTAAAATGCAGTAATTTAAAGATTTTTGTTTCAAGAATATAGCTTTATTCTTTGATAGAGAAGGAGGAGTATTAAGATAGAGAAGCACATAAATGATATCAGCATACCAAGGTGAATTCAAAAGTATTTCTTCAATGTGAGGAGCTATGAATTCTTCTGTTTCTTCTAAAACATCAACCATGTTTATATCTAATGCTTGGAAATTTGATTATTCTATGAGTTTTGCTAATCCCTGTCCTTTAATCAGCTTGGTAGGCGTGATCTCTAAATCATATTCTAAAATAATTGCAATCCATTTTCCCCTTTTACCATCAAGGTCTTCATTTAGAATGTCCACGACAATTGTATGTGGGACAAAAGTAATTATATGGGAGTGTAAAATGTAGACTTGGAAATATTTCAATGCTTTTATCAAGGCTAAGTCTTGTTTCTCCATGATATTATATTTGAGTGGAGCATCTCTTAAGGCTCTACTAAAAAATAATATAGGTTGTTCTTGGCCCATGTTATTCTTTTGCAACAATAATGTAACAATGGTGTGTTCAAAGGCAAATGAGAAAATGTAGAAATCCTTAGTGAAATAAGGACTAATAAGAACTAGTGTTTGAGTAAGAGCTTGTTTTACCAGTTCAAATGAATGTTTGGATTCTATGGTCCATTTAACCCCTATTTCCTTTTTGAGCATGTTGGTGATATTCCTCAAAATTTCAGCAAGGTTGGGGATGAACCTCCTTAGAAAATTGATCTTCCCAATGAAAGATTGTAACTCTTTGAGGTTTCTAGGATGGCTGATTTTCAATATGGCTTCAATCCTTTTAGGGTATACTTTGATTCCCTCTTCAGAAATAATGTGGCCAAGAATTTTTCCTTCTTGGAGGCCAAAGAGTGTCTTTTTGGGATTCAAAGATAAGCCATATTTCTAAATTTCCTAAAAACTTTTCTTAAATGAATAAAATGTTCTTTATCAATTTTGGAGAAAACAATAATATCATCAAGGTAGATGATTATAAAATAGCCTATGTCTTTTGAAAAAGCTATCTCCATGGCCCTTTAGAATGTGGCCCCTGCATTCATCAAACCAAATGGCATTTTAACATACATAAATGTACCCCAAGGTGTGGTGAAAGTAGTTTTGTGTTGATCACTTGGGAGTACTAACACTTGGTTGTAGCCTGAAAAACCATCCAACAGTGATATTCTTTTAGATCCAACCACTTTTTGAAGTATATGGTCCATTTTAGGAAAGGGATAATTATCTTTCAGGGAGGCTCTGTTCATATTTCTAAAGTCAATGCAAAGCCTAATTTCCTTGGTCTTCTTCCTAACAGACACAAGGTTGGACACCCACTATGAGTATCTAAGGGGAACTATGATCCCATCATCATACATCTTCTTAATCTCTTTCTCAACTAAAGGTAATAAAACCGGGTTTATCCTTCTTAGTTTTTGTTTGAAAGGTTTCTGATTTTCCTTAAGAGGAATTTTGTGTTGAATAATGATGGTATCATATGATTTCAGATCTTTGTACCTCCATGCAAAGACATCTCCAAACTCTTTAAAAAGTTTGATATATTCATGTTTGATATGAGTAGGGAGAGTGTTAGATAACTTGATCATTTTGGGTTCATCTATGCTACCTATGTTATGTTCTTCTACATTGGTTTCTGTAGGCTCCATCTTTGGTTTTTTAGATACATCATTGAAATCAAACAACTCCTCTAATCGTGTAAAACCTCTTGGTATTGAATCATTTTTACATTGTAAAACTTCAAGGTCCTTTTGGTATGTTTTTTTCAGTAATTATGCTGTAAAAGGATATTCAAATTGATTTATATCAGCAGGAGAGGACAACTCTGTTTTATGGACTTGTTTTTTATCTAAAAATTCTTTTTCATGGCTTGAGCTAGGTGTTAATTCAGCAAAATCATTCTTTGATTGCAGAAAATCATAAATGTGTTTATCACCTTCAAATAATTTCCAATAGTCTTCGTTGTTAGGGAATGTGGGCCTAATTTTTACTTTGACAGTGAATTGTTCATTTTCATGGGGGATTTGGCAATTTCTGGCAGCAAAGGCAAGTTCATTTGCAAGATTGTTTTGGGCTCTAGGGGTGAAAATGAGTTCATATTTTTCAAAGGTTTTTAGGAGCTCCAAGGCAACATTCCTATATTCTCTTAATCTTAGTTTTTTGGCTGAATAGTCCCCTTTTATTTGCCTAATAATTAGCTTTGAATCTCCTTGGACTGATATCTTCTTGTCTCCTAAATCTTTCAGCAAATGTAGGCCAAGGAGGAAGGCTTCATATTCTGCAATGTTATTGGTGCATGGGAAATCTAGTTTGTAAGAATGTCCATTGTTTGTATTATGTATCCGTACACCAACTCCAGAACCTATTTTGCTACAAGAGCCATCAAAGCTCATTTCCCACAATGTTTCTATCTCATGCTCATTTTCCTTTTCTTGTTGGCTAATTTCATCTTCATTGTACAAGATAAAGGAGTCTAAATCTGAATGAATAGAATAAACAGGAGTGTTGTTTGGCATATCTATGTTGCTTACCATAAATTTCATATGATATTCTCTATATAATATTCTAGTTTGGTTAAAAACAGTTATGGTAGCATAAGACATGTCCATTTGAAGGCTTCCTTGAATTTCTTCTCCCCATGACCTAGATCGAATCATGCCATATTTTGGGGGAATGTTAGCAAAAACTATGTCCATAACTAGACCCTTAATAGGGATTTGTGCTAGATTAACACAAATCCTTGATTAGGCCTAAACATTTCACTTTTCTTGAATCAAAGGAATATAGGTCCTTATAAGTTTTAGTAATCTCTAGGCCTAATCTCTCAATCACCACTTTTGGCATAACGTTGTTAGAGGCACTAGAGTCTAGCATGGCATTGTGTAAAATTTTATCTTGTATATTTAGGCTAACATAAAATGGAAGAATGGTTCCTTATTGGTATTTTCCTTCTCCTACAGGACCAAACAACAGTTCTAGTTTATCATCTATCAAGTTCAAAGTATCAGTATCACTACCTATATTCAAAGCTTTCAAAACTTGTTTTTTATATACATCCTGGGTTACTAGTTTAGCTAAGGGTATGCTAATTTTGATCTTGGCAATCTCACCCTCAAGGCTGAAAGGGACTAATGTTTGGGACATGTTTACATCTATTTTTTCAAGCATAGTATTTTCAGAAATTCTGATTTGCTGAGTTTTATTAGGACTGTTATTTAGGACAGATTTTTCAGGGCCACTAGTAGAAGTGCTAGGGCAGCTTGGGTCAACACTTTGCTGATTGGTTTTGTCCTTATTTGAATCATTTTTCTTAGTCAAAGTGTTAATTGTGTTTGCAGTCTTTTTAGGAGAATTTTATAAAGCTTTCCTAATAGCAGTACCTGTGTTTTCATCATTGGAAATTTCTGGTTTCCTTTTGCTTCTAAGATCATATTGTCTGTGCATCTCCATTATTGCATTTTCAAACCCTAATTGGTAATCTTTAGAATCCCCATGATTATTTTCAATTTGTTTAGAGGAGAAGAATCCTTATTCTTCTTCAGTGATGAAAACATCTGTCTCACTGTCATATATTATTAGATTTACATGATTTTCTTCTAACCTTTCAGTTTCCCTTTCTTCTTCTTGACCTACATAGTTTTGTTGAAAGGGAGGCCTAATTTGTTGGTCATTATCTCTTTGTCTATCTTGAATAGGGTCTCTTCTGAAATTTGGATTTCTATTTCTGTTTTGGTAATTGATTTGGTTTTATCTTGGAGGCATTCTATCATTTAATTTTATTTTCTCAAGCATTCTTTCCATTACCCTCACTAAGTTGTCAATTTTAGCATCAGCTGATGAGGTTTATGCCATTGTTTCATTTTTGTATGTGACTCTTTTCTCTGATTTTAACCTAGCTCTTTTCTCAATCAGATTTGCTTCTACATTAATAGCTCCCCTTTCATATCTTCTAAGGTTAAGGGGCCTCTTTCTCTTGGATGGTAGGCCATGTCTGGATCAAAGCCTTCAGGAAATTTCGCTAAGGCTAGGCCTAGTGGAGGTTTCATGTTTGGGGGAAATGCATTGTAAACACTATAGAATCTAGTGCAATAATCTTGGACACTTTCTCCAGTATTTCTTTTAAGGTTCCTATATTCTGAAAGGATTTGGAGAGGGTTCGTTTTAATTTCCCATTTATTTATGAATGTTTGGTATAAAGAAGAGAGATCATTTATGCTATTAGAGTTAAGATTTTAAACCATTTCTTGGGTTCTCCTCCTAAAATTTGGGCAAATATTCTCATCTTAATGGTTTCTTCTTATATTTCCATGTAATCAAAGGTATCATCCATTTTATCTACATGATGTTGGGCAGCAGTAGATTTGGTTCCAGTGAAATGGGGAATTCTAGATTGATAATCATTTGGTAAAGGAACCAGAGGTTGAAGTAACACTAATGGGGCATACGATGCTGCCATGGTGGGAACAAATGGGGGATTTACAAGAGGTGGATTTGCAAAAGGAAAAGTGGGATGAACTGAAGTGTTTTGAGCAGTGGATGTGTAGATGGCGGTAGTGGAAGTACTTGGACCAGCAAGCTGATTATGAGCATATTTTCTATGGAAAGAACTGAAGTGGTGGAGAAGATGAAAATCAGGAGGAGAGGAAGGAGAGGCTTCCCTGCTAAATTTTTGCTACAAATCTGTGGGCTCAAGTTCAGATTGGTTAATATCACTATGTGACTTGGTTCTAAATAGGTTCCTTGTATGAGAGAAGTCAAAGTGAGGATATTTCAAGACTGTAAGGTTTTCAGGGACAAATCTTGTTCTTTGGATGGCCCTACCAGTGGTTAAATTTCCAGCTTTAGAAGTTTGCCACAAAATATTTTTTGGATCATCAACTATTGGATCATATCTAGTATTGATCCTATGTGAAGCTAGATTTCAAGTTTAGAATTTAAGAGAGGGTGAAAATATTAGGACTATTTTCAAAAGCTTGACCTCTCCTAGTGTTCAGTACTCTTCTAAGATATGGGACTAGGCATTTTAAACTTCTTAGGACTGATTTGAAACAATATTTAAGGAAGTCTAAGAGTACTAGTGGGTTAATAGGCCTACTGGGGCTAGTGGAGTCGTAAGGTGGAAATTTTTATCTTTTTAAAGGAAAAATGTGTTATGGTCCACCACCAAATGAGTAATAAAACCAATCTAAGAATGTTTTTGGATTTTTTTGAGTTTTTATGTGGTTCTTATGGTTTTTAGAGTCCTAAGGAGTACTTAGTTTGTCACGGACTCAGAATGTCCCACCGTGATTGCCAAAATGTTGTAGTCTTGTGATTTGGAAAATTGGCATACCAAATGACAAGGAAACATGGAACCAATATTTAGATTTTTAGGACCTAGCCTTCCTAGAATCAGAGAGGGATCTCTCAAATTTTTTGTAAAGGATATGTGCTTGTTTTATTTTGGGGGTTGATTTTAGGCTAGTTATTAAGTGCAAGGTTTGTTTGATTGTTTTGGTTGGACATAATGATCAAAAAGCATATATAGAATGGGAAATATCTAAGTAATTGGGAAATGGAGTCAAATGGAAGTCATGATAAGTTCATAAAAGCATCGGGGAGTATCATAGGGAAAATCTAATTTTTCCAGTGGATCTTCAAAGTTTTTGGAACAATGAGGTGAACATTAAGGATAAGAATGAAAAGTAGGACAAAGACCAGTTAGGAATTCTTTATCATGTACTTTAAACAAGAGACTTCTTTCAAGGTATCTTTTTGAAGCAAGCCAAAGGACAGGGAAAACTATAGACTTCTTTGGACAGACCTTTAATAAGCAAACCTTTCAGACAACAATCCAACAATTAAAGAGTACTTTCATATAATAAAATATATAAGATAAACAATAGTAGCAGTCTAAGATCAAACATAAATAATCTAATCTACTTTTGAACAACTCTGTAAGGATATTCAAAGCAAATTTTAAAGATAGACCAGAGGACATGGCACACCATAGACTTCCCCAGTTTAGACTCTACTAAGCATACTTTAAAGAAGTTTCAGAAACAGTTCTGAAGTTGTACTCAAAAGAGCATGGAATCACCACTAAACTTCTTGGTTTCACTCTATTGAAATCACTCCTTAGAGATGACCTCTCAAGCCCTACTCAAAGGAAAATGGACTTACAAAAGATAAACCCCTTGGTTATACTCTATTGAATTATTTCTAAAATGACAAGCTAGATGGAGCTGGAGGGAAATTGAGAATCCTCCAATCAGACCTTGTAGAGGAAAACATTAAGACAGTGAAGAGTAAACAGAATGAAGGTGATTTCAAAAGACATTTCTTAGCCTAAAAATTTTACTCTACTGTAACAAAGAAAGATGAAAACATAATGAGAATAGGAAATAACAATAAAAAATAGAAACACTTCACCAACAACCAAGCTCAGGGATCCAATGATCTAGCCTCCTCCATCAACAAAAAAATCAGGGCATCCACAAGATCCAAGACATCAATTTTCCTTCAACTTCCAAGAGACTTTGTATTACCTCAAAGAGTCATCAAATGCCAATGATACAATGAGTTTAGATGCAATATTTATGCTGAGAATGAGGAGGTGGAGCTCCAGATATGGTTTGAGTGTCATTAATTATAGAGTAAATTCATTCCTAATCTTGAAAACCATGTAAGGCATAAGGCAGGAATATCTACAGCTACTTGTCTATTTTAATAACTCTGTCTTAACTTATAAAAAGGAAGAGGTAAGAAGTTTGACTTTTAAGGCTTATAATAACTTTTACAATAATTGCCTTGACAGATATAAAATATCTCTGACTGTGGAATAACTGCCAAATGCCTTTATGGAAAGAAATCATGTTGTATGTGGCAGTTTAGTCTTCGGAGGAGTAATTCCTTCCTTGTTGAGTTATTCAAAGCTATATTTGGGTTATCTGTCTTTGTTTCAATCATAAAACTCAGTTATTAAGCCTTTGAACCTTGATTTTTCTTAAATAATCTGCCTTATTGCCTTTATTCTTTATTCTTCTTTTATGACTGTTTTGTTCATTTATACTTGGTCATTAAACTTTGGCCTTTCATCTTTAATCATTGTCTTAAGAGCTAATCCTCTATGTTTATCTTTTGATTTAGGATTTAGCCTTTTAATCCTTCATTTATTCCTTTCTTCATTGCCTCCCCTGATTGTGATTTTTTGTGTTCAGGGAGGGTTTCTTTATTGCGTTGGAGGGTCATTGATTGATCGATGATCATGACTCATCATCAATAAAACCCTGAGGAAAAGATATCTAATATTCATAATTTGTTTTTAAGACCCCCAAGTCCTCACCAAGGGGTTTCATTCAACAAACAACAGTGGGAGGGCATGTGGCATGTTTCCGCCATTAAAAACCTGTAAAAACATAAAACAACGTTAATTTAAAACCTGCGGGAGGGGTTAAACTGCCTTTTCTTAGGGTTTGGAGCATCGGGGGCAGTTTACAAAGAAGGATAGAGTGCAGAGAGGAGGGTTCTAGAGGTGGAACATAGTGGAGAGGGAAAGAAATTTGAATTTGGTGCAAAGGGGAGAAAGGTGGTTTTGGAAAACCACATCGGTTTATCATGTAGGTCAAAGGAAGTAAGTGGTATTGGGTTGGGGCAACATGATTCCACTAACCGACTGCTGTGTGGTTGGGTGAAACTGTCCATTTTGTGTGAATCTCGATCGCTAAAGGTCAGCACCGATTTCTGCATGATATTGGATTTGGACTGTCATATCTCAAGCGGTCAGATCGACGGTGCGGAAGGGTGGAGGGACCGGTGCACAAGTCTATGGAGTGGACCCCAGGATAGGTGGCATGCCAGTTTTTTCATGTTGCGGGGTTGGGTTATATGCGGGGTTGAGGTAGGAGATTGGATGACCGTTGGATTGGGGGAAGAAATCCAGATCAACAGTGGAGATTTGCCTAGTAAAAGGTGTGGGTGAAAAAAGAAGTGGGCCCTCTTTTTAATTTTTTTCTAAGGTTTGAGTGGGTTTTTATAAGGTTGGGGATATAAAAATAAAATTAGGGAAGGGGCTTTAGAAAATAGGTGGACGGAATGGTTTTATGAGGGAAAAAGGGCTAAGGCTTTAGGCCAAAAAGGGCTTCAGGGACTGTTTGATAAAAAGGCGGACTTTTGTTTTTATAAAGTTTTTAGGAGGTTTGATAGGTTAAAAAGTTAAGGTTTAAACAATGTAAAAAGGGTTTTTACATTGTTTAAGGGTTATTTTTATAAAGATGATGAATAAGGGGGTTTTATGAGGGCTTGTTAGGGAAAATAAGGAATAGATTTTGAGAGTGAAAAAAGAGATTGAATGAGAGTGTAAGTGAGGTGATAAAAATGAGGCAAACAGGCCCAAAAAATGGACTTTTCTTTGCAGCGGGGTAAACTTTGAGAAGGAAAAAGATAAACTTTATAGTGAAACAGTTAGGTGTAGGATAATGAAGGGAGTGAGATTTCTAGAACTCACAATGTTTCTTTAAATATTGTTTCTAGAAATATAGGATCTATAACTTAGTCATCATTTGATATCAGAGAAATTTATTGATGACTAACAGGAGGCATCATGACCATTTTTGGGACTTAAAAAAAATGGATGGACATGACTTGTGTTATGATTGTGTGATAAGGGGATGTGAATGAGTGGTGATCTTTGTAAAAATCAGAGGAAATGATGCATCGACGTGGTTCTAGCAGCTATGATGACATGCATATTAACTACAATGTGGAAATGACATGACTGTACAAACCCTAGAAATCCTTGGTATTTGCAGCAGCTAGTAGTAGGTGCAGGTGACTGCTTATAGCTACCAAAATCTTTAACTTTCGGTAGGTAACCCTTGAAAGATTTTGAATATTAAGTTACTGAAAGATAGACTTTCTGCAAAAATTAGGTCATACCCAAATTCATAGAAACACTTAACTTTGCCACTTTAAACATTTGAAACTCTTCTGAAAACATTTCCAACCTACCATGTGATGTTTTCTTTGAAAGATTGAACACACCAATGTGATTTGATGGCTAGAAATGGTGCAAAGGACTTCCTCAGTCACTTTCTTGACTTTCAAGCCTTCACACAGCTTTTTAGAGGATCTTGTAGGTGGTAAGCAGTTCCAAAAGAGGGGGGTGCGAACTCCCCACAGCTTGCCACATGGTACAGGCTTGGTTTTGAAAACTATGCCTTTCGGACCGCCCTTTTCCATTAAACTTCAAAGCACTAAAGGGGTCTGAAAATGAATTTAAATCACAAATATTAATGAAAGTTCATTTCCCATAAGTGGAAAATGCACGGTATAACACAATATAAAAAACATAGAATTAATTTAATTCTATATTTTAAATAAAGTAAATTCTTCTTGGGATAGAGTTTGATAAATCCATTTCTAACTTGTTCTCACCATCATACCACACATCAACTAAATGACTATATGTATTGAGTCATTTGATTATCCATTTAGCCCTTGCTTCTAAGCACCTTATAATGAAAAAATTTCAACCATGATCAGAATAATTCTCAAATTTACCACTGGAGAAAAGATACCTATTATTATAGGGTCCTAACAGTGGCTCAAATTGGGGATGACAACTCCGAAGGAGGTTTCAATAATCCCAGATGTCTAGTTTCGTAATCCAGTGCCTTATCCATGGTGATGATCCCACAACCTACTTCCTAATTGATCCTGCCATTCAGTGACTGTAGCCACATGCTTTCCTATCAAGTTTATTTCCACCCTATGAATATGAATTGAAACTACACTACTTCTTCTTGAAAAACTAGATGTAGAAATAGAATCTGAAAAATAAAAGATGCTTGTGTTTCAAGCTTATTAGCACCATCTCTACTATATTTCAATCAAGGATTACCACATTAAGTAATGATCAGACTTCCAATGCAACCAGTCAAGAAAATGAGTGCTTAACTGAGACTAGCATCCCATTTTTGTAGATAGAAAAATGGATTTGAAACATGGCCACTTAACTTTTCCACATACTTCAATAGCTCTGTTGATCAACCTAATGAATTCTTCCTTCACTGATGACTGTAATACACTGCTCCAAGGATTTAGGTAAACATTCAATATGAGATTTTCTAAATACTTAGTGACATAAGAAAAAACCTCATCCCAAATTGTTGCTTTACTTTTATGTTGTCACTAATTGTCTTCAAATGGAAAGGAAGACACTTATTTTTTTCTCATTTTCCATCATAATCGACTACTCTGTGTGCTCTTCATAATTTCCATTTTCATACAGAATCTTGCAAGGGAGTTGCAAATTCTCAATCATCTCGGACAAAGGGTCATGAGCTATAACAATATGTTATGAAACTTTGTCAACATCCCAAGAAGAACATAATGATGGAAAAATTTTATAATTTTCTTCAATGTCTGCAAACTCAGGAAAATAATTTGAGTGGTCTTCAATAAAGAAACCTGATTGGTCTTCTTTTGTAAAACTTGATTTTTCTTCTTTCTCTGAATAAAACACTAATCACTAAAGATGCTCTTGTGAAGCAAGATTGTCAAGATCTGCTATCTTTTCTTCATGATCATCAGACTGTTGTAGGTTTTCACTATTGTCCTCTACTAGATTAGGTTGAGGGAGCTGAAGTTCTTCCTTAACCATCTGTTGATCAACTTGTCCTTGTGCTACAAGTAATGTCTCTTGTGGTGAACCTTCATGAACCTCTAGAAAACATATATCATTTCTTTTCTTTTTGTGATAAGAAGACATTTAAAAGAACACTTTTTTCTTTCTAAAAAGGTGTTTCTTCTAAATATTATAGTATTTCATCATTCATAAACTGATCATTATCATAATATTCCTCTAGATATTCAATAAGACTTTGAAAAATATCACAACAGTCTTGAACTAGGGACAAAGAGGGATAATATTATTTATACTTGTCACAAAACACAACATGAAAACACTTCAAGGAAGGTATACTAGCAATTGGTAGATATTCATACCAAGACCTAGCTTTCCCTTCGAAAGTTTCCACAAAAATTTTCATAACAAAATCTTCTGGAAATTGAATTATAAACTTACGGATGTGCATATGAGACCTTAACAAATGTATACCAACATCATCTCCTTTTTTATCTTTAAAGACCAGAAGATATTTTAACCAATCAATGTTTGGCATAGGGTTTAGAAAACTTGGGATATTAGATCTATCTAAAGGAGCATACATGCACTGTGTTCTTGAATTCATCTTGAAAACCAATCAACTAGAGGATGGAATCACAATAAGTTTAGAAAAAATCTCGATTCCTTTACAAGTGGATCCTTTAGGTCAACTGAAATCTGTGGATTCGCCAGGTGGATGATATCAACCTCCTTGTGTCTGGTTGTTGGTCCACCAACATCAACCAGATATGAACTTGAAAATTTTTACTGAGGAACCTGAAACTATGTTTGATATCCCCAGTATGGTCGCCCCTATGTTAGCGCTCTCTAATTCCCGAGGTTAAGGAGTGAATCCCAAAGGAAACATCAAAAGTGCTTAAAGACTAGGATCTAGCCCTCCTAGACTCAGAGAAGGATCTCTATGTACGTTTTAGATTTTTTTACTTCAGAATTTTAGGCTAGTTATGATGGAAGAGGGATTTGTTTGAAATTTGTGGTTGAGACAGCAGGAGAGGGCCATTGGGATAATGGAGTCAAAAGGTCAAAGTAGATTTAAATGAATGAGTTAATGAGATCATATGTAACGAGGCGATATAGTCATGTAAATGGATCTTAACAATTTGTGAGTGCATAGAAGAAAGTATTAGGATTCCATCTAAACGCAGAGAAAACATTATCTAAATTCCACATTTAAACTTTAGTAGAAAAACATGAATACTATTTAAAGCCTTAGCAGGGTTTCCAATCACAAATATTGAATTTTTTTTCTTATAAACAATAAAGAGATAAATCAATGGAAAAAGAAGGAAAGCATGTAGCATTGAGAAGTACTTCACCCTCAAAACATGACACGGGAATCTGGAAAATAGAAAGGTCCTTTCATTCATTAAAAGAGCTTGCTTAGAGCCAACTGAAAATTTTACAATATTTTACTCCCTTGAAGTCTAACAACCTTTTCCCATATTACAATCTATCTTTTATAACATTCCCCCATTACATTTCAGATCCTGATGATCAGGCTACTCAAATCTCTTCTTTGACTATTTCAGATATTCTAGGAAAATGACTATCTGTGTTCTACCCAAAATAAGAGATTTGATCTCTTTTACAATCATGCCCATTCTCTTAACCTATTAAAAATATTTGATCTTTAATACTAAAAGGAAAACATAACAAAAGGTATGTGCTGATTACAAATTCAAATCTCGAAAATATGACAAAATTCCCATAAAACTAGATTTTTTTTTATCTTCCTTAATGCGCAATCTGAAAAAAAATGAGGTGTCAGCAACATGTTGAGGATGAGATTTAATTAAAGTATTCTTTGGAGGCTTTGAAGATCCTGTAGAATTTGATTATCCTTGATTTTAGGAGACTGGTTGTCTTTTGTCTATATCAAATATTTTGAGAGCTAAGGAAGGCAAAAAAGGGTGCGCTTAGCTGTCGATTAACTGGGCATGATTTTTGGCAGCTAACCTGGGATTCTTAATGGTATTTAATTAGAAAAAGTGTAAATTCTTGTGAACTTAACCAAAATTTGGTGAGTCGTCCTTCGATCTCTGATACATTAATTGTCTCCATTTTCACTGAACTCAAGTGTAGCCTGAGCTAGAGCATCTAGTGTGTGGTGAGATTGAGGCTTAAGCTTCTTGTGAATCAGCTTATACCTTAAAACCTTGTTCCTACTTTTCAACTTGAAATTATGAAAGCGAAGAATTTTATTATTATGCTCGCTTTTTTCATATTTAATGGCCATTTGATCAAGTTTTGCGTTGATCTTACTTGATGATTGCTTAAGGGTCTCATTCTCTGCCTTTAGGAGTCTTTCTAAAAATTTCAGCTCATTATTTTCCTCCTGCATCCTCTGTGTCTTAGATTTTCTACTAATCATCTTCTGTGATGATGTTGCAACTTCTCCATGGATTCCTATTTCTTCAATTGATGGCCCTTCTCCTATTTTTGCAGCTAATGGCTCAGCTTCCCTTTCTGCAGCTAATGGCTCAAATTCTGAATCTGAATAGGGTAGGTTGAGAATATTAGTTGTTGTAGCTTCCTCTTGAACCTCTCCACTGGTAACTTCACCTTCAACCCCTGTCTCTTTCTCAAATTCTACCTTTTTCTTTGATTTCTTGGATTTTGAGGGAGAATTTTTTCTGACTGTTTGCAGATGAGAAAATTTTGTGCTTGTCCTCTTGCTAGTTTTTGGAGAAGACAACTCCTGTGAGGGAGTTCATTTATTCTTTGGTTGGAATTCTTGTTCAAACTCACCCAAAAACAGTAAATAATTCCATGTTTTATTCCTTTTATTAAGCTCTTATAACAATATTAACTTCATTAATGCATGGTGGAATAATTTTTTGTTAGATGGATGGGGTTTAGCTTGGACTTTTGAAGCCATTTTAGTGAGGATTTTCAAAAGATAAAATGGCATGTTCAACGGTTTTTTACCTGTGAAGTGAAGGCGCAACCTGAAATGATAGAACATTGTCTTCCCATACCTTCCTTCACAAGTAATATAAACTTGGATCATCTTCAATAACTCTTGCCACTTCTCTTGCAAATAGCTCCTCGAAATTTAGTTCTACCATTTCATGTTCTAATGCTCCTCTTTAATAAAAAACCTATAGTCTACTTCTTTGGTGGAGGTGGTCTTAAGCCACCTCTATCCTTCACCTGACATTTTTGTGGCTGCTCCTACACTTGCTTCATCAATTTGCATGGTCATCGCACTACAAGAAACAACCGCATTGGTGAGGGTCATGCTTGTGACAGACCTTTAAGGTCTGTCACCAATGTCGCATATGGTGACGGTCCTTAAAAAACCGTCATTGTAAGTGTATATAGTGATGGTCCTTTATGGTCTATCACCAAAGGCATTTTCAATGAAACTTTTGGTGTGGGTCATTAAAGGCCCATCACTAATTCTCTCTTTGGTGACACTTCTAGTGACGAACTTTTAATGACCCTCACCAATGCTCTTTTTGTTACTTTCGATGACGGTCAAAAAATGTCCGTCATCATTGATAATTAAAAAACTGTCACTGTAAGTGTATATAGTGATGGTCCTTTATGGTCCGTCGCCAAAAACATTTTCAATGACAATTTTGGTGAGGGTCGTTAAACTCCCATCACTAATTCTCTCTTGCGTGAAAATTCTAGTGACGAACTTTTAATGACCCTCACCAATGCTCTTTTTGTTACTTTTGGTGACCGTCAAAAAATGTTCATCATCATTGATCGTTCCAATGAGTTTTTGATGACGCTGTGTGCCTGTTAATATAATTTTTGTCAAAAGATAACAATTTAATGCCATTATTGTGGATTATTTTTTATAATATGTCCAAGGCCATAGTGGTTAGAGTCAGTCAATTTTTTAAAAAGTAATTAGTGTGTATTATTTCCCTCAAGTAATGGCTAGTCGCATAGAGATTTCCTATGAGTCAACACATGATTCATATCTATAATGTTTATTATCTAGAAAATTCCCTTTATATAAAGTTCCACTATTGTGTGTAGGAAATATATTATTTAATACATAATCAAGCTCTGACAATTATATTAATGAGAAATACCTAACACTCCTCAAAAATCTAGGCACACCTTAAATTAATGCTTTGGCACACACTAACATTTCTTAGCACCCCACATTTCTTGGAACATATTTGTACCTAGAACATCTTGTGATGACACTGGCACCCAAGCACATGGTGGCATGCACTAGCACAACATGAAAATCTCCTAGCATGTGTTGGCATGCTGCATATAGTCCCTAGCATGCCCTGGAACACCTTGGTTGAATGCATTGACATAAATTAGCACTTGGAACACAATTCCACTTGACATGTATTGGGACCTATTATTAGTGTGCCTAGCATGCCCCTTTTCAAAAAGATAAAGTCCTTACTTATTAACCCTCTTATTGGTTCTTCCTTTTGTTGTCTTGACACATATTGACATACCCTGGCACCCTGCGCCACATCCTTAGCACCTAGCATGTATTGGCATATCTTGGCACTATTAATTGGCACATGATATAATTATCAAACCCTGGAACTCCCAAGCACACTTTGGGAATTCTTGACATGCCTTGATATTCCCTAGAATGCCTTACCAATGCTTAGCATACCTTGTCACTCCCTCCTTGGCATGACAACTAACACTCATTAAAACTAGTCTCCGGCACACGTTCCTCATATTCATTAACTTCCATGAATTTTTACCTAGTGCTCCTTTAATGTTTTTTTCTAGTACTCCTTAACACTCATCAACATGCATTATCACTCTCTAGCACACCTTAGCACTTTTCAACATTCCCTTTCACTTCATAACATGCATAACACTCCCTGCACATATTTGCACTTGGCACGTGTTGGCGCTTGGAAAGTATTAGCATGTATGGAATATGTTGAGATGCCTTGGTATGATTCAGCATGGTTTAATATTAAATTAAATTGTGATGATCAATTGTTGGAAAATAGATGAGAAGAAACAAAAGAATACTTGGCACTTAGAGTGCACTAAGACTTTGCACTTGGCACCTATTGCTGCCTAGTGTTGGTGTGCCTAGCATGCCCCTCTTGGAAATGTAAATTGATGATTTATTAACCCTCTTATGTGTTCATTTCATTGTAGTTTAGCTTTTTTATCCCTTTTGTTGTCTTGACAGTCCCTGACACACATTGACACACCCTTGCACATCTTGGCATGCCTTATCACTTGGCACATTTTAGCATGTTTGACATGTATTCCCAATATTTGGCACATCAAGGGGGTGAAGAGAGATGTAGTCCTAAAGTAGGTCGAGGATGAGGGCCGAGTAAGGGTTGCTAAAGGGAGGCCATGATCATCCTCCAAGAGCAAGATCATCATGTGAGGGTTTAGAAGTATGTTGCATACAATATTGATGGTCAGTTTGTGCTAGGAAGTAGGATGGCATATTTTTGGTTCTCCTCTAGAAAATCGAGCTTAAGAGAGGTTTCTCATGATAATCTTTGCATGTGATTTCAATGGTGTCTTTGTGTGAAGGCCACATCAAATTCTGAAATGTTGAAATTTGCAACAAGAAATAGTGAGATTGGAAACCAGAAAGGACAAAAAAAAATGCACCCACACTGGTGAGGAATTTTGATGCACCAAGAATGAGGAATGTGGGGCATCTAATTTTTTTTCCCTTAAATAAATTTGACAATAAATTGTAATTTCATCTTATAACAACTTGTGTCAGTTAATTAAGTCATGATGACCGAGTTAGCTCAAGAAATTTGATTTGAGGGTCTAAGATGAGGCATCTAGAGGATTCTAATATTTTTGGGGTCCAGTTGAAGTTGATGCATTAGTGGGGTGCAAGTGTAATTAACACAATTAAATGAGTTAAAATTATTTTAACTAGTTCTAATTGATTGATGAGCTAGTGAGAGGTCTAGTGAATAAAATTAGATTTAATTCACAATGAGTGATCAATCAGATAACTGATAATTTTCTATTAATAGTTGCATGTATGTTAGTTTCGAGGAATACCCAGTTGAGACAGAGGTTAAAGGGAACATAAATATCAGTTGTATTCAGAGAAAATTTCCAATGTGAAAATATAAAGTCATTGGGATGCCATGATGGATTGTGCAATCAAGGAAGACTGATTTTCCTATTTAATAAGGAGTTAATTCCCTAGGAATTGCATGAGCAAGGCAGACTGAAGTAAGGATGAGAATTGGATAAGTACTAGACCGATTTTGCCTAGATCAATGGGAGACAATTGACAGAGTGTTGGAGAATCTCGTGAGAGATTAAGCATTGTATTGTTTCATGATTCCTTGACTTTATACACAATAGAGATAGAGGGGTTTTGAGCAGTTGCTTTCCCCAAATACATCATGTTGCAGTGCGATTGATAATTTATGTCTCTTACTTATATGTGATTGTGCGATCGTGTTTTGTTTCTGCAAATTGTAGGAAGGATTCAGTATCTTGTTGTAGTAGATTACAAGATTAGAATGAATCTCGTTGGTTAGATTTTCTACATGGTATCAGAGAAGGAATTTTTTGGGTGGTGATTTTGCATAGAATATATGAAGATTTTGGTGTAAAATTTTCAAAAACAAATAGAATATTTGGATTCCTTGTGAAAATCTACCCAAATGGAAAAAAAAATCGGTCGAACCAGAGCTCGGATGAGGAGATATCATCGATTTAAAATCAAATCTTTTTTAGAAACTTTTTGTAATGTCAGGACAATTACATTGTGCATGAGTCAAGAACCTATATGAACTTGACGTACTAGATGCATACAAATATTTGAGGAGAAAGGCAGAAGTTATAGACTTGGTGGTTTAGAGGGAGCATAAATTACCTCTCAACATGCATCCTCATGAGAAGCAGTCTCAGAAGGTTGTGGAGTACCTGCCACAATTGAAGAAGTAGAGAGGATACTGAGTGGAAGTGTCCACTCAAGAAGAGACCTCCATGAGGGGGAAATTTCGAGCCAAATGGGAAGAGGGAACAACCATACCTCAAGGTGTAAGGTGGGGTGATGTGTAGACATAATCCCAAGATAAGAAATTTGGGCAAGGTCCATTGAGATGGCGTGTCTCATGGTCGAACCTGGCTACGAGGAGCCCATAGTACAGCAGTAGTAGGAAGGATCAGCTAGATTGAGGTAGTAAGATGTCAGCAAGATAGAAATCAGAGTGACAGATGTCAAATAATGGAGCAGAAATCAGAGTTAGAAACAGTTCAAAGGGCACGGATGAAGATGTCAGTAGAAGCATAGAGAATCCAATACTAGACAGGTGCAGTAGCTGGCATCAATAAGAAGACTATGATGACTGATGCATTATACTGATTCAGTTGTTCATAGGCTATTCATTTCAAGATTTGCAGGTGTAAACAACACTAGAAAAGTGTAGCATGCAGAAAATTCCAAAGGTACCGGATGGGGATAGATTGAATTCATTTCTTGTTGAGAGGGAGTGTTGAAATTTGCAACAAGAAATAGTGAAATTGGCAACTAGAAAGGACAAAAAAAATGCACCCACACTGGTGAGGAATTTTGATGTACCAGGAGTGAGGAATGTGAGGCATCTAATTTATTTTTCCCTTAAATAAATTGGACAATAAATTGTAATTTTGTCTCATAACAACTTCTGTCAGTTAACCAAGTCATGATGATTGAGTTAGCTCAAGAAATTCGATTTAAGGTGATCGAAATGGATATTGGTGGCCACCCACCTATTCCGCTTGGGCCCTCGCCATTGTCTCTTTTAATTTGTTAGTTTCCTTATTTATAGCACAATTTACTATTTTTGTCAATTTTTCGGGTCATGAACTTCCGGAGCTGTTTTGAGGCCCTAAATGACATTTTTTGGGCATGAAAGGTTTGGTGATCTCATAGAAATTGAATTAGTAGTTGTATTCCTCGGAGAGATATTTCTAACAAGGTATCATGTGTGTCAAACGAAGATCATATGACCAAGTTACGACCCCAGGAAGTTGGCCGCCCAACTAACCCCAACGAGGCCATAAACTCTCGGTGTTACATCTCCTCGAGTTAGGGTTTTTGTTGTTTAGGGTTTTCTCTTATTTTAAATAATAAAAAAGGCCCTTGATCCTTATTGTAAGATAGTTTAGAGGAACATAACTATCAGTTGTATTTATAGAAAATTTCCCATGTGCAATTATAAAGTCATTAGGATGCCATGATGGATTGCGCAATCAAGGAAGGTTGATTTTCCTAATTAATATGGAGATAATTCCATAGGAATTGCGTGAGCAAGGTAGGGTGAAGGAAGGCTGAGAATTGGCTAAGTACTAGACCGATTTTGCCTAGATCAGCAGGAGACAATTGACAGAGTGCTGGAGAATCTCAAGAGAGATTAAGCATTGTATTGTTTCATGATTCCTTGAATTAATACAAAATAGAGATAGAGGGTTTTGAGCAGTTGCTTCCCCAGATACATGCTGTGTTGTGCGATTTATAACTTGTTTCTCTTACTTATATGTGATTCATGTGCGATCGTGTTTTATTTCCACAAATTGTAGGAAGGATTCAGTATCTTGTTTTAATACATTACAAGATCAGATTGAATCTCGTTGGTTAGATTTTCTACATGAAATAGAGAGAGGGTTGATACCATCTTGCCTTGTGGTGGTTAGTAGGCCGCAAGGTCTGTGATAAAGACCAACATAAATGGAGGAGGGCTTGCACTGTAATTTAGAGCCATAACAGAAGTTGACACAGGCGTAATATTGACTGAGTTAACCCTATTTTGAGGGTCGACATTGAAATCTGAAGTTCATGTCAAGATTCAATCAAAGAAAATCCCATAATCTATGGATCCATATGAGCTAGGTCGAGTCCCTTATGGAGGAAAGAGTCGTTTTTTTTCTAAGGGTGGATATGGTTTGTTCTACAAAAATTAGAAGTACATAAGTATAATGCCCTAGTTAGGACAGTTTCCTAGCATGTTTAGCTCATAAGGTATGCCCTTAAGGTTGTGACAAATTTGTGTAGAAGAATATGGGTTACGACCCTTAGAGCGAGGTTTATTTCTGCAATATAGACCGAAAATCTTGAATATGGTTTGTAGATTTAGTATGTGTGGAGACAACAGATCCAAAGGAGGGTGGAACCTGAGCAGAAGATTAAGCATGTAGAAGAAATGTGCCATATGAATAATGGATTGATATGCAGAGGACTTGATTTTGGTGGACTGTCCATAGAGTTTTAGACAGAGATCCGAAGCAACCTATAAAAAAGTATTCACTGGATTGTTAATGGTTGATCTGTGACCCTAGTTCAGTCATCAACAGATTGTTAGAAGGATGATAATACGAGTAGTTTATATTTGTTCATAGATTTGACAACAAAGATCAAATTATCGATACACAAGAACAATGATTTTGAGAGGACTCAAACCATTATTAAGTGGCATATTTGAAGAGCCCTGGATGAAGAAAATATTGTGGGCCCTAGATCAGTAAAAAGAATTTACTATGGTTGGGAAGATTGATGGTAGTCCAAGTACAGTTGGAGGGTTGTTAGGTGACTATCACAAAAGAGCCCTAAATCTTATTCTTGTGAAGGAAAACAAGATTGGTAGAAGGGTAGGTGTATAGGGCCTAAGAATGTGTTGACTTTGAAGGAATAAAATAGCAGTCAAGTAACCAAATAGCCCTAGTTCACTATATTATAGAGGATTCATTCAGTGAGAAGAAAGGCAGCCTCCATAGCCCTAGAATTATCATCTTCAAGCCGTAGTATGGAAAAAGTGGGCATACCAAAGAGTTGTTCACAAATGGAGTTGTGAACAATTTGTTACCACTCAAACTAGTAGTGGACCTAAAAGGGGTTCCTAATAGGGAAACTGCTAGGACAAGGGAAATGGTGGAGGCTTAGCCCATTTTCACTGTTGGGGTTCCCATGTTTTGGCAGATTTGGCAATACCAAAAGATGAGACAACATCAGAACCACTTTGGGGCCCTAGGATCTAGCCCTCCTGGACCCGGAGAGGGATCTCACCAAATAGAGAAAAAAATGATGTATCTTTGAAGCTCAAAAATAAGATGTTAGGCTAGTTATGAAGCATAGAGGGGGGTTTTAAATAATTTGGTTGAAGGGTTGCTGGGTTGGTTAGGAGATCATAGGCCGAGAAACCAATGGGAGGAAAGGAACATGGCAGCAGGATGCTTCAGCAAGGAGAATGGGCCAAGACCGTGCCATCCATTGGGCTATGGAGTCATGAGAGGGAAATTACTTGCATCCACTAGCCAAGGCTTCCAAAGGGCAAGTCATCTACACTAAAGGATCTTTTAGATAGATGATGGGATGGAACATTAAGGAGGAAAGTGGAAGAAGGAAAGACAACCAATTTTCTGTCTATAGATCAGGTCAGAGGTCATTTAACTCCAGGCCTGCTTGGACATACTCAAAGGCAGCTCTCAAAGAGACAAAGGGGCTACTTATAGATCAGACCAGAGGTCATTTAACTCCAGGTATGCTTTACCAACTCCAAGGGAAAAATAGAGATAAGATTACAAAGAAACATATAAGAAGCAAACCCCCAAGTTCATACATCAGCCAACAGGCAATAACATCCACTACATTGGTTAAACACCACGAATTTACTCTTAGATATACATGAAGCAGAAAACATAAAGGTAGGGAGAGCAGACAGCATAGGGCACCTAACACGGGTGAATCCTATACCATTATTCTGATGCCTACCAACAGAACATGAAACAGTATGAAAATGTAAATAACAGAGTTAAGAAAAACATCACCAATAGTAATAGACCAGGATCTTGTGAAATATGCTTTGATTAATTGATGCAAAACCAGTCATGTACAATATGGCTCAATGTCTAATACAGTCCCAACTTCTCCTCCCAGCCTATTACATACAAACTACTCTGCAACTTCCTCCCAAGGCTGTTCTAACAGTCAAACTGAATCCCTCTAACAGCAGATGCCCAGCAACTGAACAACAACTTTTACATTATGTTCTCGGGGATATTTATAGGAAAAGAGAGAAAACAGAGGTAGATGAACATTGAATTGATCTCATTAAGACAGAATCGGCAGAAGTGTTCACGCCCATACCGCTTAATGGCAAAATGTAGCGCTGTGTGTACTCTGTAGGTTGTTTTGGAGATCTCTGTCAGGTCGATTTTGACCTTGGATATTTCATTTGGAGTCCTTCGGCTGTCTGGAACTCTGTGCTGCCATTCTGAATAAATGAACTGGATGGAAGTCTGCAAGGCCCTCCATGCTTCTTTAATGCTGCCTGACTATCTTTTAAGAAGCTCTGTCAGTGTTCTTGACTTTCCTGGGCTCGAGAAACATGGAGGACGCTGCGGGAAGGTGCACTTCTGGAGGAAACATCCTGCTGTTAGGTGGCGCAGTTATGGCGTTGCTGGTGCACTCCTTAGTCTTCAAACTGAACCTTAATCCTTTGAATAGCGGGGTTAACATTAATTATGTCAACATAAACCACTAAACCCTTTGAAACCATCTGCTGATCCGCTGGCAGTGCTGAGAATACCTCTATGAGCTGTCTGCACAATTTGAAATAACTCTGCTTTAAAGCCCGGGCAGTGGTGGTGGAGAAATACTGTGGAGGCGGAAGGATGGTGGCAGAACAACGGAGAAACAAATGAAAGTGGTGGCGAGATGATCACACAGTGCAAAGACTTAAATGTGACCACCGGAGTGATTTACAAAGGAAAACATGAAAAAACAATGGAGCGGAGCATGAATGTGTGACCCGGCGGAGGCGGAGGGCGATGAAACCTGAGCCGTCAGATCCAGGAGGAAACGGACGGCGGAGATGAAATCGCACAATCGCAATCAGAGGTTGGAGCGAGTGGCAATCACAACACACATTCAAAAAGTTCCGATTGCGATTGGAGAGGGGCGACGTGATTGAGCGACAACCGTCGATCTCGGATCTAAATCAACGGCGGGGATGCAATCGGAGGGAAAACAGAGAAGGACGATGGAAGAGGATGCGATCAACACTGAGCCGTTGGATCGGACAGAAAATGGACGGCTGCGATTAAATCAGGAGACAGAGGAAAGGCTTGCGATCAGCGGTCGGAAGGAATGAAGTGATTGAGTGCTGGCCGTCAATCTAGAGGAGGAACGGACGACAGAGATTCAATCGAAAGACAGAGAGAAGAACTTGCGATCGGCGATCGGGGGGGAGAATGCGATTGAGCACTGGCCGTAGGATGCAGCGAGGAAGCGAACGGCAGAGATTTAATCGCAGGGGAGACAGAAGGACTTGCGATTAATGCTGGACCATTGATCTGCGGGAGGAATCAATGGCTGGGAATGCGATCGGAGGACTGGAAGACAGGGTTGCGATTGATCGGGAGGGTAGTTTTTGATTAGCGCTAAACTTTTGATCTGGTGATATATCGACGGTGCTGAACAGATCGGGGACTTAACGTTATAACCCAATCGCATCGGGGATTTTCAATGTTACATAGGGGTTTGCAACCGCCCGACCTTTCGATTGCGATAAGCGTTGGGGACTTAACCACTTGGTCCTGGCGCCTGGGCACATGTGGGGAAGTGGTTAAGGGATTTGCGGTAAGGGGCTAAGCCCTATAATAAGGTCGGAAGAGGGTTTTTTTTAGCCCATTTTAATGGATTTTAGGGCTGGGGAAGGGGAACGATAGAGAAATAAAGGGGGAAAAAGGGAAAACAAAGGGTAGGGGAAGAAATTAAAGGGGATTTTGGGGGAATTTGAGGGGAAAATGGGGGAAGTAGAAGGGGAGACAAGGGGAAAGAGGATAGAAGCTAAGTGAGGAAGAATAAAGGGAAAAGGAGGCCTTTAGGCATTTCTTCACATAACAGAGAGGCTTTAAAAGGGGAACCAGCAGAGGGGATTTGATCAAGGGATAAAAGGCACATGGAGGCTTCAAGGAGACTGTGTTTTCAGAGGAAATGCATTCCTTGAAGACTCAAAAATGATTTAGCCCCCTATTTTCTTGTCAAAAATTTCATAGGGGGGCTAACAGTGGCTCCACATGGGGATGGCTTCTTCTTGAAGGAGTCAAGAATTCAGAAATCGATCTCTTGGTGTAGGCCAGATGCCTGCTGCTTGAACCATCCTTTTCTTTCTTTGATCAGCTGCCACAAACTATGAAGACAACATATCAGCAGAAACAATTCTCCCAAACAACTACCTACCCACACTATAGTCCTAACATTTTTTCTTCTTGGGTGCATTTGGACTTCCAGACCCTTTACATCATTAAATTTTACAAACAGGAAAAATAAACCTAGTCTACTTCTACCCTTATTGCTCCATGAGACCAGATTAGACTGTTGGTCTCATATGCTTCTCTACCTACACTACTACCTGCTAGGATTAGACTGTCTAGCAGGTTTCTTCTCTACATTCTAAGACAACAATTTAAACAACTAATCTACTTGCTCATAGGCTGAGCTTTATTGGGCTTTTCCTACCTACCCTACTCTAACTGAAATATTTACAAGTCTAGCTTACAAACATGGTATTCCAATGTAACCAGTCCTTCAAGTGATCCCATGACTGGTCCTTCTTTCTCAACTCCTTGAGCAGGCTGGATAGGCAGGGCAGCTCCCACTCTTTTTGTTCAACAACAGCAGCCTTGAAAAGTTTTGTTTCTGCTTGCAACATGCTGCTGAGCAAGACCTTTGATCCTTCTTCAAATGTATGCAGGAAATGTGCATAAGGATCATGAAAAGATACCTGGCTATGAATATTTGGCAGGCTGGCTTCGACCAGGATCTCTTCTTCTTCCACTGGATCAAGAATGAGACTCTCTTGGAGTAGAGTGTCTCCTTCATCTTCTGAACTGGAGGACTCATCGTATATTGGGGTTGAGTCCTCTCAGAGCTCCAATATGTTCTGCTCTGGTGTGCTAAGCTCCGTGAAAAGGTCCATGTATTCTTGAGCAGGGGCTTGTTCCATTACTTCCTCCTTTTCCAGAGGAAACTCCTTGCTTTCATCGTGCTCAAGAATCTCTTCTTTGCTTTCCTCCTCATCTTCTGTAAGGAAATAATGCTGGCGTCCGATCTCATGACACTCGTCACTGATGCTTTCATAACTTTCCCCATCAGTGTCATAGATAGGCGGACCTGACCAAGTCCACCATTCTGGGCGCACATCAAATCTTTCTTCGTTCTGATCCACAGAGGAGTCTTCTGAATCTGAATCATCAAACTCATAAAATGGATGAGCAGGAGCGCGTGTTCTATAGAAGGCTTCAGAGATGGACTGCTGATTTAATATCTGTTCAAACTCCTCTTCTGTCAAAAGAGGGGTTTCCCTCTTGTCATGGACAGAAGAGCAGCAGTCCTCTTCCTCTTGTGTTAGCTGACTGGGAGGCGGGATGTCTTCTTGAACCTATTCTTCCATATCAGATTCTGCCTCCTCTATGTGGTCTCTTGTTTCCTCAAGGCAGCTTTCCCTATCAGCCTTTGCTAATAGGTCCTGATATTCTTTGGTCAGCGTAACGCAAGACATAGGTAAGCAATCAGGAAATTTCTGATCACTTTCCTCTTCATCTTCTACAGATTCTTGAGCATCATATAGGTCCTACTCATCTTCTAGATCTTGAGTTTGTTCTTGTTCTGAAGGAGACATGGGCTATTCAAAATAATCATCATCTGCATTCATAATAGCCATGTACGTCTCCAGCATTTCACCAAACACTTCTGTTATTCTGCATACTTTATTATACAAAGCATTATACTTTGCACCCCTGTCCATGCTTGGATTCATGCTTCTGCAAAGAAGGCTACTGTCTCTTCTCAACCAGTTCAGTGTTCTTCACCAGTGGAGTCATCAGGTCTTTGGATCGTAGGGAGTGTGGAGTCGCCAGGTGGATGATTATGACTGTTTGGAGCTGGATGCTGTCCACCATCAGCAATGAAAGCCAATCTAGAGACAAAGCAGTTCTTTCCCCAGCGGAGTCGCCATTATGTTGGTGACGACAATGGGAAATAGACCAACTATCAGCGGTTCTTGACTCTCAGATTCGTCCCCAGTGGAGTCGCCATTATGTTGGTGACGACAATGGGAAATATACCAACTATCAGCGGTTCTTGACTCTTAGATTCGTCCACAGTGGAGTCGCCATTATGTTGGGGTTCCCATGTTTTGGCAGATTTGGCAATACCAAAAGATGAGACAACATCAGAACCACTTTTGGGCCCTAGGATCTAGCCCTCCTGGACCCGGAGAGGGATCTCTCCAAATAGAGCAAAGAATGATGTATCTTTGAAGCTCAAAAATAAGATGTTAGGCTAGTTATGAAGCACAGAAGGGGGTTTTAAATAATTTGTTTGAAGGGTTGCTGGGTTGGTTAGGAGATCATAGGCTGAGAAAGCAATGGGAGGAAAGGAACATGGCAGCAGGATGCTTCAGCAAGGAGAATGGGCCAAGACCGTGCCATCCATTGGGCTATGGAGTCATGAGAGGGAAATTACTTGCATCCACTAGCCAAGGCTTCCAAAGGGCAAGTCATCTACACTAAAGGATATTTTAGATAGATGATGGGATGGAACATTAAGGAGGAAAGTGGAAGAAGGAAAGACAACCAATTTTCTGTCTATAGATCAGGTCAGAGGTCATTTAACTCCAGACCTGCTTGGACATACTCAAAGGTAGCTCTCAAAGAGACAAAGGGGCTGCTTATAGATCAGACCAGAGGTCATTGAACTCCAGGTCTGCTTTAGCAACTCCAAGGGAAAAACAGAGATAATATTACAAAGAAACATCTAAGAAGCAAACCCCCAAGTTCATACATCAGCCAACAGGCAATAACATCCACTGCACTGGTTAAACTCCATGAATTTACTCTTAGATACACATGAAGTAGAAAACATAAAGGTAGGGAGAGCAGACAGCATAGGGCACCTAACATGGGTGAATCCTATACCATTATTCTGATGCCTACCAGCAGAACATGAAACAGTATGAAAATGTAAATAACAGAGTTAAGAAAAACATCACCAATAGTAATAGACTAGGATCTTGTGAAATGTGCTTTGATTAATTGATGCAAAACCAGTCATGTACAATATGGCTCAATGGCTAATACAGTCCCAACTTCTCCTCCCATCCTATTACATACAAACTACTCTGACACTTCCTCCCAAGGTTGTTCTAACAGTCAAACTGAATCCCTCTAACAGCAGATGCCCAGCAACTGAACAACAACTTTTACATTATGTTCTCGGGGATCTTTATACGAGAAGAGAGAAAACAGAGGTAGATGAACATTGAATTGATCTCATTAAGACAGAATCGGCGGAAGTGTTCACGCCCATACCGCTTAATGGCAAAATGCAACACTGTGTGTACTCTGTAGGATGTTTTGGAGATCTCTGTCAGGTCGATTTTGACCTCAGATATTTCATTTGGAGTCCTTCGGCTGTCTGGAACTCTGTGCTGCCATTCTGAATAAATGAACTGGATGGAAGTCTGCAAGGCCGTCAATGCTTCTTTAATGCTGCCTGACTATCTTTTAAGAAGCTCTGTCAGTGTTCTTGACTTTCCTGGGCTCGAGAAACATGGAGGACGTTGCGGGAAGGTGTACTTCTGGAGGAAACATCCTGCTGTTAGGTGGCGCAGTTATGGCGTTGCTGGTGTGCTCCTTAGTCTTCAAACTGAACCTTAATCCTTTGAATAGCGGGATTAACATTATTTATGTCAACAGAAACCACTAACCCCTTTGAAACCATCTGCTGATCCGCTGGCAGTGCTGAGAATACCTCTATAAGCTGTCTGCACAATTTGAAATAACTCTGCTTTAAAGCCCGGGAAGTGGTGGTGGAGAAATGCTGTGGAGGCGGAAGGATGGTGGCGGAACAACGGAGAAACAAATGAAAGTGGTGACGAGATGATCACACAGTGCAAAGACTCAAATGTGACCACCAGAGTGATTTACAAAGGAAAACATGAAAAAACAATGGAGCGGAGCATGAATGTGGGACCCGGCGGAGGCGGAGGGTGATGAAACCTGAGCCATTAGATCCGAGAGGAAACGGACGGCGGAGATGAAATCGCACAATCGCAATCGGAGGTTGGAGCGAGTGGCAATCGCAATGCACATTCAAAAAGTTTCGATTGCGATTGGAGAGGGGGGACGCGATTGAGCGACAACCGTCGATCTCGGATCTAAATGAACGGCGGGGATGCAATCGGAGGGAAAACAGAGAAGGACGATGGGAGAGGATGCGATCAACACTGAGCCATTGGATCGTCCGGAAAATGGACGGCTGCGATTAAATTGGGAGACAGAGGAAAGGCTTGCGATCAGCGATCGGAAGGAATGAAGCGATTGAGCACTGGCCGTCGATCTGGAGGAGGAACGGACGGCGGAGATTCAATCGGAAGACAGAGAGAAGAACTTGCGATCGACGATCGGGGGGGAGAATGCGATTGAGCGCCGGCCGTAGGATGCAGCGGGGAAGCAGACGGCGGAGATTTAATCGCAGGGGAGACGGAAGGACTTGCGGTTAATGCTGGACCGTTGATCTGCGGGAGGAATCAACGGCTGGGAACGCGATCGGAGGACTGGAAGACAGGGTTGCGATTGATCGGGAGGGGAGTTTGTGATTAGCGCTCAGCCGTTGATCTAGTGATAGATCGACGGTGCCGAACAGATCGGGGACTTAACGTTATAACCCAATCGCATCGGGGATTTTCAATGTTACACAGGGGTTTGCAACTGCCCGACCTTCCGATTGCGATAAGCGCCGGGGACTTAAGCACTTGGTCCTGGCGCCTGGGCACATGTGGGGAAGTGGTTAAGGGATTTGCGGTAAGGGGCTAAGCCCTATAATAAGGTCGGAAGAGGGTTTTTTTTAGCCCATTTTAATGGATTTTAGGGCTGGGGAAGGGGAACGATAGAGAAATAAAGGGGTAAAAAGGGAAAACAAAGGGTAGGGGAAGAAATTAAAGGGGATTTTGGGGGAATTTGAGGGGTAAATGGGGGAAGTAGAAGGGGAGACAAGGGGAAAGAGGATAGAAGCTAAGTGAGGAAGAATAAAGGGGAAAGGAGGCCTTTGGGCATTTCTTTACATAACAGAGAGGCTCTAAAAGGGGAACCAGCAGAGGGGATTTGATCAAGGGATAAAAGGCACATGGAGGCTTCAAGGAGACTGTGTTTTCAGAGGAAATGCATTCCTTGAAGACTCAAAAATGATTTAGCCCCCTATTTTCTTGTCAAAAATTTCATAGGGGGGCTAACAGTCACCATAGCTAAGGCTCCTTTCTCTTCACAGAATTTCACCAATGGGAGGAGTCCCGATAGTTTAGGAAGTCACTTGTAGAGTATAGGTCAATGAATAGGCGGGAAGTGACCCTAGAAACCATTTCCCTAAGATAAAATAAAGAGTGGGACTTGCTTTCCTTTTAAGAAAGGGAATTGATCCTCTAGGGAGAGAGGAGGGGTATTGAAGGGTTGAGGGAGAAGAATAAGAATTATGAAGAAATTTTAAAATCCCTAAAATCCTTTGGGAACTTTGATTCCCAAATGTTCTTTGATGAAAGGCCTTTGACACCAAATGGGACCACACAGGGCCAAGTGGACCCAACCCAGGTTCGGGGATGGAATTTAGAAACCAATGATGTTCCTATCCTGAACAAGGTGAGGGGAAAGGATCAGGCAAGATTTTTTACTTCGATAGGTCAAATCTATCCTACTATATGCTAGCTTTGGGAACACCTAGGAAAAAATTTATCCTAGAGCTAGTGCTTGAGGTATCCAGAGATTCCATTGTCGATATTGGCCCAAATTCCTAGGAGAGTGAGGGGACACACCAACACAGTTGTCTCTAGGAGATAGAAGTTTTCCTCTGGCTAGATTCCTGGGAAATTGATGCCCTAGGTGACCTAATGAGGCTAGACCTAGGGAATGTGAAAATTTCTTAATCTAAGAAACCCTACTGCAGTATCTTGGTTTAATTCTCATACTTGAATTAAGTTACAAGTTAATTTCCGAAGGACCCCTACCCAATGAAAACCATGAATTTTTCTACATGCTCCCTCAAGCCGTATGCCTCTAAGACTACTAGGATTATGGCCTTCCAGATAGAAAAGTTGGACATGTCGTCCGACCTATCCTGATCGCGTAGTCCATGAGGAGTCATCTACTCAGATATCTGTCAAAACAAATCTTCCTCTCCCCGCTTCTCAATAGAAGCTTAGATCTAGGGTCCTTGGCAAAAAAAGGCACCCTCTGCTCCCTCTGAAAACTGATTTCATCCTTGTAAATCTGCCAAACACAACGAATCAAATCTCTTCGATCACCCTACGATCGATCCTCAAATTTCTTTTGGCAATGAAATTTTTTGAGCAGCTGTTCTCCTCCATATCTTTGTCAACTTAGCTTAGGCACGATTTTGCACTGGCAAGATCTCCACCCCACCAGCAAATGCTAAAGATATGAAGCTCTGCTTTCGGTCCACGAAAAATCTGTATAAGACTGTATATTGGATTGTGTCACCCTGGCTAGCCTTCGTGTGAGCAGACTGGCTCAGTGCAACCTCTACATAGCGCAGACTGCTCTTGCGTCCCTCTGGAAGGTACTACATTGTCTCTGCATCACCTAGTTGGGACTGCGTTAGCCCTTGTGTGGCTCTTGCTACCTCTACATCCTTCTGGTGATGCATTGTGCTCTATGGATTCTCTATTTCTTTTTCTACTCTCTGCAACACAAATTTCTCCAGATGATTTGCTAGAGATCCATATTGATCTAAAATTGCTCCGATACCATGTGAAAAATTCTTAATATAAGAAACCCTATTGTAGTATCTTGATTTACTTCTCCTACTTGAATTAAGTTACAAGTTAAGTTCTAAAATATTTAGTAAATTAGAAAAGTAAATACAAATAGTAGCCTACACATACAGATCAAATACTAAATAACATGCTCATATACACAGTTTTTCTAGACAAATGTCCCCGGAAAAAACCCAATGCGGAAAAACCGGTGCATCTAGCTCTGGAGGGTTTTCATTATTATGTAGAATCTAAGTACAACAATCCTGGGCATCAAAACCGGTTCACCCGACAGAGAAATAAAAACGGTAATAATACCTCTATCCTTGGAGACAAAAAATATGGTTGATTCACCTCATCAAACGGGATTTACAAAACTCGAGCACATCTTGGCATGCCACCCTCGCACTCTAGCATTCCTTGGCACTACCTAGCAGACCTTGTCACTCTCTCCTTAGCACACCTAAAGCTCATTTTCACTCCCAGTCACAAACTCTTATTTATTCATTCCCATGAATTTTTAGCTAGTGCTCCCTTGTGTTTCCATAACATTCCTTAACACTCGTTGGCACGTGTTGGTACACCCTAGTACCTAGGACATCCTGACATGTCACCTTGGCCTCTAACATGCCTTAACACTGCCTAGTATACGTTGTCACTCCCTCCTTAGCACACATGGAACTCACTTACACTTCCAATCACAAACTATTATTTTTTCAT
Source organism: Pinus albicaulis (assembly GCA_034641835.2). Classification (NCBI taxonomy): domain Eukaryota; kingdom Viridiplantae; phylum Streptophyta; class Pinopsida; order Pinales; family Pinaceae; genus Pinus; species Pinus albicaulis. The sequence continues at coordinate 980,633,958 of CM076575.1, forward strand.
TTCCATGCATTTTGACATAGTGCTCCCATGTGTTTCCCTGACACTCCCAGTTAACACTTCCTTACACGCATTGGCATATCTTGGCCGCATGTCGCCCTTACACTCTATCATTCCATAATACTACCAAGCATGCCTTGTCACTCCTCCTTAAAAAACTTGGAACTCATTGACAGTCCATGTCACACACTATTATTCATTCATTTCCATGCATTATGACATAGTGTTGCCTTGTGTTTCTCTAGCACTCCCTAAAACTCCTTGGCACACATTAGCACACCTTGGAGCTTGGCACACCTTGGCATGCTTTCCTGGCACTCTATCATGCCTTGGAACTACCTAACATAACTTGTCACTCTCTCCTTAGCACACCTAGTTGGTAACACTACCTATCACACACTCTTATTCATTCATTTCCTTTCAATTGAAACTAATCCTCCCTTTTGTTTCCATGGAACTCCTTAGAATGTGTTGGCACCACACCCTAGCACCTAGCACATCTTGGAATGCATAACATTCCTTGGAGATTTATAACATATGTTAGCACTTCATGGGATTCCCTGGACACCTTGGCACTCCATAATTTTCATGCCCTCATAGATATCCTTACTTTTTTTGCAACTTGGGAACCCAACCAAATCATTGAAAAAATAATGACGTGTCTAGCCCAAAGTCTCCCTTTGTCTAAAAATTCTTTGTCCATTCCCTTATCAAAATCGCATGCTTTCCTCTTGCAAGTCCTATTATGAAATTATCCTAACACACTTTGTCCATGGGACACTTGGAATTCATTGACACTCCCTGGCAACCATTTTTATTCATTCGTTTCCATGCACTTTGAACTAGTTCTCCCTTGGGATTCCTTGACACTCCCCAACACTCCTCGACATGAAATGACACTATCCCACAAGTGTTAGCACACCTTTTATTTCATTGGCACACCTTGACACTCCTTAACTATCATTTCCCCATAACTACCCTTATTTTTTTTAGACTTGGGAACCCAACCAAATCTTGTCTCGACTACAAAAACTTGACCAAGTTTCATTTACTACAACTAGACTATGCCTTGTTCACCCTAGAATGGATTATAACTCATCTTAGGCTACTCATGTCCAATATTAACTCATCCCACTTAACAAGTTACCAAGTCAAGGCTCACATCCAACCGTGGTCATAAAACAACTAAGCAACATAGCTTACATCTTGACATGCCATAACACCTAAAATGTCTAACAATCCCTTGGAACTATGTGGCACATGTTAGCATACCCTACATTCCTTGGCATGCTTCATTGCTTGTGAGTCCACTAGTGCAGGATCACCTGCCATGGAGGTTGAGAGGGAGTGTGCGTTTCCCTCCACTAGCGAAGCATCTTCAGGTATCTGATATGTTGACAGTGGGGCTTCACGTCATATGACAGGAGTCCCTGAGTACTTCTCAGAGCTTTCAGAGAGTGGCACTGATATAGAGGTAGTACTCAGAGATTTGGAACTCCCTAACACACCCTACCATTCCCTGACATGCCCTGACACTCTAGCATGCCTTGGCATTACCTAGCATATAAACTTTTCACTCCCTCCTTAGCACACTTAGAACTCACCAACACTCCCTATCACACACTCTTATCCATTAATTTCCACGCATTTTGAACTAGTTCTCCCTTGTGTTTTTGTGGCACTCCCTAACACTCTTTGACACACATTGGCACACCCTGGCACTTGGCACATCTTGGCATGTCACCTTGGCATTGCCTAACATACCTTGTCACTCCCTCATTAACACACCTAGAACTTGTTAACAATCCCTGTCACACACCCTTATTCATTCATTTCCATGCATTTGAAACTAGTGCTCCCTTGTTTTTCCCCGGCACTCCATAACACTCCCTCACATGCATTAGCACACCCTAGCACCTGGCACATCTTGGCATGTTTCCATGGGCTCTAGCATGCATTAGCACTACCTAGCATACCTTTCCACTCCCTCCTTAGCAGACTTGGAACTTATTTACACTTCATGTCACAATCTCTTAAATGCTCATTTGCATGCATTGTTTTCGCCAAAAAGTACAAGATACCCGTAAGATGTGGCCTACACCCAAGCGCTTAGACTACACCTCCATAAAATATTGCACCTTCAAGTTTAGATGTCCCAAAACAGTAATATCCTAACCCAATATAACCTATTTTTTAGGTTTGTGTAATTCACTCCTTATCAGATCCTTGCACCTCCTTGACACTCCATGAACAATATACTCCAATGGTCACCTTCTAATTTCCAATAACTCCTTTTGCAACACGACAAAACCACCCATATATGTTGCAACAACCTTGCCAACTTCTTTAGTAGGTTCCACATATGTTTCACATTTCTTCTTTGTTTTTCAAAGTGGTAGTGCCAAGGAGAGGTTATCAACTTCGATCAAGGAATGTTCAATTAGTACCACTGCTAAGTTTCCTTCATGTAGCTTGTCAAATATCTTAAGTTTTCTTCAAAACTTTTCATGGTGCTTAACTTGCTTTTATACACCTCTAAGTGAGACTACAACTCCCCAAAACCTCTGTAAGTATTCCACCTCTTCAACCCTTGTTAGAGTCTTCTTAAACGTACACTCATGCCTCAAGAATAACATAATAGTATCATCCCAAATGTGCATGCTCGTTCCATCTTTTAATGCCTCGCTGAAACCACATTATCACACTGCCTAAAATGAAATGTTCATATCTTAAGGAAAAACACATATTTTACTTATGACAACCTAAACTATGTAAGTGACTTCGAGATGACTCTATTTTATCAAGATGAAAACATAGGCTCTTACAACCCCATTCCTACAACAATTTGAATATATTTAACCTAAAGAAGGGTACACGCCCTACTCCTTCCAAATTTATCATATGACATTTAAGAGACTAACAATTTTTAACTATTAAACCCATTTACCATATACTCTCTTTTGTTGACACCTACTCAATATACAAGAAAAATTAAATCTTTTCAATACAACCAAGTTAAAAGTACTTTTACGGTAAAATTCCAAAAATACAACATGCATATCTCAGCTAATTTTAATAATAAAATCATTACATAAAATAAATTATCTTAAAAATAGATTATTATTATTATAGATATGCCAAAATATAACAAAAAATCTTTCCATCACAACCAAAAACATTTAAATAAAGCGTTAGTTTTTCAAATACCATTTAAATAAAGCGTTGGTTTTTCAAATATCATTTTAAAGAACTTAGGAAATAAAATTATAGGATTTTTGTTTTTCGTTTTTTGGGATGGTTGACAAAACCCCTCCCAACCCAAATGTTCCTAAGTATTATCATTTCGGTTTTCATAGGGTAGCATTAGTTTTTCTAATATCATTTAAAAAAACTTCGGAAATAAAATTATAGGATTTTTGTTTTTGGTTTTTTGGGATGATTGACAAAACCCCTCCCAATCCAAATGTTCCTAAGTAGTATCTTTTCAATTTTCATAGGGCAACATTAGTTTTTCAAATATCATTTAAAAACCTTGGGAAATAAAATTATAGGATTTTTGTTTCTAGTTTTTTGGGATGATTGAAAAAACCCCTCCGAACCCAAATGTTCTTATATCATTTTGGTTTTCATAGGGCGGGAACGAAAACATTTTATTTCCAGAAAGAATAATCTAAGTAGAATATTTTAGGTTTGCACAGGGCGAGAGAGAAAACTAGATTGAAGAGAGTTGGGACTTGGGGTTTTACGGGTGGCAGAACCGATATCCGATCTCGAATCCCACCATCGGATCTTCCCATTGACGACCCTATGATTGGTTTCATTTTTAACTTCACTGCTTTTCCACCCCATTTTTAGTGTTTCACACACTTCAGGTATTTGGTTCTACTACCTTTTTTTTCGCATCCATGCTTGCATGTTTGGGCTTTAATGTCTGTGCTGCATTTTGTTACTATTTGCAGGGATGAAATTGGATTTTGATGAGATCGGAAGGCCATTTTTCATAATAAAGGAGTAAGAATAGAATACCTAAATGAGAGTTTTAGATGAAGGCCAACATTGTGGCCAACAAGGTTGCTATGACAATCCTCTGCACCTCACTCAGTTTCAAGGGAATAGAAAAGATGCTTCAGATCCCTGACGAAAATGTCACCATAAGTAAGCTTCTGTTTCATTTATTTATTCTCTATTTCTAGATTGGTGAAACCTCTTAAATTATGAAAACAAGTAGAATTTATTTAAAAAAAATATGATTCATCAGTAGAAATTACATATTTTTTATTTTTATTTTAGATATTCTGCAAAGAGTGAAATAAGCCAATACTCTACTACCATTTTACTCTTTTTCACAAACTGTGAGGCCCAATTCCACAAACCTAAAGCAATTCCACAAGCCTCTGGGATGTAAAGGTGTAAGCACTCAGTGAGTAAAAGAGAAAATCAAACCTAGAGTGATTCTGCAAAACTTTTGGACGTACAAGAATAGTCAATCAACCAGTAAAATACCATATTCGTTGCCAACCTCCTTCGACAAACTATATGAGGCATCTTCAAATACCACACTACACTATCTTAGATATTTTCCCTATTAAGAAGCACTATATACTTAATTCATATACCACACATTTCACAATCTATGCTGGAATTCTGCAAAACTTTTGTTTTTGAAGAAACAAAAACCACACTAAATATGAATCTCCCTTTCCTTCAAAAGGCTCCCAGCTACAATGTGAATGAAATCCATTCGACCAAGTAACAAGGATAAAAAATTTAGAGTAAAGAACCCCTTCACATGTACTAAGGCCGTGATTGTAGTTATTGATTGATTAGTCACAACAAATAAGGGGACCTGTAAGGCATGCTAGCTCCTACCAATTAACACATCTAAATTTTTGAAATTGTATTTTCCAAGAAGTTTTGTATTTTCGCCTATTGAATGTTTTGGAAAATGATCTTCAATGTTGATATGTCCTTGCCTTTTTGAATGTCTAGTGTTCTTCCCAACCCTTAAACTTTTGTTGCTACCACTTCCTTCTAAGGATCATATTGTTGTATGCTATAATTGAAGCACTATGAACATGCTCACAACTATTAGCGCAACCTTGGATACTACTACACTGGCCATTCTATGCATCGGCTTTGAATTCTTCAAGAATTGGATACTGCAATTAAGAAAAAAATTAAGGCCATTCTAACATTTGTTTTGTAAGTTTTTACTATTTTCATCGGCTTTGTCATTTTAATTACAAAAAACTGTTTTATTTGCTTCTCTGGTTGAAGATTTTTGGTGAGCACAATGGTTTGAATGTATATCCTCTTTCTCATCTCTGTCACTAGCAAATGCTAGAGCTTCTTGAATAACAGTTAATTCTCTACCACGATGTTCTCTGAGTCTTCTTAGAAGCATGAACCGACTTTCTTCCAAACACATTGGAGCTGCTTATTTATCTGCGCTTTGCTACAATTGCAAGGTCTATTCAAGCAAAGACAGGTTTAGAGTGCAGCTCTTATAGAATACAATTTTTTATAAGTGTAATGGTGAAAAATTGAAGTCCATTTTAGAAAGTCCCTGTTATTAAGTAAATTTCAGAAAACAATGATGGAGAAACACCCTCCTAAATAGATCTTCCACATTGAAAAGCTAGTCTACAAAGATGCCTATTTTTTCAAGGAAACACTTAACCTAGCTATGAAAGTCACAATTATCCTACAAGTACTGGAAAAGTCTAATTCAAAATAAAATCTTTTGTTCGAGAAACAAACAACATCACAAATCTAGTTCAAGAAACTTGTCATATAGAAAACTTAAATTGAACTATCCAATGATTTTAAAACTTGGAAGGATTGACCCAAATTCAAATATAACAATCACAAAGTCAAAGGAGAAAGCAATTAAAGAAATTTATTAAATTGGAAGGATAAGTCAAAGACCTGCCAGACCTACTACTTGATGTTTTGTCAAATACATAACATCAACATTTTAGGCATACAAATGAGTGAATGAAACAACAGTTTGTTCCAATGGATCTGTAGAAAAGTTGGTAGAGGTTTTAGATTTCTCAAAGAAATGTGTGTCTCAATAGACCATCTGTATGAACCAAAATAAGGAGAGGGTGAAGTGTTATTGTTCTAAATTTTTGTATTTTTCACTGAACACTGGAAATAAATTCTTAGTGAGGTGGAGAGGGCCCTTGAGAAGAAGGACATACATTTTGGATGTGACCTGGCTATTGGCAGACTTATAACTGAAGGTTGTGTTCTCATAATCTAGTGGTTATGAGTAAATAGGTCCCCTCCAATTCAGGAGGATTTTATCAGTTAATCCCTTGTTGAAATCAACTTCCGCGCATATCCATGCAAAGGTTACAATACCCTTCGCTAGCTTGTGTGTGTTGATCTTAATGAATCGGCCTAGGGCATTACCAATATAAACTAAAATATCAGGGTACATTAAGTTAGAGGTAAATTAGGGAGTTGAACTCAAAAAATAATGGCCAAAGCTGGCATTATTAGGGGTTAAAATCTACAAAACATGGTTGAATGGAGAGCCCTAATCATCCCAAAACCATGGTCCAAGCTCAAGGACCCCCTGTCGATCCCTCTGGTTCTTGAAATATACTATAAAGTATCCCTTTGAGGAGAAGAATAGATCAATGTGCTTAGACCAGGTCTTAGCCACCCAATATCAAAGTACATATGTTGAAGGCCAAGATCCATTAAATCGACAAATTAGAGCATGCTCCATGTAGTCAACACTAAGAGAGTAGGATTAATTTTTTGGCACACTAATGGATGGGATTTTGTCGATCTGATCCAAAAGAAAGGATGGAATTGAGAGCTCCTTAGGAGGCTGGTTCACAATCCCTAGCTTTAAGGCTCATTTTAAAAGATTTGGGCTGAGAGGAAGAGGGTCCACCCCTTCCTTGAGCTTCGCCTCATAATCTAGAAACTAGATTTATTACCGTGTTGTTTACTATGTCGTGCTCACTTAGTCTATTCGTATCCTAAAGTTGTCAGCCCTCATAAAGGAGATGCATAAGGCAGAGGGGATCTCAGTCCATTCATGAATCTTGGATGCAAGGGAGGAGACGAGATTCATAACTCATACTTGAAAACATAGTATCCCCCTGAGAGGGGTCTCACAAGAACTCAAAAAAAAAAAAGAATTGAATCCCTGATTAGAACTAGGGGGAGGGTGTATTCGGTTTCATACAACTCTCCAAAACTGTATTCTGATCATGATGACTAGAGAGAGGGTGGGCCTGCACCAAGCCTTTTAAAAGAAGGCCCTTGACCACTACAATGTTGAGAAATCTAGGGGATTTAGTGTTAAGAGATTTCTCTTCATTAATGACTGTTTAGAATGCGTTTTAACTTCCTTAGATTAAGATATTCTTCTTGTTCGATTATTAATGTTATTTTTTCATCAAATAGTAGCCAATGCATAAACATAAATAGACAAGAGACACAACATGTAGGCTATTATCCAGGGCCAAAACCTCTCACTCTTTGAGAGGAAAATCCACACAAATTCTTCTTATAGAGATTTCAATTGACAAATACCAAGACCAAGACCCTTGACCTATTTCGCCACTCCAAGACCAAGACATAGTCATCTTCCTTGATCCTTGATCTTCAAATCATGATCCCTATAGCAACATCCAAACATAGTGATTCATCACTGAACCTCATGTTATCCATCACCGAGTAGCACCAAGTAGCTTCGAGCATCTTAGCATTGTAACATCAGTGAGAATAGTACCTCAAAGTGCCGAGGTTATACATTATGATATAGCATGTGGCACTGATCAACACCATAGCATATAGTATTATTCTTATTAACATAATGTTGAGACCTTTGTTGAGATTGGTGAGACTCCATGGTGTACTGCAAGCTCTTGCTGTGGTAGCATTGAACCACACATACCAAATCATAATAGAAAAATGGCCTTGGATTTGCTTGGACCCATCCTCTGAAGAGTCCCAAAGCAAAGAAATTGGATCCCGAAGAAATGGCATGAACTCAGACAAGAAGGATTAAGGATCTTTGCTAAAGGAGAAGCTTCCAGAGGCTACTAAACCCACTCAAGAGGTAGCTAACTGCATTTTTTTTTCTTGTTTAATTATAGGAATTACAACAAGAAATTTTCCCATGAGGGACTTCCATTGGCTTATTTCTTGGGTTTGAATGGTAGATATTCTACCAAAATCGTTGACCTTTAACAATAAAAACCTTTATTTTTTGGAAAGAAAAATGCAAGGAGAAATGAAGAGGGATTAGGAATTTATAAAGCTCTAAACCCCCTTCATTGAGCACATGAGGACTATTGGCAACTTGTTTAAAAGAAAGTAAAAATAACTTTTCCAATTGTCCTGGGAGTATCCCTATTCTTTGGGGAGTGTTCAACATTCTCTAGACAACATGAATATGCAAAAAAAATTTATTGATCCTTTTAATATGAACCATGAATCATGATGTAATTGCTCATGCTTTATCGTTTAAGAAGTAAAATATTGAAATATATTTGCATTTATACTATTTTATATCTTCTTTATCTTTCAAGTTTTCATTTTTTTTTAAATTTCTATTTTTTGGGATTCTCACTTCCCAGTTCCTAATTTTTCTTCCATATACATTCTTGCTTCTGGCAACCTTGTTATCAACTACATGTATAAGAGGATTTCAGGGTATTTCTGTTGTTTGCATCAATTTTTTTTCAACATTATTAAGAGAAGTAACAATACATAGACTATTTGTCCCTCCTTTAAAAACCAATAAGCATAATGGGGACTTATTTCACATTTTATGGATTTCCTTGTTTTTTTGGCTTGGGTTGTCATCATCGTTGTTTGAGCTTATCACTAGAAAAATGATTAAGTGAGGTAGCTACTCCAAGCACCTCTCCCAGTGCTTAAGAAGTAAATTGTTGGCATCCACTTAGTCACTTGTTCTCTTTGAACCATCAGTGTACAATATAATCTCCTTGACTTTGAACTTAGTCTTGCATTGAACTGGGAAAGCTAGAAAATGCGGTAAAGCTTGCAGCAATGTTCTATCCTTAACTCAATATCAGCAACCCTCTTGGCTTCTTCATGCTTCCACACTCACTTATCAAAATATGCCATAGCTTTTTCCATTACCTCCTTGATGATTTCTCTCACCTCCAACTTAAAAAACATAGTATTATCCTCCACTCGTTGAAATCTCTCACCCACACTGACAAGTGACTCATGAATTTATTGTTTGAGGAGCATATGTTCATGGAAAATTTTCATTTCCCACAGGGTTGCTTAGTATCATTCGATGTGGAGAACTCTTCCTTCCTATGAACGTATTTCTTGTCAATCCAGACTGTCTCCTCAGAGGAATCCCATCAAATCCCCTCATTTTTAATTATGCAATTGACAAGCATGACCCTCTTCCCTCACAGTTCCTTGAGGGAGAATTTGGGCTTTGCTCCTCTCCTTTCTAGCCTTCTTCTCATTTCTAATGGCTAATAGAGACTGAGATAATGCAGAGAGAAAGTGAATTAACAAGCCCAGTTCTTCTCCAGACGTGAGAACAAATAGAAACTTCATATGAATTAAACTATGATTTATACTACTCACTAATGGCTTCCACCATTGTTAAAAATTATGGAGGGATTTGAAAATCAGTCCATAAATTTGATGTCTTGCAACTTAAGGCATCCTGCCTTAATCTTTCTAATTGAAAAAAATGGGACGTCTATGTCAGCTCCCCAAGGCCTAGTGTTTTTTTGAAGTCTCAACATTTTGACTTATTATTGAAATTTAATTTCAATAATTCATTAGTCTTCCTTTCAACCTCAGGTTTTGAAAATCTTGATGTCATATACTTGCCACTCAATGGCATGTTAGAAAGCCAATAAGCAACCTTGTTGACTGCTCTTGTAGCATAATGAATTCTATTTCTAAACTTTCTGCTGAAACCTCCTTTTAATCCATTGACATTGGGGGTTCAAACTTCCAAATTCGAGAAGAAATGCATTCTGTCATCACAACATTGATTATAATATGACAATTCCACTCCATTCCATTGCCACTCTTTCCAGGCTAGGCCTAGGAAAAATTTAACTCCACTATAAGATCCCTCATTCTTGCTTGATTGTTGATGTTGATTCCTATATTTTCCATATAGAATGCAATCATCTCTATATAAAACCAAATAATTTCATTTATTCTATCATTATAAATAAACTATAAAACACAACACACATCAAGAGATATAGGGACAGAATCATGAAATTGGAGAAAAAATTTGAAGGAGTAAAAAATATAGGTTTATTATTGCAGAGAAGTTACATCATATCTATGTGAATATAAAGACACATATTCAATTTAAAGGTATATGTTCACCTAAATCTATAATCAAATCCTTCCTTTTTTGGAGCTTATGTTTCCAATGGAATGAAAACCAATAATAAACAGTTCAACTGCATTTTTTTTATTTTTTTATTTTTTCTAGTTTAGACTAATCCTAATCTTTCCATTTTTTCTTCTCCCATCCCACCCACGGGTTTCGAACCGGTGACCTTACAGAACGGAGTGCCTTAACAGTGCACCCCATCACCGACTGTTCTACACCACGTGGGCTACTAGAAACAGTTCAACTGCATTGCATCGTATGGTTTCTGAAATTTTGTTATTAAAGTCTTTGGGTATAATTTCAAGCAATTGGCGTACATCTTATTCTAACACTTGTTTTGAGTTCAGAAAAATCCAGTAGTGAACGTAATCGATCAACTATGTAGAATTTCCTTGAAAATTCTGCAACTACTATGATGAACAATCTAATACAACTTCTATTCACCAAAACACATAATTTCTCTACTGAATAAGAAGCATAATATAAATAGAGATAAAGAGTTAGTCACGCAAAATAACACAATATTTTTCTAGGGAACCCAACAGGGAAAAGCCTCTGTTTTGCTGTGGAATTTTATTAACAGAAATTTTAGAAGTTGATCTCTGTACAGGTCAACACTACTTCACTGGAGAACAATCTTGTTCTCACTGCTAACACTTATATCAGTATTATTTCACCAAAGCTATAAGTTCCAGTGGGATATTTGGAAAATAATGTCACCCAAAATGGTTTGGACTACCCTTCTTCCAACATTAGAACTGAAGGTTTTATAGTTAGTGACACATCCAGTGGCATTGAGTTGGAAATTGTATATTTTTCTTCTTGTTTAGCATTGGTAACCCTTCTAAATATGGTCATTGATTCAATAATATTTGATACAGTTATGGATGGAGTTTTAATATTTGTTGGACGCCCAATTTTTGGGGCACATGTTGAACTGGTAATGTGTGCAACAAAATTCCTATCAAAACCTGAAAATGAACAGAGGAAGCTTACATAATCTTCATAGCTTTCAAATCAATTTTTGGAGTAATTAGAATATGGTTAGATATAAAAAATAGACATATCTCTATAGAGAGGAATTAGATATTAAAAAGTTTGGATACCCACAAAAACAACCATGCCTGCATAAAAAATGAGGCCTGGATCAAACACAACCTTAGGGTTCACTACACCACTTCCACAATCGAAGGGTGTGGCAGAAATAAGAGTTATTGGACTATCTTCTCCAGATTAATTTTGTGCTTGCAAGGGCTTCCCCATGTGTAAAAAAAATGCTGATGTTGTTTTTAATGTTGATTTGATGGCAGTAAGACTCCAATGAGGATTTTTCTGCTTCACCAAAGCTGCAATGCCAGCTATATGTAATGTCACCGTGCTTGTCCCTGATATCATGGAAAATCCTTCTCCTGCTTGAAGAAAATTAGAATCTTGAGACAATTAATGTGCATGTCAAGGTGCTTTCAATTTTCAAAGTTTGCCAAAACTTCTAAATTTATTTTATTCTCTCTAGAAATGATATGTCCTCCAGCGGTTACCAAAAATATCTTCAAATTTCAAAATTACAAACTCCTAGGTGAATAAGATTAGAAGATAGTAATCAAGCCTATCACAAACCACATGCATAAGCAGAAAAAAATTGCATTGCAACCTAATTCTAAGACTGAAAAAAGTAGTACTATTTTACCGTTATAATTGACTTCATGGATGCCATTAGGAGACCATGCTACCCATATTAGAGAACCAAAAGCCAGAATATCTCGCTTTAAAACATCAGTGTCCTAAAAGTTGGAATCCTTGATATCTGGCCCTCTAGAGGATATAATGCTACCCGAGGAGCTATACCTTGATAATATAAATTTAACAGAAATTTCTGTACCTTCATCATAGTTTGTTGTACCTTGATAACATAAATTTAACAGAAATTTATGTACCTTCATCATAGTTTTCTGTGGAATTTTATTAACAAAAATTTTAGCAATTGATCTCTTTATAGGGCAACACTACCTCACTGGAGAAAAAGCTTGTTCTCACTGCTAACACTTAAGCATGAAATTCCCTTCAAACACACCTGATCTAGCTCCTTTTCCCTTGTGTAATTTTCTTCATATTTCCTAGTGCTGAAATCTCCTATTTAACTGATGTTTTGAAAAGTGTCATTGGATTTTCCTTACCTCTATATTATTCATTCTCATTTTAATTTCCTTTCTTAATTACAAGAAAATGAATATATTTCGAAATGATGCATGTTGGGTGCTTTATCATTGTTACAACTATTGACATGCAGTGGAGAGAATCATAGGATTTTGGAGCTGGAGAGTGTATGATGTCGTATGTTGCACGTGCATATATAATGCTTGTTGTTCTGGTGCACAGTGGGGATCATATGATTACATGGTTTGTAATGGTAGTGTCCCATACATGGGTTATGGACCAAGTCCTTTTGACATGCCATTTAATGGACACATTATGCCAACGGATATGTATGGAACACAAGGATATATGCCAGGTTTTTCCCCTCCTGTTAAAAGATAAGGTGTTTTGTTTATTGATATATGTAACCATCTATCAAATGAGGTTTTTGAATTTAGGATCATAATTATGAGACCTAGCCTAGTCTTTTGAGTATCCCTGAGTTTGACTGGCCAAGTCAAGTGTAATGATTGGGAGATCTGGTCAAACTCACCATAACTTGGTTAGTTTGAAGGAATTGTCAAACTGGTCAAGCTCCTCTTAACTTTGCAATTTTTAACAGTATTAGGCAGTCTTGGAAGACTTGGCCATACTTTGAGTTATGAAATATTTAGTCAAGTTTGACCTGTAAAATAAAAACCTATAAATTCCCAAAACCAAGAACAAAAAACACATTCCTAAATTGATTTTTGAAGACAAATTTTATACTGAGTTTGTTTGCTGAATATTTATGATTTTGATTCAAAGTCTTATTGTTAGCTTTGTGGAGTCATTCCAATTTTTTACTAACTGGGAAAACTAGCAAATTTCAGAGAATATATGGATTATGGTATGGGTAATTACAAATCTTCTCGAGTTTTGAGTAGAGATGAGTTTTTAGTTATGCAAGTGGAGCAGAGGAGAAGAGAGCTAGAATATGAGCAACGACACAGTAGCAAGTAAGAAACCTTTAACTTCTAGAATATAAATGCATATTTTAGGTGTTTTGAGGAACCTAAGTTATGCAATTTATATTTTGTGTTTACCAGATTAAAGGAAATAGTTTTAGGGTTGACAATGGTTCAAAATTTTGTTCCCAAACTTTCCATCTAAGCAGCAAAATTGTGCAGATTGGATACAGATTTATCTCCTCAACCCTAACCTTAAAAATACCAGAACCCTTCTTTAACTTAGCTCGTGCACATAGAGAGCTTGCTTTCCAAGATTCAATGAAGACACCTTCTACAACATTTTTGTTAAATGTGTGCAAATATTGAATTAAAATCCTATTTTCCCAATGCTATAAAATTCAAATGCAGTAGATGGTACTATAAAATTAAGTACATTTGTCAGACTTTCAAATACCTCAAATAAACAACATTTTTGTTTTTTTTTTAGGAGAATGAAATTACATTTTATATTGTGGCAGGTGCTAGGCAATGAATGCTTGCTATTTCTTTAATTACTAGAACTTTTTCCTGTCACCGAGGAATGGAAAATACATTTTTATGTATCACCATTGAGTTGTAATTATAATCACAATAGAGTGATTTGGATAAATATTCCAGGTAAAAATCTTTAGTTTATTTTGGTTTCATCAATAATTCCATATAAATCCCTTTCTTTTTGGCTCAATAAATTATACATTATGGCTTGCTTGACTGATTTTCTTCTCCTTCTCTTGATCTTATCTTATATCAATTTCTCTTGTTATTATCTGATACTGATTATATATATATATATATATAATCAGTATCGGTCCGGAACAGAATCGGCATGGGTGCGTCCGAAGGAGAAAGAAACGAATATATATATATATATATATATATATATATATATATATATATATATATATATATATATATATATATATATATATATACGGTCCCTGCCCCCTTTATACAGTCATACTTACTTATGTCAATTTCTCTTGTTCTTATCGATGCGAGGTTATATATATATATGTGCTTGAATAATATATATATATATATACTATATATATATATAATATATAATATATATATATTATACGTGCGATTATATATATATATATATAATCGGTCGGTCCGAAACAAGAGAAATTGACATAGGTAAGATCAGAGAAAGGAGAGAAAAATGGAATAATATATATATATATAATATATATATATATATATATATATATATTATATTATATATATATTATATATATATATATATATATATATATAATATATATATATTATATATTATATATATATATATATAATATATAATCAGTATATATATAATATATATATATATTATCTGATACTGATTATATATTATATATATATATATATAATATATAATATATATATATTATCTGATACTGATTATATATATATATATATATATAATCAGTATCAGATAAGAACAAGAGAAATTGACATAAGATAAGATCAAGAGAAGGAGAAGAAAATCAGTAAAGCAAGCCATAATGTATAATTTATTGAGCCAAAAAGAAAGGGATTTATATGGAATTATTGATGAAACCAAAATACACTAAAGAGTTTTACCTGGAATATTTATCCAAATCACTCTGTTGTGATTATAATTACAACTCAATGGTGATACATAAAAATGTATTTTCCATTCCTCAGTGACAAGAAAAAGTTCTAGTAATTAAAGCAATAGCAAGCATTCATTGCCTAGCATTCATTGATTATATATATATATATATATATATATATATTGGACGAAGGGGGTGGGGTAGTATGATGATTGGAGCTATTGAATATTAAATTATTCATTAAAGTTGGAGCTATACTTAAAATTGGTTTGGTTTTACAATTTTAGAGTTGAATATTATAATAACATTCAAAGCTTTTGTGGTGTTTGGGCCATTTAAAGTTTATACAATTCTTATGTACAAGGAATTGTCATTTGGATCTCCGATTACATATGGTGATTTAAAAAAAATGAAATGGTGGTAGTGATCTCCCTTTCATGGTTGGCCAATTGATTAGAAATAGAAATAACAGAGAGGTGGAAATTTATTTATAAACCTTTAGATGCAATTAGTAGTTTTAAATTAATGAAATTTTTAGGTCATATTGGAAGAGAAATTTTTAGTTCATTTAAAGGGGGCTTAGATCATTTGAATGAGAACGAGAATTGTGTCTGAATGTGCTATATACTCCTATCTCGCTACTAACCTGTAAATCCATGAGCCATGTGTTTCTTGCAAATATTCAATTGTTATTGTTGAAGAAACCCTTTAGTGGATGTAGAGCCAATACATATAGATTATATACAAGGAGCTACTCTACTATAACACTATTCAGATATCACATATCCTATCAAGAAAATAAACCTTTGGATAAAAGAGACATGAAGGGTTCTAGTATCATTTTTTATCAAGGATAGAAACTTCAAAATTCCTTTCATTGGTCAGGAAACTTCAAAATTCCATCTTTCATCAAGTCAATTATCAAAAATTCAAAATTCCTAGCAAATTATGGAGGGATTTGCGACTCATGAGAATTTTGGCATGTGATTTCAATGGTGTTTCTGAGTGAAGTCCCCTTCACTACCTTTCTCATTCAGGTTTCACAATCGATTAGCTCCATCTAGCTATCTTCTATCACATAACGGCAGAAACTAGCAACACTCAAGAGGAGGAAAGTCTCGGTCAACCAACTATTTCTGAAAACCATGGGATATGGGGCACTCAAAATGTCCTCCATTTCCAGCAATATTTCTAATTGAAATTGAGCCAAAATTTTGATGGAAATCACAGTTCCACCAAAGTTGGAGTTCTGTCCATAGAGAACTCTGCCCGTAATTTCTTTGGCACTCTCCAAATTTACCCAAATCCTTAAAAACCTAAAAAAAAGTGGATCAATCACAACCATGCCTGCGATATTTCACTGGATTCTGGCATAGGTTTCCAGGAATGGTGCACTTTGAGTGCCCCTTGTCAAAGCTCCTGAAACCCTTCACGAAACAAGAGTTTCTTGACACTCGTCTATTGTATGATAGCATATAGTGGTTGAAGTGACATGTTTATGAAATGGAAATTTTTGAGTATGGATGAAAGGAAATTCAGGTCATTGGAAATTATGAAAGACAGATAGAATTAGATATAAACATGGCAATGAGTCGAATCCATAATGAGTAGGTCTTGCCCTCTTTTAAAGAAAGGCAGATGTTCACCGAGATGTTTTACTGTTTATCCCCCTTCCTCTAGTGGTTCTGTAGTATCCTATTGGGGAATGTGATTTGGAAAGTGCCCTGATTCACCAAGACCAGAATGATTGAAATTTTGAGTCTTAGTAGTTAGACTAAGGTGATAGAAAATTCATAAACAACCAGTGTGGACCTCCTAAGCCAACTATGAAAATGTGGGTGACTATAAACATGGACCCTAAACCTCATCACATCAAAACCAATATTAAGAAGTAAAAAATTATATTTGAAAAGTCCAAATAATATGAGAGAATTTTTATTTTTTTTGGTTCTTTTGTTTTGTTTTGTTCAAATAATCCCAGACTTTTATGGGGCTAATAATATGATTACACGTCCTGAACTATTTTGGACTGATTTTATGTATAGATAAACCTCTACCCCTGCATTTCAACAAAAAAAAATTTGCATCATCCATTTTCACTATAAAGAAAAGGGAGGGCCATCATATAATACATCAGGTTTTCTATTTATGTACATGGCATGCAGTTTTTAATGCAAGTGGACATTTTGGCACTATGAAAATAATAGTTGGTTCTTGCACTGTCAACTTCATAGGAAAGAATTCAAATTCTTTCAAACTCAATGTAAGCAGCTATTCTGAGATCCTCGAATGTACTATTTCACTGTGTATACATATCACTATTTTGACCTTATTTTGTGCTTCGATTGTAAATACTTCACTGTACATGTCTCTGAATTCTGTTGACCATTTTTGTGAGACCCTATGTGATACCATCAAACTGAAATGGCATACTTCTCATCAAGCTGTGATGGCACCGAACCAGTGAGACCTTTCTCACTGTGGTAGCACGAAACAATGATATATTTTTCACTACGGTAGTTCCAAATTGTAGTGTCATACTTATCATGTGATTGATTATACTGATACTGTAGTTGACCCATGATTATAACACTGAAGATCTTCACTGTAATATGGATTATAATGATATCTTTTTACACTGAGCCTTAACTGTAAATACACCTTTATAACTCATTCTCCTCACTGCTGTGGTATCGAAATAATATTATAAGAGTAGTACTGAATTGAGGCAGAGGTAATTTCAACACTGTGATGTCATTGAGACTAAGATGCTACCGAGATCCTTCTTTTCATAGTGACAGAGATTGACCTTTCTTGTGAACTTGCACCAAGCTTAATTATTAGACTGTCTTACTTTGATTTGAGCCCTTTTGACATAGGTATTTTTAGAATGTTTCGAGTCCTTTCAAACTGCCTTTGATCATAACCATAGCTTTGAAACCATGTTGAGAATTTGTAGAGCTTGTGTTTAATACAAAATTATCTTCTTAATAACTACTTGTGAGCTTGCTTATGTGTTCTTCTTTAACTTATTTACTCCATCATCAAGTTAGTTATCAAAGTACTTAGTCAAAATGTTGAAACATAATTATTTACACTCGTAACTGAATATCTTATAATGTAGTTAGGAAGGTAAATCTCTGATTTACCTTCCTCACTTACAAATCCTTTAAGATCAGGATTTCTTATTACAATACTATCTTGACATTGCAAAATTCCTTCAATAGATATATCTGCACTGTATACTTTTGCATCTATCTGCAATCCAGCTCCTATAGCTTCTGCAGATTATATTCCTATACCTTTCAATTTACATCAAACTTCCATTTTAGATACACATGCCTCAGATCTTCATTTGTTTACCCTTCTTTCCATGATGTTTGCTTCAAACTTTACCTTGATATATCTGCACTCACTCAGACCCAAAATCCGCAAATCTGTTCTTCTCTTTTAATGTTGTATACTTTACCATAATACTTGCTCCTTTTTCCATGCTGTATTAACCTTAGTGTAATCTGCAAAACTTGTTCCTTTTGCATGTTATATAACCTCATTATCATCTGCAGATATGTTCTCTTGACTGCGGCATATGTAGGGTACATATAGTAGTTCTAGCCAACTAATTAAGTCGACCTTATAGCCATTAAGTAGGCTGACTTCATAGGCATATCTTCAAAGTTTGTAAGCCATTCTTCTGCAACGTCCTGGAGGGTATTCTTCACACCTTTTACATGACTCTTAATTACACTAATGTACCTAATAGAAATCAAGAAGAAGTCTATAGACCTATACTAAGAATCTTTCTCATGAAACCCATGAAGCAAGTAAACCAAAAATTCATTTTATTATTATTGACTTCATCTTTACATAAGTACATAATTACATAGTCATAATGAAGACCTACCTAGTTACACTCTTCAACACTTATGAGTGAAAGTTGTAACTGAATATGTGTGGAGTTACAAAGGATTTTATGATGAGAGGGACATATTTTTTAGCCTTTCGGGTTACTTTGAAAATGTTTACACCACGTTTAGGCCTTGTGGGTGCTTCATTAGATGTGGGGTGCATAGTGAATGGTTGGCCCATGCTCTTCCATGATGGACTTGGACATTGGAGGTGGTTTACCATTTACTGCTAGACCTTATTTGGATGATTGAAAGACATTCTTCCTCGAAGTGTTGGATTAATATGGAGCTTGGTGACTTCATGTTGTTGATGCATGAAGGGAGTTTGTGTGCTTGGAGTAGAGTTGGGTATTTCACCATGACAAAAACATCTCGAAATCAGCATGGGCACACAAAATCCCTGGACATGTGAACTCTTGGGTTGAGGGAGTGGATATGTATATGTGGGAGTCCTTAAGGTGACACATTACCTTGGATATGCATTGTCCTTAAGGAGACACATGACCTAGGAGATTCATTTTAGCTTAGGAGATACATTTTAGATGGTTTGATACTCTCATACAACCTTTATCAAGTTACATGCACCCTCATTAGAAAAAACAAGATAATTTTGCTTGCCATGACTATCTTTCTTTCTCGTTGTTGACTTAAGAAAGTCTTTTAGCTAAGAAACTAGTTTCAAGGTTATGGCATAAATTGTCATATAAATTGAACAAAAGTTATATCCAAAATGTTAAATTGTAAACTACTTAGCTTGTTTTAGGATTTCCATTTAAAATCTACTTCAGTTTGAACTTTGAACGAGTTGTTCCATAGACTTTAATATTAAGAGATTTTGGTGTAAGGATTAAAAATTATCCTGTAAGGCCTCTCAGTTATTCATTTATTTTATCTGAATATAACATTTACTATTAAATTAGAACCACTCGACACAAATACATCATAGATCAAGATCATACTTTGCAGAGTGTCATAGAATAAAAATAGGAGCAAGGACATCGAATTCTTTCAGTTTTCCTAGTTCTTATTCCTTTGGTGTATATGTTCACCTTTAGGGGAAATTGCTATTTTAAAGTCTAATTCTTTAAAGGGTGCTAGCTCAATGGAAGAGCACCTGCTTTACAAGCAGAAGGTTGGTGGTTCGATTCCATCATGCCCTGATATTCATATATAAGGAATGATGAAGATTAGTTTTTGGTGATGGATGCTCTTTTGACCATCACCAATGAGCTTATGGTGACATTTTTTGACCATCACCGAAATATGAAATGGTGATAGTCAACGAATGCCACTATATATACGCATCAATAGTGACGACCATTAAAGGTCTGTCACAATAAATCGTTGTTGTTGATATGAAATGGTGAGGGTCACTGTTTGTCATTATAGTCATTATTCGTGACGGACCTTGATGCCACCAATGAGTTTATGGTGACGGTCGATGAATGTCGCCATATATATGCACCAATCGTGATGACCATGAAAGGTCCATCACAAAAAATCGCTGTTTTTCATATGAAATGGTGATGATCACTATCCGTCATTATAATCAATATTCGTGATGGACCTTGAATGTCACCACAACACATACTTTCGGCGACGCCACCTTTGGTGACGTTCAATTTTTTGGTGATGGAGGCTATTTTCCGTCACCATTGCTCATATGAAATGGTGACGATCACTATTCGTCACTATAAATCATTATTGGTGACGGACCTTGAATGTCACCACAACACCTATACTTTCGGTAACGCCGCCTTTGGTGACGTTCAATTTTTCGGTGACGGAGGCTATTTTCTGTCACCATTTCTCATATGAAATGGTGACAGTTACTATTCGTCACTATAAATCATTATTGGTGACGGACCTTGAATTCACCACAACACCTATACTTTCGGTGATGCCACCTTTGGTGACATTCAGTTTTTGGTGACGAAGGCTCTTTTAACCCTCACCAATGAGCTTATGGTGACCATTTTCGCCCCTCACCAATGTGATTTTTTCTTGTAGTGTTGGCCCCAACTACGCTTTGCATCCATCAAATCTTCTTGCAAATTCCTCAATGACACCCTGATGGTATCCCTAGAACTTTTAACAAAACCTATAACAACCCACCTGTTTAAAGAATTCACATGCTTGTGGGTGGGATTCTAGATAAGCTGTGTCTTGTAACACTTTCCTCAAAAACTATCTTCCATTCGACATCTCTTTCTCCAGCACCTGCTAACGTTTTCAAACAGACTATGAAAATCATAGGGTGGATAGGGTATGCGGTCGGTAAGTGATGACACTAACTAAGCGTGAAACAAGCGCCAGACTGAAGAAATCGAAATCATAAAAATAGGACACTAAAGATGGCTCAGAGCTTTCAGGTATAGGTGAATTTTAAAACAAACTAGATGACTACCGACCAATTTAAAATGTGGCGGAGGCATCATGACTATTTTCAAGACTTAAAAAAATTAGATGGACATGACTTTTGTTATGATTGCGTGATAAGGGGATGTGAATGAGTGATCATCTTTGGAAAAATTAGATGAAATGATGCATCGACGTGGTTTTGGTAGCTATGATGACCTGTGTACTAACTACGATGTGGAAATGACATGACTGTACAAACCCTAGGAATCCTCGATATTTGTGGTAGCTAGAAGTAGGTGCAGGTGAGTGCTTATTGTTACCGAAATATTTAACTTTTGGTAGCTAACCATTATTTAGAATCTTAAGCTACCGAAAGCTAGACTTTATGCAAAAGTTATGTCATAACCAAATTCATAGAAACACTTAACTTGTGCACTTTAAACCTTTGAAACTCTTGTGAAAACATTTCCAACAAACCATGTGATGTTTGCTTTGAAAGATTGGACACACCAAAGCGATTTAATTGCCGCAAGTGGTGAAAAGGACTTTCTTAGTCACTGTCTTTACTTTCAAGCCTTGAAACAACTTTTTAGAGGGCCCTGCAAGTGGTTAGTGGTTTCGAAAGAGGGGGGTTCGAACTCCCCATAGCTTGCCACGTGGTCTAGCCTTGGATTTGAAAACTGGGCTTTTCGGACCCCCATTGTCCATTAAAGTTCGAAGTGCTGAAGAGGTCCAAAAATGAATTTAAACCATCGATCTTATTCAAAGGTCATTGTCCATAAGCAAAACATGCATGGTATAACACAAAATAAAAAATATAGAATTAATTTAATTCTATATTATAAAGTATATTCTTCTTGGGGAAGAGTTTGATAAAGCCATTTCTAACTTTTTCTGACCTTCACACCACACATCAACTAAATGAATATATGTATTGAGGCATTCAGTGATCCATTAAACCCTTGCTGCTAGGCACCTTATAATGAAAAATTTTCAACCATGATCAAAATAATTCTCAAATTGACCACTGGATGACAGATAAATATTATTATAAGGTCCTAACACATGGAACTCTTAAGGTATATAACTGCATGGAAGGGGGTCACTAGATTTCCCAAGGGAATGTGTATAAGAGAAGGGAAGGTAAGGGATGTGTATGTTTTGGTCATTAGAATTTCTATATGGAATCAGATGCACATTGGGAGTGTTCCCTAGAAAAATGAGTTTTAACTGCTCACTCAGAGGAAAAGTGGTGTAGGACTTTAGCACTAGACATTAGATGTAGATTTGGGATCTAACAGAGGATTTTGGACTTCCTAGGAAGGAGGTGAATCCTCGTATTATGTTGAGGGTTTAGGTGTGAGTCTCTGAATTCCCTTGCTGTGTATGTAGGCATCGTATGCTTTTAGTTTTGGTTGGGAAAATGTGTATATCATTTGAAATACGATATCGAGCTTAAATTATAAAGCTACATAAAGAATATGGTTATTTGTAGGTTGAAGCAAATGTGCATATGTATATGTGGTTTCTATTGTAAATACAGTAATGAGATGTGTTATAAATCTCCAGTAAATGTTATGTTGGCATGTTTTCAGCAGGATGTCATTGTAAATACTGCAACGAGCTTTATTATAGAGCTCCATAAGCAACATTTTTTTCAGTGGTTTTTTGGTTTATATGTGTCATTGAATACTGAGGACAGTCTTCCCCCAAGGGGGGGTTTTGTAATAGCCCTGGTTAAAAATTCATGTAAAAAATATAATACCAAGGTCAGGGGACACGTATTCAAACATGAAAGGTGGGAAAAACATCCTAGAGGGGTGTTCATTTGGTTTATTATGGTTAAAGTGAATTGGAAAAAGGAAAAGAGACACTAATTGGCATTTATTTATGAAAATAATGGACATTAGGAGAACAGGGAGGTGAAAGATCACGGGTTTCGTGTGAGAAGGAAATTCAAGGAAAATAATGGAAAATGAATAAATTAAAGGCATCATTGATAAAAAGGCTTTTGAGGATCAATTATAAAAATTTACTCTAACTTTTGTGAGTTCATATTTGGATCTCTCTCTCTCATACTCTTGGAAATTTATCATTTTCTTAGAGCACTCTTGAAGGAGTTTGGCATACTTATATTTTTGAAGAAAGAAGGAAATTGAAGAGTAGGAAAGCACAATAGGATATTAGGATCAATATTTACAATGGGTTTCAATTGTGCGTACCGAGTTTCATGTATGATTTCCTCACTAGTTTTAAATGCATGGCTTATGCATGTGGCTATTTTTTTATGACTTTTCATTCACATGGAGGATTTCCTAGATTAACATTGGTTTTGCATTTCCTTTCCATTTCCTAGATAGCCATGATGTTGTGGCCTTGGATATTTTTTTCTAGCTTTATTTCATGTTTCTTTGGTTGTGGGTTGAGTTATTAGTTCCTGGAAGCCTTGGTTGGAAAAACTCTTTGGAATCCCTATAACAACTTGAGTTGAGTTACTAGTCCTGGAAGCCTTGGTTTGAAAAACACTCTAGTATCCCTTGGTGTGTTGAGTTACTTGTATGAGAAGCCTTGGCTGGAAAAACACTCTAGAAGCAGTATGATAGCTGTGGGTTGAGCTACTAGTCCCAGAAGCACTGGTTTGAAACATCTGGAGCCCTGGATAGCTTGGGTAGAGACCAATATAGTAATGGTTAGCGACGTCTGACTGTGAGGTGGAAACACTAGTTGAGGGTTGATGTGGGTCGCCTATGGAATCCATTGTGTGGTTTTTAATGATGTGTTTTATGATATCCCACATTCATGCTTGGAATATGGCACTGGAGTGACTGGTTGAAAGAAATAGTTTGTTCAAACTAGTTTATGGTCGGGTGGTTCGTGGAAGTACCTGAATTGGTTGCATTTTTTTTATGGAAATTAGAGTTCTTTTCCTCTTGTATTGATGGGTAAATATGCTTGTTATTATGTGGCTTATATGGTTGCTAAATTATTTTACATTTTGTATTTTATATGTTGGGTATGAATGTGTTTTATGACAATCATGATGTATGGCCCTCATCATATTTTGATTTGTAAATGAATATACAATGATTCCATTAACTAATATATGATAGTGCAGCTAATGTGATGAGGAAATAATTATTCTTAGCAATTCTCAAATAAGTATGAGACCCCTATGTTCATATCTATTGTTTAAATATGTAGAGTACATATTTATGACATGTTTGATGAAAAACATGTCATGGGAAGTAGGGTTCTGTTATTTTTGTGTTCAAGTAATTGCAATTGTATCATTATTTCGTTGATATCATTCCTTCTTGGAAGTTTCATGAAGTTTTGAGAAGTTACCTGGGTCCTAACCCTAAAATTTAGCCTTAAATCCCTCAGTCGTTGGCACAACGTTGGAAGAAAATGGTTGCAATCGCACTCATGTAGGCTCATGGAAGTGATTGGGGCTCTCAATCGCTTGGAGGGCTTTTCAAGAGAACTATTGGGGTATTAATGTAGAAAAATCTAGTTTTTCTTAGAGGCTAGTCATCTGGAAGGCTTGGATGGCACTTATGGGTTTTGTTGCAAGTGTAGAAGGTTCGTGTTGTTGTATTCCATTGGTTCCACCTCCTTAACTAACACATAAGGATTTCATTCATATCATAGTAGATCTTCATCACATGTTTACCGTGGTTGGACGATTACTTGGGAAGATGTGGGAGGAGGGTGTTACATTAGATAACACATATTGTAGTGTTTTTTATTTGTGAAAAAAATTCATTTAATGGTTATGTATTTTTGTGCGAAAACTATGGATTTAAAAACAAATATTCACAAATGGTTTGATCATTTTCAATAGTGCATTGGTTATAGAAAATAAACTATTAGAAAACTACTACTATAGCTATGAACATTAGCGGGTTTGAAACTTACAATTCTTAAATCTTGGCTAATAGTAAATTTATCATTCTAAATAAAATTTTCCATTCTAAATAGATTCAAAAAATTAACATTGTTAACATATTTATTTTGTTGAAGTTGAGTTGTTTACAAAATGGACATAATTACTGAGTGATTATAGCTGCTAAATAATTTAATACACTCAATTTTTCATGATTCAATTTTGAAATTCACAAGGGCACTCTCTTTGAAATTCGAACCTAGTTGAATAATGGACAAGACAATTTAGAGTTTCTGCAACTCGAATCTTAGTTCCAGTGAGATGAGTAACAACATAAAACAAATCATTTTAAAACGTTTTGTGTTTAGAACAATCCTCTATTTTAGTTTGAGATGAAGCCCCATAAAAAACTAGAAACTAATTAGATCAATGATATTGAGGATGATTCATATCAGGTTCCCATTTCAGAAGCAATTTTACATAAATATGAATAAATTTATCTTGCACTTCCTAATTCGATCATCAAACCTTGGGAGGAGATTTAAAAAAACAAGCAGAAAACTAGTCTTGGATATGAAAAGGATGCGTCTTTTAATATTCTAGACTATTATAACCTCGTTTGATTTAAAAGTGTTAGGTTTCTTCAAAAAAACTCAATTTCACCTAATGCTTCTCTTCCACAACCACAAATTTTCAAATGCTATCACTATAATCGAATTTTAGATGTGAAAGATCAATGCTTTGATATTCACATATGTGATAATTTTCATAATAATACTCATCATTCAAACATATGTTCTAAAAACAATCCTCCTGCAAGAATTAATATTCACATTAGATGGATTGCTTCTTGTAGGAAATATCTTCTTGGCTTCAACATCCAATAATATATTTTGGTCAAACCATAAATTTTTACTCAATTATTGACACGTTGTACAATTGATATCTCTTCATTCTCTCACCTTATATCTGAGAAGGGGGGAATTAATGGTCTTCTAAAAACTTTAAAGAGACACCAAGAAATCCTAAGCCACATCCGAGACCTGGTACATGTGCATGGATCCAGAGTCATCCATACCTGGATTCAAAGTTGTAGCAAAAGATATATAAATTCCCCATGAACATGCCTTTGGTTGGTGGACTTCCTCAAACCACTATAGGTTGAGACCTCAATGGTCTCCTTTTCAGAAAATTAGGGAACTATTCCTCTAGAAAATACTCAGGCTTCTATCCATATTTGGAACTATTATGGAAACTTCATTAAGGATGCCAGGTTGAGACCTCAATGGTCTCCCTAGTCACAACATTAGGGATTACTTCATCTAGTTGAAGACTTCCGCTTCTAGTGAAATTTGGAATTGTTCCAGGAACTGTACTAAGAATTCGAGTGTTGGTGCTCATCCTTAAAGTACCACAATTTGAGACCTTGATTTATCCCACCTTATGCCATAATTTCAGAGAGAAAATTTTTCCAATTGTTTCCATGAATATTTTTGCATTCTTTTTATTACAAGTCTCTTCTTGGACTCTCATATAGCCATTCAGATTAACGGAAGAATATTGGAAACCTAATTCGCCAAGGAGTATGGTGTGGAATATTAAAAATCATTTGATTCCAAGAGATCATTTGGAATACGAAAAAAAAGGGTCATAAGATATTTTATTGATATGTAAATATTTATGAATAGAATGACTCTCATGTTTACCTTAATCTTTCCTGTTCATTTGTGAGATTTTAAAAATGATAAAAGAGAAAAAATGAATCAAATTTGTCCACATGCATTTAAACCAAGTAACATAAAAAAATTAGAACAACCAAGAGAATGTGTTCCACACCCACAAGTTCCAGTTGAAGATGCAAACCAAGGAATATGAAATGTGCACATTCCATCCTCAAGCAATGAATCTAAATTCACCATTTTTCAAAAAAAATAATTTTGAGAGATATTTATGAATAACTATATAATTAACAAGTACATTTTTATTTATTGTCTCTCGAGTCAACACATTTTTAAGAAGTAGTAAAATTAAAGAATGTGTTGAAGCTATAAATGAAGAAATTTCAGCAATAGATACAAAGTATACATGGAGTCTTATATATCTACCTGAAGGAAAAACATGCATTGGAATCAAATCGGTATTTCATAAAAAGTTTATGAAAAGGGGGGAATTGAAAAGCATATATCCATATTGGTAGAAAAACGAATTTCACAATAACCTAGAGTGGATTATGAAGAAACCTTTTCCTAGTATTAAGATTGGATATTATTAGAACAATATTAACAATAACATCAAAGAATCATTGGCCAGTTTACCAAATCAAAGTCAAATAATATTTTCTAAATGTGATTTTGAAAGAAGAATTATATGAATATTATATATCGTGTATGAAATCAAAGGTCAAGTTCAGAAATTTTACAGGTCAAAAAATCCTTTGTAAGGTTTAAAACAAGCCCCAAAAGCATGGTACAATACAATTGATTCATATATACTCAATAAAGGAGTCAAACACAACACGAATGAACCCTCTCTATACAAAATGATCTCCAAGGTAATATTATAATTTTTTGCATTTATGTTTGATGATATGATTTATATAGGAAATTTATAGCTTGAATATTTTTGAACCATGGAAAGGGAATTTGAGATGATCAACTTTGGTAACATGAAATATTTTCTTGGAATAAAAGTTGAATAGTCTAAACAATGAACCTTCATTTGAGAAAATATGCAAAGGATATTTTGACAAGATTGAGATGAGTGCATGTAAGCCCATCGACACACCATTTGTCCCAAGAATCAAGCTAAGAGAAGATGACAATTGAACAATATTCAATTCCACTTTGTACAAGTAGCTCATAGGAATCCTAATCTATCTCACAGTAAGAAGGCCTAACATAATGTATTAAGTTAGTATTATATCCTAAGTCATGTATTCACCAAAAGAAACTCATTGGAAATCAAGAAAAAGGATTTTAGGGTATATTGCAAGAACAATATTGTATGGATTTTTTTCTATTGATTCAAAGGAAAGCCATCTTGTTGGTTGCATAAATAATGACATTCCAAGAAGTATTTATGAAAAAGAGAGTACCCCAGGTTATGAATTTGACCTAGACACAAGACTAATTTCATGGGAATTGGCGGGATTCCCAAATAGGTAGAACATATGTCCCATCTGACCAATCCTTGACAAAAAATGGCTACATTAAACCTTCATTTTGTCACTTAATAACACTTTCCTATCTTAATGAATTCTTAGGAGAGTAAATCATATTTTTCATGCTTATGTGACTAACATGACTATTATGCAGGATATTGAGTGGATTTTTCACAAAGTTTGAGGAGATCAAACCAAAATGTTTTTAGGGTTACTCCCTTTTATAAAAGATTCCAACTCAACTAGTTAAGGACAATAAATACTCCTTGTTGCTGCGTGGTGACCCAAGAAACATTATCTAGTTTATTATGGATTTTGGAGGGAAAGAATTCCTACCCATATTGTAGAAATATAGGGCTCAAGTATCCTATTAGAAAAGGTAGAAGAATTAGAATTAAATCATAGAACATAAAGAGAAGTTTAGAGTTCAAGTTTTACAATTGCCATGTATAAGCACCTTTCAGTTAAAGGAATTGATCCTTAAACTTAGCTCTTAGTATGGATTTTCCTTAAGGGTTTTGAACATCCTTGGGTTCAATCCCACCCTATTTTCTCAATATCCCTCTTTGGCCATTCATGTTCATGCATTTATTTATCTTTGTTACTTATTTATGAACATTAGTTTTATGCATACTTATTTAGCTAGTTTATGAGCAATATTTTCTTTCACATTATACTAGAATTAGGTGATATTTTTTATGGTTACATTGGTAAAATAAGATTCTTATTTTTTCATTTGGTTCACTTTATTTGTTTTTTATTTTTATTTTTTTTATCATTCACTATGTATTGTTTCTACACAATCCCATATTTTTTAGCTACAGGAAACCCTACTAACTTCCACCTTGTTGGATTAGCACTACCATAAGTTGATGTGATGATTTGAACAAGCATGTTTTATCATTTTACAAACTTTCCTTAGCTTCGTTTCTTTTCAAGCTTGCATTTCTCATATTTTACTTCTCTCCATATTGTCAACTGTAGCAAAACATATTGTAGTGAAACATGGAAAACTATATAAATTTGAAGCACGCCCTTGAAATTCACTAAAATTTATACCCAATTCATTATTTTACTTCTTTGATGTATTAAAATTCCCTTGGAACCGTAAGAATGGAATTTGAAACTATATAGACTATGTATATGCCTTTATTTGAATTCTTGTAGAAATTACTTCTTTCTTGTAGAATTAAGGTTTACTATTTGCAAGCTTTTATTTCAACAATGTGCTTTCTTTCCTTGCAATATGGAATAAGTGTCATTTTACTTCATTCTAGATTGAAGAGCTTATATTATTTTATTGCAACTAACCTAGGTTTTCATATTTTCTTTAATTTATTGCAATTTTCTTTTTCTTGTAGCATAGAATAGTTAAATTGGTGTGTATACAACTAGATCTCACATCTATACTTCCACCTACATAAAGGTAGGCAAAGGGAAGAGATAGTTCCTGCTTCACATATAGTTTCAACCCCTCTTAATATTTTATGAACCCCGGGTTGAAAATTAAATATGAGACCTTTGGGAGTTACATCATTGTTTTTGCAATATTGTGGGCCATCAAGAATCTAAGGAGCAACCCATTTTTTCCATTTCATCAATAGAAATAGAGCATGTAGTAGCAACAGAGCATCACACCAAGAACTTTTGTTAAGAATATTGATATCTAATGTGCTAGAAACATAACCCCAAAGGATTATGTTTCCAACATATGTGAATTCAAATATGGCATATATACTAGAGATGTGAACTCTAATGGCCTGTAGGAGAAAGTCCCACTTTTTGTGTTCCATGGATGAATGTGTAGTCTCATATGATGAGAATCATTAAATTTTACAAATTAAATATATTTTTATTTATGAATTTATAAAAGTTTAAAAACCAAGCATCCTTTATAGGGACAAATGGTTGAGAAACCAAAAAGGAATTTGAAATACAATTAGGTAAGAGGAAAAATTATGCCCATATAAGTCATAAGAGTATACTTGTTGCTATATGGTCATTAATTGGTCTGTTGTAGAGAATTAAAATGCCAATTGTAATATTTGGTAGACCCGAAAACTGTAATCATGTGGAATTTTTTGATGGATAAATTACTACATAAATTCATAGAAATATATTCTCATTACTAAAATGGTAAGAAAAATAGTTGATATAAGATACATTTGTATCAATATGAGAAGGGAAGGGAGATTTATTTTTCAGTTGCATAATTAATTCAAATGTACTAAAAGTTATGCATTAATATTTAATGTACAAGTATGCATCTATATATTGTGTCAAAAAAATCCATATAATGAAGGTTGAGTATGTTGAATATTTATTTGAAACAATAGAAAAATATGTTAGTAAGGGGCATCATTCTATTGCGGGTGTTCATATTCTCATAATAATCATGAAAAAATTAGATTCACTCCAAAATGATAGATGAAAATTATTTATCGTGATTTATCTTGAAGGGCTAGTATTAAAACAAAGTTACCAATCAAACGAGAAATATCACCTCAAAAAGACAACTCGAGCCAAAAAATTCCAAAAAAATATGAAAAAAAGGTTGAAAACGAAAAGTGTTGATGTTGGAATAACCTTTTTTTTCTTGGTAAATTTTCAACAAATTTTAAAAATCGTCGCAAAAGTTTTTTTTTTTTTTGCAAAAAACACCCTTAAAATGAAAAGTGTTGATGTTGGAATAACGTCCTTTTATTTTGAATTTTTTTTAATAATGGCGTTAAAGATAAAATATCACATTTTTGAAAAGCCTTAAAATTCCAATGATTTTTAGGCATGACATTAATTATAAAATATCACATGTTTGAAAATCCTTAAAACTCCAAAGGCTCTTAGGCATGCCATTAAATATAAAATATCATGTCTTTGAAAAGCATTAAAATTCCAACTATTTTCAGTCATGGTGCTAAAGAAAAAATACTTATATATGTTTTTCAACCATATCATTAAAGATAGAATATCATGACTTAGGAAAAAATTAAAATCTTGACAAATTTTCAACCCTGGAATTAAAACCAAAGATTATGACTTAAAAAAACCTCAAGTTTTCAAAATATTTCAAGTATGAAATTATGGAAATTTTTTTTACTAAAAAAACCTTAAAATTGAACACCTGAATGAAAGAGTCAATATACCAAGAGTAATTTATTTTTTAAATGTTAATGGTATAATGATTTTAAAATATTAGCGTAAGACAAATTGATACATTGGAACAAAAAATTAAAAATCAACCATCAAATTGACACACATTGTAGGTGAACTTGACCCATTGTAATGAAAACTTAAATAACAACCATGAAATTGACACATTGAGGAGGAAACTCAATTCATTATAATGAAAACTTTAAAATCAACTATAAAATTGCAAATAATTAGATCGAGTTCCTAGTCGAATTTGCACAAACCCTAAAAAATAAAAAGAACAAAATAATAAAAAAAATATATAAATAAATAAAAGGAAAAATACAAAAGAAAACAAAAACAAAAACAAATAAACACAAAATATTTAAAAATAATAATGAGTAATAAAACATAAAAAAATTAAAAAGCATGACAAAAAAACAAAAAAAAAACAACACAAAAATGTTAAAAAAAACAAAATTGATTTATAAAATAATAAAAATTTAAACAAAAATTAAAAAATTAAAAAATATATATATATCATTAAATAAATAAATAAAAGTATTTAAAAAAAACGCATGATTTAATTATTTATTTTTAAAATTAATAAATAACAAACATCAAAATATATTTTTTAAGTTACACACACATATATATATATATATATATATATATATATATATAATTTAAATTGAAAAAAACAAAGAAATTAAAAATTAAAAAAAAAAAATATTAAAAGAAATATTAGAAAAAAAAACAAATTTTAAAAATAAATAAAAATATAAAAGAAATAAGATAAGAGGGGGGTGAATCAATATTCCTTTCAATTAGAGCATTAGTTAATGTTCAATTATTATCAGTGTTTGTATAATGATAGTCGTAAATAAAAGGAACACAAATACACACAACTTTTAAGGTGGAAACCCACTCGAGGACAAAAACCACCTAATGCTTTTCTAATAATTCTTTAATATACAACTCCAATTAAAAATAAAGCTCCAACTTCCTACAATCTAGAAAAGCATTCTTGTCTAGCTCCCACTGGATGGACGCTCCAACGCCTGAGATTCTTTAGTAGTCAACTGAATGGATGCCCCAACATCCAATGAGCTACAACTCACTATAGCACCACCCTACCACCCTATAGAAGAATAAAAGAAGAATGGACTCCTGTACCAGGGAAAATGGTCCACTTTACATTGATATAGAATGATGTAGAAGAAGAACACACACTAGACCATAACTGCAACTATGACACAACCACCTAATGATGATCTTAGACCTCCCGACACTGCCTCTTCAACTCTTGGCAGATAGACACTCGTACAATTTTTACAATAATGTATTTACAATGACTTAGTACAATGATACCTTTACAGTGACTGTATGTAGTGCTACCCACTTGAAGACTTCATGTGATGAACTTATTGCTGCTATTTTGCACCTTGGTTTCAGCTATTTCCCTGCTACCCTCTATTGCACCTTGCTTTTCTTTGCCGCCCTAGAAAGTCTGGTCCTTTCCAGTCCTTGAAAACACATGATCTAGTTTTTTGTTGCCTTCTAGGATCTCAATATTGAATCTGGTGTATCTCTGTTATTTCATATCTCCAATATGTGATTTTCAGTCATGTAGTATTCATCAGAGTCTTCTTTCCAATGCCATAGGTCTGACCCAATTTGGATTCTTCAAGGGAGAGTTATGGCCAATCTTTCATAATGCCCTAATTAATGACTATTTCAGTAGAGTGAAGTTGTACGGAATGCCACGTGTCAATTTTTTTCATTCATCTTTGAAATTGATAGAGAGAAAACTAAAATATATGCAATATCTACCACTTTTTACAGAATTCCAATCCGATACTCAGAGAGAGAGTTATGATGATTTTCCCAAGGTCACTTCTTTGAGATGAATTTTAGGAGCCTGCAAAAACACTGACTTCCACAGATCATATCTCCAAAAATGTTCTGCACCTTGATTTGAAATTTTCACAGGAGCTTCCCTAGGATTTCAGCTTCACCTCATAAAAATTTTAGCTTCTGACCCTTCGTATAAGAAAAGTTAGAGCGAAAATTACACAATATCATGTTTCAGATGGCGAAATCCCTTGCATAAGGAGGATACGAGGATCACAATTTATATAAATGCTTAGGTTGAGAGGGGCTTAAAAAAGTGGACATAGGAGGGATTTTAGGAGCTTAAAAAAGATTAATTATGACTTTTCAATGACCCATGCCACAACCCCATGGGGTTTTAGCCCACTAATTGGGGTTACAAACTTCAAACATGAATATCTCTCAAACCGTGAAGAATTATGTAGCGTGCCATATATCAATGGAAACATCTCAACAAGAAGAAACCATCAAAAAAATTCATGACCCAGAATATAGTAATTTTCTAGGTTAAAATTCTCATGCAATATTGGGGTAGCCCCTGGTGCTTCTTGGGTTGATATCAATGACAACCCCTAATAAAAAATCTCCCCCTTTGGAATTGATGGCAACACAAGCACTCCCCCTGCGATCATAACACATCCTCCTACAACATTCTCTCCCCCTTTGACATCAATGGCAAAAGGTAACTCCCCCTTACACACATCCATCTTGTGGACCTGTACACATTTCCACTCCCCCTTTATATTATGAATAAGGAAAATCTAATGAAAACTTGGGAGAATCCCAAGCTTCTCGCGAAGATATTCAAATGCTTCATGAGGTAAAGGTTTGGTGAAGATATCAACGATTTTCTCTTTTGTACCAACATGCTCAAGTTTGATATTATTTTCAGCGACTTGTTCTTTAACAAAATGATTTTTGATTGGAATATGTTTTGTTTTTTAATGCATGATAGGATCCTTGGAGATGATGATGGCACTAGTGTTGTCACAGAATATAGGAATAGGATCACTAAATTGTACTTGAAGATCTTGCAAAGTTTGTTTCATACAAAGGACTTCAGTACAACATGATGTCGCTGTAATGTATTTTTCTTTCGCTATAGATAACGAGATTAAGGTTTGATTTTTGCTCAACCATGATACGAGACAACCACCTAGATAGAATTCTGATCCACTAGTACTCTTACGATCATCAACGCTTCTTGCCCAATCTTAACCTGTAAAGGCTTGAATAATGAGATTGTTACCTTTGGGATACCACAAGCCATATTCTTCTGTGCCCTTTAGATATTGAAGAATTATTTTAATGGCAATAATATGTGATTCTTTTGATACTGCTTGGAATCTTGCTACTTGTCCAACTGCTTTCATAACATCTGGCCGGGACGATGTTACTTATAGAAGACTATCAATCATAGATTTGTACAACCTCTGATCCACATCGTTAGATGAGTTGTCTATGCTCAATTTTCAACCTGTTACCATTGGAGTAAGGACGGGTTTGCAATCTTCCATTTTGAATTTCTTTAGCATTTCCTTGATGTACTTGGCTTGACATATAAATATTCCTTTCTCTTGCTGAGATATTTGAAGCCCTAAGAAGTATGTCAGCTCACCAAGTAAAGACATCTCGAACTCACTTTGCATCTTTGTAGAAAATTTCTTACTTAGTCAATCATCATTGCTACCAAATATTATATCATCCACATATACCTCAACGATTGTTAAATTATCTTTATCTATTTGTACATAAATATTGCTATCAATAGTACCTTTCTTGAACCCTTGTTGACGTAGATATCCATCAAGACAAGCATACCATGCTCTAGGAGCCTGCTTGAGACCATATAGAGCCTTCTTTAACCTGCAGACATAGTCTTATTTTTGTGATAGTAGAAAACCTTCAGGTTGTTCGATGTAAACTTCTTCTTCTAATTCTCCATTCATAAATGCTGACTTAACATCCATTTGGTAGACTTTGATTTTTCTTGAACATGCATAGGCGAGAAACATTCGGATGGCTTCCATTTTGGCAACTGGTGCAAATGTTTCATCGAAACCAATTCCTTCCACTTGTGCATAGCCTTTGCAAACCAATCTTGCTTTGTTTCTGGTAACCTGTCCATCTTCATTCAATTTGTTCCTAAACACCCATTTAGTCCCAATGACATTTTTATCTTTTGGTCGTGGAACTAATTCCCAGGTGTTATTCTTCTCGATTTGATCCAATACTTCATTCATAGCTGCTACCCAATGTTCATTTTGGTTGGCTTCCTCAAAACTACTAGGCTCAAAGGTTGCTAGAAAAGCAATGTGAGCTTGTTGTGATGAACGAAGCTGTCGACCTTCATTTATGTCACCAATGATTTGATTTGATGGATGGTTCTTTTGAATCCATTCTTTTGTTCTCCTTGGAGGAGCTTCTTGTTGTTGTTCTGGTATATCTTGATGATCATTGTTTACTTCTTCCTCGTTGATAGTTGCTTCTTGTTCTACAATTTTATCTGTGTCTTTTTCAGCCTCTGTCTCAAGTTTCAAAGATTCTAGATCCTCATCATTACTCGCTAGAACACCATCTTCATCAAATGTAACATTTATGCTCTCCACTATCTATTTTCATCTTAGATTATAGCATTTATAGGCCTTTCTTTTGCGTGAGTAACCAACAAATATACCTTCATCAACACGTGATTCAAACTTACCCAAATTTTTATCTTCTCTTTTGATATAACATTTGCTTCCGAAGATTCTGAAATATTTTACATTAGCTGGTTTTCCTTTCCATAATTCATATGGAGTCTTGTTGCAATTATTTCTGAGAAGACTTCGGTTGATAATGAAGACTGTCGTATCAATTGCTTGAACCCAGAATTTTTCAGCCAATTTTGAGTCCTTCAACATTGTTCTACCCATTTCTTGTACGGTTATGTTCTTTCTTTCAGCAACTCCATTTTGCTAAGGTGTTTGTGTTGTTGAAAATTTCCTTTTTATTCCATTTTCGTCACAGTATTTCTGAAATAATTTGGAAGTGAATTCTCCACCATTATCTGATCTTAAACACTTTATTTTCAAATCAGTTTCATTTTCAACCAACTCCTTGTAGATCTTAAAGCACTCAAATTCTTCAGATTTTTTCTTTAGGAAACTGACGGCTGTCATCCTGGTATAGTCATCTATCATTAACATGAAATATAATTCTCCATCTAAGCCTTTTGTTCTCATAGGACCACATAGATCAGTATGTATCAATTCCAATGGATGTGATGCAAAGTGTTCTTTTTTTTTTTAATTTGACTTTTGTTTGCTTGCCATACCGAGAGGCCTCACATAGTGTCTTGGAAGGTTTTGAGATTTTTGGAATTTCTCGTACTGCTTCCTTTTTTCTTATCCTGACAAGATTGTCAAATTTTATGTGACCCATTCGTTTGTGCCATAACCAACTTTCATCTTCTTTAGCTAGTATACATGCTTTAGTTGCTTCATCCAGAACATATATGTCGTTTGGAGCTCGACGTGGTGTAGACACAATTTTACCATACCTGCCTTTCCTGATTTCACATTTTGTGGAGTTGAATAGAATTGTGTGTCCTTGATGACACATTTGTCCAACACTAAGCAGATTGTGATTCATGTTTTCAACCAATAGAACATTCTTGGCTATAACATATTTACTTCTGAGAGTGACAGTACCTGATCCTATAACACTTGAATATCCATCATTTCCAAAGGATACAGTTCCATCCTTATTCTATTTCAGAGATACAAATTTCCTTTTATCTCCAGTCATATGCATTGAGAAACTGCTGTCAACATACGACACATCTTTGTTGTTTTGAGCCTTGAGAGCGAGAGCACAATTATGGGTCTTCTTCTTCTTCCACGTTTGTTCATTCTGTGGCTTCGAAGATTCTTCTGAAGGATTTTCAAGTCTCTGGTCTCTGGCTATGTGTCCAAAGTTCTGATATTTGTAACATTCCATATTATTTCTTAAAACTTAAAATCTAATGATGTTTCATTGAGCCCTGAGAGGTTCATATTTGAAGGATCTCCTGGAATTGTATTGGTTCCTAGAGAAAGTGCGACATTCTATAGCTTTATGACAAAATTTTCCACATGAATAACAATAGCCACAAAAAATATGTTGGTACCTCGATGGAAATATTCGTCGAGGAATCGTCTTCCAAGGATGTGCCTGCAAATCTTGTCCAATGAATTCTACATGCATGTCAGATCTCATAGGTTCATTTTATTTTTTTGTAGAAGGTCTTGCTTCTTCTTGTTTGTAACCGAGGCCAGTTCTATCATTGTAATATCATTGATTGTTGATGATTTCTTCCAATTCCCTTGAACTGTTAACATAGTTTTGGACAGTTTTTTCCTTCTTCACTTCCTTATGCAGCAAGACTACTTCAGCTTCTAATGCTTCCCTTTCTTGGTTGATTTCTTCCAACTTCTTTTGAAGTGACTCTTCAATACGTTTGTGTTCTTCAACTTCAATTTTGAGACCTTGAACTTGTTCTTCAAGAGTATTGGAACAGATATTCTCTGCCTTGAGCTCTTTTATAAGCTTAAATGCTTCCTTAGAAAATTCTTCTATGGTCAATACTTATTCTTTTCTATTTGATACCTCTTGTTTCTTCGCCATAAACAATACTCTCTCAATGGCTTCTTCTTCACTGCCATTATCTTCATTGAATGATGAGTTGTCTTCTTTAGAGAGAAAGTTCCTTTTGAATCTTTTCTTTTTGAATTTCTTAAAGCCTTTATTTCCTTTCGAGTTGCCATCACTTCTGTTCAGACATTTTGTTGTGAAATTCCCAACCTCACTAGAGCCAAAACATATCAATGGAAGTCTACCTTTGAATTTTCCCTTACCAATTTTTAGTTTTATAAAAAAGTAAGCATATTCTTCATGTGAAATACCTTCTCCATCATCTCCCTTTTCTTCACACTTGTAGGTGCATGTCTTTTCAATTGAAGGTTGTTTGTCCTTATTGGTTTTCTTAGATGCAACAAACATAGTTTCTAGATGTGAAGTACCCT
Source organism: Pinus albicaulis (assembly GCA_034641835.2). NCBI lineage: Eukaryota > Viridiplantae > Streptophyta > Pinopsida > Pinales > Pinaceae > Pinus > Pinus albicaulis. The sequence continues at coordinate 980,672,423 of CM076575.1, forward strand.
CTTCTTCATCAAGTCTCATTTCATATGCTATGAGAACTCCATGTATTTCCTCTCTGTGGAGTTTGTCCAGATTTTCACTGTATTCTAAGACCGATAACTTCAGGTTGAATCTCCCTGGTAATGTTCTAAGAATATTTCATATAATAGTATTCTCATCAACTGGATTTCCCAATCCGTCCAGAGTATTGGTAATTTCATCAACGTATTGGAAGTATGAAACAATGTTGCAATCTTCTTTCATTTTGAGTTGCTCAATTTTTTCTCTATAAATTTTAAGCTTTGCTTCTTTGACATTTGAGTCACCTGCATATATATTCTCAAGCTTTTCCCATACATATTTAGCATTTTTAAAACCCAACAACTTATGATAAGCAGATTCAATAAGTCCACTAATAATAATATTCTTTGATTTTGCATCATTTACCCAATTCTTCTTACCTTGTTCATCCGTGGTTAATGTAAATACATTTTGAACAGTGTCCCATACTTCGTAACCTTGCGCCAAGAGATAGAACTCCATTCTTCCTTTCCATAGTGCATAATTATTTTCATTGAACAGAGGTACACCATTCTTGGTATGCTCCATGACCTCCTTCCAGCTGTTAAACTGCTACTGAAGGAACCAACCACTGATACCAATTTTTGGAAATACTGGGGGGGGGGTGGGGGGGTGAATCAATATTCCTTTCAATTAGAGCATTAGTTAATCTTCAATTATTATCAGTATTTGTACAATGATGGTAGTAAAAAAAAGGAACACAAATGCCCACTTTTTTTAAGGTGGAAAAACACTCCGGGACAAAAATCACCTAATGCTTTTCTAATAATTATTTAATATACAACTCCAATTGAAAATAAAGCTCCAACTTCCTAGAATCTAGAAAAGCATTCTTCTCCAGCTCCCACTTTATGGATGCTCCAACGCCCGAGATTATTCAGTAGTCAACTGAGCAGATGAACCAACACCTAATGAGCTACAACCCACCCTAGCACCACCCTACCGCCCTATAGAAGAATAAAAGAAGAATGGAATCCTGTAACAAGGAAAATGGTCCACTTTAGAATGATATAGAATGATGTAGAAGAAGAAGATACACTAGACCATAATCGCAACTATGACACAACCACCTAATGATGATCCTAGACCTCCCGACACTGCCTCTTCAACTCTTGGAAAATAGACACTCATACAATTTTTACAATAATGTATTTACAATGACTTAGTACAATGATACCTTTACAGTGACTGTATGCAGTGATGCCCACTTGAAGACTTCATGTGATGAAATTCTTGCTGCTATTCTACACCTTGGTTGCTGCTCTTGTCATGCTACCCTCTGCTACACCTTGCTTTGCTTTGCTACCCTAGAAAGTATGGTCCCTTGCAGCCCTTGAGAACACATGATCCAGCTTTTTCTTGCCTTTTCGGTCCTGTAGTATTCCTCTGAGTCTTCTTTCCAATGACATAGGTCTGACCCAATTTGGATTCTTTAAGGGAGAGGTATGCCCTATCTCTCATAATGTCCTAATTATGGATTGTTTCAGTAGAGAAAACTTGTACGACATGCCACATGTCATTGTTTCTTCATTCGGCTCTAAAATTGATAGAGAAAACTCTACAATCTGTGCACTATCTGCCACCTTTTACAAAATTCCAATCTGATATTCAGAGAGAGTGTTATGATGATTTTCCCAAGGTCACTTCTTTAAGATGAATTTCAGGAGTTTGCAAAAACACTGACTTCCACAAATCATATCTTTGAAAATATTGTGAACCTTGATCTAAAATTTTCACAAAAGCTTCCTATGGATTTCATCTTTTCCTCATACAAATTTCAGCTTCAGAACCTTCGTAGAAACAAAGTTAGAGTGAAAAATCCACGATGACTTGTTTCAGATGGTGAAATCCCTTGCATAAGGAGGATATGAGGATCGCAATTTATATAAATTCTTAGGTTGAGAGGGTCTTAAAAAAGTGAACGTGGGAGGGACTTTAGGAGCTTAAAAAAATATTAATTATGACTTTTCAATGACACATGCCACAACCCCATGGGGTTTTAGCCCACTAACTGGGGTTACAAACTTCAAACATGAATATTTCTCAACCCGTGAAGAATTACGTGGCGTGCCATATATCAATGGAAACATCTTCAAAAGAAGAAATTATCAAAATCATTCTTGACCGATAATATTGTAATTTTCTAGGTTAAAATTCCCATGCAATATTGGGGTAGCCCCTGGTGCTGCTTGGGTTGACATCAATGACAACCGCTGATCATCAAAAATAAAATAAAATGAAATAAAATAATAATAATAATAATAATAAAATAAAAAAAATTCGAGCCAAAACTGACATCAATTGATTCCGAGAATCGAGGGCTGAGATGGTCGAGCTCGATTCTCGAAATTGACCTAGGACAACCTAAGGTGGGATTTCAGATTTTTTATTTTTTATTCTTTAAATTCAGACCCAAGACCACCCAAGTCGATTCTCGGAATCAACCTAGGCCACCATGGGATGATTTTTTCAAAAATTTTAAATTTATTTCTTTTAATTTTTAAATTTTATATTTAGTTTTTAAATTTTAAATTTTTGAGTTTTATTTTTTTTATTTTTTTTTTTAAATTTCTTTTTGAATGCATTCCTTTTTTTTTAAATTTAAATTTTTAACTTTTAAATTTTTTGATTATGTGATTTATATATATATTTTAAATTTGTTTTGTCTTTTTTTAATAAAAAAAATCATAGATTATGTTATTTTTGAAATGTGTGTGTGTGTGTGTGTGTGTGTGTGTGTGTGTTTTATGTTTTATTACCAACATGAAAATCATTAACATTAAGAAAAAAATAACCACACTTAATACATTAGAGAATTTAAAGTGTAAAAAATACTTTATATTTTTTAAAAAACCAACACTTCTTAAAATTAACATGAAAAACACTAACATTTTAAGAAAAATGTTCATACTTGATACGTAATAAAATTTAAGTGTAAAAAATAAGCCCTCAAAAAAATGGGCAATTGATAATTTTCTCGTTTGATTGGTAAATATGTTTTAAATAGAAATATATATTTTTTGTTAATGTAAGTTACACAGAAAGTAATAGATATGGATGAAACTAAAACAAATTACTTACGATGTTAGTTCTCAAATGCCTTTTTCCATAGTTGAGGTGTCACTCATCATGTTTTATTTCTAGCCCCTTCCTTCCCATTAAGGAGTCTTTTTATAATTCAATACCTATGTTTCCTAGGGATGAAATTCATCATTTACATCATTTCTTCAAATTCTTGAACATATAGAATATAATTGATATAATACCGAAATATTAAAAATAACTATGTGACATAAGAGAGGGTATATATTGTTTTATTACACTTTACATATCACAAAAATGTGGAAGCAATATGGCATGAAGAATTTTCGATGTATGTATTTGATGAAATTGGAATTTTTTTGACCTATTTGTTTGGAGATGCCATACATATTGATGCTTTCCCATATATTTAGCAATTAATCAATAAGAGGCCCATCAGATACATCCATACCTCCATCTTGGCACTTTCTTAGTTATTTCAAAATGCAAATAATTAATTCCTTTTACATGCAAAATATGTAACATATTAAGGCTAGGAGCGTAGATCTCATTACACACAAAAATATGTTGAGATCTCTACATTAATTAAGATAATTATAAAATTATAAATACAACAAATTATGTCTTGAGATAGGAAAACTATGTTAGACATACAATAGTTTGGTTGAGTGAATATCTCAACCTCACACCAAACTCGGAAGCTAGCTATTTGGAGATAACCTCTCAAACTAACAAGGCACTAACAACCTACTAACTAATAGGAACATGTTGCTTCTCATATAAACAATATCTCCATACAATGTCACCAATAATTCAATAATTAAGTATGATCACATATGCTAAGACAAGTGGGAGTTACAAATTCCAACACTCCCCCATAATGACCACTTGTATTAATATACATAAATTGAGGTCTTTAATGTTTTTCTCTATTCATTGAGTATGTTATCACCAAATTGAGTCCTGTTGCATTACTGCAATGGTCAACTGGGAGTAACTATTTCAAACTAACTTTTGACTGAACATTAGCCTCTTCAACCTCAGAGGGATCTTTAAATTTATCAAAGGATTTTCAATGAAAACTCTACTAGATGGCTAACTCTCTGACTATAACTTAATTGTGATTGATTGTAGGTTTAAAATGTAAAGGGCTTGCTACCATTGGGCTTATGGAGTCAGTGCTAGAGAACTCAATGATAGTGGCTCTCCTTGTGGAAGATGAGTCATGTAGATATCTAAATGAAAGGACAACACACATAGAATTTAGTTAATAGGTAAATGTTAAAAGGAAATCAGAGTATGAGAAACATGAATTTTGATTAATGAACATTAAGATACTGAAAGCGGGATATTGAGAAAGATATACAATAGTTTAATGTTTGAAGGAAGTCAGAGCATGGGAAGCACGAATTTTGAGTAATCAAACATTAATATATTGAAAGAAAAGTATCAATATACATAGGACAAGGTTCATGAAAACATCAAATGAATCTTAGGTGAAGGAGAAAGCCCACAAACACTGTCTATTAGTGATCAGAACAATTTACAATAGTAGTAGTCATAAGTAATATCTTCCAACCTCTTCTAACTCTATAACTCTCTGATTTATAGAGTGAGGACTCATACAAATGATTTTCCACTTTTCTAGCTTCAAATTTCCACCTCAGAGACCTATTTCAACTATGATTCCATCACTTGGATACTTCCTAAGTATATTTCTGTTTTATAGTGTTTGAGTAGAAAAAGGACTCTTCTTTCATTAATAGTTCAACAAATCCATTTTATAACCCTTATAAGATTCAACCAACTAATTTTATGAGTGTACTAGAGTGCTGATGTGTCATTATGCCACGTGGATGCTGAGCTGGACCTCCTCCAAGTCGAATTTTTACAATTTTTTGACAAATCTGGTTAGTGAAAATTCTGAAAAATAGGCTTCAAAGATGAGTGTATAATTTTAAAACCCTGATGGCTTTGCAGAAACTGAGAGAGTTTTTGTAGATGGACACGTGCTGAAGAAAAAAATATTTCAGATTTCCAAAATAATTTTTCATTTCATCAAAAATAAAACTTGAATTTTACTACTAAAACAATCATGTACAAAAATTTCGTAGCACTCATTTCGTAGAAAACTCCAAAGTTCACCTTTTGCATAACCTTTGACCTTTTTTACTATTAGTGGATCTTCCTTGGAGCTAATGTTCTACATTAAAAAAACTTCCCTCCTTAGTTCTCCATAAAACTGAATTTAAAGGTACAAGAGCATGTTTAGAAATTTCGTAGCGTTTTTTGGCCTTCAAGAATGGAGCACACTACAAAATTACCTGATTACGAAGAAAATTACAAATTCTCCCTTTTTCTTTAAAATTTCACTTGTAGGTCTAAAAATTGATATGGTGAATTATGATCATGCAAACTTGCCTCTTACCCTCTTCAAAAAACATCATTTTCATCTTTAGCAAGTTTATTTATTAATAAAATGACTGTTTTTTCTAAAAACATAGGGTTTAGGGATGAGATCTTATCTCCCTATCCTTGATATTTTTTGCAAAACTAAAGGAGGTGTTTATAGGTCCACATGTTCTGAAGAAAAACCTCTCTTGGTTTTTTGAAAACCATCTCCATCTGTCCAGAATCAAGATTCTCAAAACCTATATAAAACAGGAAACTTCTGCATTATGAAAATAGAGTTGAAAGAAATCTCTGAATCTCCCAATTTGTAGCATCTTTGAGAAAATTGAAAGAGATTAATGTTACTTGATATATTCTTAACAATAAAATCTATCATTTTCTTAGAATACTTCTCTGTTTTCCCAGAATCTGCCCTTGAAGTTGACTACTCAAAAGTAAAAAGGCAGAGAAATCCTCAGATTTGCTACGAAATTGTCTCGTAGTTTCGTAGCGAAATCTTCTTATTTTCCACTGAATTTGCTATGAAACTGTGTTTAACTAGAAATTGGAATTTGTTTCTTATTTAAAAGCATTGGAATGAAAACTAAAGGACGTGAGCTATACTTGACTGATATGACAACGCCCTAGGTGGTTTTAGACTTATGGTAGACATTGCCATATGTAATGCTTTCAAGAATTTCATGAAAATGACTACGAGACAACATGAACCTAGGTGAATGACCCTATCCATAAAAAATTAAAAATTTATGTGTGATAACATTAGCTCCACTTGGGATGGTGTGCCCTTGTGGTACAACAAAGAAATAGTAGTTCTAGTGCCACCACCATTGGGTTGCTCCCATCTTCAAAATGAAAACATGCAACCTATTCTGACCTGTAACCTTGGCACTAAAAAAAATAAACAGTAGCTGCTAAAGAACTGAAAGTACACATGCTAAATTTAAAATTGAAACTGACAAAATTCTTGATCTTCAAGCTTATTTATATACAAATGATCCTACTCTACTTTCTCAACATAAAAACTGAATCAAGTGATCTCACACTTCCAATGAATCCAATCAAGAAGTTGAGTACTCGATTGGAATGGAAATTCCACTTCTCTAATCATAAAGCCATTATTGAGAGATGACAAGTTGTTCTACCATTTGAATTTGTATACATAACTGAAAATCATATTAAGATTTATTCCTGTAGAAGATTCCAGTAGAGCTGCGAAAGGATCTTTGAGAGTATGCACGAATAATTATTGTTGATCAACCAGAAAGTATGAGTAAATATGATCATTTGATTGTGTTTCTTGTTCAGATTCTTCATTATAACCATTGTGACCTTTCTCAAATAAAAAAGAAATTTATGTTGATCATTATTTTCATTTGACAGGAAGAAATACTTGGAGTACTCTTGGACACTTTCAAAAGGACCTGTCTCAACATGTACCATAGAAATTTCTAAAGGTAACTCTTCATATGATTCAACAAGCATACCCATATGATTTTCTAAAATTTTCTTTTCAAAATTTTCTTCATTTGATGTAGGTTGATGCAAGGAATGACATGAAGAGTAAATTTCTTCCTTTACCCGAGGATTATAGCAATTATCTTCTAGTATTTCCTCTTGTTGTTTGAAATGATTCTCATATTCCTGTTGATCAAAAGACTAACAAGTCTGCTGCAAATTTTCATTAAACTCAGAGGATGTAACATGATTTTCATAAATAAACTCCTGTTGGGTTTCATTTTCATCCAAGAGAGAGGATGTCATTTCTTCTTGGTGATAAAAGGGATTGTCATGAAGGGCCTCTAAATTTTCCTCATCCATGAACTCATTATCTTCATGACAATTCTCCAAATATTCAATAAAACTCACACAATTTTTACAACAGTCTTTGACCAGAAATAAGGGGGAATGACATTCTTTATACATGTCATAAAATGTAACATGGAAATCAACAATAGAATATAAGGAACCATTTGGCAAGCTTTCGTACCAAGACCATGCTTTTCCTTCTAATGTTACCATAAACATCTTCATGAGACAATCCTCAGGGAACTAAACCTTAAGTCTATGTACATGCATATGGAATCTAACCAAATGAAGAGAAACATTATATTTATTTTCATTTTTAAATATGAGAAGATCAGTTAACCAATCGACCTTTGGCATAGGATTTGGAAAACCAGGGATATGAGACTGATTCATAGGGGCATACTTGGAATTTATTCTTTCAATCTAACTCATCCTGGAACTTCATCAAGCTATTGATCCTCAAGCAGTGCAGTAACCTTGCAATTGATTATTTGATGTGTGGATTCTCAAGAGCATAAATACATCCAAGGTGTGCATAAGTGTTTGCTACTCTCAAACCTTAGAACTGAAACTTTGTCTTTATTTCCAGGGAAAATTTACACCTTTGGTCTCTCAGCAGACACACCAAAATGTTATCACCAAATTGAGTCATGTTGAGCTGTTGCAATGGTCAACTTGGACTAACTATTTCAAACCAACTTTTGATTGAAGATTAGCCTCTTCAGCCTGAGAGAGCTCTCTCAATATATTAAAGGATTTGCAATGAAAAATCTACTATATCGCTAACTCTATGACTGTAACTTAATTGTTATTGATTGTAGGTTGAAAATGTAAAGGACTTTCTACCATTGGGCTTATGGAGTCAATGCTAGAGAACTCAATGACAGTGGCTCTCCTTGTGGAAGTTAAGGCTTGTAAATATTTAAATGAAAGGAAAACACACATATAATTTACTCAATAGATAAATTTTCAAAGAAAATCATAGCATGAGAAACATGAATTATGATTAATGAACATTAAGATATTGAAAGCAGAATATTGAGAAAGATATACAATAGTTTAATTTTGGAAGGAAGTGAGAGCATGAGAAGCATGAATTTTGAGTAATGAAAAATTAATATATTGAAATAAAAGTAGCAAGATACATACGACAAGGTTCATGAAAACATAAAATGAATCTCAGGTGAAGGTGAAAGCCCACAGCCACTGTCTATTGCTGATTAGAAAAATTTACAATAGTAATAGTCACAAGTAATATCTTCAAACCTCTTCTAACTCTAAAAATCTCTCATTTATAGAGTGAGGACTCATAAAAATGATTTTATACCTTTCTAGACTCGAATTCCCACCTCAGATACCTATTACAAACATGATTCCATCACTTGGAGACTTCCTAGGAATATTTATGTTTTACAGAGTTTGAGTAGAAAAATGACTCTTCTCTCATTAATATTTCAACAAATCCATATAATAAACCTTATAAAATTTTAAAAAATAATTTTATAAGTGTACTGGAGTGCTGATGTGTCATTCTACCATGAGGATGCTGAGCTGGACCTCCTCGAAGTCGAATTTTTACAATTTTTTCATAAATCTGGTTAGTGAAAATTCTGAAAAATAGGCTTCAAAGATGAGTATATAATTTCCAAACCCTGATGTCTTTGCAAAACATGAGAGAGGTTTTTTTAGGTGGAATTGTGTTGAAGAAAAAAATCTTTCATATTTCCAAAATATTTTTTCATTTTGTCAGAAAGAAAACTTGAATTGGACTGCAAAAACAATCATGTACAAAAATTTCATAGCGCTCATTTTGTAGCAAACTCTAAAATTCACCTTTTGCATAACCTTTTACCTTTATGACTATTGGAGGATCTTCCTTGGAGCTAATGAGCTAAATGAGTTTTTTTTTTTCTCCTTAGTTCTCCATAAAACTAAATTTAAGGCCAAAAGAGCATCTTAAGAAATTTCATAGCATTTTTCAGCCTTAAAGCCTAGAGCGCGCTACAAAACTACTTGATTATGGAGAAAATTCCAAATTCTCCCTTTTTATTCAAAATTTCACCTATAGGTCTGAAAATTGATACGATGAAGTATGATCATGCAAACTTGCCTCTTACCCTCTTCAAAAAACATCATCTTCACCTTTAGTAAATTTATTTATTAATTAAATGACTATGTTTTTTCTGAAAAAATAAGGTTCATGGATGAGCTCTTATCTCCCTATCCATGATATTTATTTCAAAATTGAAGGAGGTTTTTGTAGGTTAGTATGCTTAGAAGAAATATCTCTCTTACGTTTTTTAAAACCATCTCCATCTGTCCAGAATCTGCATTCTAAAAACATGTATAAAACAGGAAAATTATGCATTCTGAAAATATAGCCAAAAGACATCTTTGACTCTCCCAATTTGTAGCACCTTTTACAAAAGTGAAAGAGGTTAATGTTATTTGATAATTTATTGAAAATAATGTCTCTATGTTTCTTAGAATACTTCTCTGTTTTCCGGGAAACTTCCCTTGAATTTGACTACTCAAAAGTCAAAAAGTAGAGAAATCCAGAGATTTGCTACGAAATTGTCAGGTAGATTCGCAGCGAAATCTACCTATTTTGCACTGAGTTCGCTACAAAACTGTGTTTAACTAGAAAGTGGAAGATGTTTCTAATTTAAAAGCGTGGGAATGAAAACTAAGTGACATGAGGTAGACTTGACTGACATGACAAGGCTCTACGTGGTTTAAGACTTATGGTAGACATTGCCATAAACAATGTTTTCAAGAATTTCATGAAAATGATTATGAGACAACATGAACCTAGGTGAATGACCCTATCCATCTAAAATTAAAAATTTATGTGTGATAATAGAATACTTCACTATGACTTGAAGAAACTCCCGATCAAAAAATTCTAACTCTATTCCAACATGGCTCTTTTACTTTGTACCTTAATCATGTGCAAAGAACTAACTTTCGACATCCAAATATAAAAAAAAAATCATCCACAGTATGCATGGATACCTAATCACTACAACTATCGGTCTAATAGAATGTTCCTTTGTTTAGATGATTTATTTAACTTATTAATGCATTCTCATTGAATGTAAAAATTTTCCTCTCAATGTCCACAACCAACATATGGTCCAATCAAGACACACTCAAGTGTATCCAACCAACAAATTTCCCACTCTTTAGAGTGGTAAAGAATTCACTAACAAAGGATATTGAACTAAACTAGATAATCGGTTAAGTCTCTATTATGGAAAAAAACAAGGATGCATTTTCTAGGTCTTAAAACAATATGCCATTTTCATGTTACATAGATTCAAGTAATAGACATGCCAACTAATGGATTTACCATGTAAATAAAACATTTTAAGAACTAATCAATAAAAGCAAGGATACATATAGACTTGATACAACTTCAATGTGCGAATCAATTTACAACATGGTCATGAGTATGTTATTATTCAGAAAAAATTTCCATTGTTATCCATCATCGCCCAATCTCTATTGTTGTCACAACTAATATATTATGTTACCTTAATCACTGCCACTTGCTTTCCTTAGATCAAACACCCAATATCTCTCTATTTTATCCTAAACCTCTTTGTCCTCCCTACTACAAACTTGTCAATCCACTCTAAAAATTCAACCTGCAACCAATCTCAGTTTCTCAAGAGAGAATAATGCAACTCACTTCCACGATAAAAGGTGTCAACAATCCTCCCTTCTCCTAAAGAACTATCATTACATACCAACTAGAAACCAAAATACCACTAATACCTCAAATCAACCATAAACATGTACTCCAGGGCCTAACATAAATTTGACCATGAAGTTTAATTAACCATCCTATAGAATTACTTCGATGTATTGTTACTAAAGAAATATGGTGATAGAATTGCAACTACTCAATAATTTTAATGTAAATCAAGAGACACAATTCTACTCCACTGCTCTGTGAAAGTTAATTCATAATTTAGAGCAACATTCAAAAACCTGCAATAAGAAAAACAACACATGTAAAATGATTTCTAGGGGAAAGAAACTACTAAAAACCCCTTAAGCTTGCTTTCATTAATCATATTAATAGAGAATGTATTACAATTTATTGCTCGCTCTCAACTCAACCTACAAGTGAATGAAATTTCTCTATGCTCAATGAGAAGCTCTAATCCAAAATTAATCAATTTATGTCTCTTCTTGAGCCCCAATTTCCTTCTGTAATTTCTAAGGAATTAGTCCGCTATTTTTTAGGAATTTTACTCCAATTGATTGTGCAATTCCCAAGGTTCGATCTCTGACTGCATTCAACACCTATACAGTCAAGACTAGTCTACAATTGATGTTATAATTTTTTGGAATCTCCACCATTGCTGTGGAACTTGGATTCTCTGCATGCACTAGCTATTTTTGGTTTATTGATCAGTTAACTGGGTGATCACTTAGTTAGACTGTTTTCCCACTACACAAATGGCCTCCAACTAGTTCTATCAACAATTAGAGCTAGTTTAAATGAATTCAAGTAGAAATAGCTGAACTCAATTTCTACAAATTAGAAAGCATGCATGCACAACTAAACTCCAAGCCCTCTAACTCAAATTTACTGAGCTAACTAAGTGATAAGAGACATGTCACCTCAGCTAGCTACCTCGAAGTTGTCTTCTGATGTAGAAATTAGATTTTTCTCAATTTGACCAAGGTAAAGTCAAATTGAGACTTTCTTGCTACACTTCTCAACGTTCCCTCTTAGCAAGAAATGGATTTTCAACCACCCCTATCTAAAACTCATGGAATTCAAGCTTACCTCTTGATAAGGCCTTTGTGAATATGTGATCATATTGTTTCTCTATCATAATGTATTGTAGAAAAGTTATTTTCCTCTGCGCACAATCTCGTAAATGATGATATTAGATATCTATATGCTTGGATCGATCATGAAATATCATATTATCAAAGATATTAATGCAACTCTAATTAACACAATAGATCAAAACTTGATCCAATTCCCGACCAAACTGTTTTGGGATATAATACCCTAAAGTTTTTTGGGTCGGAAACCTTCATAGATTAGGGGCATACCATTCAAGAAGGACTCACATAACCTATCTTTTATACTGAAAAATAGATATATCAAGTTGTGGAAATTACCCGAAATTCCAACGTTTGATGTAGATCCCGCAGGGTGCAAACCCCAGTAACCCTTCGTGCTTCGTAACCTGAAAATCAAAAAATAACGAACACGAAACTCTAGTTGTACAACATATATAGTTCCTATATGCCAGTGTAACTCATGCATAATATCATAAGAACAATATTAAACATTCAATTAATGATTATTACACATATATAAAGAGATATAAACACGTGAATATTGGGAACAAGATGGTTCTTCTTATTATCAATGGCATGTACAGTAATAGAAATGTGGAGAGATCACCTGAATCCTTCCAGTGCCTTCGAGCATACTATCCTCTGGATCCGCCTATCCCTCACCTTACAAGAATTCTTCCAAGATGTGTGCACACTAGATGTCATATAGGATGATGAGAATCTCAAGGAAACAAGGGTTTCCTGAATATACTTGGGAAGTGCAGGAGGCACGGGAATATCAGACTTGAAATAGGGCTCCAACATAGTATAATATCTATAACTTTTCTCTCTCCCTCAAGCCATGCACAGGAGGCTCTTTTATACTCCCCCAAATTAGTTTCAACTGTAGAAATTTGAATAACTGATATATTATTCACTGAGATTATCCTGATCACATACTATTTTAGCTTCATGCATAATACAAAATCTCTTCTACCATTGATCATCACATGCGGAAATAAAATAATTTGCATGCACACATTAAAACCACAAACAATCACACATATGAACACAGTATTTAATGGGAAATCTTAAAGCTAAAAACCCCAACTATCTGTATATTATATGTCATGGAGATCATGTAACAATCATATTACAAAAGCTCCTCACAAGCTCTCATGCACACCCTCAATTTCTACACACTATCAAGCTAGATCTAGCAAAACACATGCTCCAATCTTTTGCCACTTGATAGCCAACCTCTATTGCGTTTTCAGTGCTATGGGATGGCTCATTAAATAACATAAACCACCTGGCTTGTACTGCACAATCTTCATGGGCTCCTCCAATCACTGGTAGTTGCAAATATGCAACAGTATAGTCACAACTGATAGTTAACCTGCTCTTTCACCTATCTCTTCACTGGTCTCCACTGAAACTGTCCATGCACTGAAGTTAACTGATGTATTCTTTAGTTGATTAATGAGTTTATAATTAGTGAATTAATTAATAATTAATTCACACCACTCTCACTAATTGTATCAATCAGTTAAATAGATACAAATAGCTCAACTATGTTTATATTAGTTAAACTGAATACAACTCCACTAACTTCCTCAATCAACTCCACCAAACTCTGTCACATGAGTTCTAACTGAAGTATCCATGAAATAGCTCCACTTAACCCTCTGGAATAGCGTAATTCCTTCTGTCGGCTCCTGTGCCACATCTGTGCACTTAACTGAAGTGCTCCAAGAGAATAAGATAATGTTTATAGTCTAAATATTATTAAGAGCTAATAATATTCGACATATCTATTTTTAGACTGGCAATCTAAAAATAGATTCCGCCGAATATGTCTAAAAATATAAGTCCATATATTTTTTCTGACTTGACCAACCATCCACAAATAGCATCCTGGAACTCAAATAACATGATCCATATGTCTAAAAATAGACATAGTCTAAAAATAGACTTTGCGCCAAAAATAGCCTGCGGGCCCACTTAGTGAAGGCGACTTCTTTCCACTAAGCTCATCATCTTGTTGAAATCTCAATACTCCCTCTCAACAAGATGAGGATTATCTTCCACCCCTATCCTGCCTCTGTGGTATTCGAATTTTCTCCTGGTGAGCACCTTCGTCAAGATATCAACATCCTGATCCTTCGTGGGAATGTATGAAAGTAACATGATCTTCCACTGCACAAAATCTCTGATATGATGATACCGGATATCAATGTGTTTAGATCTATCATGAAATACTGGATTAAATGAGAGCTTAATGCAACTCTGATTATCACAATAAATCACAGTAGGATCTAAGTGTGAACCGAACAACCCAACCAGAATCTTCCTCATCCATATAGTCTCGCATGCAGCCAAACTCGCTGCCATATACTCGGCCTCTACTGAACTGAGTTCCACAGATCTCTGCTTCTTGTTGTACCAAGGAACTGTTGTCGACTCGATACTGAAAATCCCTCTAGATGTGCTCTTTCTGTTCGTTGGGCTCCCTGCCCAATCTGCATCCGTGAAGCCAGATAGCCTCACCTCATCCGACTGTCTGTACCATAATCCATATCCCGATGTGCCTTTGAGATATCTCAATACATGCTTTCCTGCCTTCCAGTAGAGCTTGGTAGGCTTAACCATAGCTTGTGAAAGCTGGTTAACAGCATAGCATATGTCGGGTCGTGTATTGACCAGATACATAAGCGACCCCACCAACTGTCGATAAACAGTGGCATACACTACTTCTGTTGAAGTAGCATCCTCCTTCCTCCAACCACGAGGAAGAGGAGTATCAACAGGCTTGCAGCCATGCATGTTGAACTTCTCCAATATCTCCTGAGCATACTTGCCTTGAGAAACAAATAGTCCATCACTGCGCTGCCAAATTTCCAATCCTAGGAAATAATGAAGGAGGCCCAAGTCCTTCATCTCAAACTCCTTTGCAAGATCAGCCTTGCATGAGTGTATCAATAGTTCATCACCTGTCAAAATCAAATCATCTACATAAACTACAATGATCAACAACTTACCCTCCACCACAATCTGGTATAGGTTAGGATCTGCCTCACTCTTGGAGAATCCAAGTCCAGTGAAATAACTGTCTATCCATGTGTACCAAGCACGAGGTGCTTGTTTCAACCCATACAATGCTCTCTGGAGCCTGCACACATGCGACTCGCTACTGAATATCTTGAAACCTTTGGGCTGCTCTATGTACACCTCCTCCTTAATGACTTCGTTGTGGAACGCAGTCTTCACATCCATCTAATGAATGTGCCACCCCATCTGCGCTGAGAGAGCAAGAATTGTCCATATGGAAGAATACCTTCCGATAGGTGCAAATGTTTCCTCATAATCGATCTCCTCAATCTGTGAAAAGCCTCGGGAAAAAAATATTTCCTTGTACTTCTCCACACTCTCGTCAGCTGCCTGCTTCACTTTGTAGATCCATCTCGAACCCACCACTGATTTCCCCTCTGGCCTCGGGACAATATCCCATGCACTGTTTCTGAAAATCAAATCATACTCTTCCACAATAGCATCTACCCATGCGGGGTCCTCCACAGCTTCCTCGAAAGAGCATGGCTCTGTCACGATACACTTGCTCATAAGAGCCATGTATCCAGTATACCGGTCAGGTGACTGTCTCTGTCTATGCTATGATGTAGGTGCTCCTACAACCTTCTCTACATCTTGAGCTAGTCACTCAGATTCTGTACTGTGCTTCTGCCCTCTGATGGTTGGCGCTACCTGAGTGGTCTCTTCCACTCCATGAACCTCATCTTGTGGCTGATCCACATCCTGAGACTCATCCTTAGGAACTAATAGCCCCTCATCTGCATGCAAGTGTGGCTCCCTCTCAAGCGAACACTTCATGGCTTTCTCCCTCATGAAATTTGATATCCCGTCGCACAACAATCTTGGGAGACTATCTCGGAAAATACACACGATAGTTGGGGTGTATCAGTGTTACCCCAAAAATATCCCAACCTCCGCAGTTGGCTCCACCTTCCTTCTTGGCATCCTTCATCACATGAATGTAAACAGTGAACCAAAAATCCTCAAATGGGAAATATCGTGCCTCTTACTTCTTACCAGAAAACGCCTCCTCGGGTGTACTCATGCCAAGCACTCTATGAGGACAACGGTTTTGCACATAAACCGTAGTATTGCATGTCTCAGCCCACAAGTGTATGGGAAGGCCCTGATCATGCAACATCGCCCATGCAACACCCACGATCGTTCTGTTTCTTCGCTCAGCGACCCCATTCTACTGTGGGTTATGAGGCGCTATGAGCTCTCTTTGAATTCCTTCTGCGCTGCAAAAGTCCTTGAATTTGCCAGAGATGAATTCACCACCATTTTTGCTCCTAACAGCCTTCACCGCTCGATTCTTTCTCAACCGCCTTGAACTCACAAGCACTTTTTGAGTAGTGTCTCGCTCTTCTTCTAAAATGAAGAAGATCCAAGACTTATGAGAAAAAAAATATCGATAATACCCCTGCTTTGTCATTTGCTACTACTAAAGGTCCACACACGTCTGTGTGAATTCTCTCAACGATCGTCGTGGCGCGACTATCCTTCTCGTGAAAGGTGGCTTTCAAAAATTTTCCCACAGACATCCCTTGCACTGATTTGATCGCGCAAGAGTACCCTTTAGGAAGCCCCAAAGAGAAACCGTTGCGCATCTTCAAAGCCCATGGTGAAGGTGGCAAGGCCCAATCCTATGCCAATTCCCATCATCCCGGCTCACCACTCCTTCTGCCTTGCCTGCCATCGCTGCGCAGCCATCTACCTGCAATTGATAAAGGTTCTTAACTTGAACCCCTATCCTCCGGGTCTCACCAGTTGCCTTACTACGCAGGAAAGCCTTTCCCTCTCTAAAGACAACATCATATCCCTTGTCTTCTAACATCGCCAAAGAGATAAGATTCTTCTTCAATCCTGGAACATGCATCACTTCCTTCAATACGAAGGGTTTACCAGACTCCCTCTTAAAGGAAATGGTACTGATACCGGTCACACTGTATCTACCATCATCACCCATCTCGATGTGCACTCCAAGATCTTTCTCATCCAAATCAGTAAAAAAATCTCTATCTCTTGTCATGTGCAAAGACGCACCACTGTCAATAAACCACACTGAACCCATCACACTTGAGACCAAGCATGCGATCAGCGAAAAATCCAGCTCAATTTGTGAGGCTAAGGCCTCTCTAGCTACAGATCCATAAGCCTGCTTATTTTTCTTCTTCTGTGGAAAATTAGTGGCGTAATGTCTGTGTTGGTGACAGTGAAAGCACTTCACCTTGGACATGTCCTGCTTCTTGCCTTTCGCACCGGATTGAGAAGCATTCTTCTTACTCTTCCCCTTCCTTGCTTTGGTAGCCAAAGCGCAATTCTCTTCATCAAATTTCTTTGATGAAGATCCGTCCCTGGTACTTCGCCTTATCTCCTCTTGCACAAGATCCAACCAAAGTCTCTCCCATCCTGGAAATTTCTCCCGACCATTGACAAAGTCCTGATAGGAATGCCAACTCTTCGGAAGCCCAAGGAGAGCCAAGCTGACCAAGTCCTCGTCATCAACAGTAACCCCCACACTTCCCAGCTCATCCCTGCATTGGATGAACTTCATGAGGTAATTGGGCATACTGTTGCCTTTCTCCATTTTTATGTTCCTAAGTTTATCCTTGAGCGCCAACTTCCTCTAGTCTCTCTTGCTTTGAAATAAATCTGTCAAAGATTTCCACATCAAGAATGGAGAAGCTTTACCATGAAGGCTGGACACTATGTGATCCTTGACACCTTCCAACAAAATCCTTCGACACTTTGCTGTCTTTTTTTTTCCATGCGTCAAGTATGGTAGCATCGCTAGAAGTAGGTTTTGGAATTTCTACATCTATGAACTCCTTCAACCCATTGTCATCCAGCACCGCCTCCATCTTGTCCTTCCATGCAATATAATTTGATCTGCCCTCAAGGGTATACTCCAATCACAATCCATTGAAAGACATCTCAACTTCGACACCAAGAAAACACTACTGCAAATTCGAATTCCACTAGCACAAAACTCAACCGCTTCAATGTTTTGCAATTGCTCCAATGATCAATATCGCTCTGATACCATTTAAAAATTTGAATAACTGATATATTATTCACCGAGATTCTCCTTACACACACTATTTTAGCTTCATGCATAATACAGAATCTCTTCTACCATTGATCATCACATGCGGAAATAAAATCAATTGCATGCACACATTAAAACCACAAACAATCACACATATGGACATAGTATTTAATGGGAAAGATTAAAGCTAAAAACCCCAACTATCTGTATATTATATGTCATGGAGATCATGTAACAATCATAGTACAAAAGCTCCTCACAATCTCTCATGCACACCCTCAATTGCTACACACTATCAAGCTAGATCTAGAAAAACACATGCTCCAATATTTTGCCACTTGATAGCCAGCCTCTATTGCATTTTCAATGCTATGGGATGGCTCATTAAATAACATAAACCACCTGGATTTTACTGCGCAATCTTCATGGGCTCCTCCAATCACTGGTAGTTGCAAATATGCAACAATATAGTCACAACTGATAGTTAACCTGCTCTTTCACCTATCTCTTCACTGGTCTCCACTGAAACTGTCCATGCATTGAAGTTAAATGATGTATTCTTTAGTTGATTAATGAGTTTATAATTAGTGAATTAATTAATAATTTCACACCACTCTCACTAATTGTATCAGTCAGTTAAACTAGATACAAATTTCTCAACTATGTTTAGATTAGTTAAACTAAATACAACTCCACTAACTTCCTCAATCAACTCCACCAAACTCTATCACATGAGTTCTAACTAAAGTATCCATGCAATAGCTCCACTTAACCCTATGGAATAGCATAATTCCTTCTGTCATCTCCTGTGCCACATCTATGCATTTAACTGAAGTGCTCCAAGAAAATAAGATAATTTTTATAGTATAAATATTATTAAGAGCTAATAATATTCGACATATCTATTTTTAGACTGGCAATCTAAAAATAGATTCCGCCCAATATGTCTAAAAATAGAAGTCCATCTATTTTTTCCGACTTGACCAACCATCCACAAATAGCATCCTGAAACTCATAGAACATGATCCATATGTCTAAAAATAGACATAGTCTAAAAATAGACTTTGCGCCAAAAATAGCCCGCGGGCCCACTTAGTGAAGGTGACTTCTTTCCATTAAGCTCATCATCTTGTTGCAATCTCAACATCGAAAGTTGGAAACAGTTAGGCCACGGGTTAGGGTGGTTGAATTATGGGAATAAAAATAAACCCTACCTCGAAAATAGGGAATATTATATATATTTTTAATGATTAAAAAGGTATACATGGATATCTATGAATGGACTCGCACATATACGCAGAAAAGTCTGGGAAAAGTCACATATGGGTTTTAAGATACTGTTTTTTGTGAAGATGTTCAAGTCTAAGGGGAAATGGTTCCCAAGGCATAAATATCAATCAACAAGCATATGAAGGTGGAAAAATATGCTATAACACAAACGATCCCACAAGTATATAACTCATCCTGATCACCTCACATGTTACATGACTTGCAACCATGTATTCAACTTATGCTCAATTGGTCGCCACATACCTCTACTTCCTACTATACCAGGAAATTGTTGGAGCCCCAACACTGAAAATTCCACTTGATGTAATTTTTCAGTCAGATGGAATCCCTAACCAATTTACATTGGTGAAGACACACAAATTCACTCCCTCTATCTCTTTGTACCATAATCCATATTGGGTAATTCCTCTTAGGTATCATAATACATGCTTTGATTCCTTCCAATACAATTTGGTTTCCATAACCATAGCTTGGCTCAACTGTTTAACTGCATATCACATATCTACTCATGTGTTCACAAGATACATCAATGAACCCACTAGTTGTCGACAAATGGTAGCATCAACCTCTTCACCTAAAGTGGCATTCTCGCTCCTCTAATTGGTTTCTAGAGGTCTCTCCATGGGTTTACCAATCTCCATGTGAAATATATGAAGTATCTTAGTAGCATAATTTCCTTAAGACACAAACAATTCCACATCACCTTTCCATATTTCTAGGCTGAGGATGTAATGCATGAGACCCATGTCTTTCATCTCAAATTACTTTGGAATTTTCTCCTTGAAAGATTTGATAATATTCTCATCACCTCTCAATATTAAATAATAACTGTATAAAAAAATGATAAGTTATTTACTTTCTATGAAAATATGATAGAGGTTTTCATATGCTTCACTTTTGGTGAAGTCCAATCTAGTGAGATCATTGTCGATATGATCGTACTAAGCTCGGGGTACCTTTTTGAGACAATACATTGTTCACTTGAGTCTATGCACATGAGAATATTGATAAAATGTCTCAAATCCTTCTTATTTCTCTATGTACACTTCCTTGCATTGTTCACTTGAGTCTATGCACATGAGAATCTCGATAAAATGTCTCAAAGCCTTCTGATTTCTCTATGTACACTTTCTTCTCAATAAAACCATTATAGAAATGTTTCTTATACATCCATCTGATGGGTATTCCACCCCATCTGTGTAGCCAATGAAATAATTTTTCTAATGGATGAATACTTTTCTACTGGAGACAAGGTTTCCTCATCATCCATTCCCTCAACCTGCGAGAAACCTTTGGGCACAAATATGGTCTTATACTTCTCTATGCTTTTGTTTTCTACATAATTAACCTTGAATTTCCATCTCGAACCCACAAATAATTTATCTATTTGTCTTGTGAGCACTTCCCAAACACTGTTCTTCATGATGGATACATATTCTACAACCATTGCATCAACCCAAAATTGTTGCTCTGCTACTTCACCAAAAGATGATGTCTCAGTATCTACAAGCTCAGTAATTAGCACCATGTAGCCAGTGTACCTCTCAGGTGACCTCATTTTCTTGCATAAATTTGAAGTATCTCTGACATTCTCCCTAACACCTTGCACCAATCTATTAGCTTCCCTATTTTTTTTCCACCTTCTATGGATGGTTCTGCTTGAGTGGCTGTCTCCAATTTTCCTCCTCTTTGATCCTCCACTTTTGTTCACTCCAAAAAATTCCAAGGCTTCTCCTAAGGCTCCTCCTTTGGACCTAAAAGATCATCTTCTGGTTGGATTTGAAGCTTCCTCTCAAGAGAGAATATCATTGCTTTATCCTCCTCAAAATTTAGATCCCTTCACACAATTTTCATTTTGAGGAAAGTTAAATAGTCCCAGTAATTGTGTGGAGTTTCAAGGTAACCCATAAAAATTCCCAACTTTGTTGTCGACTCAAGTTTCTTCCTCAAATATTTGGATACGTGGCAGTAAACGAAGGCTTCAAAAATTCTGAAGTGAGACACATCCGACGTTCTCCATGAGAAGGCCTCCTCAAGTGTAATCATACCAAAAATCCACTGAGGAATTTGATTTTGTGGGTAGACTACTATGTTACATGCCTCTGCCAACATATGTAGTGGCATGCCTTGGTCATGTAGCATAGATCATGCATCTCCCACAATGCTCTAGTTCTTTTTTTTAGCCACCCCATTTTGTTCTGGGTTGCGGGGAGTTGTTAGTTCTATTTTAATTCCTTCTTTGGAAGAAAATCACTTGAAGTCATTCATAACATACTCTCCTCCATTATCGCTCTTGAGATCCTTCACCTTGTTGGTCTCTTTCTAAACTAGTGCCTTGAATTCTAAAAACATTGAGAATGTCTCATTCTTCTTTTGCATGAAGAATATCCAACATGTTCTTGAGAAATCATCAATAAAAATAACATAGTACTTATATATGGTAGTAGAGGTTGTCAACAAAGGTACACAAACATCAATGTGGAATCTCTCCAAGGTTTCATGTGCTTTGTTATCTCAGTCATGGAATGTTGATTTCACATACTTCCCCAAGGTACAAACCTTGCAAACATAATGCTACTCAAGTGCTCCTTTAGGGAGGCTATTGGTAATTTGTTGCATAATTTTTAATGAACCATGGTCTGAATAGCCCAATATCTTATGCCAGAGCTCTCTCACATTGTGACTATACACTTTCTATGCCTTACTTCTTAATGCAAAACAATATTCCACTTCACGTTTATACAAGTTCTTCACATGAACGCTCTTTTGCTTCACATGTCTAGTAGTTATGTGCCTCATAAAGGATTTAACTTTACTAAAGATTAGATCATAGTCATGGTCTTCTAGAAATTATATGGAGAGGAGGTTATTCTTTAGGCCTGGAACAAACATGACATATTTGATGAAAAGAGGGGATCTCAGCTCCCTCTTAAAGGTTACTATATCAATACCAGTAGTAGTATACCTCCCATTGTCCCCAAGCTCATTAGGAATATCAATATATTTCTCCTCCAGATCATTAAAAAATTATCCACACCCTATCATGCGGAACAAGGCACTAGAATACAAGTACCAAACATTCCCCATCATATTTTTAGGCATGCATGCGATTAGGGTGAAGTCTAACTTGAATTGTGAAGTCAATTCTTCAAATGTTGCTCCTCGTAAGCTATTCTTTCTAGAACTTTTTTTTTTGGACACTTTGTAGCATAGTGCATGAATTCACGACAATTTAATCATTTTAATTTGGACAAGTATTTCTTCTTGCCCCCTTGGTTGGATTCTTTTTTGGTTTTAGATTCTTCCCTTTGCAATTCTTTCCCTTTCCAACCAATGTAAAATTTTCTTCATCCTCTCCCTTTGATGAACTTCCATCTCTGGTATTTCGCCTGATCTCTTCTTGTACCGAATTAGACCATAATGGTTTTGAATTCAGTAATTTATCCCTCCCGTTCACTGAGATCTAGTAGTTATACCATCTTTTGGGATGGCCTAGAAAATATAGGATCACCAAGTCATCTTTTGCAGCATTCAAACCAACCCTATCAATATCATCTCAAACTTGTGTAAACCTCGTGAGATACTGTGGAATAGTATCATTCTTCGGCATATTGATGTTTTGAATTTTTTCTTTGAGTTCCAGTTTTGTATGGTCATTGATATTGTTGAATATCTCTTTTAGGGCCTTCCACATTTTGAAAGGAGTTTCTTTCTCATGGATATTTGAGACAATGTGATCTCTCACTACCTCCAAGATTTTTCTCCTCACCTTGGCTACATCTTTCTTCCTTTCAGATAGGTTCTAGGCATAAGCTGATCTTGGTTTTGAAATTTATATCTTTACATAATCTAGAAATCCATTGTCATCAATCACTACCTCGATGTGATCCTTCCATGCAATGAAATTCAAGTTTCCTTCCAAGGCATACTCTAATCTCAGTCCATTGATGGTCATTTTCCTGATCCTGAAGAAATCCTGCTACACTAAAGCTATATATTCGAATCGCCTAAGGAAAAAATTTAATAATATTGTTCTAATGTGAATATTTCTCCACTAGAAAATTTGGCGGAAATTCCGACCGCCAATTCGTCGCTATTCCGACACATAGTCGTCGCAAGAGCGAAAATTCAAGGGCGGACAAAACCTGGTTTGTCATGCCGTCACAGTTCCGACGCACCTAAAAAGTGTCGCACTATCGATACTTCTTCCGTCACTTCTGAACAAGCGTCACTCTTCCGACGTCTCACGAACCATCGTGCTTCTGACATTTGTAAATGGTCACACTTCCGATGAAATGTGGTCCGGCGTTTTGAACATCGCTCTTCTGACGTTTGTAAACGGTCGCAATTTCGACGCAGTGTGGTCCGACGTTTTGGACGTCGCTCTTCCGACGTTTGTAAGATGTCGCAATTCTGACGAAATGTGGTCCGACGTTTTGAACATCGCTCTTCCGACGTTTGTAAGTTGTCGCAATTCCGACGAAATGTGGTCTGACGTTTTGAACGTCACTCGTTCGACGTTTTTATACTGTCTCTCTTCCGACGTTTCTGAGTTGTCGCAATTTTGACGTCTACAAGGCGTCGGTATACCAACGGCGGGTTCAATTTAAAAAAAAAAAATGAAACTTTAAAAGACGAGAAACGTTGTTTTGAATATATTATATGAAGTAAAACAGTCCATGAAGTCATTACATTTTCACATCTGAAGATTGGAACCCAAATATCCATCCAGAAAAGTGGAAGTCCCACCCCAGACAATGATAGAAAAATACCCCTTGTCACATACAGGGACATGATATAAAACCCAGTAACGGTCCACATGGAGATTATCGACAATCTGAGAAAGCATCCAAATATGCCCAAGGCATCTATAAGAAAGTGAAAAAGCAGTATGTAGAATAGTAAAGCAACAGATAGAGTACGTACCGACGTCCATTGTTCCAAATACAAATTAAAGTACCCAAAATCCTTGAACAGAGAAAAACGCTAATCATGTGAGGAGTGTGATATGTCCAAAATATAAAAAGACCATCGGACCATATCAATAAACCAGCAACATAGACCAGCATCGCTAGTTTTGAAGGCAGAGTGATAAACATTAATCATTTTTTTTTCACAAGAGAAAAAACGTTGTTTTGAATATATTATATGAAGTAAAAAAATCCATGAAGTCATTACATTTTCACATCTGAAGATTGGAACCCAAATATCCATCCAGAAAAGTGGAAGTCCCACCCCAGACAGTGATAGAAAAATACCCCATGTCACATATAGGGACTTGATATAAAACCCGGTAACGGTCCACATGGAGATTATCGACAATCTGAGAAAGCATCCAAATATGCCCGAGGCATCTATAAGAAAGTGAAATAGCAGTATGTAGAATAGTAAAGCAACAGATAGAGTACCAACGTCCATTGTTCCAAATACAAAGTAAAGTACCCAAAATCCTTGAACAGAGAAAAACGCTAATCATGTGAGGAGTGTGATATGTCCAAAATATAAAAAGACCATCAGACCATATCAATAAACCAACAACATAGACCAGCATCGCTAGTTGTGAAGGCAGAGTGATAAACATTAATCATTTTTTTTTCACAAGAGAAAAAAAGTTGTTTTGAATATATTATATGAATTAAAACAATCCATGAAGTTATTACATTTTCACATCTGAAGATTGGAACCCAAATATCCATCCAGAAAAGTGGAAGTCCCACCCCAAACAGTGATATAAAAATACCCCATGTCACATACAGGGACTTTTTATAAAACCCAGTAACGGTCCACATGGAGATTATTGACAAATCTTAGAAAGCATCCAAATATGCCCGAGGCATCTATAAGAAAGTGAAATAGCAGTATGTAGAATACTAAAACAACAGATAGAGTACCGACGTCCATTGTTCCAAATACCAATTAAAGTACCCAAAATCCTTGAACAGAGAAAAACGTTAATCATGTGAGGAGTGTGATATGTCCAAAATATAAAAAGACCATCAGACCATATCAATAAACCAGCAACATAGACCAGCATTGCTAGTTTTGAAGGCAGAGTGATAAACATTAATCTTTTTTTTTTCACAAGAGAAAAGACATTGTTTTGAATATATTATATGAAGTAAAACAGTCCATGAAGTTATTACATTTTCACATCTGAAGATTGGAACCCAAATATCCATCCAGAAAAGTGGAAGTCCCACCCTAGATAGTGATAAAAAAATACCCCATGTCACATACAGGAACTTGATATAAAATCCAGTAACGGTCCACATGGAGAATATCGACAATCTGGGAAAGCATCCAAATATGCCCGAGGCATCTATAAGAAAGTGAAATAGCAGTATGTAGAATAGTAAAGCAACAGATAGAGTACCGACGTCCATTGTTCCAAATACAAATTAAAGTACCCAAAATCCTTGAAGAGAGAAAAACGCTAATCATGTGAGGAGTGTGATATGTCCAAAATATAAAAAGACCATGAGACCATATCAATAAACCAGCAACATAGACCAGCATCGCTAGTTTTGAAGGCAGAGTGATAAACATTAATCATTTTTTTTTCACAAGAGAAAAAATGTTGTTTTGAATATATTATATGAAGTAAAACAGTCCATGAAGTCATTACATTTTCACATCTGAAGATTGGAACCCAAATATCCATCCGGAAAAGTGGAAGTCCCACCCCAGACAATGATAGAAAAATACCCCATGTCACATACAGGGACATGATATAAAACCCAGTAACGGTCCACATGGAGATTATCGACAATCTGAGAAAGCATCCAAATATGCCAGAGGCATCTATAAGAAAGTGAAATAGCAGTATGTAGAATAGTAAAGCAACAGATAGAGTACCGACGTCCATTGTTCCAAATACAAATTAAAGTACCCAAAATCCTTGAACAGAGAAAAACGCTAATCATGTGAGGAGTGTGATATGTCCAAAATATAAAAAGACCATCAGACCATATCAATAAACCGACAACATAGACCAGCATCGCTAGTTTTGAAGGCAGAGTGATAAACATTAATCATTTTTTTTTCACAAGAGAAAAAACGTTGTTTTGAATATATTATATGAAGTAAAACAGTCCATGAAGTTATTACATTTTCACATCTGAAGATTGGAACCCAAATATCCATCTAGAAAAGTGGAAGTCCCACCCCAGACAGTGATAGAAAAATACCCCATGTCACATACAGGGACTTGATATAAAACCCAGTAACGGTCCACATGGAGATTATCGACAATCCGAGAAAGCATCCAAATATGCCCGAGGCATCTATAAGAAAGTGAAATAGCAGTATGTAGAATAGTAAAGCAACAGATAGAGTACCGACGTCCATTGTTCCAAATACAAATTAAAGTACCCAAAATCCTTGAACAGATCAAGAAAAACGCTAATCATGTGAGAATTCTAAGTAAAGTTAATCTATTAACATTGTGAATAAAATTACACCGAAGTCAAAAACATTGCCTGGCCATACACATGGAAAATTTGTCATCAAAAAATCAAAATATTAAGAAGACTGCCCTCATACGGGGAAACCAGTCTTGAACGTTTAATTTACAGAATTCAAAAATATTACAAAGGTCCAACACAGTAAAATAATCTAAAAGCATCCCAATTAAGTCGGCCTGCTAAGCAGGAAAAAAAAATTAACCAAACTACTCCTCCGGTGGTTCCTCCACGATTCGGCACCATCCTTCAGAAGGTCCAGGATCGCTAGGTGCTACCTCCACATGCATGCCACGGCTCCCCTCCTGATGGCCCGAATGTTGGCCGGCTTTTTCCAAGCTCAGACCCGCCGGACAAGTGCATTCTTCCTCCGTTTGGGCCTCCTCACGGAATACCACAGTGACTAAATCCGTGATTCGCAGGCGGTTGAGAGAGAAATTAAAGGAAAATTGCGCAGTGCACGTCGTGGGAGAAGGTGAACTAGCGGTGGGGAAGCGAGGAGCAGGGGAATCCATACGGTGGCCAGATCCTACAACCCGACCCCACCCACTCCTAGTATTTGGATATCGACCTGCGTAATAATCACTGGACTGGCCGGAAGTCGACTCTGTTGAGGGGCTGGAGGGAGCCTGCAGGGGTTGACCTCTAGAGCTCCCCCTACGGCAACGCATCTTATGACTCACGCGAGGCATGGCTACATTCTCAGGCGCAGTGGGCACAAGAGGAGACGGAGAAGCAGAATTCCAATTAACAGAGGAAGACAGACAGAGACAGAACCAAGAGAAATGCAGATATGCTGCAAGGTCTAGGCAGCAGTTCAGCTGGCCACTTCTCCTTATCGTCACAGTTAGCAGGCAGTGTAATCCAGCAACTAGCTCGTCTGAAAAACCATAGCTAAAAGCCATTTTCTCGACCCGACTGCAATGCAATCAAAGGACGCTCGTCATAATTAATCTTTGATCATTAATAATGAGAGCCGAAGGCTGGATCATATTGGAGCGTGCAGAATCGCTAAGAGGAGTGGAGGCCGATCTTGAACAGTGTTAAAAATTAATTAATACGGATTTGATGTGAAAACTTAATTGAACAGCGTTAAATGTTAATGCGATTGATATGAAATCACCATATCCATGTCCCATCGCCTTAAACGCCATCGAATGCACCCGCAGCCGGGAGCAGGGCAAGTTTTTATTGAGGACACGTGGAAGAAATTGATTGGAGCGGATCTTTGTTTGGGCCGCTTGCGCAGTTGAAATTTGGACCCGAAAAATATTAGGGTGAATTTGATAAGAAATTCACATCACAACTCTCCCTCCGTATGCCAGCCCAACTTCGGACCCGAAAAATATTAGGGCAGAATTCATTTGGTTTTCGCGTCACAAAATTGGCCGATGTGAGCAGGCTATTTTGGAACGAAAATTTCATTTGAATTATGGTTTATCACCGTTTGAAGTCCGGTGGGCTCGACTTAAGAACAATTTATTGAGAACAATCATTTCTATGTAAAAATATCCAAATGTGCTTTTGGGAAATAAGAATTTGAGTATTTGGTTCATATTGTTTTAAAGGAAGGAGTGAAGTTGGAGCCTCAAAAGATGCAAGCTATTACAAAATGACCTATTCCTAAGAAAATCAAGGTTCTTAGAAGATTTTTTAGACTTGATATTATTGATCATTTGTTAAGAATTATGCATGCATTTCAAGTCCACTCGCATATCTCTTGAAGAAAATATCATTTATATGGAATGATGAGGCTACTTTGGCATTCTCTCTTTCAATGGATGCCATGTCTTCTACACCAACATCGGTTGCACCTACTTTTGGTAAAACATTCATAGTAGAGTGTGAGGCACTAGGAAAAGGAATTTCCGTAACATTAACACAATAAGGGATATCATTGGCTTTTAAAAGAAAGGAATTCAAAGAAAATATTTGGTGAAATTCAAGGAATTCACTTTTGTTAATAGGTTTATGTCACACGATGATGCAGGGGCATTAGGCACTAGCCAGCAATGTAGGAGGTTTTGTCCACATGTTGTGGCTAGGAGGGTTCGAAAACATTTGAGTTGTAACAGCTAGGTGTTAATACCTTAGCTGACTGTATTACTTAGACTAGCTAGAGTTGTAGGAGTCGAACACTTTCAGTTAGTTGAATTATTATAATTAGACCTTTTGATTTCTAGAACAGTCCTCTTAGAGGAACCGAAGAGCCATATGTTATGTATATAAATTGTAATTCCTCGTATGAATAAAAGTAGAGAGGGAAGAGGAGAGTAGAGAGGGGATTTCTGCAATAAACCTCTGTGTGTGAACAATTGTTTCCAGTTAAATGATTTCCAAGCTTAGTTGCCATTGAATTATCTCGAACTGCTAATTGTGAAGAATTGTTTAACTGTGAGGCAATTGGGTACTGATAATTCCATTCTTCTGTCTTTTAATTCCTGTAAATTGTTGGATAACCCTGTGAACTCACCCCACCTGAAGGCGAGGTCTATGTAGAGAACCGGGGTCATGAAAACTGTTCAAATATAAAAATCCCTCATAATAAAGAGACAAAATTGTTGTTCTTTCCGAACCTAACCCAAGGATTGGACATGAGTTAAAAAACAAAAGGATAGCGGAACTAGACTTGCAGCCGTGGTCAAGCCCTCTACCAAAACGATGAGTAGAATCACAAAAGCGGGTTGCCCATATCACACCGCTTTTGTGGAGTAGGCGGTATTTCCTATTCGCGAGCGATTCCATAGGGAATGCGACACGTGGCTAAGTGACCCACGGAAAACCACCTTTTAACTCGCGCCATCGCACGTTAAAGCCCGACGTTGGAAGCCGAGCGAAATTTCCAAGAGTCGTTGATTTGGAGAAGGGCCATCGGACAGTGGTCGCACGTTGAACTTGCCCAGAGGTTAACTAAGGTGTGCGGAGGATAGCCAGGTATGATACAAGTGTTTTATTGGTTATTGATATATATAGGTGGGGCCAAAGTATAATGAAATTGTTTAATTAAACAATTGGATGATAATTAGCATAAGTCTGGAGCGTGATTGTTGTAAGGCTGGGTGGTGAAATATAGAGCCGAAAGTTCATTACAAGTTATTTATTTAAAAAGAAACATGGAGTATAAATACAAAGTGTTGAAATTTAAACATTGGTTATAAGGCTTGGAGATAATATAAAGTCGGCAATATAAGTTAAAGTCCAACCATTGTGGATAGTATTTATTTATCAAATTCTACGAATTTGATAAATAAACCCGAAGAAAGAAGAAGTCAATTAAGACTCAGGCTGGAGGAAAAGAACGAGGTAAACCAAGGGAAAATGCTGACAGAGCGATTGTAGACACACCAACTCTCCTTGGGGGTCCAATTTCAGTTTTGTTGCGTCACACGATGATCTCTCTTCTCTGGCATTTAGTTGTATTTAAGATCACTATTCTAGGAATAAGGAGTTATTTTCTCCAAAAATAACCCTAGCCAAACATTGACAATGCATCAAGGATATCTTTCTATGCTTCATAAGCACATTTTTTCTACTTCTAAATCATGTCTTGGAAGTGGTTGTTTTGCTGGAAATTATTCACCAGTTGGTTTCATATCAAAGTCTTTTTCACATTTTCAGCATCCAATACATGAAAAAGATAATGGTTTAAAACAACATAAATATTTGAAATTTTGCAAGAATTGTCTGGCACACTTTGAATATGAATTTTGAAGTCAATTGCATGATGCTGTATAGGATCAAGTGTCATTTTGGATACTAAATGTTTCACAAGAAACTTCTCAACATGCTACCTTGCAGTAAGGATTAAATGACAATATTGCATCAACTATTTCCATAATAAAAGTGCACCTCGGCCATAAGACTAAACAACTACAAATGTTGTAGATCTAACAAGACCACACAATCAAATGTATTCCACAAGGCCAATATTGTATGAAAAATGAAAAGGATTTTGCAACCAAAAATACCTTAGGAAACTAATTCAATTAGATACACCAAACCATCAGCAAAAAGGAAAACCAGCCTACTCAAAAGGCAAGCATTTACCTCCTTTGACAAAATTTTGAGTTCCGAAACAAGGGCCTTTATTGTCTTGTCAATGCCCCTAGTAATTTGAATGGGGTTTACACCTGCTGCAACAACCTAAACAAAAAGGTTTCATTTCAAATTATTTTCCACAAATTTAAGATACAACCATTGTCAGCTTTGTATTTCCTAACAAGCTCATAAATTTTGACAAAAGAACCAAATTTTTTTAATACCTGATAGCAATTTTTTCACTCAAAAACTATCTTAGACTCAATAAGCCCAACCCAAAACTAAAAACCAAACACCATAAGACCCTACAAAAATGAATAGATGATCTTAATCCAGTACTATCGACAAAAAGTTACCTTTACACCCTCACTTATTAAACCCCGTGCTGTTGAATTTTAACTTCAACTGCTGCAGCAGAAGGACGGATGCAGCAGCAACATTTTTTTTTGGAGGTTGCTTGCATGCCATCCAGAAATTTAATTCAGCATTTAAAATTCCTGCAAGTTTTTTTTGTAGATGGCCGCAGCCATATTTCTGTATAGGATTGTATTTAAACACAACAACCAGCATTAACTCAATTCACCAACCAGAAATTAAACAAACAGAAATTTACCCGACAGTTTTGTAAATTCAAAAGGAGGACACGTGGAGCATTAATATTGGATCGCATGAAATTGAAGGGAATCTCAAAACCTGAAAACCGGACCCGAATTTTTTATAGGGCACATTGGATTGAGAATTCGAGTTAAAATTAAGCAGACGTCAGCATCCCATTTTGGAACGCGAATTTGGTTTGAAATTCAATCTATTCAGACTTTTGAAGTCCGATGGAAAGGGTTCTTTAATGTTTTGATATTTTAATATATACATATGTTTTAAACATATGTTATATATATATATCATATGCGAAATGAAAGGTGGGCCATAGAATTTAGTTTTAATTTTATTTTTTTTTAAAGAGAGTTTATTATAATATGTTTTATATGTTACGGCATATAAAAATAAAAAGGACGAAAAATCTTGGTAGTTTTTTTTATAGACAGTACGTAAATTTTTTATTACACAGCAGTGTGTAAAAAGTGAAAGACTGAGTGTAACTTTTTAAGTGTGTATGCACAACAGTGCGAAAGTGAAAAACACAACAGAGTGTTTTAGAGATAGAGTATGTTTTTTTTGGACAGACAGTGAGTTGGTTTTATGCACTGCATTTTGTAGCAGTCATAATTTTGTAATCCCTCTTAGTGAGGAAGAAGTGTAATAGTTTTTTTTTGAGTTATTGAAGGGAATAGAAGTTTGTTTTCAAAGTATTGAAACTCTATCTCCTGTCAAAGAAATTTTTATTTTCTCTGTGTTAGAGGAAGGGAGATTTATTCTCCATTCATTGTTCTTGAATTTTTCAATATTCCAACATGTGCAAGAACAACAAATGTTGTGGTTCCATCCCCAGCTAAATCATTTGTCTTTTCCGCAGCTTGCCTTACCAACTTGGCCCCAATATTTTCAACTGGGTCCTCTAATTCAACCAATAAAAAGGCCAAAACCATAGCATTGAGATACATTTCATTACACTGTCAATAACAATAAAATTTGGCTCAGCCATAACCCTTTCCTTTTATTGTTGTGAAAAGCTTTATGCATTACTCTAATGTGGCTATTCCATAGGCCAAGTAGACCACTGGGTAACAAATATGTTTCCTTTCACCTTTGAGTTTTCAAATTATGCCTACCAAATCTAAGACATTTAAGAGGGGGATCTAATACAACGTTAAAAAGAAAACTAGAGCACACATCTACAAATTACCTCCTTAGCTACTGTCACACCATCATTAACTATTTTCGGAGAACCATGCTTGCTCTCCAAGACAACATTTTTCCCTTCGCCCCAAGGGTGACTCCAACAAGATCAGCAAGTTTGTTCACACCGCCCGCAAGACAAATTGACAATGCTTTCAGTAAGTGTGCAATTGAATGCCAGACCATATGCCAAAACAACCCTCCATGAAAAATTAAAATAACACATTAAAATCGAATATAAGTGGACAAGGAAAGATCCACTGCAGTGAAGTTTCACATGCAGGTGACCTTCCTTTAAACATAATTTTTTCTCTGACCTGGAATTTTTTTGTCATTGAGCCATCCTTGTTGAAGTACAACTCCTTGTCCATAGCTCATGTATTAACTACCTTCTCTTTGTCGCGTAATCTCAGAGTCCCTCTTCTGCTTGAGCGATTAAAGGAAATGGGTGAAAAAACTAAAAGAGAAGACAATTGTCTGCCATAATTATCAAACATTGCACCCAACTTCTTCCCCTTTCCATTGTTACCCAATGAGGTAGATGTGGAAATTGTTGTCATACTGCCCAAAGCAGAGGCCATCTTCTCTTATGCTGAATATAGAATTACAAGATCTTCATATTAGTATGAACCTTAAAAAACAGGACTCCCATTGCCAAAAACCACTTTTAAGTTGTAACAGGCAAATTAAACAACTATCGCAACTTTTGGCAACTTCTGGAGCATTAAGAGAGAAAAAACCAAAGAGAAATACAACCACAATCCTCATTTTAATGAGACCGGACTATATATTTGCATTAAGATAATAGAAAGAAATCACAACTATATTAAGGCCAGAAAAAAACAATCTTTAACCAGTGTCTCTCGCGGCCTTCAGGTTGCCATGCTAGAGGTTGCATATTTTTAATTTAAATTCTTGACCTCTCGTGCCCATCTATGAATGCATCTAATGGGATATCTACATCAAATGCTCCTTTATATCCCCAAAAACAAATTCCCTACTACAAGAGCACCAATATTGATGGATCACCCCACACCATCCCACCCACTAGAAATGGTGAAAAAGGAAACCTGAGAAACCTTCTGAAATATCTCAAGATGACTATATGGGTGGTTCTTATGAATCAACCAACCATTCAGAACATGCTCATCAATCCAAACCATGAGTATTATGTGACAATATTCAAGCAGGCACTGAATCGGATTTCTCAAGCTATGTTAGAGAAACCCTAAACTCTCACTGAAAATAGGTGAAATGTGGCACCACTCAGGGATTGACATGTGCCAATTGGTACAAGTGGTAGACAATTGGCATGCTAAAACAACGAGGTGATGCAGGAATGACATGAGGGAGAAAATATCAGAAAAGCCCCAAATCTGGAGAACTAAAGCTCATCACCAACCCGAGATTGACAACTTTACATGATGTAACCTATGAAATCGTAAATGGAGAAATCATAGTAACAATAAAGTAACCTATGTAACAATAAAGTCGGATTCATCCTGGGAGTGGTAATGGGAGAAATCATAGTGAACAACAGAAAACATGCATAGTTTCTTACAATCAAATAGATGAAAAAACACATACAAAAAACCTAGATAATAATCATGAACAAGCTTAATATTGAATTATGAACTGTAAAGGAACTTACAAAATGTGACATTACGAACCTGGTCAAGCGCACAAGCAAAAATATCCTTGACATGACCCTGGTTGACAAGTTGTATTGCTCATGATGCAAGAGGATTCGTACTTGCACTGCCAAGTCAATCAAAATCCATCATTATCTATACAATAAATAAAAGTAATTGATGTTGTATTTTTTACTCTAAGATGCATTCTTATGATAATGTTAGAACATATGTTGAAAATGTCAAAACATACCTGAATAAGCTCCTCTTCGTTTCAAGAACAATTTATTCGAGTCGCATGAACTTGGAACAAGCCTCCCACGATCTGAAAGAGTAGCAACTAAGTCAACAGTGACTTTTTTGTTGCTACGCTGGATCAAGGGAGGTTTGCTCCAATATTAAATCGCTCCAATAAATTATTCTCTACTAAACAGGGCCAACCACGTGAAGGGAAAGCTCTTATGGCTCCTCCCCCCCCCCCTCACATCACTCTCAATTCCCCAATACCCAATCTATATTTCATTTTTTACTTTCATGAGCATAAAAAAAATATTCAATAACTAATAAAAAAAACAATTCAACAAAAAGTACGCAAGGAAACATTGCAATTAATGCTTGACATAAAAATAGTATGATAAATGAGTTTTTTATATAACGCAAAAAACGTTCCAAGTATGGTAACGTTTGTCTTATAATAATACAATATTTTACATTATCAAATTTTCTTTTTCTTCTTCCTATTTCTAAAGCTCCTAATTACATCATCAATATCATCGTGCTATGCTCCTGTTTCGTGCCTTTCGACCCGCACTGCTGACCTAGTTGCGTAGTCACGATGTCTGGTCTCATCCAGTGACGGGGCATCGCCTACAAAAATAGATAATATTAAATTTTAATTGTCAGTTTTTAAATATCATTGAACTAGTTCGGTAATATCAATAAAAAAAATTGCAATGAGATTATTTACCTGGTGCACCAGTTGTCGCCGCTGACCTAGTTGCATTGTCACGATGTTTGGTCTCATCCAGTGATGGGGCATCGCCTACAAAAACAGATAATATTAAATTTTAATTGTCAGTTTTTAAATATCATTGAACTAGTTCAGTAATATTAATAAAAAAAATTGCAATGATATTATTTACCTGGTGCACCAATTGTCGCCGCTGACCTAGTTGCGTTGTCACGATGTCTGGTCTCATCTAGTGACGGGACATTTCCTACAAAAACAGATAATATTAAATTTTAATTATCAGTTTTTAAATATCATTGAACTAGTTCGGTAATATTAATAAAAAAAATTGCAATGAGATTATTTACCTGGTGCACTAGTTGTCGCCGTTGAGACTGTTGCCCTGTCTTCCTCTCTGGTGGTAAGATCCTCAACGGAAACATTCTCTATCATTTAAACAAAAAACGTTATAAGGACAACCATCAAGGTATAATTAGAAAAAATTATAAGTGGAAATTAATTACCGTCACAGCCCTCACTGATAGCAGCATTGTCGGCCTGGTCCCCACTACAATGATCAGGTTGCACGAGAGGATCATCTAAATTTTGATCTAAAACTGGGTTATTTTCCTCATCGGTAGTGCTGTTCCCCTGATTTAAACAAAGTTGTTAGACATTAAATTTATGGATGAAAACAAAAATATTGAAAGGTTAATGTTTTACCTTATCAGGCATTCTAGATCTTGGGACTTGCCCCAAGCTTCTGCGACGTTCAACTACAGCTTGATAGCTGAAACGGAAAGCGATATTTTTATCTTCCTCTGTAGTTTCTGTTCCGAAGTCATCACCCTACATTACATATGATTGTGAATTTTTAATCATATTTGATAGGATTACAAAAACATTGGAAGGCGATACAATTAATTATAAGATGTTTAGCTACTTAAATACAATTCTTGCAGCTAATTTCAAGTAGCCACCCTGGCCGAGCTTGTGATGGCCCTTTTTCTCAATCCTAGCTTTGGTTTCCTTTGAGGTGTCAGGCAACCTAGCATCAAAATATTGAAGTCAGATATGACGTAGCACACTTTTATTTTAGACATAAAGAAATTTAAAGCTATTGAATTAAAGTTGTAAGTTACCTTGTGGGTCCAGTTGGCATTTTTCCTTCTTTCTTTGCCCTTTTCTCTTTTCCATCATGGATGAGTGCTCTCTACTCACTCTCTGAAACTGCGAGAGGACGCTCATATCTAGGTTTAAATTGCAATTGCGTCCTATAGGTGTCCCTGATATATTTCAAATATTTGCCGGCTACTCGAGCCACCGCTGTTCTGTCAAATGTGCCGACCCCAAAAAGGGCTTCTAGATAATCTAGAAGTTCTTTTTTCAGGTTGGAATTCTGGGAATTCCACCCTGTGCGTATGGTTGGGCCAAAAATTACCAACGCATGGCTTTCCAAAAACCTGTAGAACTCATTGTTTCCTACACAGAAAAAAAGAAAGATATTATCATTAATTTAAAAATAAAAATCATGATAAATATGTTTTAGATAAAGTACATGAAATAGTTAAAATATTAAAATTTACCTGGGAGTTGTACATGCTTTATAGGGACACCCTCATCGTTCACCAACAATGTTCCATTAATGGTCCCTGTGGAGCTGACACGTGTAGCTCCAGGAAACGCAATAATGTAGTTGGCCATATCAGCCTCATCATTGCCAACACTTTCAGTGGTTGGCTGGGTGTCTGCTTGGGCATGGTGTATTTCTTGGCTGGCACCTAAAGGAGTAGAAGGTGTATGAGAGGGTTTTTGGGCAATCTCTTGCCCTTGTGTCCCACTACCACCATCACCGGGTTCAGAAAATTCTAGAAAACGCTACATACAAAAGAACTTTTTGTTAGTTTAGTCAATGTAAAAATTAAAAATCAAACTATCACAATTCATCTCATGTAGAACAAAAAAAATATCCTTTTGGCTTTTTATTATTACCTGATATCTTTCTAGCTGCCTCATAAGATGTTGTATCCTCTCTTCTGTTTCAAGTGTTTGAGGCGCGTCTATCAAAGTATTAAATTCCGACCTTGCATCTCGTGCCTTTTTTTGCAACAAGAACACTGGAGATAGGGATGAAGAAAGCTCTTCCTCAAAGAGGGAATCATGAGGCGTACCATGGCTAGGTGTCTGCATATTTGAACAAAATTAATATTATTTCAATTATGTAAATAACTAAAATACCTGAAGATAGAGCAATGTTGGCACTTTACATGTTCTTCCGCTGGCCTCTTTCCGTGATCATCCCATCTCGGGGTTGTTCCTGCACTTGTCTGATCAGTCTGCCACATTGCAATAAAATTATAAATGTAAAAACTTGAAAACAATATCTAACTTGAAAACACAAAATGAAAACTGAAATAATTTCTAATAAGACACCGGAAGACAGAGTTAGAGTTTCAAATATGCCTTGCATTGAATTTAGTCCTGGAAACATATCATTGCACATTAAGGCACCCAAACATTCAATCCACGAATGATATATTTAAGTAGGCTTCTCCTATTTTGGGAAAACACCATACCTATAATGCATTCACTTGCATGTATAAAGGGAAAGGAAAACATGTTTTCATACAACGGTGACAAAGGCATCTTGGGGAAAGGTATCTTCACTTTTTATTTATGTTGTTCACCCAAACCACTCTCGTGTTTTCACTAATCCTGTTTTGTCATTTTTGGATTCAAATTAAGTTAAGGCCTTAAGTATTTTTTGACCTTTCGGTGTAGTTTTTATAAGTGGCATGCATGGATTTTCCATTAATTATGCACTTTTTCCCTTCATGCGCATGTTTCCCTGGAAATCAAATGCATGATTTAGTCCCATACATTTAACAAGTTGTTGGATCAACTCCATAGGAAATATCATGTTTCCTATTCAATCAAAATTTATCACAGTTAGGGTAGGTAGGAAGGTTTTCCCTTTGTATTAATAGGGCACTTCTAGCTTGCATTTTTATTATATCTTTCAAATTTAGTGTCGTTTTAATTAGGGCATGAATTTTTGCAACTTTCAAGGTGAGAATGAACAAAGAAAATTTTTTGTGATGGATGACTGTATATGACTCCATGGCCAAAGGAAAAGGCACTAATCTACTTCTTCAAATATCTATAGTTCTCATTCACCTCATACAGAGATGGTCCCTGATTTTGAGCCAAATGTTGCAGCAAAAAGTTCCCCCCCTCCATAATTTGATATTCAATGGAAATTTCTTAAATTGATGATGGGGCATGATTATGGAACATTGGCACATACATATGTAATGGAATTCCAAGATCATGTTATATGTTTGCATATGTTTATGCCATATGGAGGTGGTGGAGCAAAAAAGAGCTCAAATAGAGCTGAAATTTTTCACATAAAAAGGACTGTGGGCTTGACTAATGGTTCCATTTAAAAAATGATATCTAGATAGAGAATAAGTGTAGCATGCAAACATGCATTGAAAATCCATCTGAGTTTGCATTGTATTACTTATGATGGATTCAAATTTGGGTTTCAAAATTCCAGGTTATGGCATGATTTTGTCGAGAAACCCTTAGTTGGATTCTCATGTTGGTTTAATTTATATTTTAAGCAGTGTTACACGGGGTCTCGCCCCCCCACCTAGGGGTCTAGATTCCTCGCCCCCTTGCACTCCAGGGTCTTGGGGACTTCTAGGGGACATTTGCCTCACGCCCCCTCACGCCCCCGCACACCCCCTTTCATGCCCCCTCACACCCCCCTTCACGCCCCCTCATGTCCCCTCACCGCCCCTTTTAGTTTATGGTTTTGTGTTAAAAGTTGATGTGCCACTTAGCATATTTGAGAATCCAAGTGATTCTAATTCAGATGGTGACATGGTTGATCCTGATATATTCATGCAGAAGTTGGATGCAGAGACTAGTGGGGCATTAACTTGAGAATTTATGCTCATTTATCATTATGATGATATCATTTGATATTCATATTTTATGTTTTATGTTTTATGTTTCAGACATAACTTATTTGCGTTTAAGTTTTATGTTTCAGACTTGAGTTGTAAACTTTAGTTTAAAGTATATTTTGAATCTTGATATAATATGTCATATGATATCTTAAACTTTATTTTCATTGTACATTGTTAGTAGTTACATTAATGATTATATAGTTACAAACTTACAAACTTACATGCATGATTGTATGATGTATGTTTTAACTTTTAACT
The DNA here is from genome assembly GCA_034641835.2 of Pinus albicaulis. NCBI lineage: Eukaryota > Viridiplantae > Streptophyta > Pinopsida > Pinales > Pinaceae > Pinus > Pinus albicaulis. The sequence goes on from CM076575.1 coordinate 980,712,092, forward strand.
TTTAAATTTGTTTCAATTATTTGATTCATCATTCATCGATTTGTAATTTTATCATTTATGATTTATCTTTCATGATGCAAGTGTATGATGACTGTATATACATTCCTTGCAAAAATATAGTTACATTATAAATATTAAATTTTATAATTTTTATGACCCCGACGTCCCCCCACATTTCCTGAAAATTGGTAGGAAGCTTTTGCATAGGCCGCTCCCGTGCTCCCTCGCCCCCTCGCTCCCACCTCCAGGGGACTTGGTGGAACACTGATTTTAAGTTTGTTTTGTAGTCTTTGGGTGATAGTAACTCATGAACTAGTTTACCAATGTGTAACAATCATATTTCAAGAATAAAGTTGTGATTTTTTTATATTATTATTATTATCTATTAGCTACGAGTATTGACACCTAATGCCTGGAATTTTGACATCTTGATAGCATGGATAATTTCGAAAATGTTTCTAGTAATGTTAACATAATAACTATCATTACGTGTATTCACTTTTGTCACCATAATAGACCTGTGATATGGACTCATCACACAACTTCATATGCTACGTCCCAACAAGTTCAAACTGGTTGAACCTACCTCATAGTGTGGTTATTAAGGACAAGTTGCTTGGTATATAACTCGATAGCATAGACCGCGTTGCAGTTTTAAAAATAATCCTCAAGTGTCAAAAACACTTCACAATATGTTCTACTATAAAGCCTTTTGGGATACCTGAAATAATATATGTATCATTGATGACTTTTAAAGTATGAGAAGATCCAGAGGGAAAGGAAATCAATGGAAGAGTGATCCACCAATGAGAACCTAGAATTTAGCATCAGATGAGTTAGAGTCTAGGAAATTGAAACCCTATAATTTTAATTAGTGATGAAGGAAATCACATAGGTAATTATATTTTCATGTAGAATAATCTGTTAATTCAAATTTAAACTACATAATATGAAAGGCATACCATAAATTTTTCCACGTAAGTCCAAACAACCTATAAAAAGGGAAAAACTTCTTTTTCCATGGGAAATAATTTACCTTTCCTTTTTCACGATAATCTAAATCACAAAAAATATGAACTATACTGCACACATTCTTAGATAATGTGAAAGTGGAAAAGGAATACCCTACAGAAGTGATGCACACATGTACATTTGAACACTAATAGATTTTTGTAGTTGAAATGCAATGCTTGTTTTCATTTAAGTGTAGGGTTTTTAAAGTAGGGAGAAATAATGGCTGCCAAATTAATAAGCGTTTCTTTGGGAAAAATTTAAATCTTGTATTGGGTGATGAAGATAATAGAGGGCATTGAATATTTATTCTTGACATCTAGAGAGAACCCTACAACCTAACACAATCCAATGGAATTGACCAAAAAAACCCAAATAGAGTCAACCCTACTATAGAAGGAAGGGCCTGCAGTAAGAACTTACCATTTTGCAAGAGCTAAGGACGAATGCTGTTCTGCAAGAGCTGAGGGTGAACGCTGAGTGCGAATGCTAAGGGAAAATGCTGTTTTTCAAGAGCTGAGGGCGAATGCTGTTCTGAAAGAGCTGAGGGAAAATGCTGTTCTGCAAGAGCTGAGGGCGAATGCTATTCTACAAGAGCTCAGGGCGAATGCTGAGGACGAATGCTGTTCTGCAAGAGCTGAGGGCGAATGCTGTTCTACAAGAGCAGAGAGCGAATGCGCGTGTGATATCAGACGTTAATGTAGCACACATGTACATTTGAACATTAATAGATTTTTGTAGTTGAAATGCAATGCTTGTTTTCATTTAAATGTAGAGTTTTTAAAGCAGGGAGAAATAATGGCTGCCAAATTAATAAGCGTTTCTTTGGGAAAATTTTAAATCTTGTATTGGGTGATGAAGATAATAGAGGGTATTGAATCTTGATTCTTGACATCTAGATAGAACCCTACAGCCTAACACAATCCAATGGAATTGACCAGAAAAACCCAAATAGAGTCAACCCTATTATAGGAGGAAGGGCCTGCAGTAAGAACTTACCATTTTGCAAGAGCTAAGGGCAAATGCTGTTCTGCAAGAGCTGAGGGTGAACGCTGAGGGTGAATGCTGAGGGCAAATGCTGTTCTACAAGAGCTGAGGGCGAATGCTGAGGGAAAAATTTGTTCTGCAAGAGCTGAGGGCAAATGCTGTTCTACAAGAGCGGAGGGCGAATGCGCACGTCATATCAGACGTTAATGTAGCTATTGCGATGGATACGAAACAGTAAAATCATTTTTATGTAGCGCGCATATAAGTTTTGAATTTTTATGTAGCGCACATATAAGTTTCATATTTTTATGTAGCTCGCATATAAGTGTCGTTATACCGACGGCGGAAAAAGCGTCGCTATTGCGAGGGGTGCCTCCAAACGTCGCAATGGTGACACCTAGACATTGTGTCGCACTTGCGACGATTGGAGTCGTCTCAATAGCGACACTTTGGGCCATAGTGTCGCAATTGCGACGTCTTCCTCCAAACGTCGCAATTGAGACACTTTTCTAAGTGTCGGTATTGCGACACTTTTCTATAAACGTCGGTATAGCGACGGTTTTGGGTGGGATGGAAAAAATTTGGGGAAATTTCTGACATTTGGTCAAAAGCATCGGAACCAAGTGTCGGAATTTCCTACAAATGCAGTAGTCCTCTGATACCATGTAGAAACTTTGTGATATAATTACAACGACTCAATTTTTTTTAATCTAAATCAAGAGACATAATTCTACTCTACTACTTTGTAAAAGTTAATTCACACTTTAAAGCAACATTCACAAACTTATTATAATAAAAACACCACATGCACAATGATTTATAAGGGAAATAAATTTCTAAAAACCCCTTAAGCATGCTTGCATTAATCATATGAATAGATAATGCATTACAATTACTTGCTTTCTCTGAGCTCAACCTGCAAGTGAATAACCTTTCTCTCTTCTCAATGATATGCTCTAAAATAAGCCTAGTCAATTTATGACTCTGATTGAGCCCCTATTTCCTTGCACAATTCGTAAGGAATTAAGCTGCTATTTTAAGGAATTTTCCTCCAATTGGTTGTGCAATTCCTAAGATTATATCTCTGAATGCATGCAACACTTGTACACTCAATACTAGTCTACAATTGATGTTACACTCCCTTGGAATCTCCACCACAACCGGAGAACTATAATTCTCTGCATGTAGTAGCTATTTTTGGTTGATTTATCATTTAATTAGATTATCACTGAGTTAGGCTGCTATCCCACTGCACAAGTGACCTTCAATTAGTTCTACCCAGAATTAGAACTACTTGAACTGAATACAACTGGAAATAAATGAACTCGATTGCTACAAATTAGAAATCACACATGCATAAATGAACTCCAAGCCCTATAAATCAAATTTATTGAGATAATTGAGTGACAAGAGCCATGTCACCTCAGTTAACTATATCCAAGTTATATGCATATGTGGAAAGTCAAATTTTCTCAATTTGACCAAGGTAAAGTCAAATGAAAATTTCTTGCTACACTTCTCAACAGATACATGGGTTACATCCACTGTAATCACTAATTATCTAGGTAAGTAGTCTTGACATGGGATCTTGTTAGGTCCCCATATTACTAGTCTAGTTCCTTATCCTTATTAGTGTAGCCCCCTTATTTTTATTGTTGTACCCCTGTAACCCCCATATTGTTATTATTGTTCACTTACATTATTATTGTTAGGTCAGCTAGGATTATATTTTGACCCCATGGACCCCTATATATAGAAGGAGGTTTTTTCATTTGTATCATCCAAGAATTATTCATTTATGTAATGTATTGGAGGTTTCCCCCTCAGAAGTGGCTGATTTCTAAGGCATTTATCTCTCTTTTCTTCTATTTTTGGAGTTGGTTTCGTAACATTTGGTATCAGAGCTTTGGATTCTAGGGTTTCGCTACTCCAAGCAATTCATCGTGGAATTTTTGCTATAATTTTTTTTCTACGAAGGTTCAGAAAATGAAATTTTTCTAGAGAAAAGAAGAAATCCTGAGGAACATCGTGTACAAATTTCAGATCTTGGTTCACAATATTTTCAGAGATATGATTTGTGGAAGTCATGGATTTTTCAAGCTCCCGAATTTCATATAAACATGTCATCGTGGAATTTTCACTATAATGTTTTATTCTACAAAGTTTCAGAAGATGAATTTTTTACAGAGAGAAGTTGAAATCTGGAGGAGCTGACTGTAAAAATTTCAGATCTTGGTTCGCAATAATTTCAGAGATATGATCTGTGGAAGTTAGGGTTTGTTCAGGATCCTAAATTTCATCTCAAAGAGGTGACCTTGAGAAAATTGTCATAACTCTCTCTTTGAGCATCGGATTCAAATTCTGTAAAAAGCGGCCACAAGTAAATAGACTATAGCTTCCTGTCTATCAATTTTAGAGCTGAAGGAGGAAACATTGAGATGTGGAATGATATACAAGTGTGCTATACTGAACCAATCCATAATTAGGTAATTGTGGGAGATTCAGAATAAATTTGCCTTGATGTATCCAAATCAGGTCAAAACTGTGGAATTTGAAAGAATATTCAAAGGGCTACTATAGAACCAAATTTCAGATATTGAAGATCCTCAATTACAAATATCATCCAGTTTCAATTTCAAGCTCCTCAAAAGAAAGAAAAAGGTGTGTATTTTTTTTCAAATTGCATAAGTCTTGTTTGAAAAATCAATTTCAAGTGATTCCAAGGGCCTATTGAGCATACATATTAGTACTGGCTTCCAAAATTCCCCCTAAAAATAATTCAACACCCATTAAGCCCTCATAATACTTTGCTATGACTCATGAAGATGAAGAATTGCAACATGATCTATCAAAATTACAAGAGCAAGTGCACCAAATTTCACTCTCGCAAAGAGCAACAAAAAATGAAATAGAAGTTTTGAAGAAAGGCATGGAGGTGAAGATGAATGGTTTGAAGAATAATACGGATGGTTTCAAAAATAATATGGATTGTTTGAAGAAAGGCATGGAAGCTAAGATGGATGACATGGAAGAAAAAATGAAAGACAACATGGAAAACATGAAGAATGATTTAAAAGCACGCATGGAAGGTTTGAAAAAGTTGATACAATAAATGTTTTCTAATGGCGAAAAGATAGTAGAGGAAACCCATGATGAGAACAAAATAAATGTTACTCATTATTTCATAAACTCTAATGTTGGATGGAAGAACCACCATATTCCAAATATGGATATGAGAAAGTTTGATGGTAAGGATCTCGTAACATGGATACTATAGATGGAGCAATATTTTGATCTCAATAATGTGAAAAACACACAAAAGGTATGCATTGCAACATTACATTTAGAACAAAATACATTTGTATGGTATCGATGGTTTTTCTCCCATAAAAAATTTTTTAGTTGGTCAATTTTTACGGAGGAAATGATAGCACATTATGAGGATACAAAGAGCAACACCTTCTTTAGCCAATTGATAAATCTAAAACAAAAGGGTTCAGTGGTGGAGCACATTGAGGACTTCCAAAAATTGAATATAAGGGTAAGTGATATTCCAAAGGAACACATTATTGATGTCTTCATCGAGACTTTAAAGGATAACATCCAACATGAAGTTCACGTTTGGGAACCCGATTCATTTGAGAAGGCATTTAGGTCGGCAAGAAAAATTGAATGTAAAATTATGGTGACAAGGAAGCCTACCACTCACATATATAAATATGGAAGTGTTGCTACTCCTAGACTTCCACAACCTACAAGGTTGACACCACAAAAATTGGAAGAAAAAAAAGCAAAATGGATTTGCTATAGTTGTGATGTCAAATACACTAAAGGTCATAAGTGTGATGAGAAGAAATTATTTTACATATATTGTGAAGAGGCGGAAGAAAATGAACAATAACTTTAAAAGAAGAGGATATACACTAGGAACCAACCCTAGAAGAAGAAGAAATGAGTCCGACCATATCGTGTAATGCATTGGAAGGAATTACCACTTTTCAAACTTTGAAGATAGAAGGAAATATCAAGAAGCAAAAGGTAATAGTGTTGATTGATTCTGGTAGTACCCATAATTTTATTCATTTTAAGGTAGCCAAGGAATTGAATATTTTCCTATACCCAGCACCAAAATGTCAACTAATGGTTGAAAATTGAGGAACTATAACTTTCTCTGGAAAATGCCATAATATCAAGCTAACCATGGGGGAATATGTATTGAATATTCCAATGCTTTCCATTCCAATGGGAGGTGTTGATGTTGTACTAGGAGTACAATGGTTACAATCTTTGGGGATGGTAGATTTTAATTTTCAAGAACTTTTTTTCAAAAAAAATTCCGAAGGAAAGGAAATCGAATTACAAGGTATTGCAGGGAAGTCAAGAAAGATAATAATCTCTAATGTCACGATAAATATTTTGAAGAAAGAAAAATGAGGTGTAATTTCACAATTATGCTCACTAGAAGTTCCAACATCAAAAACATCTATTTCTCCAGATATCCAAAAAGTCTTGGAAAATCATTCCAAGGTGTTTGAAACTCCCAAAGGAATCCCACCAATTCATGATCATGATCATGGTATTCATTTGATTCCAGGAAGTGTTCCTCCAAACAACAACCCTTATAGATATCCTCATGTGCAAAAGAGTGAAATTGAATGTATGATTGCAGAATGTTAGAGGCTAGTATAATTCAACCTATTCAAAGTTATTTCTCTGCTCCAGTAATATTGGTGCACAAGAAGGATGGATCATGGTGCATGTGTCTGATTATAGGGAGCTCAATAAGCTCACTATTAAAGATGAATTTCCCGTTCCTTTGATTGATGAATTATTGGATGAATTATATGGAACAATTTATTTTACCAAGTTGGATCTTCGTTCAGGGTATCATCAAATTAGAATGAAGACTAAAGATATTCTGAAAGCAACATTTCAAACTCATGAGGGTCAATATGAATTTTTGGTCATGCCTTTTAGCCTCACCAATGCATCTTCTACATTTCAAGGGTTGATGAATTCTATTTTCAAACCCTTCCTTAGAAAATTTGTGCTAGTATTTTTTGATGACATGCTAATCTACAGAAGGCCTTGGAAGGATCATGCTCAACATGTTGAGAGGGTGCACAAACTATTGGAGGAGAAAAATTTATATGCAAAAAGATCCAAATGTTTCTTTGGAGTACAATAGGTGGAATATCTAGATCATATTTTATCCCACGAGGGTGTTAAGGTAGAACCTAACAAAATTAAAGCCATTAAGGAATGGAAAGTCCCCACAACCATAAAGCAGTTGTGAGGATTTCTTGGGTTAATAGGGTATTATCGCAAGTTTGTTAAGAATTATGGGAGAATAGCAACACCTCTAACAACATTATTGAAGAAATATGAATTTTCATGGAATCCTGAAGCAACTAAGGCATTTGAACATCTTAAAGAGGCAATGTGCCTAGCACCGGTCTTAGCTATGCCAAACTTCACAAAAACCTTTATTGTGGAATGTGATGCCTCAAGAAATGGAATTGGTATTGTTTTAATGCAAGAAGGAAGACCCATTTCTTTTGAACATCATCCAATCAAAGGAAAGTATTTACAGAAAGCTATTTATGAGAAGGAAATGTTGGAAATAATACATGCACTAAAGAAATGGTGAGCTTACCTAATGGGAAGGCAATTCAAGGTAAAAAATTATCATTATAGTCTTAATTTTTTTTTGGAAAAAAGGCTATCTTCAGAAGAGAAGAAAAAATGGGTCACAAAGATGTTGGGTTATGACTTTGAAATCATCTACAAAAACGGGAAGCTAAATGTTGTTGTAGATGCACTCTCAAGAAAGGATGAAGAGGTGGAAGCATTGCTTTGTGACATTTCTATTATCCAACCAGATTGGTTAACCGAAGCAGGGGATGAATGGAAGAAGGATGAAGATTTTGGAAATGTTTTCATTGATGGAAAAGGAATTGGCAAAGAAGGAGCAGAGAAAATCAAGGTAGCAGAGAACAAAGGTCAGCAGAAAAGAACATAGGAAGAGTGCATTTACAGAGAGCAGTACCAGTTAAGGAGCAGAGACAATTGACCTTAGTAGGAAGGATATTTATATTTGAATCCCTGTGGATTTAATTCATGTGTGAACATATGTATGCATCCTGATGGAGGATAATTGAAATCCATGATAAGTGAGAAACCCTGTGAGGGGGATTGATCTCAGTATTGTCTGTACCTTTATTGAATTGAGAAAGTGTAATATATGAACATGTTCTTGATGAAGGAATTGTGAATCCCTGCAACCGACACGGAACTCGGTGACTGAATTATGTGAGTATAGGTCATCGAAATTTTTGGAATTACGGATGGAACCTGGAAGGGAAGTGGTGGATCATAACAAAAAGAAGCGCAACGAAACCTGGAATAGAAGGGCGGAACCACGAAGGAGGAAAAATACAGGCGGTTTCCAGTTTTCATCGCACCTCTTTCGATGGGCAAGCAGTATTCAAGAGGTTTGGATCGATTCCATAGAATGGGTGACACGTGTCCCTGTATGACTCCACAAAACCGCTTGTCACTGCGCGCCATCGCACGTTATTGTTTGACCCAGGATGCCCAGCGAAATTGTTGAGCGTCGTTGATCTGGGAAGGAGTCATTGGACAGTGATCGCTTGATGAAGATGTGCGAAGATTAACCAAAGTACAGAATGGGAATTTGATTGGGTAGCTGATCATATATGTGGGCCCAGTTTAAATTATATTAATTGGGCCTTTTTAAATTAATATTTGTTGGTTTAACCAAGGTTGTTTAAATTAAACATAAATTATGACGAAAAGCGATTGGGCCATCATTTTTACTCCAAAGTTGGTGGAACATATAAACCTGGGGGTCGACATATGAAGGTCTACAAAGTATGCTGAGGGTTTTTCATTACTAAAGGAGAAATTTGGATTAATATCTCAATCTCAAATTGAGATATTAAAAAGCCTTAGATTAATTATCTAATTGCCAAAACCAAGGAAATAAAACAATGAGAAATTGTTTGGGGGCTTGGGTAGACCCCACTGGATTATCTAATTGATCTCGTCTAGGAATACCATCAGCGGTTGGATGGTATTGAATCATGGTATTAATAAAGGCAAAACTATATAAGGAGAAGTGCATTATGGTTCATGGTGTGCATGCATAAGGGTTGTTAATGAATAAATCTCTTTAAGAGATATCTGCATGATTGAACTCTGTTTTCTGAAAAAGCTGAATCTATGATGCACCTATGGAGTTGATGAAGGTTCAAGACCTCTAGATCGAGAAAATAATGAATCTCTTGGAATATCTGCAAGGAAAAAATGAAGACCTAACACAAGTCTGATGAAGAAATTGAAGAAATGTGGAGGATCTGAGGATTGAAGAGGAAGCTTTCTACCAGTATAAGCTGGTGTTCAAATCAGGGGGTTGTAGCTCCCTTCCAATAGTGACTGGAGAACGAGATAAGGTTGTAGCCTTCTACAGGTGGGTGCCTGCGTGCTGGTATAAGTCTGCGCCAGCACTAAAATTGTAAGAAGTTTTCTTTATAATAAATATTGAAGACAAAGACGACAGTAGCAGTGGTTTTCTCCCAAATTGGGTTTCCACCTTAAATACTGGTGTTCATGTGTGTTGCTTATGTGTGATGGTTCATTCTGTTATTACTGCACATGCTTACGACCTACTAATCTTCTAATGAATGAATGATGCAATAATTTATGTAAAGAATTAAATGCATAAAAATATTTCTGATAAAATTTTTTTAGTCAGCTCTAAATACTGATTCACCCCCCCTCTCAGTATTTTTCCTAACAATTGGTATCAGAGCAGGTCCTTTTGAAAAGGCTTAACCACTAGAAGGAAGATCAAACAAGATGAGAAATCAAGATGGAACATCTTCTATCAAACCTCTGCTCTTCAACGAAAGTAATTTAATCTTCTGGAAAACAAGGATGAGATATTATCTACAGTCTTTGGGAGTAGATGTATGGGATATTATTGAAAAAGGATATCAATATCCAGCGACAATACCAACAGATTCAACGAAAAGAAAAAATTATGAAACAAATGCAAAGGATGTCAATGCTCTATTGGGAAGTTTAACTAAATCAGAATTTGTCAAAGTCATGCAGCTGGATACAGCAAAGGCAATATGGGACAAAATCATTCTAAGTTATGAAGGTGATGCAAAGGTAAAAAGTGCTAAACTCCAAACTCTCAGAATTCAATGTGAGAATCTAAAAATGCATAATGAGGAGAGCATTGCCAATTTATTTTTACGTCTTGATGATATCGTAAATCATATGAGAAATCTGGCAGAAACAATAATTGAATCAACTTTGGTTGAGAATGTTTTAAGATCACTAATGAAAAAATTTTAGTCAAAAGTTTCTGCTCTTGAAGAAAAGCAGGATCTTCAAAATCTTATTGTGGTGCAACTTCATGGCATACTAACTGCATATGAAATGAGAAGAGGAGGACCATCTGAAGTCAAAGAAGCCGTCTTTAGAGCCTCTACAAAAGGGAAGGAAGTACAAGAGACAGAAGGATCAGGGTATATCTCAGAAGAGGATGAGGTAAATTTTGTAAAGAAACTCCAACTCGGTACAGGATGGTTTAGAGGTAAGCTTCCTTTCAAATGTTTTGCTTGTGGAAGAGTTGGTCATTATGCTGCTAAGTGTCCTCACAAAGAAACACATGAAAAAGGAAAGGACGTAGCAAGAAGGAATAAGAATCGGTTTAGCACTAGAAAAAGTTACTATACTCATGAAGACAATGATGGGTTATCAGACAGTGAGGAAGAATGTGAACAAGATCTTAGAGTTCTCATGGCATTTGAAAAGGAGTCTAGAGAAGAAAAGGATACTTTTATGGATGCTTTAGAGGACAATGATTTTTTTGATGAAATCAATCAACTCAAAATATGCTTAGAAGAAAGTAAAATAACCATAGAGACTCTGAAAAACCAGCTTCAAGAAAAGGAGAAACATAATGAGAAATTAGAATGTAAAATAGTAAGTCTAAGAAAAGAAATTGAGAAAGTAAAGACTTTGAATCTTAGATTTGATAAAGGATCTGAAACCTTAGATGATATTATCAAGATAGAACGTTCTCCTCTTCTAAAGATAGGTCTTGGATATATCGAAGAATCTTCTCATGCTTCAGCACCAAATCATCTAAAAGTAGCTATAGCCAATACACAACATTCTGCACCTCAGCAAGAGAGTAAAGAATCTCTACAGATAAGGCATGACCATCTCAATTCAAAGAACACTAACAGGAGTACCTTTCAAAGAAACACCAATCAACGGGTAAATTAAAGTAGAAGATTTCATGATCACATAAATTTCTTCTTCAATGGACAATGTTTCTCATGTCACAATTTTCGTCATAAAGTTGTTCAATGTGTTGCATATAAAACCATCATGACAAGAGAAGAAAGAAAGAAAATGATTGATATTGGAACAAAGAAGAATACATATAACAACTTTTATCCTCTTCAAAATGAAGTTGAATGTGCTTATTGCAATAACTTTGGTCATGAAGAATCTGAATGCAGGAGCAAAGTTCACCCAAAAGAGCATTTTCCTTCAAACTCCAAAGTGTGGAAGAAGAAGGAATTACAGGTTGAAAATTGTGGCATAGCTTTATTTGCAGAAGGTGAAGAAAATCAATGGTACATTAATAGTGGATGCTCAAAACACATGACAGGTGACAAAGATAAACTTCTTGCATATAGTTCTCTAGAAAAGGAAAAGAATGTTACATTTGGAAATGATACTCCTGCTGTCATTAAGGGAAAAGGGTCTATTTTTCTAAAAGAAAAAGTGAAAGCTAATAATGTCATGTATGTGGATGGATTAAAGCATAACCTGTTAAGTGTAAGTCAGATGTGTGATCAAGGAACTGAAGTTGTCTTTAGTTCAAAAGAATGTGTGGTGCGTGATCTTGATACAGGAAAACAATTATAAAAGGAAACAGAACTCCAAGCAACCTGTATGTACTGAAGAACTGAAAAGAACAATGTCACTTGAGTAAATCTTCAGAAAACTGGCTATGGCATAGAAGGTTGGGGCATCTAAGCTTCTCTCAAATCAACAAATCAAGCAGACTCAAATCAGTTCGTGATCTTCCCAATATTTCTCTACCTGAAAGTATCATATGCAAATATTGCCAATTTGGTAAGCAAACCAGAGTGCAATTTAATGCTAAGGAAGGATCATCAAGTAAGCCTCTTGAACTCATTCATACTGACATATGTGGACTTATGAAGAAAAATTCACCACGTGGTGAACAATACTATATCTTATTTATTAATGATTTCTCTCGAATGTGTTGGATTGGGTTGATTAAACACAAAGATGAAGAATTTGAGAAATTTCAGATCTTCAAAGCAATGGTTGAAAATGAATTAGATCTAAAAATAAAGTGTCTTAGATCTGATCGAGGAGGAGAATATACATCAGATGAATTCCTTGAATTTTGTGAACAACATGGCAGAAAAAGATAGTTTTCTGTAGCTGGCACTCCACAACAAAATGCCGTAGCAGAAAGAATGAATAGAACAATTCAACAAATGGCTAGAGCTATGCTTGATGATTTCGGAACACCTGACACATTTTGGGGAGAGGCAGCACATACAACAGTAAATATTCTTAACAAGGCACATGTTCATGTAAATAATGATAAAAATCCATATGAACTATGGTATGGAAATCCTCCCACTGTGAAGCACTTTAGAGTTTTTGGGAGCAAATGCTTTATAAAAAATAATGATGAAAAAATTGGCAAGTTTGAACCTAGAGCAGATGAAGGAATATTTCTTGGTTAGTCCTCTAGGAGTAGGGCATATAAATGTTACAATAAAAGACTTCGAAAGATTTTTGAATGTATAGATGTTGTTATTGATGAGTCTCCTGCTGCTCTAAAAGAAGAAAAACAAACAACAAATGAAGACGATGATGATGACATATATCCTTCTACATCAAATAGGAATGATATAGACAGTGAACCCAATGAAGAACCTAAAGATGATTTATCTGAAAAGGCTCCATGCAAATATGTTCAAAAGAATCATCCAGAATCTCAAATTTTGGGAGAAAAGGGAGCAGGTGTACAAACAAGAAGGACTCTTGTGGGATATTCTAGTTACCTGGCATTTCTATCCACTATTGAATCACAAAATGTCAATCAAGCCAGCAAAGATGAATGTTGGATTCAAGCCATGAATGAAGAACTTGATAAAATTGAAAAGAATCACACTTGGGAATTAGTACCAAGACCTCATGACAAAAATGTCATTGGAACTAAATGGATATTCAAAAATAAGTTAAATGAGAATGGGGATGTTATAAGAAATAAAGCTAGACTTGTTTGCAAGGGGTATGCTTAACAAGAAGGTATAGAATTTGAAGAAACTTTTGCCCCTGTAGCTAGAATTGAAGCCATAAGAATGTTTCTTGCTTTTTCAAGCTTCCAACAAATCAAAGTTTATCAAATGGATGTTAAATATGATTTTCTCAATGGTGATCTAGAAGAAGAAGTCTATATAGAACAACCTGAAGGATTCATTTTTGGAAATGATGAAAATCTTGTTTGTAGACTTAAAAAGGCTCTATATGGTCTCAAACAAGCTCCAAGGGCATGGTACTATCTTCTTGACAAATATTTCCATCAACAAGGATTTTCTAAGGGGTCTGCTAATAGGAACTTATACATAAAAACTGAAAATGATAAACTACTGATTGTGTTTGTATATGTTGATGATATCATTTTTGGAAGTAATGAAGAGTCTATGAGTTAGAAATTTTCTTCTGATATGCAGCAAGAATTTGAAATGTCTTTACTTGGGGAACTAACATTCTTTCTTGGCTTGCAAGTGCAACAAACAACAGATGGAATATTCTTATAACAAGCAAAATATCTTAAGAAAATCTTGAAAAAGTATGGCATGGAAGATTGCAAACCTGTAAGTACACCAATGATAACCGAATGTAATCTCAGTTCTAATGATGATTCCCCCACGGTGAATCAACCAGAATACAAATCTATGATAGGAAGTCTACTTTATCTCACTGGGACAAGACCAGACATTATGCATGCAGTTGGGATTGCTGGACAATTCCAAGCTAATCCAAAAGAGTCTCACCTTCAGGCTGTGAAAAGAATATTCAAATATCTACAAGGAACTCAAGACTTTGGACTATGGTATCCAAAGAATGCTGATCTTACTCTTCATGCTTATATTGATGTAGATTGGGCTGGAAATGTTGATGATCGGAAAAGCACTAGTGGTGGTGCATTCTATATGGGGCCTGGGTTAGTATCTTGGTTCAGCAAGAAGAAAATCTCTATTGCCTTATCTATAGCAGAAGCAGAATATGTGGCTGGCACATCATGTTGCACTCAACTTCTTTGGATGATGCAAACCTTACAAGACATTTAAATCAAATGTTCACCTCCTATCTCCATTATGTGTGATAATACAAGTGCCATCAGTATCTCAAAGAATCTAGTCATGCATTCCAATACCAAGCACATTCCCATCAAGTATCACTTCTTACGTGAACAAGTGCTTGAAAAAAAGGTGAAGTTGGAGTATGTTCCCTCCAAAGAACAAGTTGCTGATATATTTACCAAACCTTTACCTAGGGAAGCGTTCAAATATCTCAGACAGAAGCTTAGAATAGTCTCTACCATGCAAAAGATCAGATCTTCTTAAAATTCAAAAGATTAAATTGGATACGCTCCTATTGAAAGTGCTCAGGAAGCACAAGCTAAGGGGGAGCATTGGTCATGTGGCAAGGATGCATGGTTGGCATTCGAAATTATTTGTTGTAATCTGATCTCATGATTAAGGATCTTTGATCTTGTGTGTATAAGTCATTGAATATTATGATACAGCATGATCTCAGGGGGAGCATGGTATTGTCGGTACAAAGGGTATGGTACACGATCCTGATCTATCCTTTGCCATTGATATCAAAGGGGGAGGAAAAGAAAAAAAGGGGACTTCTATAAGACAAACAGAGGAAGAGTATTGCCATCAATGCCAAAGGGGGAGATTGTTGGAAATGTTGTCATTGATGGCAAAGGAATTGGCAAAGAAGGAGCAGAGAAAAACAATGTAGCAGAGAACAAAGGTCAACAGACAAGAACAGAGGAAGAGTGCATTTACAGAGAGCAGTATCAGTTAAGGAGCAGAGACAATTGAACTCACTAGGAAGGATACTTATATTTGAATCCCCGTGGATTTAATTCATGTGTGAACATATGTATGCATCCTGATGGAGGATAATTGAAATCCATGATAAGTGAGAAACCCTATGAGGGGGATTGATCTCGATATTGTCTGTACCTTTATTGAATTGAGCAAGTGTAATATATGAACGTGTTCTTGATGAAGGAATTGTGAATCCCTGCAACCAACACGGAACTCAGTGACAAAATTATGTGAGTATAGGTCGTCGAACTTTTCAGAATTACGGACGGAACCTGGAAGGGAAGTGGTGGATCATAAGAAAAGGAAGCGTGACGGAACCTGGAGTAGAAGGGCGGAACCACGAAGGCGGAACAATACAGGCGGTTTCCATTTTTCATCGCACCGCTTTTGATGGGCAAGCAGTATTCAAGAGGTTGCAAGCGATTACATAGAACGGGTGACACGCGTCCCTGTATGATCCACAAAATCGCTTGTCACTGCGTGCCATTGCGTGTTATTTTTCGACCCAGGATGCCCAGCGAAATTGTTGAGCGCCATTGATTTGGGAAGGAGTCATCGGACGGTGATCGCTTGATGAAGATGTGCGAAGATTAACCAAAGTATGGAACGGGAATTTGATTGGGTCGCTGATCATATATGTGGGCCCAGTTTAAATTATATTAATTGGGCCTTTTCAAATTAATATTTTCGGGTTTAACCAAGGTTGTTTAAATTAAACATAAATTATGACGAAAAGCGATTGGGCCATCATTTTTACTCCAAAGTTGGTGGAACGTATAAACCTGGGGGTCGACATATGAAGGTCTATGAAGTATGCTGAGGGTTTTTCATTACTAAAGGATAAATTTGGATTAATATCTCAATCTCAGATTGAGATATTAAAAATCCTTAGATTAATTATCTAATTTCCAAAACCAAGGAAAACAATGAGAAATTGTTTGGGGGCTTGGGTAGACCCCGCCGGATTATCTAATTGATCCCGTCCGGGAATACCATCAGCGGTTGGATGGTATTAACTCATGGTATTAATAAAGGCAAAACTATATAAGGAGAAGTGCATTATGGTTCATGGTGTGCATGCATAAGGGTTGTTAATGAATAAATATCTTCAATAGATATCTGCATGATTGAACTCTGTTTTTTGAAAAATCTGAATCTATGAGGCACCTTTGGAGTTGATGAAGGTTCAAGACCTCTAGATTGAGAAAATGATGAATCTCTAGGAAGATCTGCAAGGAAATAATGAAGACCTGACACAAGTCTGATGAAGAAATTGAAGAAATGTGGTGGATCTGAGGATTGAAGTGGAAGATTTCTACCAGTATAAGTTGGTGTTAAAATCAGGGGGTTGGAGCTCCCTTCCAGTAGTGACTAGAGAACGATAGAAGGTTGTAGCCTTCTGCAGGTGGGTGCCTGCGTGCTGGTATAAGTCTGCGCCAGCACTAAAATTGTAAGAATTTTTCTTTATAATAAATATTGAAGACAGAGACGACAACAGCGGTGGTTTTATCCCAAATTGGGTTTCCATCTTAAATACTGGTGTTCATGTGTGTTGCTTATGTGTGATGGTTCATTCTGTTATTACTGCACATGCTTACGGCCTACTAATCTTCTGATGAATGAATGATGCAATAATTTATGTAAAGAATTAAATGCATAAAAATATTTCTGATAAAAAGTTTACAGTTAGCTCTAAATACTGATTCACCCCCCCCCCTCTCAGTATTTTTCCTAACAGAAGAAGTGTGGACACTCATTAAAAAGTTGAAGAAAGACCCTAGTACATCTGATACATTTAGTTGGAAAACTGATTCCTTATTGTACAAAGATCACTTATATATTTGAAATAATCCCCAACTAAAACAGAATATTATTTTGGAATTGCAAACTTCTCCTTTAGGAGGACACTTAGGATTTTAAAAAACTTACCACAGGGTGAAGAACGATTTTTTTTGGGATGGCCTTAAATCCGATATTCAAAATTTTGTGGAAAAATATTTAGTTTTCCAGAAAAATAAAGTTGAGACAAATAAGACCTCGAGTCTTCTACAACCTTTATTGATGGCAGGCCTACTTACTAAACCCACATTATCACTTTCAATGCATATAAAAATGCATCCCAAAATTTGGCCCGAATAAATCTCAAGTCTACATATAAAATGCACTCCAAATGTTGTATTACAACTGTACCCATAGTGGAAACTCAAAATATCATGCGGAAGCTTCTTTGAATACCTCTAAGGTTGTAACCCACTTTATAAATAATTGGACCAATGTTCGAACCTTGGGTTAAACTCTTCTTATGACTATTCATTTTAACATTGTAATAATACAACTATTCCAAAGTTATAGTCCTCGCCTCATCTCATGGACTAATCAATTAAATATCTGCTTTATCACTCATATTTCCACCGTTCATAAGTCTAACTGTGACAGAACTTATATAATAGGTCACGTTACATTGCGTGTGCCTTCATTAAAATGAACGTCGGGCCACACAACATATTAAAATGATTTCATTCTAAAGTTCGAACCATTTAAATTTGAACTACCACTAATTCAATTAACATTCGACCCTCACAACCGATAATAAAATCCCAAACTTTAAGTAACACTCGGTCCCATAGGGTTCTTGCCTTTTTAATTGACGGTTGTAGTATTATCGCTTCCACTTTGATAAATCAATGGTGGTTGCGTAACTAAAGTGCTCGAGATCTAATCCTCCAAATTCGCGCGACGAACTGGGCCCCAGCCTTAACTCTCCCTTTACATCCGACAGTTGAGACATCGTTGCATCAGCTTCGGTGATCCAATGGGCATAACGAAGTTTTGCATTTTTTTATCGTCCCAACGTTAATACTCCAAAAAAATGTGATAAAAGTGGTTTTAGACTTAACACTTTTGTCACGTGTCAGGCAGAGACCTCTATCGCGTTTTTTTTCACGATTCAGCTTACCATTTTTAATTTACGTGAAATCCACTCCTGGATTTCAAAACCCGCTTTCAATGTTCATGCAAGGTTCCGCTTCTCTCTATGCTCGAGGTTCTGCACCCTTCCATTTAATAAGGTTCCTCCACATTATAAACTCAATACGACCTTACTCCTTGTTTACGCATAGCTTATCTAGCAAACATCGCTTCTCACAAGGAATAAACACAATGATATTAACTCTTAGTACAGAGTTTTATCGCACACTGGTCTTTATATGATTTCTTATTGAAATCCAAGCTCCTTCGCACAGAAATTAAATCAATCATAGAGACAGATTGTGAAATCGATCACTCTATGATTGATTCACAGAAAATTACAATCACCACTTCAATCTTTAACACAGAGTTTTAACCATAGATAAATCAATCAATTAAAGTGCACATAATTGCAAAATAGGTTCTTTCATATACATGAAATTGCTTACAAAAATATCTGGTTCTGGCCTGATCTTCTTTTCGATGGCCCTCCTACCTCACTGCTCTACCTCACAGATCTACAGCTCTGTGCAGCTCTCTGCAGGTCTATCTATTAATGCCTTTTAGGCTTACAGTTATACAGGATGGGAATGAATCGACTCGTCTCCTACAATCATTCGACAAAACTCCTCAAATCCTAAATTTAACCTAACTCCCTAACTGCTCTGAATTGACTCTTCACATTCTAATCGACTTCTCCTGTCCTCTACTCACTTGAGGGCAGTTACAATTTTCCCTAAAATTAATCAAAATGAATTAAAACCTACTCAATTCATTACATAAGTCTAACTCCATTGAAAACTCAAAAACCCCTTAGTCTAATAAAACGTATGGAATTTGTTTTAGCCTAATGCCCCTGCATCAGACTCCCCAGGTTAAAATGATTCATGATCTCCTGATCATGTGTTTTCATCCCTGTCTTCCTGGATCCCACACTTTGTTCTGTAACTGGTCATCTGCTGCAACATTCTTCTTCTGCACTTCTCCAGGCTTCCATATTCTATTTTGTCTCTTTCCACTTGCTAAGCTTTCACAGTCTGTGACTGTCTTTCTCTTGTTGTTTCTTCTCTCCTTTCTTGCTGCTGTCCCTTTCCGAGATACCTTCTCCATCAGTTTTCTTATCAATGCAATTTCTTGATCTAATATGTCTTCTGACTACTGGTTACTGTTTCTCCTTGATTGTTAAACTTCTACTTCTGCTTCTGCTTGCTGAGTTCTTATTTGCTAAACTTTTACTGCTACTTTTTCTTACTGAGCTCCCACACTTACTGTAGCTTTAGTCCCAGCTCTAATTTCCACCCAATCATCCATACCCTGTTATTCTCTGCAATAGTGAAACTCTTCCTGATTGTCATCCATGACAATTTCTTCATTCTCTGATTTTAGTAATCCTCTAGACTGGTATTTAAATTGCCACTCTCTGTCATCATCTCTTTTCTTCTCCTAGACCAAAACTCCTTTAGTTCTTCTTTCAGTACCTGCAGTCATAAAACAAACATCAAACTTATAAAATCTCTGTGTCTCTTCCTCCTCTAGCAACATTTCAAATTGTTGCTCTAACATTTCCTCTAGAAACACTTAAATCTGTTGTTCTGCCATTTCATTCTCTTCTCTGAATGTTTTCAGCAAACAATTCAACCATCTACTTTCAAGCATTTTATCAATATGCTGCAAACTTGTTTCAGCATGTTCTTCTTCTTGTTCTTTGGAAATCCTCAGTAATTGTCCTTCGTCCTCTTGATTGATTTTGGCAATCAAATCAAGTTCTTCAAGTACCGCATTTTCATCTTCTATCAGGGTAAAACTCTGATTCTCCACTGTTGTAGCAGCCCCAAAAGTCTACCCCACAAGTTTCTCTTGGCCCATTAGACAAGCCAATTCTTCCTTGTCACCAGCAGTAACAAGTTTCTGCATATGAGACATGATAGCCTCACCTTCCTTTAGCAACCCATCTTCATTCAAGACAACTCCAAGTGGTCGAATGTCTTCTGCAGTCCCTGTCAACACAACCAACCATTCAACTTTAAAATTACAAGACCCAATGGTCTCAATTGATGATACAGTCACCAAATCTTCTTTCTGTAGTTCTAAGTCCTTTCCAAGACTTAGAAAATCTTCCGTGTCTTCATTCCTTTATATATTTACATTCTGCAATCCCCAATTTTGAAATTGAGGTTCTCTCTCTTGCATTGAATCCTGTTGATTCAGCAACTTAAATTATTCATTCCATGGATTAAAATCTTCCACAGAATTCTCCTCCTCTTTTAATTGACTGTTCAATGGTGTCAATTCATCTCCATCATCACCAGAATCTACATTCACAAAACGATTTTCAAAACAAAAATCAGAAGGCCTCAGTGCCCTTCTCTCCTCTGCCAGCATTTTAGTATGCTGTCCTGAAATTCTTTCCCTCTCTATCAGCACATCGGTATGCTGATTCGAATCCTTCAAACAATTCTCGAGACTTTTAGTTAGTCTCTCCTCTACATCATCCTTCTCAAGGATGTCTCTCTATTTTGGTTCATAAAAATGAACCTTCTCATTCTCATTCATCTCTGCCTTTACAATATGAACACCTCTTCTCTGTGTTTCTATCCTCTGCTCTGGGACACTTAACTTATGCCACAATCCTATCATCTCATCTGAGAAAACATTTTCACAATATTCACTACCTTCACAAGTCAAGTTTCCTACTGTCACTATCTCTTCATCCTCCATCAGAATAGAATTATGATCTTCCATCCCTGCAATAACTTCAGTTGTCTGTCCATCACTCTCCATTTGGCCTTTCAATAAAAGCAATTTGTCATTATCAGCATTAATAACAAATTGATCACCATCAAACATAACTGTCATGTTCCCATTGAAGCAATCTCTTTCATTAAACAAGGAATGTATGAATTCCTTCTGCTGCAGTAATTCAGTTTGATCCTCATCTGAAATATAATCATCATATGTGACTTGGAAAATTTCAGCTTCATTTGTCACAGTTTCATCATGTGAACTGTCTTCTTCAACACATGCATTCACACACAACTTGTCAGTTGTAAAAACATAAGACCTCATGGTCTCCTTTGATGAGTCAATCATCAAATCTTCTTACTGTTCCAAGTCTTCTATACACTTCTGAGATTATTCAATGGTCCTCTCTTCAGTCTCTTCAAGCTGTCCAATTGACTGCTCAAATTTTAGCTTCTGGCCATCATCACAATTTAAATCTCTTATGCTTCCAATATGTTGGAAAGAAAAACTTTCCCTCAACTGTGTACGAACATTTACAACATATCTGGCTGTCCCAATTTCTTCCTTGGTGACAACAACAGCAGCTTGTCCTTCTCCATATGTTTTTCCTGAAAACATGCAAAAATTTTCAGATGTAAGGCCCTTTGACCCCTTGGTCTCACTTGAAGCTTCATTCTTCAAGTCCTTCTCCAAGTACCCAATCATTCTGAGTATTTCCTCCAACATCTGAGCATTTATCATTTGCTCTCTCTTCTTCTATAGCCTCTGCCACTTCACCTTCTTCTTCATGAGCCAACCAACTATTTGGCTTTCTTTTATCATCAGTTCCAATTTGTTGAACTGCTCCCAGATCTCAGCTACCTCTTTACAATATTCTTCATCAATGAGTTTCCTCCTCATGCCATTTTCTTTGGCATCTTCCCTCACTCTTCTATTGTGGCCTCTCTCAGAACCTCTACAATCTCTGCTATGATTATCAATACCCATTTTCTCCTTCATGAGTTCCTCACTCATCAGCTCCACCAATCATCTGCAACAGCAAGCTCTCTTACTGCAACTTACCTCACCAATCCTTTCCTCTAGATTTGGGCATTTGACAAGTACTGGTTCTCCTTTTGCTGGAACCTTCTTAGCACTCTCTTCTGCTCTTTCTAGGCTTCACTCTGCAACTTTCAAGAACACATATGTTCTTATTTCATCCAACCTCTGTTTGGAATTCTCCAGGTTCTGCCAAACTTTCTCCTTCACTTTAGAAAGCTCTGCTGGACTCTTTCATCACTGCTCTCAAAGCTGTGATTTACCTTTGCTGAGATTCTCCTCAATTGTCTGCAATCTGCATTCTACAAAAAATATCCTCAAACCAGAGTCAAACACTGCTCATCAACTCACCTTCAGAGTTTGTTCAACACTATTTGCAATTGCTTCTGCAAATTTCTCCCAATGCTCTGCTGCACTGCACACTATCCTATCAGATTCAAATCTTATCTCTTTTTCATCACTTCATACCTGTGTTCACATCTTCAGAACAAATCCTGGCAATCTTCAAAATACTTGCCTTCAAATTCAAATTCTGGAAATCCGAATTATCAACCTCCATTGTATGTTCATTCACATTTACAATTTCTGTTAAATAGATTTAAAAACCAAATTTTCTTCATTGCTTTAAGCACATATGCATTTCAGAAATAAATTTTCAAAGAGCTATTCCAATTCTAGCTCTAATACCACATGATGTCATGCCTACTTACTAAACCCACATTATCACTTTCAATGCATATAAAAATGCATCCCAAAATTTGGACTGAATAAATCTCAAGTCTGCATATAAAATGCACTCCAAATGTTATATTACAAATGTACCCATAGTGGCAACTCACAATATCATGCAGAAGCTTCTTTGGATACCTCTAAGTTTATAACCCACTTTATAACTAATTGGACCAGTGGCCGAACCTTGGGTTAAACTCTTCTTATGAATATTCCTTTTAACATTGGAATAATACAACTATTCCAAAGTTATAGCCCTCACCTCATCTCATGGACTCTTCAATTAAATATCCATTTTATCACTCATCTTTCCACTGTTCATAAGTCTGAATGTGACAGAACTTATATAATGGTTACATTACATTGCATGTGCCTTCATTAAAATGAACGTCAGGCCCCACAACATATTAACATGCTTTCATTCTAAAGTTCGAACCATTTAACGTTGAACTACCACTAATTCAATTAACATTCGACCCTCACAACTGATAATAAAATCCCAAACTTTAAGTAACAATCGGGCCCACAGGGTTCTTAAATTTTTAATCGACGGCTATAGTCTTATCGCTTCCACTTTGATAAATCAATGGCAGTCGTGTAACTAAAGTGCTCGAGAGCTAATCCTCCAAATCCGCGCGATGAACTGGGCCCCAGCCTTAACTCTCCCTTTACATTCGACGGCTGAGATGTCGTCGCATCAGCTTCGGTGATCCAATGGACATAACGAAGTTTCACGTTTTTTTATCGTCCAAGTGTTAATGCTCGAAAAAAACACGATCAAAGTTGTTTTAGACTTACCACTTTTGCCACGCATCAGGCGGAGATCTCTATCGCAATTTTTTTTGCGATTCAGCTCACCACTTTTAATTTATGCGAAAACCACTCATGGATTTCAAAACCTGCTTTCACTATTCATGCAAGGTTCCACTTCTCTCTACACTCGAGGTTCCGCACCCTTCCATTTAATAAGGTTCCTCTGCGTTATAAACTCAATATGCCCTCGCTCCTTGTTTACACATAGATTATTTAGCAAACATCGCTTCTCACAAGGAATAAACACAGTGATATTAACTCTTAGTACAGAGGTTTATCGCACACTGGTCTTTATATGATTTCTTATTGAACTCCAAACTCCTTCGCACACAAATTAAATCAATCATAGATACAGATTGTGAAATCGATCACTCTGTGATCGATTCATAGAAAATTACAATCACCACTTCAATCTTTAACACAAAGTTTTAACCATAGATAAATCAATCAATTAAAGTGCACATAATTCCAAAGCAGGTTCTTTCATATACATGAAATTTCTTACAGAAATCTCTGGTTCTGGCTTGATCTTCTTTTCGATGGCCCTCGTACCTCACTACTCTACCTCTACAGATCTACAGCTCTGTGCAGCTCTCTGCAGGTCTATCTATTAATTCCTTTTAGGCTTATAGTTATACAGGATGGGAATGAATCGACTCAGCTCCTACAATCATTCAAAAAAAATCCTCAAATCCTAAATTTAGCCTAACTCCCTAACTGCTCTGAACTGACTCTTCACATTCTAATCGACTTCCCCTGTCCTTTAATCACTCAAGGGCAGTTACAATTTTCCCTACAATTAATCAAAACAAATTAAAACCTACTCAATTCATTACATAAGTCTAACTCCCTTGAAAACTCAAAAAACCCTAAGTCTAATAAAACACATGGAATTTGTTTTAGCCTAATGCCCCTGCATCATTTGTCCATTCCAAGTTAATGTTGGGAGGATATTTCAATGGATTTTATCACAGGTTTATCTAAGTCCGAAGGAAAGAGTGTCATCATGGTGGTAGTTGATAGACTTACCAAGTATGCATACTTTTGGGCATTATCTCATCCATTTAAAGAAAGTACAGTTGCTTCTGCATTTATGGAAACAATTCAATAACTACATGGAAACCCAAAGACTATGGTAAGCGACAGAGATCCCATTTTTACTGGAAATTTTTGGACAGAATTATTTTCTTGTTTGGGTACTCAACTAGCTCATAACTCATCTTATCATCCTCAATCTGATGGTCAAACTGAGATAGTGAACAAATGTTTGGAAGGATATCTTCGTTGTTTTGTATCAGATAAAAAAACACAATGGGTCAGGTGGTTACCTCTGATTGAATGGTGGTATAACACTTCCTTCCATACTATAGCAAAAATGACCCCATTTATGGCACTTTATGGATATCATCTACCACTCATCATGTCATCTTTAAGAGAAAATTATAAGGTGAAAGAAGTGGAAGATCATGTCTAGCATCAACAACAAGTTCACCAACTCTTAAAGGATAACCTCAATTTGGCACAAAATTGAATGAAACAACAGGCAGATCAACATCACAGTGAGAGAAGTTTTGATGTAGGAGACAAGGTGTTTTTATGGCTACAACCATACAAAAAAATGTCCCTCAGGCAAGCTAAGAAGGATAATAAATTATCACCAAAATACTATGGTCCTTAAAAGGTGTTGCAAAATATTAGTACTATGGCTTACAAATTGGAGCTTCCTGCTTCTTCGCAAGTGCATCCAGTTTTCCATGTTTCATGCTTAAAGAAGGTTAAAGGTGACAAACTTCTAGTTCAAACAATATTTCCAGAACTTGATGAGGAAGGAAAAATCATATTGGAACCTGAAACAGTCACGGAAATAAGAACTCGACAACTATGAAATCGATGAATTTTAGAGTATCTCATCAAGTGGAAGAACTTACCCACTGAATATTCTACATGGGAGGATGAGAATTTTATACAAAAGCATCCAGAGCTATGCAAGTGTTGAGGACAACATTTTTTTGAAGGAGAGGGGCATGTTAGGTCCCCATATTACAAGTGTATTCCCTTATTTTTATGAGTGTAGCCCCCTTATTGCTATTGTTGTACCCCTGTAACCCCCATATTGTTATTATTGGTAAATTACATTATTGTTGTTAGGTCAGCTAGGATTATATTGTGACCCCATGGACCCCTATATATAGAAGGAGGTTTTGTCATTTGTATCATCCAAGAATTCTTCATTTATTTAATGTATTGGAGGTTTCCCTCTCGCAGTGGCTGATTTCTAAGGCGTTGATCTCTCTTTTCTTCTATTTTTGGAGCTAGTTTCATAATAGATATAATAAAATCAATCTTATATCTAATTTACACATGCAAAACATGAATTATAATTCACCACTCAACACATCTTTCCAAGAGAAAATCACATAGCTGGGGATCATTTCTTGTTACAAAAATTCTTAAATGCAAACTCGAAAATGAGATTGACATCACAAAATATTGCAATGTTATAGTACATCAGGAGGAGATATATAACAAAATGATAAGGATACATCCACAAACACTCATATAGGAGGTATATCCATCTTCATCTCAATTCAATCTATGCCTTGGATACCCTTCCTTCATTTTTCATTTGTTAGAATAACTAATTCTACAAAAATAAATGTGTTTACATATTAAGTTACCTAAGATGAATATGTAAATTCAATACAATATTACCAACTCCACACCAGAGGAATATCTTCCTTGCCTTCAATGTTTTTTGCTTCTCACAAAATTATAATACAACATATGTTACCCGAAAATACATAATCCTACCCACTTCAACTTCTGATCCGGATTTATGCAGGAATGCAAAAAAATAAATACTTAACCATAAATACAGAAATGCAGCGGAAATAACACTTCATTTCATTAATATCAAAGAACTAAAATTTTCTTACAGGCAGAGTGGAAATAAAACTAGCTAGGGCGCTGGTAGCTATCTCCGAGAAGAGATGTGGTGGCTACAGGGCTCTGAACTGAGTTACAATGAGGCTCGAGGGCCTATTTATTATTTAGAAACAATGGGAAAACATAAACAACCAAAACCCTAATCCTAGGAGATGAAGTGCCAAAACTATGGGCCCGTTTGGGTAAATTGGTGTTTCAACTTCCCAGGGGCGTAACTTTGGCATACAATCTCCGTTTGACGCGTACCATACCTTGTTAGAAATATCTATCTAAGGGCTAAAAATTTTGAATGAGAAAAATTGGTCCATGGACCCATGTTTCTCTCTGTTTTTCCAAAAAACATTGTTTAGGGCCTCAAAATGGCTCCGGAAGTTCAGGACCTGAAAAACTGCTAAAAATAGTAAGTTGTGCCGAAACTGAAAAAATGAAAGAGACAATGGTGGGGCCCCAAGTGGAATAGGCGGGTGACCACCAATATCCACCTAGATCATTCCTCCCCCCTTAGGAAGAAATGGTCCCCATTGCGTTAAGTTCCTCCATAAGAGGAGGAAATTTCTTCTGAACTTGGTTGCTGGTGAAACACTTTCCTTGGTGCAGGAGTTGGTCATCTTTGACAACCAGATACAGTTGGATCTTCTGTTGGCGAGTGTTCTTGATTTGCATGTCCATGATACAATTTGTTGTGGCCTGTTCCATGCAGTTTGGGTTTAACTCTGTTGGTGTGAGTTGTTCTGCAATGTTCGAGGTGTCCAATAGAGGTGGGAAGTAAGGATGAAGGCGATTCACATTGAAGACTAGGTGAAGACCAAGGAATGGTGGAATACTAAGCTCGAAGGCATTGTTTCCTACAGTCTTGGTGATGGTGTACAGCCCGTATCAGAGAGGGAAAAGCTTGCAGTGGGGTCCAGTGAGGCCCTCCTTCTACAAATGTAGCCATACTTTGTCACCCACCTTGAATTTGTGTGGCACCGGACGTTGATCATGGCATTTCTTATACTTGGAATTGGCTCTGTCCAATATATCATGAACCTGTTGGTAGATGTGTTGAATGCGCTCGATGGTGCTACTTGCTTTGTCAACTTCAGACTAGACATGAGCTGAATCGACCTGAGCAGCTGCAAATGGCATGGCTATGTCAATGGGACATAGTGGCTGGAATCCCAAGCCCACCTGAAAGGGGCTATGGCCGATTGAACTGTGGAGAGCCCGATTATAGCTAATTTGTACATAGGGGAGGCTCTCGTCCCATGTGCGTGGATGATTTGAATTGTACGTGCACAGAATGTGTAAAATCATTCTATTCATGACCTCTGTCTGGCCATCTGTTTGGCGATGGAAAGATGTGGACTTGGTGAGCTTGGTATCCAACATTGACTAGAGGCTGGACCAAAATGTGATGAGGAACCTGCTATCCTGATTTGATATGATAGACTGTGGGATCCCAAAGTGCACCCACACTCGTTCAAAGAAGAGTTTAGCAGTGGCTTCTGCTGTGATATTCTTCTTGCAGGCCGCCATAATGGCCATCTTCTAGAATCTGTCGACGACCACGAAAAGACAATCATTTCCCTACTTATTAGAAGGCAGGCCCAACATGTAATCCATGGAGATGGATTCCCAAGGTCGACTAGGGGTAGGTAGCGGAGTATATAGGCCTTTCTTCTTGATGGTCGGTTTGGCAATGGCACAAGCAGTGCTTGATTTGATGTGCTTCTCGACATCCTTTCAAAGGTTCAGCCAATAGAAATACTTCTGCAGGATTGCTACTGTTTTCTCGACCCCGAAATGCCTAGAGACTCGACTGTAGTGTGCTTCCCATATCATCTTGGCACGCTCGCTTGAAGGAACACAAAGGTGTCCCAGGTGACATAAAAGTGCATCTTTGAGGTGAAAATTTGGAACTTGTGTAGCCCCCAAGAGTGCCTTGTAAGTGTGGCCAAATTTTGGGTCACTCTCATAGAGAAGCGGCCAATCAGAAGTCTCGTGCACACAAGAGTTGAGCATGGTGGTGAGCGCCATGATCGGTGGTTAGCTGAGGCAGTCTACAACATTATTGGTGCTACCCTTCTTGTACTTGATGTTCAAATGAAACAGTTGCAAATATGTGGACCAATTCTGATGGCGATCATTCTGCAACTTCCCTTGTATCTGTATGGTACCTGGGACGGTGGTACGTAGCGGCCAAAGTTAGGGCTCCCCAAAATGTAATGCTTCCATTGTCGACAAGCTTGCACAATGGAATACATTTCTTTGTCATAAGTGGGATACTTGCGGACTGTGTCAGACAATGTCTCACTGTGATATGCCACTGGATGTCACTGTTGAGTAATAACTGCCATAATAGCATAGTCAGAGGCATCTATCTCGATCTCAAATGGCTGTTGCAAGTCTGGTAAAGTGAGCACTGGGGCAGAACGGAGGCGAATTTTCAATTCTGTGAACGCCTTTTGTTGAGGTTCCGACCAAAATAATTTTTCTCTTGCTCCTCCCTTGGTGACTTCACTCAAGGGCCAAGTGATATGAGAGAATCCCAACACGAACCTCTGGTAGAAATCAGCAAGACCCAGAAAGCTGCGAAGCTCTGTTATAGTGGTTGAGGATGGCCAATCCTGAATGACTTGGATCTTGGCTAGATCCACATGCACCCCCCTTTCATCAATAATGTATCCTAGATATTAAACCTGGGTCATGCCAAAAGTGCACTTCTCTAAATTGGTACACAACTTGTGTTGCCACAGTGTTTGGAGGACTTGTCGAATGTGGTGAAGGTGCTCTTCCCAAGTTTGGCTGAAGATCAGAATGTCATCCAAGTACACCACTGTAATATGACATCCATCATCCTCATGAAGGTTGTGGGAGCATTCGTCAACCCGAAAGGCATTACCAGCCATTCGAAAAGACCTTCCTTGGCTTTGAAGGTAATCTTCCACACATCAGAGGGTTCAATAGGTACATGGTGATACCCCGACTTCAAGTCAATCTTGCTGAAATATTTTTCACCTTTGAGTTGGTCCAGAAGGTCATCAATCCGTGGGATCGGGTACCTATTCCAAACAGTGATCTTGTTTAGCGGCCGATAGTCAATACAGAGTCTCCACGTCCCATCCTTCTTCTACACCAACAGTATTGGGCTCCCACAAGGCGATGAACTTGGTCAGATGTGACCTTTTTGCAAAATCTCTTGAATCTACCTCTTGATTTCATCGTTATCCAGAACAGAGTGCCGATAGATTGGTCCATTGGGTAGCGGCGCACCTGGGGTCAGATCAATCGGGTGCTTGACCTGACAGTGCAGAGGAACCCCTATGGGTGAGGTGAAGATTTCCTCGTACTCCTCCACAACCTTATCTATTTGTTGTTTTCATGCAGAGGAGACCTGTCTGGAGGTCGTGGCCACAATCTTCTTCTTTCCCTGGGGGCGGATCATCAGGAAAATGAATTTCCTGGTTTGGGAAATGAACTTACTGCATTGTTTTGCAGTAACCAAAGAGATAGCGAAAGGAAGTGGTACCTCTGGTATACTGTACAAATTATTTCCCAAAGTAACAATAACAGCGCGAGGCCGAGACTCATACACAGCATGATGCTTCCACAAGTATGGTTGTCCTAATAATACATCAAAAACATCAATAGGAGCAATGTCACATAATACCTCATCCGTGAAGGGCTTGATGCTATAGGGAAGGTGACACTGCTGGCTGACGCGAAGATCTTGTCCTTGGTGAAGCCACCTGATGGTGTATGGATGTGGGTGAGTTGTGGTCGACAAGCCCAACCGATTCACGATGTCTGCTAAAAAGAGGTTCTTTTGGCTCCCATTGTCGACAATGAATTGTATCGGGGAGCCATTTACCCACATCTGGGAGTGGAAGAGACGTTCCTCCTCCTCTGGATCTTTCAGTTCCTCCTTCTGGATATTCGTAGTGGCAACAGTGGCATTGGGCTCTACATCAATAATCTGTTTTCCTTTTTCATTCCCCTTATCAGGTTCTGATTTAGAGTCGGAGCATGCATCTGACTCAGAAGCCCGCATCTCAGCCACCAGCGACTTCTTGGCCCGACACTCACTTGTGTTGTGAGTGGAGCTTTTATGGAACTCACACCACTTTCCCGTGTCCTTCTTTGGCTTTGAGGTGTTTTTCTTTGCTTGTGGCTTCGACAGGTTGTCTTGAGTCGCCATGCCTTGGCTCTGTCCTTTGTTATACGGTTTGGGAGCACCTTTCCATTGCTTTTGATTCGCAGATCCAAAGTCTTGCTTCTGCTGTTTCAATTTCTGCTCAATCTTGGCAGCATACCGGTATGCCGTATCAAGCGAGGAGATGTCGAGGAACTCCATTTCCTCCTAAATGTATCTGTGTAGACAACTGGGATACTTTAGCACCAGATGTTTCTCTAAATCTTTGATACCCAACTTGGTGCAAAGGGTATGGAACAGATTCGTCAGCTCATGCACATCTTGATCCCTTTGTTGTCACAGCGTGGTCCATTGTATGTACTTGTCCTCATAGCTCCCCATGGGATAGTATTGTTCCTTGATGGCGTCTCGAAAATAATTCCAAGTGGGTACGGCTGAGAACAGAGAGGGTTCTATCTCTTCCTTTTTCTCACAGTGGGTTTCCCACCAGTCCTTGACATGGTGTGCAGCTTTGGGGAGTGTGAAAATAATCTTCTCCCTGTCGGGAAAGTCATGAACCGAGAAATATCCTTCTAACAGATTCAACCATATATCTATGGCATCTACATCTATCTAAACCTAAAATATGGGAATGTCAATATTTACTTGTACCTTAAAAGGAGTTGCACCTCCAGAGTGGCTGCTGGATCCAGATGCGCCGATGGTGGGCAGCAGTTGAAGGATCTGGGCAAAGTTATCCATCATCGCATTCCTTTTTTTTTCGAGGGAATCCTTGAGGAATATTTTGATAGGATTTCCTGCTCCCTCATCTTTCTTTTCAACCCGCATGGGCATCCGTCGGGGTTTGCGAGGCTAATCTTGCAAAGGTTCCACCAGATCGAACCCTAACTCCTTATACCCCGACCTCATTGGGGACATGCAAAGAAGGATCGAGAAAAAGCAGATCGTTCTGATACCACTGATCCAGATTTATGCAGGAATGCAACAGAATAAGCACATAACCATAAATACAAAGATGTAGCGGAAATAACACTTCATTTCATTAATATCAAAGAACTGAAATTTGCTTATAGACAGAATGGAAATAAAACTAGTTAGGGCGTTGGTAGCTATCTCTGAGAAGAGATGTGGCAGCTACACGCCTCTGAAATGAGTTACAATGAGGCTCGAGGGCCTATTTATTATTTAGAAACAATGAGAAATCCTAAAAATCCAAAACCCTAACCCTAGGAGATGAAGCACCAAAACTATGGGCCCCGTTTGGGTAAATTGGTGTTTCAACTTCCCAGGGGCATAACTTTGGCATACGATCTCCGTTTGACGCGTACCATACCTCGTTAGAAATATATATCCAAGGAATACAAATTTTGAACAAGAAAAATTGGTTTGTGGATCAATGTTGCTCTCCGTTTTTCCAAAAAATGTCGTTTAGGGCCTCAAAATGGCTCCAGAAGTTCAGGACCCAAAAAACTACTAAAAATAGTAAGTTGTGCCGAAACTGAAAAACTGAAAGAGACAATGGTGGGGCCCCAAATGGAATAGGCAGGTGACCACCAATATCCACCTGGATCATTCCTCCCCCCCTTCGAAGAAATGGTCCCCATTGTGTTAAGTTCCTCCATGAGATGACGAAATTTCTTCTAAACTTGGTCCCTGGTGAACCACTTTCCTTGGTGCAGGAGTTGGCCATCTTTGACAACCCAATATAGTTGGATCTTCTGTTGGTGAGTGTTCTTGATTTGCATTTCCATGACACAATCTGTGGTGGCCTATTCCATGCAGTTTGGGTTTAACTCTATTGGTGTGAGTTGTTCTGCAATGTCCGAGGTGTCCAGTAGAGGTGGGAAGTAAGGACGAAGGCAATCCACATTGAAGACTGGGTGTAGACCAAGGAATGGTGGAATACTGAGCTCGAAGGCATTGTTCCTTACAGCCTTGTTGATGGTGTACAACCTGTATCGAAGAGGGAAAAGCTTGCAGTGGGGTCCAGTGAGGCGCTCCTTCTACAAATGTAGCCATACTTTGTCGCCCACCTAGAAGTTTTGTGGCACTCAGTGTTGATCATGGCGTTGCTTGTACTTGGCATTGGATTTGTCCAATATATCATGAACCTATTGGTAGATGTGTTGAATGCGCTTGATGAAGCTACTTGCTTTGTCAACTTCAGACTGGACATGAGCTGAATCAGCCTGAGCAGCTGCAAATGGCATGGCTATGTCAATGGGACATAGTGGCTGGAATCCCAAACCCACCTGAAAGGGGCTATGGCCAATTGAATTGTGGAGAGCCCGATTATAACTATGTTGTACATAGGGGAGGCTCTCTTCCCATGTGTGTGGATGCTTTGAATTGTATATGCGCAGAATGTGTACAATCATTCTGTTCATGACCTCTGTCTGGCCATCTATTTGGGGATGGAAAGCTGTGGACCTGGTGAGCTTGGTATACAACATTGACCAGAGGATGGACCAAAATGTGTTTAGGAACCTGCTATCCCGATCTGATATGATAGACCGTGGGATCCCAAAGTGCACCCACACTCATTCAAATAAGAATTTAGCAGTGGCTTCTACTGTGATATTCTTCTTGTAGGCCGCCATAATGGCCATCTTCGAGAATCTGTCGATGACCGCGAAAACACAGTCATTTCCCTGCTTAGTAGAAGGCAGGTCCGACATGTAATCCATGGAGATGGATTACCAGGGTCAACTAGGGGTAGGTAGCGGAGTATATAGGCCTTGCTTCTTGATGGTTGGTTTGGCAATGGCACAAGTAGTGCTTGATCTGATGTGCTTCTCAACATCCTTTCGAAGGTTCAGCCAGTAGAAAAACTTCTGTAGGATTGCTACTATTTTCTCGACCCCGAAATGCCCAGCGACTCGATTGTAGTGTGCTTCCCATATCATATTGGCATGCTCGTTTGATGGAACACAAAGGTGTCCCAGGTGACATAAATGTGCATCTTGGAGGTGAGAATTTGGAACTTGCGTACCCCCCAAGAGTGCTTTGTAAGTGTGGCTGAATTCTGGGTCACTCTCATAGAGAAGCGGCTAATCAGAAGTCTCGTGCCCACAAGATTTGAGCATGGTGGTGAGCGCCATGATCGGTGGTCGGATGAGGAGTCTGCAACATTATTGGTGCTACCCTTCTTGTACTTGATGTTCAAATGAAACTGTTGCAGATATGTGGATGACTTCTGATGGAGATCATTCTGCAACTTCCCTTGTGTCTGTATGAACTAAAGGGGTCGGTGGTCTGTGTGGATGATTGTTTCCTTCCCCAAAATGTAATGCTTCCATTGTCGACAAGCTTGCACAATGGAATACATTTCTTTGTCATAAGTGGGATACTTGCGGACTGTGTCAGACAATGTCTCACTGTGATATGCCAATGGATGTCCTTGTTGACTAAGAACATCCCCAATAGCATAGTCAGAGGCATCTGTCTCGATCTCAAATGGCTATTGCAAATCTGGTTAAGTGAGCACTGGGGCAGAATAGAGAAGACTTTTCAATTCTGTGAATGCCTTCTGTTGAGGTTCCAACCAAAATAATTTTTCTCTCGCTCCTCCCTTGGTGACTTGACTCAAGGGCCAAGTGATATGAGAGAATCCCAACACGAACCTCTGGTAGTAATTAGCAAGACCTAGAAAGCTGTGAAGCTCTGTTATAGTGGTTGGGGCTGGCCAATCCCGAATGACTTGGATCTTGGCTGGATCCACATGCACCCCCCTTTCATTAATAATGTATCCCAGATATTGAACCTAGGTCATGCCAAAAGTGCACTTCTCCAAATTGGCACACAACTTGTGTTGCTGCAGTGTTTGGAGGACTTGTTGGATGTGGTGAAGGTTCTCTTCCCAAGTTTGGCTGAAGATCAGAATGTCATCCAAGTACACCACTACAAATGAGTTGGTGAATGGCTGAAAGATGTCATCCATCATCCTCATGAAGGTTTTGGGAGCATTCGTCAACTCGAAATGCATTACCATCCATTCGAAAAGGCCTTCCTTGGCTTTGAAGGTAGTCTTCCACACATCATAGGGTTCAATTGATACCTGGTGATACCCTGACTTCAAGTCAATCTTGCTGAAATATTTTTCACCTTTGAGTTGGTCCAGAAGGTCATCAATCCGTGGGATTGGGTACCTATTACGGACAGTGATCTTGTTCAGCGGCCGATATTCATCAAAGAGTCTCCACGTCCCATCCTTCTTCTGCACCAACATGATTAGGCTCCCACAGGGCGATGAACTTGGTCAGATGTGACCTTTCTGCAAAAGCTCCTGAATCTGCCTCTTGATTTCATCGTTCTCCAGAACAGAGCACTGATAGATCGATCCATTGGGTAGCGGCACACCTGGGGTTAGATCAATCGGGTGCTTGACCTGACAGTGTAGAGGAACCCATATGGGTGAGGTGAAGATGTCCCCTTTCTCCTCCACAACCTTATCCATTTGTTGTTGTCATGCATAGGAGCCCTGTCGGGAGGTCGTGGCCACAGTATTATTCTTGCCGTGGGGGTGGATCACCAGGAAGAGGAATTTCCTGGTTTGGGAAATGAGCTTACTGCATTGTTTTGCAGTAACCAAAGAGATAGCGACAGGAGGTGGTACCTTTGGTATCCTGTACAACTTATTTCCCAAAGTAACAATAATAGAGCGAGGCCCAGACTCATACACAGCATGACACTTCCACAAGTATGGTTGTCCTAATAATACATCAGAAACATCAATAGGAGAAATGTCACATAATATCTCTTCCGTGAAGGGCTTGATGCTATAGGGAAGGCGGCACTGCTGGCTAACGCGGAGATATCTTCCTTGGTGAAGCCACCCGATGGTGTATGGATGTGGGTGAGCTGTGGTCGGCAAGCCCAACTGCTTCACGACTTCTGCTGAAATGAGGTTCTTTTGGCTCCCATTTTTGACAATGAACTATACCGGGGAGCCCTTTACCCACATCTGGGAGTGGAAGAGACGTTCCTCCTCCTTTGGATCTTCGTAGTGGCAACAATTGCATTGGGCTCCGCATCAATAATCTGTTTCCCTTTTTCATTCCCCTTGTCAGGTTCTGATTCAGAGTCGAAGCATGCATCTGACTCAGAAGTCCGCATCTCGGCCACTAGTGACTTCTTGGCCTGACACTCACTTGTGTTGTGAGTGGAGCTCTTATGGAACTCACACCACTTTCCCGTGTCCTTCTTTGGCTTTGCGGTGTTGTTATTTGCTTGTGGATTCAACAGGTTGTCTTGAGTCACCATACCTTGGTTCTGTCCTTTTTTTTGCGGTTTGGGAGCACCTTTCCCTTGCTTTTGATTCGCAGATCCAAATTCTCACTTCTTCTGTTTGAATTTCTACTCAATCTTAGCACCATACCAGTATGTCGTACCAAGCGAGGAGATGTTGAGGAAGTCCATTTCCTCCTGAATGTATCTGTGGAGACAACTACGATACTTTAGCACTATATGTTTCTCTAAATCTTTGATACCCAACTTGGTGCACAGGGTACAGAACAGATTCATCAGCTCATGCACATCTTGATCCCTTTGTTGTCGCAGCATGGTCCATTGTATGTACTTGTCCTCATAGCTCCCCACAGTATAGTATTGTTCCTTGATGGCATCTCAGAAAGAATTCCAAGTGGGTACATCTGAGAACAGAGAGGGTTCTGTCTCGTCCTTTTTCTCACAGTGGGTTTCCCATCAGTCCTTGACTTGGGGGGCAACTTTGAGGAGTACGAAAATAATCTTCTCCCTGTTAGAAAAGTCATAAACCGAGAAATATCCTTCTAATAGATTCAACCATCTATCTATGGCATCTACATCTATTTGACCCTCAAATATGGGAATGTCAAAATTTACTTGTACCTTAAAAGGAGTCGCACCTCCAAAGTGGTTGCTGGATGCAGATGCGCCGTCGATGGGCAGCCGTTGAAGGATTTGGGCAAATCTATCCATCATCGCGTTCCTTTGTTTTTTGAGGGCCTCCTCAAGAAATATTTTGATAGGATCTCTTGCTCCCTCATCTTTCTTTTCGTCCCCCATGGGCGCCTGTTGGGGTTTGCGAGGCTGATCTTGCAAAGGTTCCACCAGATCGAGCCCTAACTCCTTATATCCCAACCTCGTTGGGGACATTCAAAGAAGGATCGAGAAAAAGCAGACTGCTCTGATACCACTGATCTAGATTTATGCAAGAACGCAACAGAATAAACACATAACCCTAAATATAGAGATGCATCAGAAATAACACTTCATTTCATTAATATCAAAGAACTAAAATTTGCTTACAGACAGAATGGAAATAAAACTAGCTAGGGTGCTGGTAGCTATTTCTGAGAAGAGATGTGGCGGCTACAAGCCTCTGAACTGAGTTACAATGAGGCTCGAGGGCCTATTTATTATTTAGAAACAATGAGAAATCCTAAATAGCCAAAACCCTAACCCTAGGAGATGAAGCGCCGAAACTATGGGCCCCATTTGGGTAAATTGGTGTTTCAACTTCCCAGGGGCGTAACTTTGGCATACGAACTCTGTTTGACACGTACCATACCTCGTTAGAAAGATCTATCTGAGGACTACAAATTTTGAATGAGAAAGAGTGATCCTTAGATCAATGTTACTCTCCGTTGTTTCCAAAAAACGTCGTTTAGGGCCTCAAAATGGCTCCAGAAGTTTAGGACCCGAAAAACTGCTAAAAATAGTAAGTTGTGCCGAAACTGAAAAAATGAAAGAGAGAATGGTGGGGCCCCAAGTGGAATAGGCGGGTGACCACCAATATCCACCGGGATCAACTTCGTTTGTTGTTAGTTGACTGAATCTGCTTAAATACCTTATCACTGGATTCAATATTTTCCTTCACATGCAACATGGGTTTTGTTGGATTCGTCTTTTACTCTCATAAAAAAATGGAAAATATACAAGACAAAAACATTTGCAAACTCATATTTATCTTCTAGCGTGCCAATATTACCCTCCAGGCCAAAATATAAAACTTTAAATTGATTTTGACAATAGCCTAAGCCTATCCAGGTCATACTAATTTGCTACTACAAACAAATTTTGGGCTATCAGATTGGTGAAATTCGGGAGGTTATTCCAATAAAGTAAAAAAATAAGGAAGACTATCTCAATATATGAAATATGACATTTCCTCAAACACTACAACTTCCATATATATAACCTTTATACTTCCCATAGTCTATCTGCTTGACTTTTTGGAGGATTTTCTGTTACTTTTTCTAATAAAAATTTCTCAAAATATGGCAGGAATTCACTAGAAACACAAGTTTGAGTTGTCAAATATCCACAATTCAAGTTTCCTAGGGGTTTCTCAAGATTTTTAATTCATAAATGCAATAAAAATTCTAGTTTGAACCACAAAAATAAAAATTTGACCAAACAAATTTCATCTAATTCTATCCATAAACTCCAAAAATTCTCATAATTTGAGAACGTCTTTATATTTACTATATCACAATATTTTATTGGGCCAAAAAGATTTATATATTTGATATATTAGACCTTTATATTTACTATATTATGATCCTTCATTGGGCCAAAAATTTGGGCTAGAAGACTAGTGAGCTAGCATTGAGCAACAAGATCTCGAAAAATTATCCCATTCACTTCAAAACTATCATCTACACCCTTTTGGAAATCCCCAAAAATTAATCAAAATCTGGACCCAAATTTCTATTTTCCACTAGGATGGTGTAAATATATTTTCCTCCAAACATGAGACAACAACACCAAGAGTGAATGCCCATATTTATATAACTCAACCAAAAACTAAATGTCTAACAACTACAAAACAAATCACTATGATAATTCAAAATATATTTCTATCATACATGAACATTCACTGGTGATTGAAACAGTTAACTCCAATGAACTTGAAAACCTATACATCTGCAGCTTACTAGTTTTTCACATAATATACAATTTGACATTGATTATGGCTCCAAGAAGATGAGAATGTTTAGCACCCTATGCATAATCTATGAATGATAATGAGAAGACAAGGAGTATAAGGAAAATCCTTCTCTTTGACCTGGCGCCTAATTCATTAATACAAAACCTTTTGTCAAGGAGTTATGTGTGCTAATGTGAGAATCCACAACCTCCCAGGGAAAACGATTGACTACGTCTTGAATTTTTAAGTTGCTACCTTGATCACATAATTCCTTATACTGAATACCATATTAATACTATATTTTCAAAGGAGGTTAGCCATGAAATTTCACTATGTAATGGCCATCCAATCAGGGGCCTTATTCACAATTTTGTAGAATGATCAAATAATCATTTACAATGCACTACTTCTAATTCAAATTGCATCTATATTCTTCATGATTTTCAAGATTTCGAGGCTCGCTAGCCCATTATTCAAGCATTCCCCTCTAGCAGTACATGGAATTATAGAAATAACTTGCCTAGTTTCCCATGATACTTTCTTGATAACATCTAAAATACTATAATAGAGTCAATCTTGAACTTAGGTCAATTACAAATTTCTGGAATATCTTGGAATATAATAGTCAGGAGAGAGGTCAATCTCCTTATTTTTAAATTCTAAAATATTCCCTAAATCTTTTGTCGACATAAAAATGTAGATATTCCCAATATCTTCAACTAACATAAAAATAACCCTCTAATACCCTTAGTATAATATCAATTTTCCTAATCACTAGGACACTAAATGGACAAAAACAAAGTTATAAAGTGTAAATATATGATTAACTGGCTTAGACCTGATGATATTCATGTTGTCAGAGTCCATATAGAAAAGGATTTCCATAGGAACTTGTTAGGCTCCATATAGAGAAGCACTTCCCCAGGAACATAGTGTGTCCTGTTCACCTCATTGGAAGATTCTATTCCACCTCAACATGTAGTCTCTCTTGAGAGTTTTCCAATTTTTTTTTGTTAATTGCAACAATATTCAACCATTTATTTTAATTGCCTAATCTACAATAAAATTTTTATCATTTTCAGTGCATATTTAATCTAATTATGGACCAAGAGCCACTCATCATAGTATTTCACAAATTATATATTATTCCTCTCCTTGGGAGCTCAATGGAGTGAAGCTCAAACCTAATCCTATTCTCATACTCCATCATAACATCGGGATAAAATATTATTTATAGAGTTTTAAATTAATTAATATAATGATAAAAATATAAATACAAGAAGTAATGTTTTAAGATAAAAAAATTATTTTAGAGATATAATCTTTAGATTAAGTAAAAAATTTAAAATCACATTAAATTACAAAGATAATTAGTGAGAGTTTTTTTTTAAATAAACTAGGTCTCAACAACCTCTTAATTAATAAGAACAAACTATTTGGATAAAGAACTAAATTTCTATACCATATAACAAATAATTCATTAATTAAAGATAATTATACATTAAAATAATTGAGAATTAGAAATTCCAACCTAACAAAGTAATGTACATTTTATTAAAATTCCTAAGAATTAATACCTAAAACAATTAATGTATTTGTGCATGCTTATCCATATAATCAAAGGTTCCAAGGTTCCATAAATCAATTTATTTATCCCTTCAATTTTCCTACCCTCTCGTGTAGAAATTCCTTGTAGATTCAAACTGCTTATTGTATTTTTCTAAAACAATAGACTTGAATATACTCTACCGATTGTGGAAACAATAAACGATCACGAAACCATGAAGCATACAATAGAAAGAATTCAATCAACACATTACACAATGATTTTCTGGGCAAATCCATAATTAAAAAACGAGCCTTCTGTATATTGCATTAGTCATACAATATGCGAGGATTACAATTCTTTTCTCAATCCTGAGAAACCTCTGCACTATCTCTATGTGTCTCACTGCTTCCTAAACAAGACTATGCCAATACTTAACCAATTTTCTACTTGTCTAAGTCCCTATTTCCTTGTGTTTTTTCATTGGGTAATTAGCCCCTATTAATTAGGGAAATCCCCATCCGCAAGTACGCAATTCATCAAGGGCCTTATCTGACCGCATGCACCACCTATACAATTTGGATGATTATACAATTGATAGTACACTACCCCTGTACTTCAATATCGACTGAGTAACTCTTAGATATGACATGCATGAGTTATTTATGAGTAATTCATTAGTTAACTTATTGATCACTAAGTGTGGCTCAAGTTCAAGTTCCACACTTTGACCTACCACTAGTTCCTCCATTAGTTGGAATTAGTAAAACTGACTTTAACTTAGATAGACTGAATTAATTAATTACAACTAAAGATAAACTCAACCAGGGCTCTTATAAAGTAGGAACCACTATACATCACTCAAGCTAGACCCTAAACTAGAATTAAGTGAACCAAATAGTTCAAACTATCTTAGTTAACTCGTACAAGTTCTCATGTGATGTTGAATTACAATTTTCTTCTAATTTAATTCAATGTAACATTAATTAGAATATTTCTTGTCAACATTTTCAACACTCCCTTTCAACAAGAAAATGATTATCAAATACCTTGATCCTACCTCTATGGAACTTGAATTTTCATCTTGAAAATGCCGTAGTAAATATATCTGCATCATGTGCCTCTAGCATCATGATACACCTCTGCACACAATCTCTGAGATGGCGATATTTGATTTCAGTATGCATGGAAAAATCATAAAAACCCACATTCTTAGAGAGTTTGATACAACTCTGATTTCCATAGTAAAGAAAGGTAGGATCCATTTGATGAAAAAATAATCCAACAAGGATCCTCCTCATCCAGATAGCCTCACAAATTTCTTTACTAAAAACCATGTACTCTTCTTCTACTAAACTGAGTGTAGCTAATCTCCGATTCCTATTGTATCAGGAAAATGTTTCTAACCCAATATTGAAGATTCCCCCTAATTTTCTCTTCATGTTTGATGGGTTCCTTGACAAATTTTCATATGTGAAGCCTTGAAGCTTCACTCCCTCTATATGTCTATGCCAAATACCAAACTAAGTGGTACCTCTAATGTATATCAACACATGTTCGAGTGCCTTCCAATAGAGCTTGGTTGGCTTAATCATTTCTTGACTACATTGGTTAACTGCATAACACATGCTTAGTCACGTGTTCACCAAGTACATGAGTGAAACCACAAGCTGCTTGTAAATGGTAGCATCTACCACTTCACCTAAAGTAACAACTTCCTTCCTCCAGCTCCTTGGTAGAGAAGTGTCCATGGATTTGTTTCTCTCCATGTGAAAATTCTTGAGTAGCTCATTTGCATACTTTCCATGAGAGATAAAAAATTCCCCATCTCCTTGCGAAATTTCAAAACCAAGGAAATAGTGCATGAGCCCCATGCATTTCATCTCGAATTATCTTTCCAAATCCTCTTTGCAATATTTTATCAGCTTCTCATCACCTGTTAGAGTTAAATCATTGATATATAACACTTTAATCAACGATCTACCTTCAACCAAAATTTGGTAAAGGTTCACATCTACTTCAGTTTTGGTGAAGCCCAACCTCATGAAATAGTTATCAATCCTAGTGTACCAAGCATAGGGTGCTTGTTTCAATCCATACAACACTCACTTGAGTCTACACACATGTGACTCTCTATTGAAGGTCTCAAATCCTTCTAGATTATCTATTTACACTTATTCCTCAATCACTCTACTAGGGAAGGTTGTATTAACATCCATCTAATGTATCTTCCATCCCATTTGCACTGAAAGTGATGGAATATATCCAATTGAAGAGTATCTTGCTACTGGAGTGAAGGCATCCTCCTAATCAATTCCCTCCAGTTGATACATCCCCTTGGCCAAAAATATAGCCTTGAATTTCTTGACACTCCCATCTACCACTTACTTCAACTTGTAGATCCACCTCAATCATATAACTGACTTTTCCTTTGGCCTTGGGAAAATTTCCCAGGCATTGTTCC
This sequence comes from Pinus albicaulis, assembly GCA_034641835.2. Classification (NCBI taxonomy): domain Eukaryota; kingdom Viridiplantae; phylum Streptophyta; class Pinopsida; order Pinales; family Pinaceae; genus Pinus; species Pinus albicaulis. Next base: position 980,754,611 of record CM076575.1, read on the forward strand.
TTCTAATGGAGTCATACTCCTCTACCTTGTAATCAACCCATACTGGTTGTTTCATTGCTTCGTTGAATGAGGATGGCTTATTCTCTACACTCTCACTCATAAGAGCCATGTAGCGAGTGTACCACTCTACTGACCTCCTCTCCCCTTGCTATGATGTGGGTGCTCCAACATTCTCTCTAGCATCATGCATCAATCTATTAGCCTCTTTGCTGTGTTTCCTTCCATATCTGAATGTATCTGCAAGAGTGGGTGCTTCCAATATTTTCTCCTCTGATTGTGGTTGCTCCACAACATCTTGAGGTTCTTCCTTTGGAGCTCAAATATCATCATCTACATGTTATTGAAGTTCCCTCTCAAGGGAACATCTAATGGCCTTCTGTTCATTTAACTTAATATCTCTATGAATAACTTTAATCTTGTGAGATGGAAGGTACACCCAATAGTTGTGAGGTGTATCATTGTATTCCACAAATATTCCCAACTCTACTATTAGTTCTAAATTTTTCCTTGAATCATTGGTAACATGAGAGTAAACTAGTGAAACAGAGATATTGAAGTGTGCCACATCATGTTTCTTACTTTAAAATTATTGCTCTGGTGCACTCATCCCAAGAATTTGATGATGACTTATGTTTTTCACACATACTACTATGTTTCATGTTTCAACCCACAAGAGCAATGGTAGGCTCTGATCATGTAACATCGTTCCTATAGCTCCCACAATACCTATGTTATTTTTTTCTGCAACCCCATTCTTCTTTGGGTTATGAGATGCTATCAATTCCTATAAAATTCCTTATAAAGAACAAAAGTTATTGAATTCATTTGACACATATTCTATACCATTTTTGTTGTTGAGAGCCTTCAGTTTCCTTCCTATGTCTTTCTCAACAAGTTCTTTGAACTAAATTTTTTTTGAGAATGTTTGGTCTTTATTTTTCATGAAGAATATAAAACACGTACGTGAGAAATAATCTACAAAAATCACATAATATATGTTCTTGTTTGTGGAGTTCATCTAAAATTTTCCACATACATCTGAGTGAACTCTATCATGGATCGCTTGTACTTGATTGTCCTTATCATGAGGGGTGGCTTTGTTGTACTTCCTCAATGTACACTCTTTACATGTATCATGATGCTCAAATGCACCCCTCGGAAAACCTGTAGAAATTTGTTGCATGATATTCAAAGCCCCATGGTGCAAATGGCCAAGTCACCTATGCCATAATTCACTGGTGCCTCAGCTTCGAACCTTCTATGATTTCATGCTCAAGGCAGCATAGTCTTCTACATCCAATTTATAGAGGTTCTTTACCTGAACCCCAACCAGCCTCACTTGTCTCATGGAGATGTGACAAATGAACGCCTTTCCTTTGTTAAATATGACATCATATCCATGGTATTCCAACATAGCAGTTGAAACTAAATTCTTCTTCAAACCAAGAACATACATGATATATTTTAATGTTAGAGGAGAAATATAATCCCTCTTAAAAGTAACAATACCGATGTTAGTCTCGATATACCTTCCTTCATCTCCCATCTCAAAGTGCATTTGGAGGTCCTTCTACTCCAACTTGCTGAAGAATTATTTGTTTCCGGTCATATGGAATGATGCTCCATTATACAGATACAACATAAAACCCACCACTCATATCACCATGCAATCAATGAGTGTGAAATAAAACTCAAATTTTGAAGCAAGAGCTTCACCTATCACCCCTCCTAAGGGCTTCTTGTCGACGTTCTAGTGCGGACACTTCATGGCATAGTTTTCGAAGTCATGACAGCCAAAATTTTTAATCTTCAAAAAGTCCTTTTTCTTTCCCGCCTGACTGGAATCGTCTTTGGATTGGGACTTTACCCCTTTACATTTATTTTTCTTTCCACCCAAGGCACAATTCTCATCATCAACATGCTTTGATGAGGTTGCATCTCTGGTCTTCCTCCTAATATCTTCCTACACCAAGTCGGACCACAATTTCTCCCACTCTAGTAGCTTCTCCCTCCAATTTACTAAATCTTGGTAGCTGTGCCAGCTATTAGGAAGGCCTATAAGTGCTAGGATGACTAGATAATATTACAAAACTTTAACACCAACACTTCCTAACTCATCCCGACATTGGATGAACATGGTCAAGTACTGTGGTATTGTGCCACCCTTCTCCATCTTCAATTTTCTGAGATTTACCTTTAGTGCAAGCTTCCTATGGTCACTGTTGTTCTAAAACAAGTCTGTGAAGACTTTACACATTTCATATGGAGTCTCCTTACTTTGGAGGTTGGAGAAAATATTATCTGAAAATCCTTCCAATAAGATCTTTCTTTCTTTTTCTATGCAGTTCTTCCACTCTACTAGATTTTGTCCATTAGTTGGAGCTAGTTTCAGGATGTCCTTCTCAATGAAATCAATTGATTAATTTTATTCCAAGACTGATTCCATGTGGTCTCTCCAGCCAATGTAATTTGAGCTAGCCTGAAGGGCATATTCCAGCCTCAGATTATAGAATTCCATATTGATCCCACTGCTAGCTTTGGGATATTATCTCTCCAAAACTTGTTCGTCCTGTAAGTACAAACTCATATTATTTTCTTCTATGGTGATTTAATCTCCGATACTTTGTATAAATTCCTTGTCGATTTAAAATTATATTTTTAATTTTCTAAAACAATAGACTTTAATCTACTCTACCAATTGTGAAAATAATAAATGATCACAAAATCACGAAGCATACAAAATAAATAATCCAATCAACACATTACACAATGATTTCCTAAGGAAATACACAAAAAAAAACCCACTATATATATATTACATTATTCAGAAAATATGAGAATATTAGAATGTTTTTCTCAAGCCTGAGAAACCTATGCACTATTTCTATCTGTCTCACTTCTTCCTAGATAAGTCTACGCTAATACTTAACCAATTTTTTTCTTTCCCAAGTACATATTTTTTTGCACGATTTACTTGGGTAATTATCCCCTATTAATTAGGAAAATATGCATCTAGAAGTATTCAATTCATCAAGGGTATTCCTCTGAGTGCATGCACCACCTATACAATTTTGATGATTATACAACTGATAGTACACTTCCCTTGAAATCCAATATCAACTAGCTAACTCTCAAATATGACATGAATGAGTTATTTATGAGTGAATCATAATTTAACTATTTGATCACTCAGTGTGGTTCAAGTTCTGGTTCCACACTTTTAGCTCTCCCTAGTTCCTCTATTAGTTGGAACTAGTTAAACTGAATTTAACTTAGATAAATTGAATTAACTAATTAAAAATCAAAATAAACTCAACCAATAAAAATAAACTCAACCAGGGCTCCTATAAAGTAGGAATCACTGTTGGGTGTAGGAATTACACTTAAGAAAGCTCCTTCAACACTTAATTGTCAACCCGAGGGTTTCGTAAACTTAGAGACAAAGCACAAGTAATGCCAAAAGTGGTATGAAATTTTCCTATTTCTATTTCTGCTTCTCAATTGAAATATTGTAGAATAAAACATAAAATAATATCAAAGGAAATTGAAACCAAAGTAATTCTAGTGCTGGAATGTAAAAGAATGCATTTGCGAAGAAATAAAATAAAGGAAATTTCACACTACTGTAAATATGCTTAACTGTTGAAGTAAAATTCTATGTTTATCCTTAGTATAGGTGGTGGTAGTTTAACAAATGGGCCATTGAAAATATCTACCTTTTAAATGATTTTCCTTCTAACACTAAGCGGTCATTCCTGTACTCCTACAATTTTCTTGCACTAGTACAAGTACAAAACTTTACATGAGAAGTATATTTTACACTTCTACTGAAGACTTATGTCTTCATGTAGGGGCTCTAAGCCCCAAGGCTTGAAGCACTCTGTTCCTGTAACAAGACACTAGTTCTTGTATCGGAACATAGCTTGCTACATAAATTTTTCCAATTTACTTTCTAAAAAAAAAAGGGCACGTTAACTATAAAAAGAATTGCAAATGCGAGTAGAATTCTGAAATAAATTACACACGAAAAACAATGCTTCAATCAATTGAACCTTGCAATAGAAAAAAAATTTTAAGATGAAAAAAATATTAAAAAGTTAAAGCAAACCTTCTTCAGTCAAAGGGATTTTGCATGTGACCAAATCTAACTCAAAAAGGCCTCACTGTAATATTTCAGGTTACTTCTAGTCCTTCTTCTTAAATTGTGAAGCGCAGACATAAATTAATATATTGCAACAACATTCTTTTCCATTTCACGAAGTCATTCTTAATCTTCAAGACTTTAGCTTTTAATATTAGAAATGTGTCCTTCTGATAATAAACACTTACTTGTAGAAATATATTAAATCGTATAAAGGAAAAAGAATAAAATACTTGATGTAAATAAACTAGAAAACCAGAGTGTAGAATCCTACATGCACTGGTGCAAGAATAATCTATCTGCACAATCCAAGCGAAAGAAAACCAGGAAAGAAATTGTAGAAAATAAGTTAATTCAATTTGAATTCCACACAATGGATCCATTCACACTTTGACTATTTAACTAAATAAATCAGAATTATTAAGCAATAATGAAATTAACATTTAAACCATGCTTCTGCAAATAAAAAAAGTTAACACACACCTTTAAGATAACGAAAGAACGAGGGTAAAGGAACTCGGTTGGATGGGCCCTAGACAACTAACTTGTTTCCCGTTTTAAGAAACAAAACTCATAAACACATTAACAATTCATTAATTAAATATTAAATCAGAGTGAGAAAATCATGACGCAACTCCTTGTATTAATTTTGATCATCAAATATACATTATGAGTTCAACTCTAGCCTAGAACAAGGGTGAGAACGAGATTATAAATTAACCAAATTTATAGTTGCACTTACTATCGCTAACCTAGTTCTATCTAAGAGATATACTTTATACATCCCTTTAGGCTTATGGACATAATGAAAATTACATAGTCATTCCAAATCGAGCCTTTCGGTTGTACAAAATAACAAACAAAATCACAAAATTAAGCCAACGACAATAATAAGATGTGAACTAATCATTGGTCAACGATCTTATCTTCGACCACATCCTGGATATCCTTTGCTTGAGTTCAACTTCAGATGACTGCAACTAACCTGAACGACATGGACCAATATGCCCACATGGTGTGATCAAGCTATTACGTAGATCATAGAACAAATAGTTGGCAGTGGTGCAGGAATCTACTTGCACTAGATCAAGCTAATATAATGATTAATACTTTATTTTATCAAATACTATAGGAAATTAGATATAAGTTACAAGAAATATTAAAGGAATGAAATATATTTAAAATGATTAATTAAGCACCTAATAAACCTTAAACATGAAATATGAAGTTTGTGTAGGAATAGACAGTATTCTTGGACTAGTGCAGGAATGAGGAGGTTTATGGAGATAAAACATCTAGGTTAATGGTTATGGTTTTGTAATAGGAAGGGGTTAAAAATAGAGCATTTCAACATACCAACATCCTCCCATCCCTAAGCTATTTTGTTTCCTCACACAACCTTTACCTGCTACAAAAAGGCTTCAAAATAGGGAGCCATATTTCAATGTTGCACTTGGATGTACTAATTCCTACTTTCACTACCTTCGTCTTCTTACCTCAGGCTTCCTTAAGTTTCTTGGTCACCTTACTGAGGCACTTGTAGCATTTAGAAGCCCAAAACTTCCATAGCTTCCCTTGATGTTTATATTGTTTGACCTCTTCTTCCAATTCTACCTTACCTTGCTTCTGCCAGTTCTGCTCCTTCATGACCTGGTTTAATGCCTCTAAGTCATGAGCTTGTTGTTCTAGCTCTACTATCTGGTTATTTAGATAGAGGGTATAGGTCTCCATGTCCATCTCATCTAGTTCAAGCACCTTTTCTGCAATGGATTCAAAGCATGTACCATCATTTCCAAGATCAAATTTATCTTCGCCATCCAACGTCCCCATCATAATATCACAAAGGGTTTCTGTGCCAGGAGCTCCCATGTCACCGAGGGTTTTAGTATCCTCTACGTCCATTGTGCCAAGGGCTTCAATACCTTGCACAAATAATTCATCAGGGGCTTCAATACCCTCTACATCCAACTCGTCAAGGGCTTCAATACCCTCTACATCCAACTCATCAGGTGCTTTAGTACCCTATTCGTCCAACTCATCACGGGCTCCAATACCCTGTTCATCAAAAATTACCAGGGTTTCTATGTGTTGCGCCTCATCATCTACCTAACCCTATATCGTGTCTCTACTTGTACTTGGTGTCATTATTTTCTTCTTCAACTTATGAAGGATGGCTGACAAGGATATGTCATCCTCCCTTGCTACATTTTATTCATTTACCACAGTATGAGCTGCTGCATCTGCAAGGACCGAGAGTGTTTTTATCTCCAGGTGAAGCCTGGGGTGACTCATCAATCAAAATTAGGGAGCTCGATCGAGTGCTAATTGTCCCTAAGGAGAGTTATTTTCTAGGTTGAAGTCCTGGTAGCTTTTATTTTTGCTAAGGACAAAGTTTCTTCAACAAAATTCTCCTCTACTTGCACTCGTTTATTCTTGCTATTTATCTTGGAAAGGGGCGGGGTCTCTTTTTTTATTTTCTTGCTTGCACTCTTTCCAGTAAAATTCCCTACACTTCATTCTCGAAATTCTTTCAAGAACGCTTCCCAGGTCATTTCCTTCGCCTCCTTGTCTTTCTTAACTAGGATTACAATGAGCCCGTAATGGTACAGTGTGTATGCAACCTGGCTCACATCCCCTTTTTGCACTACTTTTTCCATTTTCTCTAAACTTCGGTGAAGGTAATAAGGAAAATTGATGTGTTTCCCTTATTCAAAATGGGTAAATAACCAAATATGGTACAAAAAATTTAATGAATAACTTCCCTCACAGGTCAAAAACTTCAGTAATATGTAGAAGAGGTCTCACCATTTTCCAAGCATCACGTTGCGCGGAAGCCCTTTCTTCCAGTTGACTTTGAGCTTCCATTTGACCACAAATCAACACCATATTTTCTTTACGATCCTCTCCTTTTTGAATAAATTTTCCCCTTCTCACGCCATAGATTCTTCTGTGACCTCAAATTATAGTGAGCCTACCTTAGCTCACCCTTAGGAAGATTTCACACTGAGGAATGACAAAGGGCTACCGATAATTTTATGACGAAGATCCGTCCATCCACTGCCTTATTGATCCCATCCATACAATCACGTTCAATCATTAAAATATTCCCTTCGGGACAGATGCACATGCGTATCAAACTTCCACTTGCAGGAAATGATAATTGAAGGAGGCTTAGGTTTGTACGACGGTGGTGTAACAGTCATGGCTGATCGAATTATAAGGTAAGGCTATCATGAACAAGTGATGGAGGATCTCTTCAAAAGGAGGTAAGTGTGGGGTTTCAGGTAGATTTGTACTAACCCACATTTTTCCTCATATTCAAAAAATATGTACTTTGGTACTCATTAAAAAGATTAGACCTGAGAACCTAAAATATATTGCACTTAAATGATTTCTCCCTAAGTTAGTAAATGATAAAGAAAAGTTTTAACAAAAAATTAAATAATGTAATGCTATGATCTATCACTGTGGTAGTCATTCATCTACAGAAATAAAAGTAAATTTCCAATAAGCATTTTGCATCAAGCACTCATGTACCACATTAAACATTTTTGTACTGTGTTTTCACAATCGGGTGCATGCCTGCGCTGAACCTGCTTGCACTGCAATGTGCTTGCACTGAACCTGCCTGCACTGATCATGAACATTCCTACAACAGGGATTTCTGTAGCATCGAAGAAAGAGGGGAAAAAAATTATGATAGAACACAGTTCTTTGGCTGGAATAATTTTTTTTCTTGAATATACAAGATATGTTTTATTCGCCATTCTTTGGTGTTTCAGGAGAATGCCTTATGATCTGACTACATCTGATCCTGCAATCGATCCATGAGGGAAAAATGAAATGGGTAAAGGCGTAATTTTTAGAATGGGAAGGAATATTTTAGCAGGAATTCCAAGAATAATACTAGAAAGGGGGATAAACGAAAATGGGAGGTGGAAAAAATTCAAGGGGAAAATAGGTATTTTACAAAATCAGGTAGGGATCATTTCTTAGAAGAAAGAGGAGGGTAATTCATTATGGGATTAAGAAAAGAAAAACAGTGGGAATTATTAAATGGGAAATAGAGGAAAGACATAATTTTACCTTCAAGGTTTGCCTACACTGGTGATGGAAAAAGTAAATGCAACGGGAATTAATTGTTACTTGGATAAAAATTGCCATGAAAGTTATCCCAAAATTGGGTAAGGGTTTGGTTCCTTGAACCTACTGATTCCTGGTGACAGCCAACATATCTAAAAATCAAGTAACATTCCATTTTTATTGAAATTTTTATCTTCCTACCAACATGATGTTTCTCAGGTTGATCCTTCTGCAATCATGTCAGTCAACTAATTTTCATATTTACAGAAAAAAATAAAATCACACACACACACACACACACACACACACACACACACACACACACAGATATATATATATATATATATATATATATATATATATATATATATATATATATATATATATATATATATATATATATATATATATAGATATATATATATATTTGTCATTTTTTCTTCTTTTATTTATTTTATTATTTGAGGGAAAGAAAGAATCAGATCTTCAATAGGTGGTGTTGCCACCTACCATATCCTTTCCAGATTGTTGTTGGAATCACTGCATAAAATATCCTTTAGTAAGGAGCTAAAAATACACCTTTAATCTATGCCCATTTACCAGGAACACATAATTCCATCCATCAATAGTTTTAATTTCTACTTCTCCATTCTCAAACACTTTGACTACTTCATAAGGTCCCATCCAGCGTGTATGGAATTTCCCTTTAAAATTTTAAATCTAGAATCGTAATCATAAATGAGTACCCAATGGTTGGAACTACTTCCTTCGCATGGAATTATCATGCCAATTATTGTATTGTTGTTGAACAAAATCCCTTCAAAATTTTTCTAACTCATTCAACTGTAGAAGACATTGAAGTTGTGCTTTAGAGAGATCTAGCCCTAATTGGACTGCAATCCTAAAATTTTTGATCTAGAACTCTATCGGCAAGAGGACTTGTTTCCCATACACCAGCTCATATGGTGTGGTTCCCATGTTGTTCCTCAAAGTGGTTCGATATGCCCACAAGGCTTCTGGTATTTTGTTAGCCCAATCCTTTCTATGGATATTTAATATCTTAGTGAGGATGGACTCAATCACCTTGTTTGTGGAATCTACCTGACCATTTGCTTGCGAGTGATATGGTGTATATTTCCTCTGCCGGATTTTGTACTGCTCCATCACTCCCTGAGGACATAAAGGAATTTCATTTGTTTGATTAGGTTGGCGCACTCTCTGACATCTATCACATCACTTGACATATTTCTTGGCATCCTTAAACAAGGAGGGACAAAAATAGCCAGCTTGTAAAACTTTGTATGTAGTCCGCTTATCAGCGAAGTGACTTCCGCAAGGTTCATCATGGGAATAATTTAAGATATCAAACATTTCTTCCTCTCTTACACATCTACGGATAATTAGATCTAGCCTAGTGTAAAAGAGGTTCCTTGAACCCAAGAATATGCAGCACTTTTCTGTATAATACATCGCTTTTCACGAGTGGATAAGTGAGGTGGTTTTTTCCAAGTGACTAAATAGTTAGCTATGTTAGTGAACCACAGGGATTCTGTCAACATGGGAAAAAGATGCTCGTCAGGAAAATCATCATCAACAAGAATTTATTCATGAGGATTATTTAATATTGAATGAAAATCTGCTACTACATTAAATTTTCTTATTCTATCAACAATAGTAATGCTACATTCCTGCAACAATAATAACCACCTAGTCACTCTACCGCTATTTAATGGGTTATTCATCAAATACTTTATTGCGGAATGGCCAGTATGCATAAAGAATTCAGATCCTATAATGTAATGTCTGAATTTATTAATTGGAAAAACTACAACTAAAAACTCTTTCTTAGTCACTGTGTAATTCATTTCAGCGGGTGACAAGTTTTTACTAATGAAGTAAATAGCATAGGATTGTTTTTATTCTTCCTATCCTAAAGCTGCGCCAATCGCAGTATCTGAGGCATTAGAGGAGATATGAAATGGCAGGGACTAGTTTTTTCCTCTCAAAACTGGTGCCTAAAGTAGTTTTTCCATCAATGTCTCAATGGATTGTTGACAAGCTATATTAGACCAAGAAAACTCACTATCCTTAGCCAAAATTTGGAAAATGGAGGTAGCTATTCTAGAGAAATTCTCAATGAATCTCCTATAGTAGTACGCATGTCCTAGAAAACCTCTCACTTCCCTTTGATTTTTGGGTACAGGAAGAATCAAAATAATTTCTATCTTTGCATGGTCAACCTGGATACCTTTGTCGGCAATAAGATGGCCAAGAAACACTCTTGCCTTGCACATTAATCTAAAATTTTTGTCACTCAAGGCAAGATGAGCTTCTGGCAATGAAGAAGCACCTTTTCTATATTTTCTAGGGATTCTTGAAATGAATATCCAAACATGGAAAAATCATCCATATAGATTTCGACACTGTACTCAAAGTCAACAAAAATGGCCAAGACTTCCCTTTGAAAGGTAGTCGGGGCATTACTTAGCCCAAAGGGAAGCACTCGGTAATAAAATGTACCCCATTGGCACGTAAATGTGGTTTTGTCTTGATCTTCGAGTGCAATCTATATCTAGTTATAACCACGAAAGCCGTCTAGAAAAAAATCACTTCTTACCAGCAAGGGTATGAAGTACTTGATCAATGGAAGGAAGGGGGAAATAATCCTTAAGAGTGGCTTTGTTCAATTCTTCGTAGTCAATGCAAATGCGCCATCTCCCGTCTTTTTTTGGGACTAATACCAATAGAGAGGCCCACTGGCTACCAGAAATAGGATAGATAAAATGAGCATCCAATATCTTCTGCAATTATTCCTTTACAACATCTCTTAGAGCTGGGTTCATACACTTTTGGGGTTGTCAGATAGCCCAGACTCCATCCTGAATATAGATATGGTGGGTAAAATTTTTAGGAGGGATGCTTTTCATATCTTCTTAGCCCCATGCAAAGGAATCAAGATGGTTTCACATCAAATTCACAAGCTTCTCTTGCTAGGATGAATCCAAGTCTGAACTGTTATGCAAGGATTTTCCCAAACTAATCTCAACAAGTGGTATCACGATCAAGATTACATAGAGGTGTTTCTAGAGATGGTGGCGAGGGAGGTAGAGATTCGTGACTTTCCGAAAAATCTAGACTAAAAATATGATTCAATAACTCAAGATTAGGCATGGTGTCTAGATTTTTCAAGAAGTCCTTAATCTCGCCCTCCTATGAGGACTCAGTAGACTGATGTATCATGGAAAAAAAATGAGTCTCCTCATCACTATTTTAGTCTAACAATAAAGTGTCTCAAAGATCATGAATGGATCTAGCGTGTGGATACAAGGTGATCTTATTCTTAGAATCTCCATGGGAAATATACATCTCACCAGATATAAGCATCGCCCATAGCAAGCCATGGTCATCCCAAGATCAAGGGATGTCCTCCCAAAAGATTATTTGGATGAAACACAATGAAGTCTGAGGGATATTCCCAAGAATCGAATGAAATAACCACATAACCACATACCCAAACACCCCTTCCATCTTGATTTTAGATCTATCTGCCAATTCAAGCACATTGGGAATAGGACGAATATGGACCAGTGCAATTTGATCCATGGTTTTCTTGGTGATAACATTAATGGCTGCCCCTAGGTATATAATTACATTAGAGAGGAGGACATCATGTATTTGAACAGAGACAACGGGGTTTTTGGGGTCGGTATATTTATCCATGTGCATACATCCCATCATTAACTCTACTGCTCTACCAGTAAATTGAATGGTTTGAGGTTCCAATCTTCTCCTTCCTGGCTTCTTGAGACAAATTCACCTAATTATTTTTGTACATATGGGGATCTCTTTGATATATTGGTGCAAAGGTACCTTAATTAATAGGTTCCTAAGCTCAAAGGTCGGGCTAGATTCAGGAATGGGGTCACTCCTCTCCACAAATAGCCTCTTTGGGTAGGGAAGAGAGTTCGAAGAAGATAGAAAAGGCTCTAAGGATATGGGGATGGGCTGAATGGTAACATATTTCATAGAATGGTTAGGATTTTCCTCCTTAGCTTTCTATTCAATAATCACCATGGGTTTCTTTTTCTTTTCTGAGGTTAATATGTTCCACGATCTCAATTGGAGATCATTGACTCCAACTGGCATAGATTGGTATCTGGATGGAAAAAGAAGGTTCATAGAATGGATCATTTGTACTTCTATGTTATTTAGGTTTGGTAGGGGTTGGGCAGGCAGTTGAGGAGGTCGAAATGGTGGAGGTAAAGGCAATGGTCGCATTGGCTAACTCAGCTAAGGTAATGATGCTTGTGGCATTGGGTAAGGTGTATATGTAGGTGGGTATGACTTCCTAGGTGTAGGATAGGAATGGTTTGAATGGTTTGGCCCTCTCCATCCTTGTTGCCAGTATTGGCAGGGTTGTCCATAATGATATTGGTTCCCATGTTGCCAATGGTTAGAGTGACTATTGTTAGGATAGGAATATGGATGTGCATTATAACCAAAAAAATGTGGTGGAAATTCAGGAGCCATACCTGTACTTACCTGAGGCGAGTTTTTTCGTGCGCCCATAACATGCAATGATTCGGCTTCAGGTTGCCCTCCTTCAAATACAGCTTTCAACCTAGGTATGGAGGGACATTTTTCCGTGGCATGGTTCTCCGCAGAAATTGCACATTTATTAGTTCCTTTAATATCAAGAGGAAATTCTCTTAAAAGATGTTGTTTGCTACATTTTGGACAAAAAAAAGATAATGAACCTTGTTCTTCTACAAGTTTTTGCTGAAAATTCAAAGAGTTTATTTGTTTTCTAACAGTATTCATTATTTCATTTTTCATATTGTCCATTCTATTCTCTAATCCAACGATCATAGAATCATTAGATTCTGTTTTATTATTTCTATTATGAATTCGTTTACCGAATCTATATTAGTTCCTGGAGAATTTCCTGCACAAGTCACAAATTTGATCAAAATAAAAATGGGTAATATCCCCCTGTCTTAAAAAATTCAAATTAGTCCTAGCATCATCGGTAAGCCCACGTAAGAACAAGGTTCTAATGGTACTTAGATAAAATTTGTGCTTTGACCTTTGGAATATGTACAAGAAATCTCTCTAAGTAGTCCTCTACAGTCTCATCATCATTTTTCACAATAGTAAAGATTTCATATTGAATATCTAGTTTTACAATATTCCTGATATTTCGATAAGAACACTCACTTCATTTTTTCCCAAGAAGCTATAATGTTTCCCCTAGTCCCATGAACCAATGTGATGTTGCATCCTTAAGAGTTGTGGGAAACAACTTTAATTTTTGAGCATCAAATGAATAATCATAGCTCCTACGCAAACTATCAAACTTGAATAGGAAATATTCTGGATCTTCATGTGCCTTACCATAGAAATGAGGAAGATCTGATGGTGGTAAATCCTTCATTTTCACAGTTACATCCAGATCCAAAATTGGGAATCCAAAAGTGGATTGTTCCTCATTTACCTGATTGTCTCCATATCCCTCGGCATGGTCCTCACAATTTTCCATTGTTTTTCCTCCAATCGAGCTACTCTTAACAGGCTGGGAAGGTTGACTATGGGTTCTGATAGTCTCCTTCTTCCCCTTCGTGGACTGTGTCACTCCTTGAATAATTTTTCCAAAATCTAAGTGGACAGTTCCTGCGTGATGGCTCTAGGTTTGTTTAGACTTTCTGCCCGCAAAAGAAGGCCCAGTATGAGAATTTTTTTCTTCAGATTTTCTAGTATTTCCTTAGCCCTTAGTGGGCTTCGGACCCCTAACTATTTTAGGTATTAATTTCAAAAAATGACAAAAAAAGAATTCAATAAAAGTTTGCAATGAAAAAGTAACTCAACACCTAAAAATTCCTTCAATTAGTAGAAGCACACTGCAGAAAAAATAATAGCAGAGTTACCCTTATTGCAGAAAAAAAGGGAAATTCTTACTAATTCAAATCGCTTCCCCGCCAATGGTGCCAAAATTTTCGGTACAATAATTGCAATTAAGAAATATCCTTCAAGACTTAATTGTCAACCCCAAGGTTTCATAAACTTAGAGACGAAGCATAGGTAATGCAAGAAGAGGTATGAACTTTTCCTATTTCTATTTCTACTTCTCAATTGAAATATTGGAGAATCAAACAGAAAACAATCTTAAAGGAAATTGACACCAAAGTAATTCCAGGGATGGAATGTAAAAGAATGCATTCGCGAAGAAATAAAATAAAGGAACTTTCATAATGCTGTAAATAAGCTTAACTACTAAAGTAAAATTATATGTTTGTCCTCTCTATAGGTAGTGGCAGTTTAACAAGTGGGCCCTTGAAAATATCTGCCTTCTAAATGATTTTCCCTCTGACACTAAGCATTCATTCCTATACTACTTTAATCTGCTTCCACTAGTACACGTACAAAACTTCATGTGAGAAATATATTCTACATTGATACTAAAGACTTTTGTCTTCATGTAGGGGCTCTATGGTTCAAGACTTGGAGCACTCTCTTCCTGTAACAAGGCACTGGTTCTTCTACCAAAATAGAGCTTCCTACACCAAGCATTCCAATTTACTTTCAAAAAATAAAAGGGCACGTTAAGTATAAAATTAATTACAAATGCGAGTATAATTATGAAATAAATTACACATGAAAAATAATTCTTCAATCAACTGAACCTTGCAATAGAAATAAATTTTTAAGATGAAAACAATCTTCAAAAGTTAAAGCAGACCTTCTTTAGTCAAAGGTATTTTGCATATGACCTATTCTAACACAAAAACGGTTCACTGTAATATTTCAGATTACTTTTAGTTCTTCTCCTTAAATCATGAGGTGCATACATAAATTAATATATTGCAACATCATTATTTTCCATTTCATGAAGTCATTCTTAATCTCCAAGAGTTTAGCTTTTAATATTAGAAATTCTTCCTTTTAATAATAAATGCTTACTTGCAAAAATAGATTAAATCGTATAAAAGAAAAAGAATGAAACACTTACTGTAAATAAACTAGCAAACCAGAGTGCAAAATACTACATGCACTGGTGCAGGAATAATCTATCTGCACAATCCAAGCAGAAGAAAACCAGGAAAGAAATCCCAGAAAATAAATTAATTCAATTTAACTTCCACACGATGGATCTGTTCACACTTTGACTATTTAACAAAATAAATCAGAATTCTTAAGTGAAGACTAAATTAATATTTAAACCTCACTTCTGCAAATAAAAAAAGTTAATGCACACCTTTAAGATAACAAAAGCAGAAAGGTAAATGAGCTGGGTTCGCTGGGCCCTAGCTAACCACCTCGTTTCCCATTTTAGGAAAGAAAACTCTTTAGCACTTTAATAATGCATCAATGAAATATTAAATGCAAAGTGAGAAAATCATGGAACATCTCCTTGTATTAATTCCGATCAGAAAATATACATTATGAGTTCAAGTCCATCCCAGAACAATGGTGACAACGAGATTACAAATTAACCAAAATTACAGTTGCACTTGCTATCGCTAACCTAGTTCTATCTAAGAGCTATACTTTATACATCTCTTTCGGCTTATGGCCATAATGAAAATTACACATTTGTTCCAAATTGAGCCTTTCGATTGAACGAAATAACAAATAAAATTACAAAATTAGGCTAGTGACTCTAATGAGATGCAAACTAATCGTTGATCGACGATTTTATCTTTGACCACATCCTGGCTATCATTCACTTGAGTTCAATTCGGATGACTGCAACTAAACTGGATGACATGGACCAAGATGCCGACGTGGAGTGATCGATATGTTGTGGAGATCATGAAATAGATAGTTGTCGGTGGTGCCAGAATCTACCTGCACTAGATCAAGCTAATATAATGATTAATAATTTAGCTTATCAAATACTTTAGGAAAGTAAATATAAGCTACAAGAAATATTAAAGGCGCATAATCTATTTAAAATGATTTATTAAGCACCTAATAAACCTTAAACATGAAATATGAAGTTTCTATAGGAATAGATAGTATTCTTGGACTAATGCAGGAATGAGGAGGTTTATGGAGATAAAACAGAGGTTAATGATTGTGGTTTAGTAATAGGAAGGGGGTAAAAATAGAGCATTTTGGCATACCAACAACCATTCTACATGACTCACGTTAGACCGTCAACTAGAATTAATTGAACCAACTAAGTCAAAGTAAATTATTTAACTCGTACAAGTTGTCATGTGATGTGGAATTGCAATTTTCTTATAATTTAATTGAAGGGAAAAATAGATTAGAATCTTAGTTGGTTCCATTTTCAACATCTCCATATAAATTTTTATCTTTATAGTTACACATATCTAATTATTAAATCATTTAAAAGATTTAAAAAGTTAAAAGAAACCTGTGTTCACAATCTTACCAAAGGTTATATTTAATTTTCCATTCAAGGCCCATGTTTTAAGTAATTATTTCAACACCCCATGGTGGTACATTGATGTTGTTTCTCATTATGTTCTATTTCAACTGTGAGGAAAGTCTCTATTCTAGGCACATCCACAAGGGCAAGCTCTATCTATGGTCCATCCTACATAGACTTGGACTTGTCCATTCCATCCCCACATTGACTCTTAGTAGTGTTGGATGAATCCATTATTCTCATACACAATTCTCTCTCCCATTCTATAGCTGCATCATAGTGAGTATTGAGAAATGAATCCCTTGTGCCCATATCCAATGCTCTCTCCCATTTTTTCTTTGCATGATAATTACTAGTGTTGGGTGAATCCTTTATGCTCATATATAATTATCTCTCCCATTCATTCCATGAATTATAATTAGTAGTGCAGAATGAATCATTTATGCCCATATCCAATGATCTGTCCCATATTTTCATCATATGATTTATTTCATAATTATTCTCATGGTAAGTAGCCTCAAAGCCAAAATTAATTCCATTATCATGAAAATCTCACCCTGTCCTCTCTTCCTTCACAACATCCGACAGAGACCCCTTCAGAGCTATTTCTTTCCTATTATTGTCTTCGTCCTCTAAGCGAGTACAATGGTATATGTATTTTTTAATGTGAAATTCCATTTCACTGACAAATATATTATATCAGACGAAGTCACAATGATTTTCTGTTAAACCCATCCTAGTGTATCCATTAGAAAAATCCGAGAGTTTATTGTACTATTTCAATTATTTTTCATAAAGATAAACGAAGTTCGAAAGGTCAAAAAGGGAACCATACAACAGTTTTCATATACAATAGCTAATGGCTCCACAGATTTGTGGACATTCTCTCGCTAATAAATCGAGGGAAAAATGAATGAGATAGTTCGCTATGACAGGTCCTTCCAGACGAAGGGTGCAGTCTAATAGTTAGGCTACGAGTAGATGCACGGATCACAAATCTTCCAAAAGTAGAGCATTTTCAAAATTTCGATATTCAACAAGGGTCACATAGTAAATCTTGTTGTTGAAATGCAGCTTATGAGCCAAATATGAGGTGTAATTTCCAACCCAAAGAGATAATTGGAGGGCCGGGGGGATCAAACACTCGTCAAAATTTTGGACACCCCCACCAGTGGGGTTGTATCAGAGGATTTGTGGATTTCTTGTTCTTATTCACTAAAAATGAAAAAAGGAGAATCCCTTATCAAATGATGAATGAGTGTTAATGTCTTAACGATGGCCATCCAATATTTTTTTCAGATTAAGCGTTCCTCGACATCGTGTTTTAAATAACGTCTCAGCCCTTGGTCATTCGTTGTAGCCATCAAAATAAGGAGGTGTTTTTCCTGGGCAGGAATATCGTTGTGGTGAGTAGGTTTAACGATTGCAACATATATGTCCACAATATTGATAGATGTAGTAGGATTGGAAAGAATTGCATGGTTCATGATGACAAATCCAACAAAAGAAGTGTCCTTGAGCAACCCATTGCTTTTCTTGACCACAAACCTATCCCAACCACTTTAAATGCAGTTATCCTACAACAGCTTGCGATAAATTTAATATACTACCTTGTAATAAAATACCTATTCATAGACTCTCCTTTTCCCACTTTCACACTCTAGGTTTGTCTTTGAATTTCATCTTTTTCATAGCTTTCTAAGCCACCTGATTCATGTTCTAGTTGGACCATTTAAGTTTCCCCAAAAAAATCATAAATAAGAAATTAAGATATATACTTGAAAATAATAAATGAAAAAATATATATATAATTTTTTATATTTTTAAGTTTTAAATGTTTCACTTCTATATATATATATATATATTATTTTTTATTTTTTAAATAAAAAATTAACATATATACATAAATATATTAAAAAATAATAAATAACAACAAATTATAGGTTTACTTTATATATTTAATTTAATATACATTTCTTTTATGTATTTTTTTTTAATATTTTACTGAAATATTATACTTCTATTGTAACTCTTTATAAATATATAAATTACTTTTTAATTTTTATATATGTCTTTTATATATTTAGTTTTTATATTTTATTAAAATATCTCACTCTTGAAAATTAACTAAAACTCAACCAATTGAACTAATTTTCTCAACTATTAAAATATTACACTTTTATTATAATTATTTACAAATATATAAACTTATATAATTTAAGTCCTTAAGGGCTATTCAAATATTATAATTTTATCATAATGATTTATAAATATATAAACTTATATTATTTATGTGAATATGATATACTAAAAAATTAACATATATATAAAGATCATTTAGAAAATTAAAATATTTTTTTTATTTATATAATTTAGATGTCACTCAAACTACAAGTTGGACATATCACTCATCTAGAGACTCACATTAAAATAATAATAATAAATATTTTTTTTTTTTTAATTTTTTATATGCTTCCTGTATGTATTTAACTTTTATTAAAATATCATACTTCTATTATAATTACTTATACATATATGAAATTATATAATTTAAGTATATATGATATAGAAAAAAAAGTTAACCGAAATATTAAAAATAATAAATGACAATTACATTTAAAAATTAAAATATTTATTTTTTTTAATTTATACATGCTACTTTTGTATACTTAAATTTTATATTTTATTTAAATATTACATTTTTATTATAATTGTTTATAAATATATAACTTTATATTTATAAATCACATTAGGTGGTTAGAAACATAGACCAAATCCTAATTATGTGATTAATCGGAAAGGAATTCATCTATATTATGGATCACAAAAGTCTTAGATTTAACTTTATATAACTTAAGTGTGGAATAAATAATAAAATTAACACTATTTAACAACAGAATTTAAAGATCAAAAGATCAAAACATTTTTTCAATTTACATAATTTTCTAGTTTAAATTTAACATTTATATTTTATTAACATATTACACTTTCATTGTAATTATTTGTAAACTTATATAACTTAAGTTTATATGGTGTAAATAAAAACTTAACATATCAAAATTGTGAAGGTAAAAATAAATAAATAGAAATGAAAAATATTATTAAAAAATAAGTAGCGTACATGACTAGCAGCATCCTCCCAAAGCTAACTTATTGGTCTCTCCCTAGTTGTCAAGTTTCATAGAAATTTAGTTAGTGCAAACAAACTATATCTTTTTTAAAGAAATTTTTAGCCTTTAAAGTTCTATTATTTATTTCTTTTTGAATTTCCTGTGATTTCATAATGAACTTGAAAGGAAAAATTTTAATTTAATCAATTTTGTTTGTAACTTAATTTTGTTGAAAATTTGTAATTTCAAATGTGCTTTTTAAGAATAAAGTACATATGTATCCATATTAAGTGAAATGATGATAACCTACAAGGTTTCTCACGATATATATATGTGTGTGTGTGTGTATATATATATATATATATATAGATATAGATATAATCATGTGCTTTCTTTATATATCTAGTTATATGTTGCTTACATTTGCTACACTTTGATAACGTTCACACCATCCTTATAGATATATCAGTGCTAGTTTCGACCATTGATGTTGTAGTGGGTATTGGTTTCTCATTGGGTGTACCACATACTTATTTATGTTGAATTAAAACAATCCCTCTTTCAAAAAATTCCATATGTTTTTAGTCCATATTATATGTTCTTTTAGTTTGAGCATAACTACAAGGTTTTTTATTTTTTTTGCAAATTTTATTGACACCAAACGAGGTATGAGACCCACGTGGGGTGGAAATATAATCCCCTTAGTATGTATCATGTATCAATTTTTTTTTTTTTTAAATATCATTATCTTATTTTAGTTAACTAATGAAAAAATTATAAATGTGTATGTAGGCTCCGTTATTTTCCTATTTTTCTACTCTATTCCCTACATATCATTCACCACCTTCTAGTATTCCACCATAATTTTTCCATCAATATTGTCATATTGCCCTAGTTTTTGGTATCGAACATACCTCCACTAGGGAGGTTCCATCATTACTACAAACATTAAGTGTTGATTGTCACTAACCTCCACCATATTTCTCATCTCATCCACCCATAAAAGATGCATACATATACCATCTAGAAATCCTTGTCCCCCCTCCCCCCTAACAATTTTTCACTTCCCTTGCTCCATCTTGAGTGGTTTCTCCACATAGCTCCCATGTAGTCCTTTCACCCTCAACCAATGTTGGTAGTTTAGTTGATGCAAAAATAGATGTTTCCTCTAATCATTTTTTGTAGGAAACCACTCCACTTACGAGTTAATGTTCATCATTAGGTCAGATATTCATGATGAGATCATTCATTGATGACTTTTTTTCTTTATAATGAACTGAATTGATTATACGATTTTTTTTTTATATGTTTTTTAATATTGTAACTATTGCAAGGTGGTATAACATATAGGTTGTCCAAGCATGGAGAAGGATAACACCCCCGTGAATTAGTATATCATCTGTGATGAGCTTTTTGGGCTTGATTTATAAAGTATTAGTTTGTAAATGTGATTATTTATGGAAAAAAATAAAATGATATATTTTTTTTTGTGTAGTTCTTAGAGATGAAGAATGCTCCCCCAAAAAAAATTGAGTTCCTTCTTGTAATAGGAGGAGAAATATTGATTTCTGATATGAAAATGATTGTGGTGAGGGTTAAAGTGGTCTATAAGTGACCAGTGAGACCCATTTTGTGTATACGATATCACATCTCATATTTTCATGTTTTGGCATAAGATGTCATTTGTATATTAGATTCAATTTCTATGCAGGTCACCATATTTCATACTTCCATGTTTAAGCACGACGTGTCATTTTGTATATTGGGAATGTCGTGCCATTTTATTTAAGATGTACAGTTGACACAATTTTGAGAGTGTATGTATACATATATACATACATACATATGTTTCATGGAAAATGTTATTTTATTTGAAGTGTTTTTATTTGATGTTGAAGTGTTACATACCTAGGTTGAATTTACATATATGTGGTGATGATGAAATATTACCTATGGTGAAATGAGAAGTATGACATCTTGTACTGTTGAAGGTATTTGGATTTGGTTTTTAAATACATGCCATTTAGGATTCAGGAATATCCTTGGTCATACATATAGTTAATGACCACACAAGACTAGGAAGGTCACAACATTAAATTTTAAAAGTACATATGAACATAACCCTTTCTTGATGAGGTAATATTATCTTGTTATAACCCCACACAAATACTGAGATTTAATCCCCTTTATTGGTTCATATAATTTTTTGTTTACTTTAATGTGCATTCCTTTGTTTTAATGATGTCATTTTTTGTGGTGTATATATAAAATTATTTTTAATTTAAAACAAGAGGGAACACCTTGCAAGAAGGATGCCTCATTAATGGCCACTCCCATAAATGGTATGCTTCCACCTGTGCATCACCCTTAAGGTTTCATTTCCATATACCTATCATAATTCATTGCCTACATGTGTGATCCATGGGAGCTTAGTTTATTATTTATTTTATCCTTTAAACCACATGTAACTAGTTCAATAATTAATTTATTGACACATTTTAAAGCAACGAATACTCCTTTTGTGAGAAGAATAAAGTTTGGCAATTAATTCTTGTATCAAATATATTTCCTATTTTTGTTTTCTTTAACCGTAAAAAATATTTTTCTTCTCATAATTTTTTAAGAATGTAGTTATGATTGGTCTTCATAATCCATGAAGTATTTATAATACTATGTAAAAACAAGAAAGAAAAATAAAAGAAAGGAAATCAACAAAATCTGCCTAAAATTAAAATTCTTGAAAAAAACTCATACGCATGTAAATAACATATTTACGATGAGTTACCTCCAACCATAATTCAAGTAAGTATTTGTATAAAATATGGGATAGGAAAAATATCTAAATAAATATACTTACCAAGAGTTACCCACCATCATTATTTACATTTTCCTCAACAGTAACAAATATGAGTAAAAATGTAAATGTGCAGACTTACTAGAATTTAATTTACAAAAATATGTGATCTATTTTAGAAAGATACATCTCTCTTGGGTATCTTGGGTATCTTGGGTATAAAATACACTTTGAAACTTTTCATTTTATAGACAAATGTTTCACACACATAACTCTCACACACACATTGTGATATTTACTTTCCTTTCATGGTTATTGGTTTAATTTATAAAGTGTGAATGCTTGATGAAGATAAAATAAATATAAATATATTTAAAAATAATTACCATAGTTCAGAAATAGTGCTTATATCCATTTCACTCTATTTTTCAACATGTTATTATAGCTTTCATGAAGCAAAGAAGTTGAATATCACATATCGGCCTATACAAGGCACTAAGCTAATTTATCTCTTTTAGCAAAGCTAAATATTGAGGAAAGAAGTTCACAAGAAGGATATTACAATAATATGTGCTAGGCTTGGTCGATCAAATGTGATTTGTCTCTGATGAAATCTGATCGACTTATAGAACAGGGAGTAGTTGCGGTAGAAATAATTTCCTCTGGTAGAATTCAAAGAGCGTCACACTAGATTCAATGAGGGTATATCTCTAAGTTTGAAATTATGGATTATCATTGACATTGTCAGGCTAGTTAGTTGATATACTGAAAGGTTGAAGTGGCAGAGGGAGTAGCCAAAATTACCATAGTACATTATGTCTCAGAATGAGAGGGAGCACCTAGTCAATATAATAGGGAAGAAGTTGTGGTTATAGACTAAGTAAAATGATTTATATATCGAAATGGTATAGTTTGTCATGGAAAAATCAGCTACGTTTTGAGATTTGTATCAAATAGTGAACTGCAACTACAAATTCAGTTTAGATAAAGTGTTGAAGACAAAAAGAGTTCATATGGATATTGCTTTTGCATAGGCTCTATTATGACTATGAGCATTAAGAATGAATTTTTCCCATTCCGTATTGCAGTGGCCAAGTATATTGTTGTTATATTGGTAAGTTGAGAAGTAGCATAGAGTTAGACACTACTTGTAGGATTGTCTTGATGAGGTGCAGGTGACAACCATGATGATAGGTAAAAGTGTTGTGAGATTTAGTATTGAGACATGGTACAAGAAGAATGAAAGTGACTTAAGTATTAATCTATATTATAAAAATTGTTTTAAAATAATTTTTCCTCGAGTGGAGTTTGTATATATACTTTAGGGACAAGTTTGGACTTGTTGAGAATTTATCTCTCATTGAGAAGGAGTGCTAATGGGATATCATCATGGAATGGAGTTATATCCTTTTCATGTATGTCTACTTTAAGTAGAGAGAATGGTTTAGCAAAGGAAAACTATTTTTCTTCTGTCATGTATCTTGACTATAATTTGGGAGAATGGTCCAGTAGAGGACAAGAATTCTTCTCATGTGAGTTATATTGACCAAAATTAGGAAGAATGGTTCTATAGGCCCATAATTACTCATATAGAGTGTAGCCTTAAAAAATCAATTTCATTAACATATTTACTATGAGTTACTACCCACCATAATTTACGAAAATATTTTCATAAAATATGGTATAGGAACCAGATATAAATAAATATTGTTACTAGGAGTTATTTCCCACCATTATTTATGTGTTCTTCAACACTTTAACAAATACGGGTAAAAATGTAAATGTGCATACTTAATAGAATTTAATTTACTAAGAGATGTGATCTAATTTACAAATAGACATGTGTCTTAGGTACCTTAGGTATAAAATACACTTAAAATTTTTCATTTTATACACTCATATTTCACACAAATATCTCTCTCATACACATTTTGATATATACGCTCCTTTCATTGTTATTAGCTGAATTTATAAAGTCGTATTTTTTGAATAAGATAAAATAACTATACATGTATTCACAAATAATTACCCTAGTTAATAATAATGTTTATATCCATTGCACTCTATTTTTCAACACACATCTAGTTAAACAATTAATTTGTGGACAATTTTTAAAACACCAAATAAAACTTTTATGAGATAAATAAAGTTTGAAAATTAATTCTTGTATCACATATATTTCTTATTATGGTTGTGTTTAACTATAAACAATATTTTTCTCCTCATCATTTCATACTAGAAGTGTTCAGTTAGGTTTACTTTCCACTTGAATTTAGTTCTTTAGATCATATCCTTCGTGACAATTAATAACATTATTTTTCTTGGATGCCACTCTCCTACCCAACACATCATCTAACTTATATTTGGTTCCATTTAAGTACATCCCACACCTAGACCTTTCTTAATGTGAAACTTAGGAAAATATCCTATTAGTGCCTATTCTATTCAATTTTTGTTATATTGGCTCAATTCTCCCCAAGTGCACCATATATTAGAAATGTTGAGGGACTTTTTTAGGTTTCCATACCACCCCACATGCCCTGTCTTATATATATAGTTTTTTGTCTCCATCAACTACATTCTAACAACAAAATTACACTTTTTTTAGACTAAGCACCCCATTTGAACACTTCCTCAAGTCAGATATGTCTTTGGATCCTACCTTCACCAAAAATTTAACCTAGTGATTCTTGAATTTAGTCTTTAGATATATGGATTAAAATATCCCTCAATTTTGGATCATATTCCCTAGCGTGCTCCACATTTTCATAAATCAAGAAACACTGCTCACTTTGTCCCAAACAAATTGCAACAATTTTTATCCCTTAGGGAACATTTCTCCAAGCATATACCAAATCTAAAAATAACTTGATTAAAATAACATATTTAATGTAAATATATTTTTTATCTTCAATTTCTATATTTAATTACTTAATAATTTCAGCACTGTGTTATGTCAAATCAACATGAGCGATAAATCTTGGAAATTACTTAATATTGAAGACCATGCAAGATGAAAACAATATTTGCAATTACAGAATTTTGGATAGCAAGATACTTTATACGTATGTAGAAGAAATGAAATACATGTTAAAAAAATTCTCACAAGATTGGTACAATCTCTAGGTCTCTAAATTTTTGTAAGGTAATATCATGAAAACCCGAACCACCTTCAAATATCCACAACAAGCTATAATCAACACCAGGAAATACTCCCTTGGCTTGAACAAGATTGTATCACATATTCTTTTCACACTATCATTTTTTTCTTCCTTATGGTTTATGAACCATAGCCATGTTGCATCAAACAAGTGCATGGTAAGACACCTTTAGTGATAGTATCCATATATACTTGTTCACCCTAAGGATTGTGTACTTAAATCCTCGGCCTTCAACTCTTACATCAACATAAACAACAACACTTCCATGTAATATCATGCAATATATAATAACCAATATATATTCTAAGAAAGGTACCACACCATGGTCATGAATCATGAATTTTGTCTCACCGTGATCTTTCCCTAGCCTTACATACCACAAGAACAAGGTTTTAAAATCATGCAAGGTGTTAGATAAATTATCCATATCTTTGAATAGGGTAGAAAAAATACAGTAGTATAGAAATATCCACCATATTCATCATCATGAATCACAACAAATCCATTTTCTTATCTAGGGTCTACATGCATAGCATAAATCCTAGCATCACTTGTGAAAACCTAAAATTCACAGAAAACAAATATCTTATGAAACAAAAGACATATCTCTCTCCCCTTTACTTACTCTAGGTTTCTCGCATGCACCCTAATGTCATACTACAAGGCTTTTCTCATGAACCTAACATATTTCTCCTTACAAGACTTACCTAATATAATAAAATTAATATAGTATAATGATGAAAAAATATACAACATGGTGTATGCAAAACATTAATATTCACTTAAAAAAAGAGGGAACACCTCCCAATAAGGATGCCTCATCAATGGTGACTCCTATTAAGGGTATGCCTCCATTCGTGCATCAGCATTAAGGTTTCATTTCCATATACCTATGATAATTCATGTATAATAAGTGGCAATATTTCAATATCTGAGTTGCCTACATATGTCATCCAACCAAACTTAATTTATTATTTCTTTTATCCTTTGAACCAAATTTAACTAGTTAAATAGTTAATTTATTGACAATTTTTAAAGAAACGAATACACCTTCTGTGAGATGAATACAATTTGGCAATTAGTTCTTGTATCAAATATATTTATTATTATTTTTGTGTTTAACTGTAAACTATATTTTTCTCCTCATCATTGTTGAAGAAGCTAACTATGGTTGTTCTTCATCATCCTTGGTTGATTTATAATACTATGTAAAAACAAGAAATAAAAATAAATGAAAGGAAATCAAAAAATCCTGAAAATAAAATTTCTTGAAAAAAGCTCATTCCCATTTAAATAACATATTTACCATGAGTTTCTTCCATAATTTAGGTAAGTATTTGTATAAAAGACGAGATAGGAACAATATTTAGATAAATATACTTACCAAGAGCTACCCCTCTCCCCCCACACCATTATTTAGGTGTTCTTCAACACTAACAAATATGAGTAAAAATGTATATGTGAAAACTTACTAGAATTTAATTTAGAAAAATGTGTGATCTATTATTCAAATGTACATGTATCTTTGGTATCTTGGGTATAAAATACAATTGAAACTTTTCTTTTTATATACTAATGTATCAACCACATATCTCGCTCACACACATTGTGATATTTTTTTTGTTCATGGTTATTGGTTGAGTTTCTAAAGTGTGAATGCTTGATGAAGATAAAACAACTATAAATATATTTAGAAATAATTACCATAGTTCAAAAATAGTGCATATATCCATCGCACTCTATTTTTTAGCATGGTATCAGAACCTTCATGAAGCAAGGAAGTTTAAGATCACATATCGGCCTGTACAAGGAACTAAGTTGATATATGTATGTTAACAAAGCTAAATGTCAAGGCCACGAGTTCAGAAGAAGGATATTACAAGTAGACATGCTATGCATGCTCAATTACATGAGATTTGTCTCTAATAAAATATTATGGACTTATGGAAAAGGAGAAATTGTGGCAGAAAGAATTGCCTCTGGCAGAAGTCAGAGAGCCTCATACTAGCTTTAATGAGAGTAGATATCTAACTTCAAAATTATGGATTTTCATTGATATTTTTAGGCTTTTTAGTTGGTATACTGAAAGGTTGTAGTGGTAGAGTGAGTAGCTAGAATTACCATATTACCATATGTCTCAGTATGAGAGGGAGCACCTAGTCAATATAACAGGGAAGAAGTTGTGGTTATAGAATTAATAAAAGAATTGGTGTACCGACATGGTATAGTTGGTCATGGAAACATTAGTTATGTTTGAGACTTGTCTGAAATAGTGAACTACAACTACAAATTCAGTTTAGATAGAGTGTTGAAGAAAAAAAGAGCTCATATGGATAATATAGTATCTAGTATGACTATACACACAAAGCAATAATTTGTGACGCTCCATATTGCAGTGGCCAAGTATATTGTAGCTGTATTGGAAGTTGAGAAGTAACCAGGATTAAGAGGCTACTTCTAGGGTTGTATTGATGAGGTGCAGGTGACAACCATGATGATAGGTCAAAGCGTCGTGAGTTTCAATTCTAAGACATAGTACACGAAGAAGAAAAGTGGCTTAAGTATTAATCTATAGTATAGAAAATTGTTGGAAAATACTTTTTCCTTGAGTGAAGTTTGTATATATTGTTTAGGGACAAGTTTGAACATGTTGATAATTTGTCTCTGATTGAGAAGGAGTTCTAATGAGATATCATCGTGGAATGACATTCTGTATTTTTCATGTATGTCTACCTTAACTACGGTGAATTTTTTAGCAAAGGATAATTATGCTTCTTGTTTCATGTGTGTTGTCTAGAATTTTGGAGAATGGTCCATGAGAATACAAACATTATTATCGTGTCAATTATATTGACCAAAATTTGGAAGAATGGTCCTATAGGCCCATAATGACTCATATAGAGTGTTTCCTTCCGAAATAAAGTGCATTAACATATTTACCGGGAGTTACTACCCACCATAATTTAGGAAAATATTTTCATAAAATATGGGATAGGAACAAGATATAAATAAATATTCTTACTAGGAGTTATTTCCCACCATTATTTATGTGTTATTCAACACTGTAACAAATATGATTAAAAATGTGATGTGCATACTTAATATAATTTAATTTACGAAGAGATGTGATCTAATTTACAAAGAGACATGTCTCTTGGGTATCTTGGGTATAAAATACACTTGAAGCTATTCATTTTATACACTAATATTTCACACAAATATCTCTCTCACACACATTGTGATCTATAGTTTTCTTTCATGGTTATCAGTTGAATTTATAAAGTCTTTTTGTTTGAAGAAGATAAAATAAATATACATATATTAAAAAATAATTAACATAGTTTAGAAATAATGTTTATATCCATTGCACTCTATTTTTCACCACACAACTAGTTAAACCATTAATTTATGGACAATTTGTAAAACAAAAAATAATTTTTTTTTGAGATGAATAAAGTTTGGTAATTAATTCTTGTATCACATATATATCTTATTGTTGTTTTGTTTAACTGTAAACTATATTTTTCTCCTCATCATTTCATACTAGAGGTTTTCCGTTAGGTCAACTTTCCACTTGAATTTAGTTCTTTAGCTCATATCCTTCCTAAAAATTAATAGCTATATGTTTCTTGTATGCCACTCTCCTACCCAACACATTATCTAACTTATATCTGGTTCCATTTGAGTACATCCCCCACCCAAACCGTTCTTAATGTGAAACTTAGGAAAATATCCAATTAATGCCTATTCTATTCAATGTTGGTTCTATTGGCTCAATTATCACCAACTGAACCATATCTTCAACATTTTGAGGGAATTTTTTAGGTTTCCATACCACCCCACATGCCCTATCTTGTAGATCTAGTTCCGTGTCTCCATCAACTACATTCTAACAACACAATTATAGTTTTTTAGAATAACCAATCACTTGAACACTTCCTAAACTTAGATATGTCTTTCAATACTACCTTCACCAACAATTCAACCTAGTAATTATTCAATTTAGTCTTAAAATATATGGACTAAAATATCCCTATACTTAGGATCACATTCCCTGGCATGATCAATATTTTCATAGATCAAGAAACACCCCTCAATTTTTCCCAAACAAATTGCAAGAAGTTTTATCCCTTATGGAACACTTCTCCAAGCATATACCAGATCTAAAAGTCACTTTATTACAATAATTCATTTAATGGAAATATATTTTCTATCTTCGAGTTTTATATTTAACTACTTAATAATTTCAACATTGTGTTATGTGAAATCAATAGGAATGATAAATCTTGGAAATTACTTAATCTTGAAGACAATGAAAGATGAAAATAAATTTGGAATTACACAATTTTGGATAGAAATATGATTTATACATATGTAGAATAAATGAAATACATGTAAAAAAAATTATCAGAAAATTGGTACAATATCTAGCTCTGCAAATTGTTGCAAGGTAATATCACGAAAACCCCGACCACCATCAAATGTCCACAACAAGATATCGCTAATACTATAAAATCCTCCCTTGGCTTGAACAAGATTTTATCACATATGCTCTTCAAACTCGCATTTTTTTCTTCCTTAAGGTTTATGAACCATAGCCATGTTGCATCACACAAGTGCATCGTAACACACCTTTACTACTAGTCTCCATATATACTTGTTCACCATAATTATTGTGTACACGAATCCTCGGCTTTCAACTCTTACATTAAGATAACCAACAACACCTCCATGGAACATCATGAAATATATAGTAACCAATGTGTCTTCTAAGAAATTCATCACACCATGGTCAAGAATCAGCAATCTTGTCTCACTATGAACTTTCCCTATTTTTATATAGCATAAGAACAAGGTTTTAAAATCATGCAAGGTGTTAGCTCCATTATCCATATCTTCTAATAGGGTAGAAAAAATATAGTAGTATATCAAGATCAACCATAGTCATCGTCATGAATCACACCAACTCCATGTTCTTATCTAGGGTCTAAATTCATAGCATAAATCCTAACATCACTTGTGAAAACCGAAAATTCACACAAAAGATTATCTCATGAAACACACAAAACATCTCTCTCTCCCCTTTACTTACTATAGGTTTTTTTCATGCACCCTAGTGTCATACTACAAGGGTTTTCTCATGAGCCTAACATATTTATCCTTACAAGACTTGTCTAATACAATACAATGATGAAAAAATATACAACGACTCTATCATCCCTTATATATATTAGGCGAGAGAGGCTAACATAATAAGGACATAATTCTATACAAGGGAAAAACCCTCCAAGCATGATCCTACTTGGGACGAACACTTCTCCTCTAAAATTTTGCACTCTCTAACAAGTTGTTTATCCAAATATTCCTCTTCCACAATTTACTATTGAAGTTTCCTAATCCAAGATGATTCTACTCTAACTATGTGCCACATATCCCCAATGTTATTTCTATTTTATTAATAGATTTAAAACCACAGTTGAGCACATTCAGAAGCCCCCAATTATATTGGAAAACTAAATTATGTTCCTAGATTCTTATCTTTTCAAAACACATTGTCATTCACATCATAAAAATATATTTCCATGCACTAGCTATTTTGTTAATAGATACCTAAGTACATGTAAGATAGATCCTTAGGATTGGAGATTGGGAGTTTTATACTTTTCATACATCCCCTCTAATAGTCAAATCCTTATTATTATTTATCAAATATGATCATTAATGTTCTACCATAAAACATTTAATAAGAATTACCAAAATTACACCATTGTATGCCTTGGAAAGTAGTATACCATTATTGTTATCTTATGTGTGTAATAAAGTTCACACTTTATATTACAATTATTTTTTGGACACAATGTTTTCATTTATTGGAAGCTATGATTGATATTGGAACTTGAAGTACAATAATTGATGTCAAGAGCAGCATCAAGATAGTTGTTTAGTTCAATGATAGAGAACCATCATAGTAGAAGAATAATTGAAGAATCCTTTAAAAAATTATAAATATGGTTCGTGGATGAATGTATCAATGGCCAATAGTTTAAAGGAACTTTATTTGTAGAATATCAAGTCAAATTCCCTTTTGAATTTCATGGTTGTATGGTCCTCAAGAATACCTTTCTAATGGTATGTGATAGCCTAAAAATATTCTAAGCATTGAGGAAGTTACGAGGTTTGTGATTCTTGAAAGGAAAAAAAAATGCGTGAAAAAAGGGAAAAATTCCATATCATTTTTGGGTATTTTTGTTGTTCGTACATGTTTGGTAATTCGGGAAAGTTCAGTTGTTTGAGCAAGATCTATCATTCGGAAATTTGGTATTGAGGCTTGTCATCAATTTGAGACGTTTCATCTGCTTGGGCCAATTAATATGTTTGATTAATTCACAATGTCATGAGTTGATGATGTTTCATTTCATTGGGGGTTGGGCATGAACACATGTGTTTCTTGTTTGTTAGGTTGTTCAATTCTTTGGTATCCAAGGAAGGAATTCTTTTGCACAACATCGAGTAAGGCACAAACTCAAACTAGGTTTTGAGCACCTTTGTTGCTAAACCTTTGGTCATGACTCCTCAAGAAGTATAGAGAATTGAGAAATTTGCCTTGAAACCTATTATGAATTATAGGATTTCATTGCATAGTTAGACAAAGAAATATAGTGAAATCGCAACTAAATATTAATAAGGTTTGATTGAAAAGCATGATTGGTGGAATTTAATACTAAGTTTCTTGGAATTCCAAAGTTGAGGAACTGAGGTTGAGAGAGAGATATACAATGAACTATGACTAGATAAAATAGTATTACATCATTGAGCCAAAGTAGAATTTATTGAAATTGTATTCTAAAGCAGTGCATAATTGGAATAAAAAGAAAGAGAAGTAGAATAGTAATTACAAAGATGAAGAGTGTGAGAGTGTTGGAGTAAGAGCACAGAGTATGGTGGATGCAAGCTAGAAAAAACATAACCTAATAGTGAATGAGTTGCAGAGTTTTTGATTTCATATTTGTGTGTGACGAAAAAGGAGAAAAGAGCCTAATAAATGATATATGAGCTATAGAAGCTGAAGCGGCTACATGCAAATAGTGATAACAAGTTTTAAATTAAATTAAAGAACATTGCATGAGATCTCAATTTGAAAATCCCAAGAAAGAGAGAGCATAAATAACTTGGAGTAATAGGTTGTTGACTGTAAATATATAACTTCAATGCATCTAATCAAGTTGATGTGTGTTGATCTAAGGGGGTTGGAGCCTCGTCTGAGTGGGTGCTGACAACAATCTTTGGTAGTTTTTCTCGTAGAAGGGTTTCCATGTTAAAATAATTGTGTACAATTTCAAACAAATTATATTGTTTGATAGTTTAATGTTTTTATTTAAAGGAAGAAAAATAAAATTACTAATTCAACCCCCCTGACCCCCAAGTAATTCCTAATTTCCAATAATTGCTATCAGGGTGGTTTCCTTTAGGTAGAGTTTAATCGCAGGAAGGTAGATCCATAGGGAATCATGAAAAATCATGAAACTCAGGATATATACTTAAGAAGGGTGCCAATACTTGATGGAGTTAATTATGTATTCTAGAGATTTATAATGGAAGCATACCTAATGTCTCTTGGAGTGTATGTACCATTTGCAGTAGAAATTAGATACAGTGTTCCAACAAATCCAATTATATATCCTAATGAAAGTTGAGCATACAACAATAATGCAAACGCTAAGAACACAATTGTAGTTAGTCTTAACCAATTAGAGTTGGTAAAGGTGATGCACTACAAATTAGCTAAGAAATCCATGGACAAGGTCAAGAACATCTATGAAGGAGATGAAAAGGTAAAGCAATCTGAACTCAAAAACTATAAAATTAAATTTAAAAGGCTTAGGATGAAAAAAGAAGAAATAATTATTGAATACTTTACTACAGTTGATGAAGTAGCCAATATGATTAGAGGACTTGCTGAAGACATTTAAGAAGAGGCATTTGTAAAAAAGGTTTTAAGATCGCTCCCAAAGAGATTTTATGGCAAGTTATCATACATGGAGGAGATGAAATAATTAAAGACTCTAACTATGGAATAAATACATGGAAATCTAATTTTTTATGATATGAGAATTAGAGGAGAGAAATTTAAGCCAAAGGAAGTAGCATTTAAAGCTACCAAGAAATTAAAATATCAGAAAAGACATTAAGATTGCTTCAACTTTGATTCAGATGAGGAGATGGCTTAATTTTTGTTGGGTGTGTGTTATATTATTTTCACTATTAGAAGCATGCATGAAGTGGGGGGCGGAAGCCCCCTATTCTTGCATCAGGTGCAACATAGAGGGTGGTAGCCCCCTTGCACGTGCTTCGGTGCACCGCCCTGAGAAAAGTAATTTTCAGACCTTATATTATGGAAGGACCCGCCTATGGTTTTTTGCATGGGTTTGCTGATGGTTTTGGGCATGATGGTTTTCTTCTCATGGTATTTTGTAGATATGGTCAAGGGAGCTATGGTTATGTTCTTATCCAAGGTTAATGGATTGAGTTCAATGAATGCTACGACACACACACACACACACACACACACACACACACACACACACACACACACATACATATACATATACATATACATATACATATACATATACATATACATATACATATACATATACATATACATATACATATACATATACATATACATATACATATACATATACATATACATATACATATACATATACATATATATATATATATATATATATATATATATATATATATATATATATATATATCTATATATATATATATATACATACATATATATATTTGTGTGTGTGTGCTTCAATACTAAAAGGAATATAATGAAAAAACAAGACAGTAGTCCCTGTTTGGGATCCAGGGGAAAATATCTATGTATATATGCTTTATCTTTTATGCTTTCGCTATTGTTTATTTTCTGTTTTTTAAGAATTCGTTTGCAAATGATTTTTGTACATGGTTAAAAACTACAGTTTGTAATAAAATTCAAAATGGGCTCGAGCAAGTATATATTATTGCACAAAAATGTTTAAATTAAATGTGGTATAACACAAAATTTTTCTTCTAAATTCCCATATATAGTATCAGAGTAGATATTATTGCACAAAAAACTATGTTGAGAGCTCTACATTAATCAACATAATGATACAACTATAAATACAACAATTTATGTCTCATGATAAGCAAACTATCTCAGACATACAATATTTTGGTTAAGTGAATATCCCAACATGATACCAAACTAGGAAGTTAACTAGTTGGAGAGAATCTCTCAAACCAACTATGGCTCAACAACCTCCTAAATTATAGGAACATACTACTCACCCACACACGATATCTGTACAATATCACCAATAATTTAATAATTAAATATGATCACACATCTTTAAAAAAGTGGGAGTTAGGAGCTCCAATACTCCCTTGTAATGATTACTTGTATTAATATACATGAGCTGAGCTCTTCAACATTTTTCTCTTTTCAATGAATGCTTCAGTATGACTTGAAGAAACTCATGATAAAAAAAGTCTATCTTTGGTCCAATGTGGCACTTTAAATTTTACCTTAATCATGTGCACAACACTAAGTGTCAACGTCCATATAAAGAAACAACCATCTATCAAAATGCATGGGTACCTAACCACTGCAACAATGGGTCTACTAGATTATTCCTTTATGTAGATGGTTCATTCAACTTATTAATGAACTCCCATTGAATGTAAAAATTCACCTCTAAAAGTATATAACCAACATATGGTCCAATTTAGTGTATCCAAACAACACATGGCCCACTCTTTAGAGTGATAAATAAATCTCTAACAAAGGATACTTAACTAGACTAGAAAATATCTCAAGTCATTATCATGTACACATGATAAACGTGTACATATTGGTATTATAAAAATATGTTCTTTACATGTTACACAGATTTCGGTAATAGGAACTCCAACTAATGGATTTATTAGGTAAATAAAACATATTAAGTACTAATACACCAAAAAAAAACATACATATAGACTTGCTACAACTTCAATGTGTGAATCAATTTACAACATGGTCATGAGTATGTTATTATTCACACACTTTTCTATTGATATCCATCATAGCCTACTCTATGTTGTTGTCATGACCTATATGTTTTTATAACTTAAGCACTGCTACTTTATTTCCTTAGACCAGACTCCAAATATCTCTCTACTCTACCTTGGACCTCTTTTTCCTCCCCAGTGAAAGCTTTTCATTCCACTTCAAAAATTCAACCTGCAACCAATCTTGGTTTCTCAAGAGAGAATATTGGGACTCAATTCCATCATAAAAGGTATACACTATCCTCCCTTCTCTTGAAAAACTCTCATCACTTACGAGCTGTAAAAAAAAATACCATTAATACCTCAAATCAACCATGAACATGTACTGTATGACCTAACATCAATTTGACCATGAATACTAATAAATTAACCATCCTATGGATTTACTTCCATCTACTGAGATACATGGGTGACATCCACCCCATTAGCTAATTATAAGTAGTCTTGACATGGGATGTAGTCAACATATTTCCTTTGCACATGAAAAATATGAAATATATTACTCCACTAAATCACATAACTAGAACTCATTTATCGCTAGAAATATTCTTATATGTGAACACAACAATGATATTTACCTCACAAAATATTGCAACCCTATAATACATCAACAAAAGTAACATATTCATGAAATAATGATAAGAATACCTCTATAGTCACTCACATATTAGGTATCACCATCTTCATCCCACTTCAATCTTTTTATTGGATACCCTTACATCATTTGCCATTTGTTAGAGTAAATACTTCTAAAAAAATAAATGTACTTACATATTGAGTTACCCAAACTCAATATGTAAATTCAATACAATATTACCAAGAAAAATAAACCCCAACTCCACACTAAAGGTAGACCTTCCTTGCCTTCAATCTTTGTTGCTTCTCACAGAACTGTAGTACAGAAAATGTTACCCTAAAATACATAATCCTACCCTCTTCAACTTCTTGTGCCCTTATTGGACTCTGCTCAAATACCCTCTCAGTAAATTATATAGTCTCCTTCACAAGGAAAAACAATTTTGTTGAATCCATATTTTACTCCTCCAACAATATGGAAAAGATACAAAACCTTAACATTTGCAAACTCTTGCTTATCTTCTAGTGTACCAATCTCACCCTCCAAGCCAAAATATAAAATATAAAATTTATTTTGAGATTATCCTAAGCCTATCCAAGAATTCCCCATCCAAGAATTCCCCCTCAAGAAACACATGGAATTCTAGAAACCACCTTCCTAGTTTCCCATGACCTCTTTCTTGGCAACATCTCAAATACTAGAATGGAGTTAATTCTAAACTTATGTGGATTTATTATTTCAGGAATATTACAAAATATGATGGCAAGGAGAGTTCAATCTCATAATCTTCATATTATGAGATATTCCTGAAATCTACAATTGAAATAAAAATGCCCCCTCATTAAAATGACCCTTTTCCTAGTCACTACCAACACTAAATTGGGAAAAGACTAACTTATCAACTGTAAAAATCTGACCAAATAGGCCAGGCTTGATGTTATCCATATTGTGAGTCTCCATATCCACAAACACTGCCCTAGGAACATACATAAAGTCTCTTATTGGCCTTATTCAAAGATTCTATTCAAACTCAACATGTAGTCCCTCTTGATAACTCGCCATTTCTTTTAATTGCAAAAATATTCGGCCTTTTTTTTTAATTGCAACAATCTACATTCAAAATTTTCTCTCTCAATATAAATTTAATGGAATGATGGACCAACAACCACTCATAACACTATTTTCTTAATTATGTATTCTTCATTTCCTTGGGCACTCAATGGAGTGAAATCAAATCTAAACCTATTCTCATACTAAATCAAAACTTGAAGAATAAAGTTTTAAATTAATTAATATAATGATAGAAATATAAATACAAGAAGTTATATTTTAAGATATATAAATTATTTTGGGCATATAATTTTTTGATTAAGTAAGTATCTCAATCTCATACTAAATTAAGAAGGTAACTAGTGATAGATATTTTCTCAAATCAATTAGGTCTCAACAAACTCCTAATTAATAAAAAAAATTAGAAAAAACTATTTTCCATAAGAAAAAAATTATTTTGATAAAACTAAATAAGTATACTATATAACCAATAATTCAATAATTAAATATAATAAAACATATTAAAATAATTAACAATTACAAATACTAAACTAATTGGTATACCTTATAACCAATAATTCAATAATTAAATATAATCACATATATGAAAATTATTGAAATTACAAATACCCACCTAAAAAAAATATTTTGTAAAAGTGACTGATTATTTTATTAACATTAATAATACTTAATACATTAATACCTAAAACAATTAATGCATATGTGCATCCTTATTATTTTATTAACATTTCTAATAATTAATACATTGATACCAAAAACAATTAATGCTTATGTGCATTCTTATCCATGGAATCAAATGTTCACTGGATAAAGTTATGATTCACTTGATCAAGTTATTTATCCATTCAATTGTATCACCCTCCCTATAGTCATTTTCTCTTTATTATTACAGATATCTAATCATTTGAAACATTTTAAAAACGTAGAAAAAATTGAGTTCACCATCCTACCAAATGTTATATTTACTTTGCCATTCCAAGTTCCCATGCTCTAAGTAATAATTTCAACCCCCCATGGTGACACCTTGATGCTGTTGCTCACTGTGTGCCACTTCAACTATCATGAAAGTTTTTGTTGTCTGCACATCCACAAGGAAGAGCGTTCCATAATACAGAGACCTGGACCTGTCCATTCCAACCCCAGATTTATTATTAGTAGTGCTGGATGAATCCATTATGCTCATATCCAATGCTCTCTCCCATTCATGATAATTTGTAGTGTTGGATGAATCCATTATGCTAATTTCCAATGATCTCTCCCATTCTTTTGCTGCAAGATAATTCGAAGTGTTGGATGAATCCTTAATGCCAACATCCAATGCTCTCTCCCATTCTTTCTCTGCATGATAATTGGTAGTGCAGAATGAATCCTGTATGCCCATATCCAATGATCTCTCCCATTCTTTCACTGCAATTTTTCTTTCATAGTTAGCTCCCTGGTCATTAGTCTCAGAGCCGAAATTAATCCCATAATATTGAGAACCCCACCAAGTTATCTATGGTCTCTCTTCCTCCATTACATCCTGTGGAGTCTCCTCCATAGCTGTTTCTTTCCTAGTGATGTGTTCCTCCTCTAAGCAAGTATAGTGATGTCTGTAATTTTTAATGTCATCCTCAATTTCACTGACGAATACCTTATGTGAGAGGAAGTCGTAATGGCTATCTGTTAAGCCCATTATAGTGCATGCATTAGAGAAATCTGAGATTTTATCGTACTGTTTCAAAATCTGTTCATAAATATAGATGACGCATAAAACTTGATCACTCGGAAGGTCAATGAAGGAATAATCTATAAATTTGTGTATAAAAAAATTAATGGTTGCATAGATCTTTGGACAATATTTCACAAGAAAATCGAGAGCGTAGTGAATGAGAGGATTCACTATGATGGGACCTTCAAGAGGAAGGATGCAGTCAAAGATGTTAGAATTAATGGATATTAGGTATATTGTTACATAGTTACGATTAAGGTTTTTTTCTTAGTCATTTAGTTCCTATTATTTAGGGATTTTTTTTACTATCTCTAACCAAATGTATCTATTTATCATTGGAGCTTAATATGAATCCTAAGAAGGTGCATTTTCTTGTAGGAGCTCCTGGTGATCTACACCTATGAGCTCCTCTTGTGTTGTTTGCCGATTCATGTCTTCCCTGTGCAACTATTGACATGGTATCAGAGCATAGGATGAGAGGCCTATGTTGCTCTATCTCAGCGGTGGTTGAGGCTAAGTCTTTGGAGGCCGAGAGCCTATGTGAGGAGCGTTGTTGTTAGCTACTCCTGGAATGTTGCTTCGAAGTGGAGCGCTACTCTTGCGTGAAGTGCTTCCCTATTGATACCCTCCGTTTTTTTATTTCCGATCTGTGGGCAGGCAAAAGGAGGTGGGCAAGCGACTGTTGCGATCCCAACTGAGAAAGCTGCCAAGAGGAACTGTTTTTATGCATGTGAGATTTGTTGTTGCTTTGGCTGTGCGATTGCAGGCCAGGATCTGTCGATTCCTGCATGCGTGGAGATTTGCAGGTGCAGAGCTGAGCTCTGGAGGAGCATAAGAGCGTCGTGGATGTCGCCTAAGCTACCCGTGTCTGCATCTCTATGGAGAATTTATATCCATAAATCATGCAAGTGAAACCGTGTTGCGGAGGGGGAGCACTCCTGTGCATGCAATGAAGAAGATTACCTGTTGATGTGCCACGTGTTAGTTTCACAGAGGATAAATTCCAAGCGAATTTGAGTAGAACATACAAATTTCATGGTCTATTGAAGTTTGGTCATGACTCCTGGAGGTACTCAGAAACTTTTCCATGGGTGATTTAATTCATTTTGCAGTGGATAATTTATTTTAGTTCAATGAGATTGGTATAGCTCCATTTGAGGCCGATTTCTCGAGGCCCGTGCATGGAGCTGTGTTGCATGGAGTCCATCCTCCGCTTGCTGTTGAAGCCATGCTGTGGAGGGGGAGCACTCTTGTGTTGCATGGAGTCCATCCTCCGCTTGCTGTTGAAGCCATGCTGTGGAGGGGGAGCACTCTTGTGTTGCATGGAGTCCATCCTCCGCTTGCTGTTGAAGCCATGCTGTGGAGGGGGAGCACTCTTGTGTTGCATGCTGTGTGCTATGTGCATCATATTCTCCTTCCCTATTTATTGGATAAGCCTCCTCTAGTTCAAGGGCCCACTCCTTGTGTGTTGGAGCATGGGTAGTTTTGAGGGACGCAGTCCATTTTGTTTGCATGTGCTGTAACTCTGTAAGTAAAGATATCGTCGCAACTGTATTCAATTTGTTGTGGGAATCTGGGGTTGACTTATTTTTTAAGTTGCTAGAGTATTTTTTTCTCTCTTCCCAAGATGAATACTTAGATGGCAGAAGCTTATTTAAATGAAAGCAACAAGTTAGATGGATCCAATTACACAAATTGAAAATTTAAGCTCTAGACCTTGCTTGAGGAACAAAATTCTTATAGAATTGCCACTGGCGACGAAGTCAAGCTGACTACTGCAAATGGTGGATTGAATACAACAATTCAAGATTGGGAGAAAAGGGAGATGAAGGCAAAGGTGCTACTCAAATTATCAGTTAAAGATTGCATTTTCCCTCATATTCGAGGTTGCGAGACAACGAATAACATCTAGAAAGTTCTGAAAGATATATATGAAGTCAAGAACACTAGTCAAACCTTGTACCTCAGGAAGAAGATCCTGCCAATCAAGATGGAGGAGAATGAGTCTGTTTCTTCATTCATATCCCGGATAAAGGAAGTTAAAGATAAACTATCTGATATCAGTCAAACTCTGGCAAATGATGATCTGGTGACAATTACCATGAACGGCATGACGGATGACTATTAGATGTTTATGAACAGATTGATTGCAAGATAAAATCCTCCATGCTTTGAAGAGCTTATTGGGATTTTACTACAGGAAGAGGAAAGGAGGTTGTCTCTCAAACCTCAAGATTCAGACCTTGCATTGATAACAAAGTTCAAGCCAAAAGGGAAAGCTATGGCTTATCACAGGAGAAGCAACACATCATCAAAAAAGAAACCACAAGGTATGACCTTGCATAAACATGACTCTACTCCTAAATTATTTTATTGTGGTAAGATAGGCCATATTGCTAAATTTTTCCATAAGAAAAAGGAAAATCAGGAGAGGTACAAGCAGCGTAGACATGCAGGTCATTTGGCTGATGCAGATGTAGATCAGAATCTGGATGTCAAATTGTTTATGGCTGAGGTTGAAATTGCTTTAGGTATTGGGGAGGATGAATAAGATATTTGGTTCGTAGATTCTGGAGCCTCCTCACATATGTCAGGTAAAAAGCAATGGTTCAGAAATTTTAGAGAATCCAACACTGGAGTAAAAGTATACCCTAGAGATAATAGAGGGTATGAGATCAAGGGACATGGAGATGTCCTTCTTACTCTGCCTGATGGAAAGATCAAGAATATATTTGATGTGTGGTATGTTCTTGGAATTAAGAAGAACCTAATTTCTGTGTCAAAGATTACAGATCAGGATCTGAAAGTAGAATTCTTTAAATCTCATTGTATTGTTAAATATTTGCTGGATCAAATGAAGCCCATTGCTACAGGTATTCGCATAGGAGGACTCTACAAACTATATGTGAAGAGTACGCCATAACAAGCCTTGATGTCATCGGATAAGTCTGCCGAAAATTTGTGGCATTAGCGACTTGGGCATATTAATTTTAGTGATCTCCTTCTGTTGTAGAAAAAAGGTATGGTAGATGGTCTTCTGGTTTTGAAAATTTTTCATATTGATTGTGAAGCATGTGCATTCGGAAAACAACATAGAGATGAATTTCCTACCATTAAAGATAGAAAATAGAGGGATATACTCGAACTTGTACATACTAACTTATGTGGCCCGATGCAGAAAAGATCGTTAGGTGGGGCCTACTATTTTTTAATATTTTTTGATGATTGTACAAGATTCACATGGGTATATTTTCTTAAACAGAAAATTCATGCTTTTCAATTTTTCAAGCAATTCAGAAACATGATTGAGAAGCAAACAGGAAATTTCATTAGGATTCTTCGATCAGATCAAGGCGGGGAATTCAAGAAAGGAGTCTTCATCAAATACTGCAACAAGCATGGGATACAACAGTAATTTACAACACCTTACACTCCTCAGCAAAATGGAGTTGCTGAGAGGAAAAATAGAACACTGGTAGAGTGTGCTTGTAGTATGTTGAAAGGTAAGAATCTAACCAATGGTTTTTGGGAGAAGCTGTTAATACTGCAGTGTATTTAAAGAATAGGAGTCCTACTAAAAGTCTTGAGTATAAAACTCCTTTTGAAGCATTTTTTGGATTCAAGCCTGCATTAAGTCATCTTAGAGTATTTGGTTGTAAAGATTTTGCGCATATTCCCAAAGAGAACATGAAGAAGTTAGATTCAAAGGCCATTAAATATACCTTCATTGGATACTGCAGTGAGTATAAGGCTTATAAATTGTTTGACCCTTCTACTCACAAGGTGTTTGTCAGTAGAGATGTAATATTACGTGAACAAGTTGATGATGGAAATCATGTTCAAAACAATGAAGAATGGCATGTACCCTTACTTCCAGAAGAGGATAGTGAAATAGGAATCAGTCAGCAACACTAACAGAAGCAGGAAAAAAAGTAGCAATAGGATAATGTGGAAGAAAACGAGTCCAGTCCACAAAGAGAAGAAAGAAGAAGAATAATTGAACCCCCATCACTCAGAAGATCAAGCAGGCCAAAACAATTACCAGCTTGATATAGGGATTGTGCGCTCATGACTGGTATGTTAAACATTGCAAAACCTTCTAATTTTTATGAAGCTAGTAAAAATTTTGAATGAAAGAAAGCAATGGAGGAGGAATATGAATCAATCATTAAGAACAATACTTGGGATCTAGTAAAGCTTCCTAATGATAAACAACCCATAGTTTTCAGTTGGTTATTTAAATTGAAATTTAAAGAAGATGGGTCTATTGATAAGCATAAAGCAAGGTTGGTGGCAAAGGGGTATTCCCAGATAGAAGGTATTGATTTTGAGGAAAAAT
Source organism: Pinus albicaulis (assembly GCA_034641835.2). Classification (NCBI taxonomy): domain Eukaryota; kingdom Viridiplantae; phylum Streptophyta; class Pinopsida; order Pinales; family Pinaceae; genus Pinus; species Pinus albicaulis. The sequence continues at coordinate 980,798,109 of CM076575.1, forward strand.
TTTCCCTTGTTGCAAAATTAAATACTATCATAATGATTATTGCTTTAGCCACTAAGCATCATTGGAAAATACATCAATTAGATGTTAAATATGCTTTCTTAAATGGTGACTTAAAAGAAGAAGTATATTTAGTGCAGCCTGAGGGGTTTTTTAAGAAGGGAGAAGAACACTTAGTATGTAGATTAAAGAAAGCTTTATATGGTTTAAAGCAAACTCCTAGATCCTGGTATGAACAAATTGACTCTTTTTTCTTCATACATGGTTATGAACGAAGCAAAAATGATCCCAATTTATATACCGTGTTTAATGATGAAGGACAGATAGTGTTGATTTCTTTATATGTAGATGATATGATAATGATAGGAAGTGCAGAAAATCTCATTGAAGAAATAAAGCAGAAATTATCATAGAAATTTGAGATGAAGGACCTTGGAGAAATGCAATACTGTTTGGGTCTAGAAGTTTGGAGAGATTCAAGCCAAAATTTCTTGTCCCAGGGTAAGTATCCAAAGAGTCTGTTGTCCAGGTTTAAGATGGATGAGTGTAAGGCTGCATTTTTACCTTTACAGCAGAACAACAAACTTCAGATGAATGATGGTTCGAAATATGCAAATGAAACATTGTACAGACAATTGGTTGGTAGTCTTATTTATTTGAATACAACAAGACCAGATTTATCTTATGCAGTGAGCGTGTTGAGTCAGTTTATGACTCAACCTCATGATAACCATTGGCGTGCAGTGAGAGGAGTATTAATATATTTGCAAGGAACATTAGACTTTGGTATTTTGTATTCTGACTCATTTGATGTTATTTTGACAAGTTATACAGACCTTGATTGGGAGGGAAATTTAGATGATAGAAGATAAATTATAGGTTATGCCTTAAACATTGGTTTCGGGGTCATCTCTTGGTGCAACAAGAAGCAGCATACCATTTCTTTATCCTCAGTAGAAGCAGAATATCAAGCTATGTGTGCAGAAACATGTGAGGCGGTTTGGTTGTGTAGACTCCTCCAAGATGCAGGAGAAGAACAGACAGAATCTACGATTATTAATTGCGATAATCAGAGTTCCATCAAAATGGCTTACAATCTCGTGTTTCATAAAAACACCAAGAACATATAGAGTCAATTTCATTTTGTCAGGGAGAAAGTGTAGTCCAAAGAGATTTGTGTAGAGTATTGTAATTATTGTGATATTATGGCTGATATATTCACTAAGCCTCTGGGAAGACTGAAGTTTGAATTGTTTAGGGATACATTAGGTGTGGTTAATAATCCCTTTCTCTATTAAGGGGGAGTGTTAGAATTAATGGAGATTAGGTATATTGTTACGTAGTTATGATTAAGGTTTTTTTCTTAGTCATTCAGTTCCTATTATTCATGGATTTGTTTTACTATCCCTAACCAAATGTATCTATTTATTATTGGAGCTTAATGTGAATGCTAAGTGGGAACATTTTCTTGTAGGAGCTCCTAGTGATCTGCACCTGTGAGCTCCTCCTGTGTTGTTTTCCAAATCATGTCTTCCCTATGTAACTGTTGACAAAAGAGGTAGTTGAGGAGTAGATGTAGGGATCAAAAATCTTCCAAAAGTTGAGAAATTTCAAAATTCTGGTATTCAACAAGGGCCACGTAGTAAATCTTGTTGTTGTGCAATATCTGAGACAAATAAGAGGTGTATTTGTGAACCCAAAGAGAGAATTGGAGGGCCATTGGGGTGGAACAATCATAAAAAATTTGGGACAGCCCCACCAGTAGAGTTGTATCAAAGGAGCTATCCATTTCTTGTTATTCTTCGCCAAAGATGCAAAAAGGAGAAACCAGTCCATGAATGAGTGTCAACATCTTGACAGTGACCATCCATTTTTTTGTTCGGCTTAACTGCTCCTCGATAGCGTGATTTACATAATATCTCAGCCATTGTTCTTCCGTTGTAGCAATCAAAATACTGCGGTGTTTTTCCTCGGGAGAAATATCGTTGTGGTGAGTAGCTTTTATAACCGCAACGTATATATCCACAATATCGATAGATTGAAGTCCGGGATAGGTCAAGGTGGTAAATCCAATAGAAGTAGTTTCCTTGAGCTTCCCTATTTCTTTTCTTTCCCACAACACCATCCCACGATTTTGAACGTAGCTAAATTACAACTGATTCACAGACTCTCCATTTCCCACCTTCACACCCTATGTTACACTTTGAATTCTATTTGATGTGCTCATTCAGACATTTTTATTCTGTTTCTAAGTCACTATCCTACTTATTTTTGAGATAAATTTAACATGCTTCTGACTAACATAAATATCTATTCACAGAGTCTCCTTTGCCCACCCTCACACCCTATGTTATTCTTCAAATTGCATCTATTTAATGTGTTGGATCAAACATTTTTCTTTTTGTTTCTAAGTCACCTGGTTCATATTCTAGTTAAGTTTTAGATAAAATTTTAAATTTTAAATTAAAATATTTTTTTTTCTAAGTAAAGTTAAATCTATTAAAAAGAATATATAGATGTACATCGTGGCCGTAGCCTATGCATTTACCAGTAGATGTGGCATGATCAACAAAAATATTGTTCAAGGATTGCCCACATGTGGAAACTAGTCCAAACATAGAGCATTAAGTGAAAAACGATGCCCACGCAGGGGTAACATCCTTAGAAACTAGTATCTCAGACGATAACTACATGATATAAGAACAAAAAACTCAAGATTAGCCCCTCAAGTCTGGGACTCGACATACACATAATTGCAAAATATAAAAGGATTAACTATCTTGAGGAGGAGGTGGTTCTTCAAGGATGAGGCACCTGTAAGCCTCCATATCATCATCCACATTTGGATTGTCCGCATGAGAGGCAGCGCCTTGCATGGTGTGTCCCGTTCGGTGCGAACCGAAATGCTCGTCAATTGGTGCCTTCTCTTTGAGCTTATCCTCCTTCTAAATATTCAAAGCCTTGTCCTGAGTAGACCCCGCATCCTTCCCTCCTGAGTGCGTGCCTGTAACAGCTATCTGAGGCTCTTCCCGAAATGAGACAAAGATGTGGAAATTATTCTGGGATTGTTCAATGTGCATTTGAAAGAAAGTGGGCTATTTGAGGCAAGTTTTAGGCGAGGGAGGCAGGGGAAGCTGGAGCGGAGGGGGCCATTCTGTGGCTGGCTGAGTGGGATTTGCCTCTGCCGCTTCTGGTATTTGGATACCTACTAGCGAAGTACTCAGAGGATGGGGATGAAGTATCAGAGCTAGAAGAAGAGGAAGCATGTTGAGGACGGCCTCTAGTGCTGCCCCTCCCACATCGCATGCGATGACGAAGTCTAGGCATGGTTTCACTCTCAGAAAGGGGCTTACTTGAATGCGAGGGAGCAGTGCAAAGGGGTGGCGTATGAATGGAGAAATCAAGGGTAATGGAGCTGAGGTTGCAGAGTCTGTTTCGAGAGAGATGGATTCTGTCTCTCAGCTCAACGCAGCAAGAAATTATATAACGACGACCGATAGCAATTCTGGAACAAGGATTCACAGCGGTTGGAGAGAAAAAGCTTTGTAGCGGAGGAGGAGGAGACATAGAATGAGCTCGTCACTCTTCCATATTTAAATTCAAGTTGTGGATGCCTCGATGAGCTTCTGACTTTAATTAACCATAAATGTGATCTGAATTTAGTTGCAGAGAATGTTTTACGGAGGCAGAAGAAAGATCTTGGCCATCGGTCAAATTTAAGACATTCTGGTTGACAACCCAGAGGCTTATGAGCTCACACATGGTGGCAGAAAGCATGGCCAAGTGTCTCAGCCACTTGCCAGCCCCATGTCCTATCGCCTTAAACCTCTGTCTCGACACCCGCATGCTGGGAAATTAAAATATTTTTTTAATCTACATATATTTTGTATATATTTTATTTATATATTATATTAAAATATTAAAGTTTTATTATAATTGTATATCAATATATAAATTTATATAATTTAATTAGATAAATTAAAAAATTAAAAAAAAAAAAATTTTAATCTACATATATTTTTTATTTATATATTTTATTAAAATATTAAAGTTTTATTATAATTGTCTATCAATATATAGATTTATTTAATTTAAATGTGTATATTTTATATATAGCATTAATCACACATGTATTAAAATATTAGATAACAACAAAAATTGAAAATTAAAGTATTTTTAAATTTATACATGATTTTTTTATATTTTTAATGTTTATATTTTTTAGAAATATTATATATTTTTCTTTATTTTTATTACGACCGTTTATATATATATATATATATATATATATTTTAGTTTATATATATTTATTTTATATATTTTATTGAAATATTACACTTCTATTATATATATATGACAATAAAATTTAAATATTAAAATACAGTAAAATATTTAATTAATTTGCATGTGTTTATTTTATTCATTTATATTCTATATTTTATTGAAACATTACATTTCTATTATAATTCTTTATAAATATATATAATCTAAGTGTGTATGGTATAAATAAAAAAAACACTATTTCAAAATTGGAAAGATAAACATAAACAAATAGTAAAGAAAAATATTAACTTTGGAAAACCTAATTTATTAGTCTCTTCCTGATTGTGAATTTGTAAGGTTTTAGTATTTTCTCTTTATTTTTTTTTATTATGAGTTTTTGTACCATTTTAGTGAAGTTATTAGTTTGTGTTTGGCTTGTTAGTGGCTTGAGATTTTATAACCTCATCTAATAAATTTTTTAGATTATTTAATTTATTTTTTGTAAGCTCAGTAGTCCCTATTTTTTTCATTCATTTTCAAAAGGGCAGATTACATAATATTATCTCTTCTGGGGCCTCAACCTTCCATGGCGGGAAACCAAATCTCTTGATCATCGGAAGGCATTGTAAGCCATCGAGAAACAAAAAAATTAATTCTATCATACTCATATTTTAATGCTGAAATTTTGATGACATTGACATAGTTCAAAAAATTGACATAGACATACTACTTACGTAATTCAACATCAGCGACATAAACATAGATAAACAAAAGTTGTAAAAACAAGCAAGACTAAGACCATCTCAACCCTCTCAGGATTCGATAGGCACTGAGTCTATAGCGTTGAACCCCCGCATATTTGTTTGCTACAGACGCTTTAGGAGCTGCTCAATTCTACTCGGTTGGATGTTCTAGTGTTGGAATTGAAATTGAAGTAACTGAAAATCCTTCTGAATTTCCTGCATTGCAGGATCTACTTGCATAAAATTTGTGGTATGCATGATGGATTTTCCACCAAATGATTCATCTGCCAGTATAATTTTAGAGTTTGTTGATATTGGGCTACACTTCCTCTCATGTGGCCTGGGTTGGGCACTATCATTTATCCTTCTAGGATTAGCTCCTCCTCCTCAACTTGGCGGGTGAGGGCTTCCTCCCATTTAGCAATGACCTTCCACAATTTGGTAGGAATTTTATGTCTGGTAAGTGCGAGTTGCATCTGTCATATTGTCTACCTGAGATTTTCAACAACACTACCTAGGAGCCTGAGTGGATGTTTCCCCTTTTCTATTCTACGTATTTTGTTTCAAGTTTTCTCTCATGTTCACCAGCCCCACTTCATCCTTTACTACCTTCGCCCAGGCCATTGAACATTGCTCGACAAGAATGGAGGGCACAGTTGCTATAACGGCCTCAGCCTTTCCACCAGAGATCCTGTTATGTCTTTCAGGGACTTTTACCAAGAAAAATAATGTTATCATAGACCGAAACGTTAATGTATCAGTGTAATGACTATACAATTGAAAAACATGAATCTTTGTACTATCTCCCGACTATAACCCAACCGCCTCACCCCAATCAATATCTTAAGGTGTCTTACGGTATCCTCTTGCAGAGGAATTTCCTCTCCCCTTTCATTTACCATACACCCAACAACCAAAATCATAGCCACTCAAGGCCAGCCAACTGTTCAACTCCATGATTTCATAACTCAACCCCAAGTTTTGGGTGGCCAACCTAAGCTTGCCCTGGTCAACCCAACCTTCTATTCCTCTACCCATGTCCTTATCCCCCATATTAAAAAGCATAATATCGAACATTATAGAAATTAAATGAAGTCTGTGCTAGATTCTTTAATTTTAACATGTAATCAAATTACATTTTTAGAAGAAAATCAAATATCCATCTATCCATATAAATTGAAATGTCTACGATGCACAATTTCTTTTTAGGTTAGATCTTATTATAGATTTTTTTAAGATCTAGAATGACTTTAATTCAAGGCTAATTTATATATGGGATATGGGATAGAAGAGGATGTTTGTTTAAGTAATTTTCATCCTTATAATTATCTTTTAGTTTAAAAAAAATTCACAAAATTTTATTTTTAATTTAATGGAATTAAACATCAAAGAATTAATTAGTTTACATTGTTTCCAATTTTCTTTAGTAATGGATAGCGTTATTGAAACCTAAAATATAATAATAACATTGATTCACACTTTAGTGTAGCATGGTAGGTCGGTAGAATCATTGCTATAAGTGCCACCAAATGTTGGTATTCAGGAGGGGTCAAACCATTCAACTCTATAGCACAGTTTGACCAAGAGAGGGCACATGGCGGCTCATTGGAGTTTCATATATGTATGAGTTCTGAATTGTCTTACTATGGTAAGACGAAGAACAGTAGGAAATAGAGTTTTACAAAGGAGTTTATTAGCTTATATATATATATATATATATATATATATATATATATATATATATATATATATATATATATATGTTTGTGTGTGTGTGTGTGTGTGTGTGTGTGTGTGTGTGTGTGTGTGTGTGTGTGTGTGTGTGTGTGTGTGTGTCTATATATATATATAGACACACACACACACACAGATATATATACATTGTTTTCTTTATACATATACATAAGTCTTAGTTTTATACCACTCAAGTTGTAGTGGATGTCGTTTTATCATTCACTATACCACATACTGACTAATGGTGAATTGAAACTATCCCTCTTTTCAAAAAACATCATTTTTTTTTGGTCCATATTGGATATTATTTTAGTTTGGAAATAAATATAGTGTTATTTTATATATTTTACAAGGTTCAATGACTGTAAGTGAGGAGCGAGGCCCAGCTAGGGTGGACATATCATTCCCTTCCTAGGTATGAGGTGTCAAATTAAATTTTATTTTTATTTCATTATCCTATTTTGGATAGCTAATTATAATATTATAAATGTAAATGTAGGTCCTTTTATTTTCCTAGTTTTCTATTCTATCCCCTACATATCATTCACCACCATCCACTATCCCCCAATAAATTTTCCATCAATATCATGACATTGCCCTAGTTTTTGGTATCTAATTTACCTCTAATAGGGAAATTTTTTCATTACTAAAATCAATGAGTGGTCATCACTCACCAACACCAACTTTTCCATCCTATACATCCATAAAATATACATCCATAGACCATCTATCACCCCCATTATTACAATGGTCTCCATGTAGTCCCTCCACCATCGATTCCATGTTGGTAGTTTAGTGGATGAAACGATTCATGTTTCCTTTGAGTGGGTTGTGCATCCAACCTCTCCACCTACTAGTGAATGCCCATAATTGTGCGAGACATTCATGGCGAGATTACTCATTAATGGATTTTTATCTTTATAATGAATTGAATTGATTCTAGGCATTTTTTGTTTATATGCTTTGAATCTTCTAACTATTGTAGGGTGGTATAATAGAGAGGTTAGGGGCATGGAAGATGAAAGCAAACTCACAACACATTATATCATCCGTGGTGATTTTTTTGGGATTGATTTATAAATTATTAGTTTTTAAATGTGATGAATTGTGGGAAAAATGAAATGATAATGTTGTTTCCTTGTTCAATCCCTCAAGAAACGAAGAATTCTCCAAAAGAAAAACAATGGAGCTCCTTCTTCTCACCTTCTTCTAGTTATAGGAGAAATATTGATTTGTGGGATGCAAATTATAGTGACAAGGGAAAAAGTGGTTAATAACTTACTAGTGCTACCCATTTTATATATATGATATCATATGCCATATTTTCATGTTTGTGCATGAGATATCATTTTTATATTAGATCCATTTTCTATATAGGTCACCATATTCCACCCTTCCATGTTTAGGCATGAGGATTCATTTTGTATATTGGGAAATTTGTGTCATTTTGTTAAAAATCTACATTTGAGAAAATTTTGAGCATGTATAGATACATACATACACACATATATTTCATGTCACATGTCGTATGAATCAAAACGCTAAATTGCTAGGTTAAATTTTCATGTATGTTAGGATGATGCAATATTACCTATGGCAAAGTGAGAAGTATGAAATTTTGTATTGTTGAAGGTGTCCGCCTTGGGTTTTTAAAGACATGTCAGTTAGGCACATTCTTGGTGATATATGTAGTTGATGATCATGCAAAACTAAAAGGGTCACAACATTAAATTTTAAAAGTATATATTAACACAAATATTTGTTATGAAGGTAATATTATTTTGTTACCCCACACAAATACCAATATTTAATCCCTTATATTGGTTCATATAATTTGTTGTTTATTTTAATGTGTATTCCTTTCTCTTGATGATATATATATTTTTTGTGGTGTGTATAAAACATTACATTTAACTTTATACATGAGGGAACACCTTGCAAGAAGGATGCCTAATTAGTGGTGATTCCCATTAAGGGTGTACTTCCACCAGTGCATCACTCTTAATATTTCATCTCGATATGCCTATCATAATGCATGTATACATAGTTGCATATTTCAACCTCTAACTTGCATGTGTATGTAATCCAAGGGAACGTAGTTTATTATTTATTTTATCCTTTGAACCACATGCAACTAGTTAAACAATTTATTTATGGAAAAATTGTAAAATAACAAAGTGAATAAAGTTTGGAAATTAGTTTTGATATCACATATATTTCTTATTGTTGTTTTTTTAATTGTAAACTATATACATTTTTCTCCCCATTGTTTCATACTAGATATTTGTATCTAAGCTTTAATTTGGTTCTTTAGCTTAAATCCTTCCTTAAATTTAATATCATTATGTTTCCATGATGCCACTCTCCTACCTAACACATCATATAAATTATATTTGTTTCCATTCAAGTCACATAGGTTTCACTCAATCAACCTTTGACATATCATGTGTGTTTTCGCGATACTAAACAATACACTTAATTTTAATACATATTGGAAAATACCTTTAAAATGACACTATTTAACCCCCTACCAATACGAAACCAATACACCTTCCCAATTTTAAAAAACCCAAATTTCACTAGATATTGTAGGTATCCATTTTTTTCATTAACATTTTGTACACCCCTTTATTTTTGTTTAATAAATTTGAGCTCCATTTTTTATACCTGTCATTATAAAAACTATTTAACCCCTATTACTTGCTCAATATATTATGTCATTTTTTCTTGAATATATATCCCCAAATATGAATATATGTGGTATGGTATTGCTGGCGTAGTGAAGCTCCCTATGATTCAACTAAAACCCCCACCAAAGCCTTTCTTAGCGTGAATCCTAGGAACATATCCAACTAGTGCTTATTTTATTCAATCATGGTCTTGTTGGATCAATTCCCACAAAGCGCACCATATATTAGCAATGTTATAGGGATTTTTTGAGGTTTCCACACAACACGACATGCCCTCTCTTATAGATCTATTTATATGTCACCATCAACTACATTCTAAAAACAACAATGCATTTTTTTTAGGCTAGCCACCCACCTCAACACTTCCTCAACTTATAGACACGTCTTTGGCGCATACCTTCACCAAAAATTCAATATAGTGATTCTTCAATTTAGTCTTTAAATATATAGAGTAGCATATGCCTATACTTGGAATCATATGTCCTGGCATTCTCTACATTGACATAAATCAAGCAACACCCCTCATTTTACAAGTTTTATAATAAATCACTTAATAATGTCAATCCTATGTTATATCAAATCAACATGAAGGATAAATTTTGGAAATTACTTTATAATGAATACAATGAAAAATGAAAATCAAATTTGCAATTACAAAAATTTCCGATAGAAATATTCTCTATACATATATATAAGAAATGAAATACTTGTAATTGAATTTAGCACAAAATTGATACAATCTCTAGCTCTCCAAACTCTATGAAGGATAAATCATGAGAACTCTAACCACCATGAAATATTCACAACAAGCTATCATCAACTCAAACAATTCCCCCATTAGTTTAGACAAGTGTGTATCACATATGCTCTTTGAAATAAGCTTTTTTTCGTCCTTATATTTTATTAAGCATAGCCATATTGCATCACACAAGAGGATGTCAATATAAATTTAGTGTTAGTCTCCATATATCTTGTCCACCCTAGGGATTTTATACTCAAATCCTTATCCTTCAATTGCATTAACATAAAAAAAATCACCACGATGGAACATCATGAAAGATATAATAACCAACTTGTCTTCTAAGAAAGGAGTCACACCATAGTCAAGACTCATTAATTTCGTCTCATCATGATCTTTCCCTAGCCATACATACCATAAGGTAAGGTTTAAATAATGCAAGGTATTAGCTCGATAGTCCATATTTTCTACTAGGGTAGAAAAAATTTAGTGTATAGCATGATCCATCATAGCTATCATCATGAATCACACCAACTATGTGCTCTTTTTTAGGGTCCACATGCATAGCATAAATCCTAGCATCACTTGAGAAAACCTAAAATTAACATAAGATAAATATCTCATGACAAACACAAGACAAATATTACTCCCCTTTACATATTCTAGGGTTTTTTCATGCACCCAAATTCCATACTACTATGGTTTTTACATGAAACTGATGCTATTTTCCTTACAATACTTCTCTAATATAATATAAAGAGTAGATTTCAATGATGAAAAAATACATAAAATCTCTATCATCCCTTATATATAATAGGTGAGGGAGGCTAACATAATAAAGACATAATTCCATACAAGTGAAACACCCTCCAAGCATGATCATCCTTGGGATCAACACCCCTCCTCTATGATGTTGCACTCTCTTAGAAGCTCTTAGTACAAATCTTCATCTTCCATGGTTTATTATCAAAGTCTCCTATTACAAGATGATTCTCCTGTAACTATGTGCCACATGTCCCCAATGTTGTTTTCATTTGATTAATATATTTAAAATCACACTTGAGCACATTCACAAACCCCAAATTGTATTGGAAGCTAAACTATTTTCCTATATGCTTATGTTTTCACATCACATTTCCATTCACAATCTAATTCGTCAACAACTACCTAAGTATGTGTCAGAGAAATCCTTAGTATTGGAGATGGGGAGTGCTATACTTGTCATACCTATTCTCTAATAGTGGATTTATGATTATTATTTCTCAAATATGACTATTAATGTACCACCATAAAACATTTAATAATAAGTTACAAACATAAACCATTTTATAACCTTGAAAGAAGGATATTTTTGTTGTTATCTTATGTCTGTAATAAATTTCTCACTTTTTCTTGCTAGTATTTACACCATATAATATTTTCACTTGGGCAGTCATATATTCCTACTGATGGAAGGTGTCTTCTATAATCCATGCCTATGTCATATTCATGCATAACCTATCTAATTATCATACCATGCCACTCAAATACTATTCTAATGCCATGGAACATACTCTTTGAGCCACTTTCACCTTAACCTAAATGTGGGAGCTCACTAGGATGCGTAATACTTATGTGGGTTACTTAGGTACCCCATTGAGGAAAATTTGAATTGGCCTTTAATGAACAAGATAATAACTCCAAATATCATCAATAGATTATTTTTTTCCATATGAAATCCTACAAGGAAAGTACCCCTATATGTAACACAGTGCTATATTCGAACATAATTGGGATTTTCCCAATATGAAACCTAGTTTGTATTTTATGGCTAGTTGCATCTCACTTGGTCTAACCATTCAATAAAATATTCCTAATTTTTTTTTTGAGTATGAAAAGAAAACTGAGCAACAAAACTTAGTTCCCTAAGCTTTGAAAAGTGTGTTTGACCAAGGCCCATGCAAACACACTACTCACAATTACTCAAGCAAGTGTTTTGAAAAATATGCCCCCCTTATGCATAATTTGCATTAGGATTTACCAAAAAAAAATATATGTCCAACTATCATAAATAAATGATTATATACCTTGTGAAATCCCAGAAGGGGGTGCCTCGATTTGTAACTATATGGTAGAAGTCGAAAGAAATCATTGGTTTTCCCATCTAAGTTCAAGCTTGTATTTTATAGCTAGCTGTATCTCACTTGTTAGATCCATTCAGGGACATATTATGAATTTTTTTCATGTGTATAAAAACCAAACCCATCTAAAAAAATCGATTCTATAATATTTGTAAATTGCATTTAGAAAATTCCCATTTGAGGACACTACCCATGGTTGTTCGAGCTTGCATTTTGTAAAATCATTGCCTTTGTTCAAAAATTACATTGATCTTTACTAAATAAACCCATAGCTCTCAAGATCCTTAAATAAATCAATTTTTGATCTATGTTGTCCTAGGAAGTGTGTCCCTAGTTGTAACCCAATTCTAGGAGTCTAGTGGAACTAATGGTTCTCCTATTCAAGTTCTTGTTTGAATCTTATGGTGAGTTGCAACTCACTTCCAAGATATATTTAGGGGCATGTTTTGAATTCTTTCCAGGGATATAAAAACCAAAATGAGTAGCATAAATAAATTTTGTAAGATCCAAAATTTGGGTTTGTACAAGGCGCATGTGAGCACACTACCCATAATTGCTCGAGCGAGAATTTTGTAAAATAAACCACTTGCGCAAATTTTTTCATTGATATTTACTAAACAAACCCACGGCTCTCAGTATCCTCAAATAAATTAATTTTATACGTATGGAATATTTCTTGTGGGGAGTTTCCCTGGATATAGCCTAATGCAAAGAGTCCAACATAACCAGTAGTTTTCCAGTATGAGTCCTTATTTTAAGTTTATGAAATGTTGCAACTCACTTCCAAGGTCCATTTATCGACATATTGTGAATTTTTCTTGGGGGTATAAAGAAAAAACCAAGTAGAAAAAATGATTTTTATAATATCTATCATATATGTTTGGACAAGGCCCATGTAAGCACACTACCAATATTACTCAGCAAGCATTTTGCAAAATACAACCACTTGTGTAAAATTTGCACAAATATTCACTGAAAAAAACACTAGCTTGAAATGTCCTCAAAAAAAATAATTTTTTTTCCTATGGAGTCCTAGGAGGGGTGGTGTCAGTAGCTACAATCCAGTACTAGGAGTTCAATGAAATAAACAATTTTCCCATCTAAGCCTTGATTTGAATTTTATGGCTAGTTATGATTGATTTCCAATAACTATTTAGGAACATATTGTGATTTTTTTGGGGGGATGTAGAAAACAAACCCAATAGTAGAAATGATTTTTATAATCTAGAAACAATAAAATCCATGGCCCATGTGAGCACACTACCCATGATCACTCAAGTGATCATTTTCAAAATCCAACCCGTATGAAAAATTTATAGTGATCTTTATTGAACAAAACCATATCTTTGGAGAGCTTCAAATGAATTATATTTTTACTTATGAAGTCCTATAAGCGGGGATCCGTAGTTGTAACATGGTGCTAGGAGTCCAAATAAATTGGTAATTCTCCCGTTTGAGTCCTAGTCTGAATTTTATGGTGAGTTGCAACTCACTTCCAAAATCAATTTAGGGACATATTGTGAAATTTGTCTGAGGGTGTAAAAACCAGGATGCATCATTTCCCTTTAAGCCTCTCTTATTTATTTTTCCTCTATCAATTTGTTTCTATTATTTATTTGAATCTTAACATTTACTTCTTGATAACAAAAGAGATAAAATAGCAACTAAAGAAATAAGAGAAAAGCTCTCTCTCTCTCTCTCTCTCTCTCTCTCTCTCTCTCTCTCTCTCTCTCTCTCTCTCTCTCTCTCTCTCTCTATATATATATATATATATATATATATATATATATATATATATATATATAACCTAAGTGTGGATATGTTGGATAAAGGTGGAAAAATCTTTGTGCAATTTGAAAGCCCTAGCTTTGTGTATTTGAAAAGAATAGTAATGTGGAATCTGGAAACTTAAACATAGTGAGTTCAAATTTGAGTGCATAATAAGAAAATGTGAACACATCGTATTGACCTTGCACTACAAGTTGGCAATGTCTGTTGATGTAAATAGACGTGGAATTTGAAAACCCTAATTTTGTGGAATTTGAAAACTGTGATAATGTGGAATTTGATGTAATGGAATTGTATGGATGGAATTATCGTTTATACCATTATGACTAATTTATACCCAACATGCCATAAGAGACACCCATCAGTGACACACATAAGTGACATAATTAAGTGATGACCTATAAGCAATGTACATAAGTGATACTCTTCAAAGTCAGATACATAGTCAACATGGCACAAGTTATCTACAAAAGTGACATAGTTGAGAATCAATGTAGTAAATTTTTGATACTCCATATCAGGTGTCACATATATGTGATGAACCTTAAATAACATGACATAAGCAATGCACATAAAAAATGATCCATAAAAATTAACACATATGCATCGCTGCATGTAAGGGATGCACCCTAAGTGACACATAATTAATGTTCTTACATGACACACATAATTGACACACAATACCACAGATGCAGGTGATTAGACACAGCTTGTTGGAAGGCCACCTAGCCTCTTCGCTGTCATGAAAATAGCCTCACCACAAGGTTTCACCTGCCTCAAGCGCGAGATACATAAATATGCTACAGTGGTTGATGACCTCATTCATTCATGGGCATTCATTATGGTGTATTGTGCATTCATTCCCACCTCGTCCACAATGAAACGTTCACTAGATTTTTATGGGCAATAGAGTTGTCTCCACCCCGAATTATTCTTGCGCCTCCCTCCATTTCTCCCTCAAGATTACTCTGCAAGCTCCTACTCTCTGCTCCACTTGTCACTAGTGTGCTTCCGCCCTTCACGCTATCATTTATCAGCCCATCTCTCATTTGTTTCACAATGTTTCTCATTTTTACACTACGCCTCCACCTCCCTCTGCTCATTCTCTCCCTCCTCTGCATCCCCAGTATTACACTAAAGTTACGCCTCAATGCCACTGTATGTGCTAACGCAAGGGAGGTGGTATACGTTCTCCCTCTCACCCTCCAATTCCAGTCAAGGAGAGTGCACTATGGCCTTCTCGGTGGTGATGGATGTGCCAAAGGTCTCTGACCCCCAATTCCTTTCATCCCATCTCCCAATTCAAATTATGGAGGTACAAAAAATAAATTTCGGCTCTGTTTCTAAGAAGAGGCCACAAAATTCCACTCTCTCTTGCTCATCCTCCCTACTCCCCAGGAAATTGGTGGCTCTTCCTATCAAAAGCATGGAGGAAACCTTTGATAGTGGGGATAGCAGCTTTACTGAAGGTGCTAGAAAACCTGACAATGTAGGATACATAGGCACACACTCCACCTCCACTCGGGAGTTGCCACCTCAGCTCTCCAAGAAGGAGGAAGCCCTCTCTGATTATGGATGTTACATTGTGGAAGAACCTCCTTGTATGCAGCACCAAGATGCAAAGGAAAAACATCAATAGTGCCTCAACTCCTCTTTCTCCAGTATTTCCATGCCTTGCTATTGTTTATATGCTTACTTTTCTTCTACACAATAAACTTGTTTTTTTGGATTTTCTATTAATAGTTGGTTTCCCCATTAGGGGAAAATCTCTCTATGTTTTGTGGAACTCTCTATGGGATGGTTTGCCCCAAAGGGGCAACCCCATTTATAAATTTTTTAATTGTCTCTTTTAGACCTGGGTTGGCTAATTCAGCAAACTAGGTCACAAAGCTTGAATGTACTATTTTCTACCATATAATAGAAATTAGTATTATGCAGGAAAAATAAAAAATTGACACATAATTGCATACATGTTATAAATTCATAAATGTAAATAGTGGTTGCAATATATTCAAGAATATATGTAAGGAATTTTTTTCTTATCTGAACTCATCCCAAATGTTGAAAATATGTTGATTCCTCTCTTTATAAAAAATGTAGCGTAGTTTCATAAATTTGAGAATCTAGAAATAATAGTATGAAAAATGCCAAGAGTCAGGCATGAAAACTCCAACATAGTGAGTTAAAGTTTGGTGTGAAAAATCAAACATAGTGAGTTAAAATTTGAGTGCATAATTAGAAAATGTAATGTAAATACACCATATTGAACTTACATCACAATTCAGAAATGTATGTCAATGGATATTGAAGTGGAATTTGAAAAACCTAGTTCTATAGAATTTAAAAATGTTGGATTTTGTGGAATTTTGTCCTAAAATGTCAACATATACTTTTTATTAATGAAAATTCAATGGGATGTTATATTGTATTATTATATCTATGAGTATTATGAATTAATGAAACGCAAGTGGATGGAATGGTTGTTTAGACCATTATGTATATTTATACCCAACACACCGTAAGATACTCCCATAAGCGAGACACTTAAGCAACACACATACATGACATAATAAGTGATGACCGATAAGAAACATATCTAAGTTGTAATATTTAAACTTATACGCATATCCAACATGCCATAAGGTATCTACCATAAGTGAAATAGTTAATAGTAAAGGCACTAAACAGTGCACAAAACCCATGACACACCATATTTGGTGTTACATATAAGTGATGTTCCTTAACTAGTCAGAGATATGCATTGATGCAAATAAGTAACCCACCATAAGTGACAGATAATTAATTTTATTACTAGACACACCATAAGAAACAAACATAATCTAAATTAACCATTGTACATAGTGGTTGAAATATACACGAGAAGAGATGCAAGGAACTTCTACCTTATATTAACCAATCTACAATGTTGATAAGAGTTCGATGCCTCTCATTATGATAAATGTAGTGTAAGAATAATTATCAGTAGGTGGGAAGAATATTGAAGTGGAACTAAAAAAAACTTAGTTTTGTGCAATTTGAAAACACTAGCCTTGTGTAATTTGAAAAATCAAGGAATGTGGAATTTGATAACCCTAGTTTCATGGAATTTGAAAATCCTAGTTGGTGGTTTAGTGGATTCTCTATCAAGGGTTTATATAGTATCACTTGTGCCAACTTTTACTATGCTATAGTCACTAAGTCTAAGTGTGGAAAACGTAATTGATGGATAAGGTGAAGTGTGGATAACCTATTTTTTTCCTAAGAGGCTAACATAACCTTTATCTTTATGCAATTTTCTTATGATTTTATCTTTTTTTATTATATCTATGAATGTTATGAAATAATGAAACATTAAATGGATGGAATTTTTGTTTATACCATTGTCAATAATACAGATCAAACACATCATAAGATATTACCATAAGTGACACACATAAGTTATAGAATTAATTCATTCCCCACAAGTAATTTACATAAGTGACATAATTAATTAATTCCCCATGATTAATGTATATAAATGAATCAAGTGAGACACATAGTCAACATGCCACAATATGTCAACCATGAGTGACATAGTTAAGCATCAATGCACTAAAGTAATGCATAAAATCCATGATACACTATATTAGGTGTCACATATAAGTGATGGCAAGAGGGTTATGCCTCTCTTTTTGAAACCAATCATGTACTTGCATAAATATGAGAAGGTGGATAGTTCCAATTGATGGATAAGATTATGTGTGGAAAAACTTATTTTTTCCTAAGAAGTGAAAAAAAAAATTAGATTCAATCTAGCCTAAAATTTTATATTATGATATCTAATATCATTTTGAAAAAAATATATTATGAAAAACTATTTTTTTCTAAAGAATTGAAAAAAATATAGAGTCCAACAAGCCTACAGTTTGATACCTAACACTTCTAGTTGGAACTGTTCATCAATTTTTATTGAAGTAGAATTTAAAAAACCTTAGTTTTGTGGTAATTATAAACCCTTTGATGATGAAAAATGACTGAATCAATATTTCAGAATCTGCCTGATCAGTGTCCCAAATCATACTCTTTTCCACTAAAGTTGGTGGTTCTCACTAGTATTCTAGGTCTAGTTTCCCATTGCAACTAATTGTGTATGGGGATGAAATGGGTGGTGATGATAACTGATAAAATAATGAGATTGATGATATAAAATAAAACTAATATAATTTAATTACTTTCACCCATGTATATTAATTTATATGTGCTAGAAAAATAACATTGTTTCATGACAATGAAGATTCCCATGAATTAATGTTGTTAAAATTGATAAAAGAATTGAATTAATCAAATAGTTAATCAAATAAATTATAAGCTCATCACATATAAACAATAATTTAGTTTGCCATTTTATGTTATAAAAATTTAATCCACACACATTAAAAGCGATAATGATAGAATCAATGAAAGAATTACATGAATAATATCTAAATACTTAAACAATTCCTTTAAAAATAAAATGCATCTAAAGCATATAAAAGTACCCGCACTATTGGAAATTTGTGCATGTTGGAATTGATATTGGCTCAGATTATAATAAATACAAATTTGAGTGAAAAATTGCAACAAAATTCATGTTTTTTCAAAAATTCAGAACCCCTTGCAATGAGTCCGAGAAAGGAATTTAAAGAGTTATTTATAATAAGGATCAAAACTACTCTCCCTAAAAGTTCTAAACTAAAACATAGCAAAATTAACATAATAATAAAATGGTTGTAACACCTCTCAAACTGGTTGAATATGGTCCAATCATTCTTTTCCATAAATTTTGGATTTTTAGAAACCCTTTCATCCTTGGAGGGGAACAAGGATTGATGTGCACTTGGTATCTAAAGATAGATACTCTCAATGGTGGAAAATTTTTGATGGAGTGGTTATTTAGTTACTTTAAAACCATCCAATGGCTATGGGTTATGACGAATATATTCCAATTGAGTTATTGTTAACTTTAGTCAATTGGTCAAACCTTTTAATGAATTGTGCCTTCTCCTCAAGCCAATTCTTGAGCAATATTTCCACATCTAGCAGGAAATATTTTGAAAAATTGGAAACAAGATTTGATTCAAGTAAAAAATAATTAATGGATTCAACTAGGGAGTTTGATAATTCTAAGCATCATTGATAATCTTCTTCTACATACAGATCCTAGCTTTCTGTCCTTTAAAAATGACTCACTTTTGCATCTCATCTATGTTAGGAAAGTCAAATTTCTTCCTTCAAAATTGTTTTTCCATTTTAGTATCTCACTAAGATCCTTTTTTGCATCATCGTATCATGTTATCATATCCACTAGCTCATTTGTCAAAGTATTTCCCAATATGCATTGAAAATGAATTAATATTAGTTTTTCATAAAATAATTGTTGTTGCTTTTGAAGTAACGAATTAAGGTGATGGGACTCTTTCCTAAATTTCACCAAATCGTGTGTATTGGCCTAGAATTGCTACAATATTTGTTGTGATTCCCTGAGTTGTACATACTTTATCTTAATCTCTTCTTCTTGCTATATTTGTAGTGCGTTGAAATTTTTTTGTAGTTATCATTGTCAATGTAATTTCCTTTTGATCTACTTGAGGTTGACACTGTGCTTTAAATTTTTCTTTATCATTCAAAAATATTTTCTCCATAGTGGAAATCTTCTCATCCGTCTCCCTTAATAATTCTTTCACCTCAATTTATTTATCCATGGTAGTGGCATATGCACCAATAAATTGATTTAATTTCCCAAGCTCTTCAGGTGGGGATGAAAAGTATCCTTTCCAGATAACTTCAAGAGGATTTTCTTCAGTGGTTTTCCCTAGGACTCGAGCTTCGGATTCATCAATCATTCTCTTATTCCTTCCTATTTTCACTATAAAATTTTCCATTGAGTTGTAAAAAATATCAATTGGAGGGATCTTCTCAATATTGAGGAATGTCTTTGAAGTAGGATTAAAATGAATAATCTCTACCTCAGGCTAGGTAACCAATGGTGTCTTCTCAGATATTGAATGCTCTGGCATGATGTTTTACTAAGAATAAGGATTAATCTATGGAGTTTTCTGCTGAGAAATAATTTCTTTTTATAGGATCTCCTTTCCTTGTTGCACTTGCTTAGACTAGTTTAGGACCTGATCAAATTTTTAACAAACATGTTCCATCCTTGGGTCTACTGTATGAATTTCTCCTCTAGGATTTGAAGAACTAGTTGTTATTTTTTTTTTTATTGTTGAGTAGGAATCACTAGTTGAGAATAAGTCTCGTGTTGTGTAGAAACTATAGTGTCCTTTATAGATATTTGTTTTTGTAGGGGAGGTTGTAATTAATCCAATGGAAGCAGAGCCAAATTTTCATTTCAGAAAGAAAAATATTGTTTTGATCCTTTAACTAATGGTGTCACATATACTTGACTCAAGATTGTACTATAAGAGGAGGATTTAGAAAATAGATCAACAAATTTACGCTCTTCATGCACATATTTTCTAATTCAAGAGGAAATCTCAACCTGTTTTCTACTCGATTAGGTTCATAAGTCCTATCCGAGATGGTGGCTAACTTCAATACCTCAATAGGCTGAAGCTCTTTCTTAGCATGCCCATAATTAGCTAAAGAGAAAATTCCAAAAATTAGAGGGAACAGAGGCCAAAATTTCTTATCAGAATCTCTCAAGGCCTTAGTAATCCCAAAATAAGGAAAGAGGGACATTAAAGGAATATCAAACAAGAATGAACAACACATCATATTGTGCATGTGGTAATTTACATAGTGACATTAAATTTTCAAGAAAATAATTTTTTAGGTTCAGTTCATTTATAGGAAGATATTATTTTCTTTCTTGAAGATCTTGCAAAACATGTGTAGATGGGCCGAGTTGTTCTGCAATATAAAATGGGCCTAGCCACAATTTTTAAAATTTCGTATGTTTTCCCTTTTCTTGATGGGATTTGTCCCAATTCAAGCATAAGTCACCAACTTGAAAATACTTGCTACCAACCGAACTCGAATCAAACCAAGATTTGACAGTTTTTTGGTGTTTGGAATATGTTTGGTTTGCTTTTTCCCTTTCTTCCTCTAGCTTTAGTATTTGGGACAATCTTTTTTGCAGGGATGAGTAGGGTTGTTCTTCAATTTCTTGGACTAGAGCTAGGGAAGGAAAATAAACATTAGGGGAAATAAATTCTTGTTTACCATAAAAAAAAAGTTGGGTGAGGCTCCTAATGATTATTTTTTAGTTATTCTATCTTCCTAGATAGAAAAAATCAGGAATTAATATCAATTCCTTCTTTTATCATCAATGGTTCATTTAATAATCATTAATAGGATTTTATTGGTTGACCCTACTAATCCATTTCCTTGGGGGTAAAAAATTGCAAAATATTTGATCTTAAGGTCTCTTTTGGGCGCAAATTCAATTAGTGAATTCTAAGAAAAATATGACATATTTTCAAACATTGAAGCACTAGGAAGACCAAACCTACCAATGATATGTTGATCAATAAAATCAATTACAAGTTATAAATTGAACACTTTTAAAAGTATGTATTCCAACCACATTTTGAGGTAATCCATGGTAGTATGAATGTAATTTTATTTCTTAGAAGACTTAGGAACTATATCACCTATGATATCCAATCCCCATTTCTCAAAATGCTGTTCAATGTTTATTGGTTGTAATGGTAGGGTGGGCTTCCTCTCTGTTCCTAAAGTGGTTTGGAAGATCTTGCACTTTAAGATATATGCATAAGCATCCTAAATTTTTTTGGCTACTAGTATCTAGTATGAAGGATCTTGTGTGCAGTTTTATCACCTCCATAGTGTTCGCAAGCCAGGCCATCATGAATTTCTTGCAAGACTTTATCATCATCAGATTTCTTCAGGCACCTAAGAAAAAATAACTCCTAATATTTTCTAAATAAAATACTGTATCCAAGTTGATATTGGTTGGATTTCAATCTCATGGCTCTCTCATGGATCTCTAATGGGTCGAGACCTCTTATGCACATGAAAATAATTTGATAGAGTTTGGATTGACGTAGATTTGTAGTGTAGATTGAGTGAAGATTTCAACTTCAAATTTATGTGATTATAGAGTTAGTTTATTTTTGAAGTGATTTAATTTTAATTTCATTTTACATAATCAAGTTTGATAATCTCCTTTATGCAAGTGTGATATTTTTTTTAATCAAAGTGTTATCTCTCCTTTGAAAAAGTGTGATCTTTGTTTTAAGCAAGTCCGATTTTATTCTTTTTAGCAAGTATAGTGATTTTGGTTTGCAACTAATTAATTTTAAGCAAGTGTGATCATTTATATTTTAACAGTGACATAATAAGGACCTCTAGCACATACAATGCACATACACTTCATCAGTATACTAGCCATGTTTGAAAATTAATCTAAGTAATTTAACATAAATTAAATTACCAAACGTTGATGAATCGATTGTATAAGAAAAAAGGGGTAAATTTTGGAAATGATGTCATTGATGGCAAAGGAGGAACACTTGAGGTAGAAACAAGGCAAAGAGAGCAGCATAGCAGTAAGATGTAGATAGGATCGAGCAATAGAGACAGGGTCATTTAAAGAAGCAGAGGTAGCAAAAGAAGAATTAAGGAGTAGAATCAATCAAGGAGCAAATGAAACAAAGAGAGAAGCAAAGTAGTAGAGAGGTAGAGGCAATGAACAAGTAGCAGAGGCAGCAAAGAAGCGAACAAAGGAAGCAAAGGAGACAGGCAGAAGAGAATGTCGAAATGTAACAGTCAAATAGCAGAATGGAAGCAACGACAGAGACTGAGAAAGAAGCACAACTAAGGCAGAGGTAGAGGCAGTGAATATAGAGGCAGAGTCATTATCACAGTAGTTGAGGCAGAGGTCGAGCAGCAGAGGTACAATGAAAGCAGAGGCAGAAGCAGCGAAGGAAGAAGAAGAAAGGCAAAGTTAGAGGCAGAGGCAGAGCTATTATCACAGAAAGGCAGAGGTAGAGGAAGAGCCGTTATCACAGAAAGGAAGAAGCAGAGGCAGAGTCGTTATTCTGAGAATCACTACCCCAATTGGTAGATACACTAAACATAAATTCCAGGAACCGTAACCCAGGCGGAAGGATACATAAACACAATTCCGGGAATCATTACCCAAGCCGGAGGATATATATATAATTCCCAGAATCATGACCCAAGCCGGAGGATATATATATAAACCTTATTCCGAGAACCATTACCCCAGTCGGAGGATAAATATAAGGTTTTGCACAATATTAAACGACTCAAGGTCCCATTGTTCTATTTTTAAAAACAAACAAAGTAATATAAGGTGGGACCCTTATGAATCGCATTGGAGAATATAAGGGCAACGGAACAGGTTAACAACAGGTTGTGATTGCGATTGAAGTTCTGGACCCGATGGGTTTATAAATTATGATTTTATATGTTGAAGTTCCGGTCCAATTGCATCGGCACATTTAAATGAACAGTGGTCAATCGCATCGAAGTGAAAGTAGGGTAGCAGGACTTGCAACTAAAAGTTGCGATTGTGATTAATCGCAATCAGAGTAATCCCATCGCATCAGAGTAATTGCAATTGGAGCATCGGAGTATAGACATATTAGAACATGCAACCAAAATTTGCGATTGCGATTGAAGCCCAGACCCGATGGGCATAGAAACTGCAAATCATACATATTTGAGTTCCGATAAATAGTGTTTCATCGCATCGGAGCATCAGAGTACAGGCATATCAGAATATGCAAACCAAAATTTGTGATTGCGATCAATCGCAATAGGAAAGCTCTGGAGGAGATTCATCGCATCGGAGTAAAATAGAACAGCGGATCATTGAACCATGTGATTGCGATGATGCGATCTAATCACAATCGTTGGATCCTGGATGATAGCAACCGTTGGATCTTAAAGGAAGTCAGAGTGGGGCCTACTGGAATTCAAACTCGAAAATAAGGATTTCCTTTGTTAAAGAGCATTGACAGATAAAAGAGAAATATAACATAAAACATTGAAATGCTGAAATATGGTCTGGTGGGACCCTTTCTCATCGCATCGGCGGAAATCAGACGACCAAAGGCACAAGAGGATCTCTGAAGTTTGTGATTACGATTGGAAAGTAAAATAAGGTGGAGACTATATATGAACCAATATATATATATATATATATATATATATATATATATATATATCTATATGTATATGCAGTGTGGGGCCATCGCATCAGCACGAAGGCTGAGAAATGGAACATATCAATAAATTTTGCGATTGCGATCAATCGCATCGGAACAATCGTAAAGGGTGTAATCGCAATCGGAAATCATTAGAGGAGACTCATCGCATCGAAGCACAAAACAAAGTTCGGATGGTGGGCTCGAAAGGGAATTTTATATGTTAAACAGGCTTTTACTACTACGCCGAGAGTTGATTTAAGTTGTATTAGAAAGGTAGTTTGTATGTTAAAACTTATTATAATTATGCCGAGAGTTGAAATTGTGTTATATATAAAAGGCGTTGTTACAGATACATAGTAATTACACCACAATAGTGCACATATCAAAACGACTTATTATTATTGTGCCAAGAATCAATTAGCTTGATATAAAAGGCACAGTTACATATGTATGGCATATGGCCGCTACCCTCTGACAGTGACTAAGGAAACAAACAGAGCCGAAAAGGACAAAGACATATTCAAAGAAAAGAAAAATGCGCAGCGAGCCAAGAGGTTGAATGAGTGAGCTAGAGTTTTCATTGTAATTGAATGTAAATGATTTTAATTTATATTGTTGTGATGCATTGGCAAGTCTCCGGAAGAGAACAAATATCCCACTGTAATGATAAATTGGTACCTACAGTTATGTTTTCTGAATGAGTGGATAAAAGAGATGAGAAGGCAGAAGCAAAAGAGACATGGCTATCCATTTCGAATTCCCAGTAGAATAAAAACAACCATGAAGCTATTTTGCATAAAACAGGGTAATATCTAAGGGGAGAGGGTTAACAAAAACATAATGAGAGAAGAAGAGAGTGTGCAGCAGAATTGAAGGAAGTTGAAGAAAATAAGAAAGTTGCAAGAGGTTAGAAAGAGTGAGGTTGGAGAATGCGGAATTGAGGTAGAAAAGATAAGAAGGAGGAGGAGCAGACCGAGATGCAGAGAATTTAGAGAATGCAGAAATAAAGCAGTGAAGCGGAGAAGAAGGTGGAGCTGAGAAGAGAAGAAGGTGGAGCTGATATAGAACCAAGAAGATGCAGAGATAATTTAAGACAGATATGAAGACTGATGCACAGCAGTGAAGATGGTACAGAATAGAGCTGATATCCAAGGTAAATCAGCAAGTGTTTTCTTTTGAAAGAGTAAGGAAGTTGGAGCTTCCCTATCAAGTTGTAGCTTGATAGATGTCAGTTGTAGCCAACTGAGGTAGGATCCTCTTGTAGGTTGGTGCCTGCAGAAAATAGATGGGAGTTGGTGCTTCCACATCAAGTTGTAGCTTGATAAAATTTCAATTGTAGCTAACTGCAGTTGGAGCCTCCTGTAGGTTGGTGCCTACAGAAAATAGATGGGAGTTGGTGCTTCCACATCAAGTTGTAGCTTGATAAAATGTCAGTTGTAGCTAAATGAGGTTGGAGCCTCCTGTAGGTTGGTGCCTGCAAAAAATTGATGGGAGTTGGAGCTTCCTTGCAAGTTGTAGCTTGCAGAATTGAGGTAGGAGCCTCCTGTAGGTTGGTGCCTACAGAAAATCAGTAGTGTGAGGGAGTTGGAACTTGCCTTTGCATCACAACAATAATAAAATGTGGTTTTCTCCCTTTATGGGTTTCCACTTATATCTGGTGTCTCTGTGCATGATGTCTATGTGTTGATGTGGTTTATCTAATCTGCTTAATACATGTTGCTTACATATTAAGACTGTTGCTACATAAACAAATATGCTTGATACTTGCTGCTCACAAATTAAGAATTCTCACATATTAAGTTGATCATGAAATGAAGGTGTAAATAAGTTTTAAGGGAAAAGTTTTAAAAGTCCATGTATGTGTTAAACTGATTCACCCCCCCCCCCCTCAGTTTAACTCAGGGTTCAACAATTGGTATCAAAGTCGGTTCCTTTGGTGCAAGCCTAATAGCTTGAAGGAGATCTGGTTAAGTCATGGACTATCAAAATGTACCTGTGTTAAGTACGAAAAGCTTTCCTGAATGGAGAGATAAGGTTAAAACAGGATTATTGGCTTATGAACCTGAAGTATGGAAGCTTGTATGTGATGGTTACTGCACAGACTCCCCCACGGTGAAAGAACAATAGAGGAATGCCAAGGAAAAATGTGTGATATATAACAATCTTCATAACAAGGACCTTGAGTTGATAATGGATTTAACCTCTGCAAAAGAAATCTAGGATAGATTGCACTTCATGCATGGAGTAAACACTAAGGACTGCACTGACAAGAAGGATAAGAGAATTAAGAAGAAGAAAAATTCATGTCAAAAGGAAAATATTCAATAAAATGAAGTACCTACTAGTGTGAATGGAGATAAGAACCATGAAGAATTTACAGCTGAAGAAAAAGCCAAGATTGACACTGCTTTGACTGAAATAGAAAAATTGAAAATTGAAAACAAATACCTTAAGACAGAGGTGAAAATATGTGATGAGAGAGAATATGAAGATAGGAAAGAAATTATTGGCCTGAAGACACATCTTGAAGAGGCAAAGAAAGTAGAATACACTATGCTGCAACAAATGAGAGAGAAAAGTCAGGAATGTGAAAGATTGGAAGAATAAGTAGTGAGCCTAAGAAAGAACGTAGAAAAATCCCAAAGAGAACTATTAATGAATACACCTCTAATGAAAGGCTCTAGATAGTTGGACCAGATTCTAAATGCACAAAGGTCACCTCTCATAAAGACAGGGATAGGATATGTAGGAGAAACTAGTAATTCCAAAATAGAAGATAACAAGAAAATCATCTTTGTAAAAGTTGTAAAGGATAGTGAAGCAGCCCAGTAGATTACTTCAAAAATAGAGACCAACAAGAACAGGATTTGTAAAGAAACAAATAGAATCAAGCAGCAACATGGAAGAAAAGACAATGAGAGGATGAAACAATTAGTTGCTAAAGGCTCATATGCTCCTGAAGATGAATTGAATAAATTTGGAAGATGTCAAAGGAGGTTCTTTCCTCCTATGAAAAATATCACATGTTTTACCTACCACAAACAAGGACATACTGCAACATGTTGTAAGAGAAAGAAAACCCAGTCCAGCCAACAAAATATGCTGCAAACAAGAATAACACCTCAAGCAAGAAAAGGGAAAAGACAATCTTCCACCAGGTACACAAATCATTTCCATGGCTATTGTTATGCATGCAATAATCTTGGACATAAAATTGTTGATTGTAAAATGTATTCAAGAAAAGGAACAAAATATTATACATCAGCTCAAATGCACCTTGGTCAAATAAGATGTTATATATGCCTCAATCGTGGTCACAAAGAAAAATACTGTAACCTGCCATATATATTAAAGAACTCTAGACATATGAGGAAATCCAATCCAATAAAAAAAAACTATGAATCGGAAAGGAGTGCAGACATTATGATGAACCCCAATAGAGTATGGAAAGAAAAGAGAAAAGGGGAGCCTATCATCTCAATAACATAATAAATCTAGCATAGTCTCACGGGGAGCTACTCTAGGAAACAAAACAAATATCCAACCAATGATAGATATGAAGCATCATCTCAGGGGGAGAGCAGTTCATATGTAGTCCCCACAAAAATAAGTCTAAGAAGAGCTCCTTGGAATAAGGACTGCTATACGATCAAGAATGTACAAGACAATTTTCTCCAACAGAGAACTATAGAGGAAGAAGAACACCTAAAGCACACAATATCCAAACAGGTTGATGGAAGGAGAGAAAGCAACAAGAAGCCTTGGGAGTATAGAGAACATTGGCCATGAACATGTAAGCTAAGGAAAAATCAGCACATTAAGTGATGATCACATTGTGCATCATACTGCTATAATTAACAAATGAATCACATTAAGAAGGATTAGTAAGAGAAGTGCCTATCATCATTATGTCATGACATCATTCATCTATGAAAATTCCCCTCGGAGGTAGGTAGTTAAGTGAGTGATTAATCTCTGAGTAATCTATCCATGAAGATTCATAGTATATAAATTGAAGATGTTCTTCTAAACATCACTATGTTAGAGCAGTTGAATTGTATGTAAAGTAGCAATGGTTCTGGAGCAGTCCTAGAAAAGAAAATGTTGTGACTTCCTCTGAATAAAATGACAGAAAAAGAAAAATATTAATGATGCCAAGATCAGATTCAATATATTAATGATTGTTGTTGAAAACAGTGTAGATCTCAATAATAGAATTTATGAAGGATGTATCAATTATGGGTTAATGTACAAGCTGAAGTAAAACCTCTGCATGATTTATCAAAGAAGCATCAACTGGTATTTAGGTACACGCAACATGCCTATCAACAGAATACTAAGTGTTATAAGTGGATCAGAAATATGGTACAGGTCCTTAGGATGAAAGGATTATGGCAAAAGTACATCAAGGTAGTATTCCCAGCATTATCTGGATTCTGCATTCAGCATGAAAAGGTCAGTAGTAGAGCTAAAGGATTAGCATTCTGTTTACACCTGAAGCATTATACTGAACTTTGAAGTAGTATTTTTTTATGTATGATTTCATGCCCTTTTGAAGTCAGTATATATATAACTTCAAGGCCTCTTTTCTTAATATCTTTCATAAAATCGTGAGAATGTACTCATTCATCACAAGCATACTTCAGCAGAAAGGAATTGCTAGTAATCCACCTTTAAAGAGAGATTGATTACTGCATGATTGATAAGTGAGACTGAATAATACACTGAATGTATCTAGTCTCAAGGTTTTGTTGTGAAAGTTCATTATGCAAGAAGTAAAGGAATTTTATCTCTTAGATCAAATTATAGTTAATTCATTGATCACATCAATAACATGGAGCTGCAGATATTAAGTGTAATATCATTATCAGCATCCTAGCTCATATCATCACCAATAGGAAAGAAAAGTGAACCATAGCTATAAAAGACATTTGGCATCATCACAATTGAACAGATGTTGTACTGCAGATGAATATTGCAGAAGAAGACATATTCCATCCAAAATCTTCCTCAACAGAAATGTATTGGCGCACTACATCAGATAGAGACTGAAGTATAATTGAAGCATTTTCAGTATTTTAGGTTTAATCCAGTGATACATCCTTGATTAGATAAAGTTGGTACAAGGTGTTCTATGAAGTGTCATTATCCTCACTTTCATCTTTATACAAGTGAAAGGAGTCAGTGCTTTGGGATTGTATCAGCTTGCAGCTTACATTCAAGATCAATAATCCTCAAAGTGTTCTCTCAACAAGTCTTGTACACCAGTCTAGAGCAGCAGGGTACAAAGTCAGAAGAAGGTGGTCTAAAGAAAAATAAGAGAGATGAAATGAAAAAACAGAATCTACACTGAGCAATGTGCAACCCTTTGTCATTGATGTCAAAGGGGGAGGAAAAGCAGGAAATTGTAGAAAGGCTCTTCTAAAAGAAGCTAGGCAGAGGAAAACTTGGAGGAAGCATTGGATTATCGGTGGATGTGTTTCCATCAATGCTAAAGGGGGAGACTATTGGAAATGTTGTCATTGATGGAAAAGGAGATGGCAAAGGAGGAACACCTGAGGTGGAAACAAGGAAAAGAGAGTAGCATAGCAGCAAGATGTAGAGAGGTTCGAGCAACAGAGATAGGGTCATTTAAAGAAGTAGAGGTAGCAAAAGAAGAATTAAGGATTAGATGAAACAAAGAGAGAAGCAAAGTAGCAGAGAGGTAGAGGCAGAAAACAAGTAGCAGAGGCAGCAAAGAAGCGAACAAAGGAAGCAAAGGAGACAGGAAGAAGAGAATGTCGAAATGTAACAGTCAAACAGCAGAATGGAAGCAACGACAGAGACAGAGAATGAAGCACAGCTAAGGCAGAGGCAGAGGTAGTGAATATAGAGGCAGAGCCGTTATCACAGTAGCTGAGGCAGAGGTCGAGCAACAGAGGTAAAACGAAAGCAAAGGCAGAAGCAGTGAAGGAAGAAGTAGAAAGGCGAAGTAGAGGCAGAGGCAGAGACGTTATCGCAGAAAGGAAGAGGTAGAGGCAGAGCCGTTATCACAGAAAGGTAAAAGCAGAGGCAGAGCCGTTATTCCGAGAATCACTACCCCAGCTGGTAGATACACTAAACATAAATTCCGGGAACCATAACCCAGGCAGAAGGATACATAAACATAATTCTGGGAATCATTACCCAAGCTAGAGGATATATATATATATATATATATAGATATATATATATATATATATATATATATATATATGTATATATATATATATATATATATATATATATATATATATATATATATATATATATATATATATATATATATATATATATATATATATATATACTCCGAGAATCACTTAACAAGCCGGAGGATATATATATAAACCTTATTCCTAGAATCATTACCCCAGCCGGAGGATATATATAAGGTTCTGCGTAAGATTAAACGACTAAAGGTCCCATTGTTCTACTTTTAAAAACAAACAAAGTAATATAAGGTGTGACCCTTATGAATCGCATAGGAGAATATAAGGGAAGCGGAACAGGTTAACAACAGGTTGCAATTGCGATTGAAGTTCTGGACTCAATGGGTCTATAAATTATGATTTTATATGTTTAAGTTCTGGTCCAATCGCATCGGCACATTTAAATGAACAGTGATCAATCGCAACAGAGTGAAAGTAGGGCAGCGGGACTTGCAACTAAAAGTTGCGATTACGATTAATCACAATCGGAGTAATCGCATCGCATCAGAGTAATCACAATCAGAGCATCAAAGTATAGGCATATCGGAACATGCAACCAAAAGTTGCGATTGCGATTGAAGCCCGGACCTGATGGGCATATAAACTGCAAATCATACATATTTGAGTTCCGATAAACAATGTTTCATCGCATCAGAGCATCGAAGTACAGGCATATCGGAATATGCAAACCAAAAGTTGTGATTGCGATCAATCACAATAGGAAAGCTTTGGAGGAGATTCATCGCATCGGAGTAAAAAAAAACAACAGATCATTGAACCATGCGATTATGATGATGTGATCTAATCGCAACCATTGGATCCTGGATGATAGCAACCGTTGGATCTTAAAGGAAGTCAGAGTGAGGCCTACTGGAATTCAAACTCGAAAATAAGGATTTCCTTTGTTAAAGAGCATCGACAGATAAAAGAGAAATATAACATAAAACATTGAAATGCTGAAGTATGGTCTGGTGGGACCCTCGCTCATCACATCAGCGGAAATCAGACGACCAAAGGCACAAGAGGATCTCTAAAGTTTGCGATTGCAATTGGAAAGTAAAATAAGGTGGAGAATATATATGAACCAGTATATATATATATATGCAGTGTGGGGCCATCACATCGGCACAAAGGCTGAGCAGTGGAACATATCAATGAAGTTTGTGATTGCGATCAATCGCATCAGAACAATCGCAAAGGGTGTAATCGCAATCGGAAATCATTGGAGGAGACTCATCGCATCGGAGCACAAAAAAAAGTTCGGATGGTGGGCCCAAAAGGGCATTTTATATGTTAAACAGGCTTTTACTACTATGCTGAGAGTTGATTTAAGTTGTATTAAAAAGGCAGTTTGTATGTTAAAACTTATCATAATTATGCCGAGAGCTGAAATTGTGTTATATATAAAAGGCGTTGTTACAGATACATAATAATTACACCACGACAGTGCACATATCAAAAAGACTTATTATTATTGTGTCGAGAATCAATTAGCTTGATATAAAAGGCACAGTTACATATGTATGACATATGGCTGCTACCCTGTGACAGTGAATAAGGAAAAAAACAGAGCCGAAAAGGACAAAGACACAATCAAAGAAAAGACAAAAGCACAGCGAGCCAAGAGGTTGAATGAGTGAGTTGGAGTTTGCATTGTAATTGAATATAAATGATTTTAATTTATATTGTTGTGATGCATTGGAAAGTCTCCAGAAGAGAACAAATATCCCAATGCAATGATAAATTGGTACCTACAGTTATGTTTTATGAATGAGCGGATAAAAGATATGAGAAGGCAGAAGGAAAAGAGACATGGTTGTCCATTTCGAATTCCCAATAGAATACAAATATCCATGAAGCTATTTTGTATAAAACATGGTAATATCCAAGGGGAGAGGGTTAACGAAAACAGAATGAGAGAAGAAGAGAGTGTGCAGCAGAATTGAAGAAAGTTGAAGAAAATAAGAAAGTTGCAAGAGGTTAGAGAGAGTGACGTTGGAGAATGCGGAATTGAGGCAGAAAAGATAAGAAGAAGGAGGAGTAGACCGAGATGTAGAGAAGTTAGAGAATGCAGAAATAAAGCAGTAAAGCAGAGATGAAGAAGGATATGAGCAGAGAAGAAGGTGGAGCTGATATAGAATCCAAGAATATGCAGAGATAATTTAAGACAAATATGAAGACTGATCCACAACAGTGAAGATGGTACAGAACAGAGCTGGTATCCAAGGTAAATCAGCAAGTGTTTTCTTTTGAAAGAGTAAGGAAGTTGGAGCTTCCCTATCAAGTTGTAGCTTGATAGATGTCAATTGTGGCTGACTGAGGTAGGAGCCTCCAGTAGGTTGGTGCCTGCAGAAAATAGATGGGAGTTGGTGCTTCCACATCAAGTTGTATCTTGATAAAATGTCAGTTGTAGCTGACTGAGGTTGGAGCCTCCTGTAGGTTGGTGCCTACAGAAAATATATGGGATTTGGTGCTTCCAAATCAAGTTGTAGCTTGATAAAATGTCAGTTGTAGCTGACTGAGGTTGGAGCCTCCTGTAGGTTGGTGCCTGTAAAAATTTGATGGGAGTTGGAGCTACCTTGCAAGTTGTAGCTCACAAATTAAGATTTCTCACATATTAAGTTGATCATGAGATGAAGGTGTAAATAATTTTTAAGGGAAAAGTTTTAAAAGTCCATGTATGTGTTAAAATGATTCACCCCCCCCCCCCTCTCAGTTTAACTAAGGGTTCAACAGTAAAATTATCCCATGGGTAAAATTTATCACTTAAAATTTTCCCTAGCAAGGATTGCTTCAAATTTAGAAACTTCAAGGAAATGAAACACAAGGTTATGTGAGGTTATATCCCTGTGTCATTCTAAAAATATATGCATGAGTGCCTTGAATCCAATACTTCAACAACATGTCAAATTATCAGTAGAAATATATGCAACAAAAATTTTCATCATAGACAACAATCTTCAATATGAATCCCGAAAAACAACATGTCAAATAAGATAGTTATGTACTAGTGAGGAATTAAATGTAAGCTACCTAGGAATTATTAATTCAATTTATGCAACCATTAGATAGTAATGGATATTTATTTAATATAAACGAGCCATATTTTATATTCATTGACGATGGTACCACAAGTAGTTAGAGTTTCTCTATCAAGGATATATTTAAAGAGCTAGGATTTTATGGAATGTTGTGCAAAGTATTGTTGTGGTATGAATATTATTCTAGATTCATCACTTTAGTTTATATATTGACATTTTAGACTAGGAAAAAGTATTGTTGTATTTGTAGCTTTGATCAGTTAAAGTAAACCAACATTAAGAGGCAAGTGAACAATTATTTCTTCTTTCTGATGATAATAATACAAGAACATATTTTATAGATTTCATCTCATATGTATTGTGTATAGAATTTTATTTTTTTATAATCTCTATATTCCTAGTTTGTGTTTCAAGCATAATGGTTAAGGAAAACTACATGTGGTATCAAAGCTCTTTCCTAAGCTACCACCCCTTTATATTTTAGCAGTTTTTTGGGGATAGTGATATTCTCTAATATATACATAACTAACAGAGAGATATAGTGTTTCAATTGTAAGCCTATGGTCAAGTAAGAATACCTATAGAAAATACAAGTCATGTC
The DNA here is from genome assembly GCA_034641835.2 of Pinus albicaulis. Lineage (NCBI taxonomy): Eukaryota > Viridiplantae > Streptophyta > Pinopsida > Pinales > Pinaceae > Pinus > Pinus albicaulis. The sequence continues at coordinate 980,832,233 of CM076575.1, forward strand.
ACTTGGTTGGAAATCCATGAAACCTTTTGAGGTACCCTTTTAAGTGATGCCACAACACATAACACATGTAAAATAAAGTTTCTTCCATGTTTCCTAAGGTATATCAAAATTCCTTGAAAAAATCATGAAACCACCTTAAATAACCATGTGTTTGTCCAATAGTTATAGTAAACTAAGAGCAACACTAAAGGATAAGATTCTTATGCATATATAATTTAGTTAGTATGTCTACTAAGTATGTTCTATCATCATCAGTGGTGTGAAATATGTTTTCAAGAACTATCAATGGAAACCATTCAGTATACCAGATAGCTATAGCACCTCATACTCCTTTGGCTTTACGACCCTCAAATCCTAGACAATGTGATCTACCAATGAAATTCCCACATATTTTCATTTATAAGGAAATTGAGAATTATGTTAGTACGGTAACACTCAATTATGAATAATATCATCAACAACATTAAATAAAAATAAAAATAAAAAGAAACCCATATTCTTACAAAAATAATTGTGGGTGACCTAGCACATGAGTGCATATCTTTAGTAACCTTTTTCTATGGGAACTCTCCATATAGTTTTTTACGGTGCATCTCACAAGAATCTTCTCTAGCTCTTGAACATATTGAGATAAGTCATGGATAGAACTTTGGCAGGTTCTTAAGAAGTCCCAAGACTGATAATCACCACATGAAAACTAATGAGGAATTAAATAATAAGTACCAAAAGCTTTTAGACTCATTTTCCAACTTCAAAAATTGGTTAATCACAAAATTTTTGAAACCTTCTCTAAAGTTTCCTAACACATATCCCACTAGTTTTCTAACTAGAAGAATGAGTTCAACAAATTCCTAGGCAAATTATTCACCTCTGAAAAGGACAAGGGTCTAAAAATCCACATGGATCTACTTACCATGGAATATTTAATAGCTAATAATATGCAACCTAATTTATTCTTTCAAGGTAACCATAGTCATCACACACCTTTCACAATCATAGTTCACAACATAGATTTTCAAAAGTGAACATGGAAACATTTGATGGTCTTGATCCATGAAGTTGGGTTACCAAAATGGAACACAATTTCTCTCTCCATGACATTAATGATGACTTAAAAAAAAATCAAATATGGGGTATTACCATTTGAATTCAAAGTGCTGGAAATGGTCAAAATAATATTAGAAAACTTATGGAGGCTACATTGTTTGGAACTAGTTTGTGAAGACCATTTATGGTCATTTTGAACATGTCACTCACTATCTAGGAAAATTCATAAAATTATTCCAAAATGATTTTTTTACGGCCTTTGAGAAATAAGAAATCTACACTGAGAGCATATCCAAATCATTTTTTAAAGAATGTTTCATCAGTGGTCTCAAGGACGAAATTAGAGCTCATGTTATAGTGCAATTCTTAACCACATGGTTGGAAGATTTTGGAAGAGATAAATAATTTGAGATGGCTATCAATGAAAAAACCATAATACCATCATTTACTAAATGTACAAGATTCCTATGGCAACTACCCTTGAACCATCCACTTCTCAGCCATTGATGATCCAAATGTTGTCCTAAGAAGAGATAACAAATACAAATTCCTCATAATCTGTTGTGATTGTGATGAAAGGTATTTGAAAGGTCACAAATATAAAGGACATAAAATATTTAAAATTTATGTACTCCCACAAAACAATCAAGAATAAATCCCAGTTGGATACACCCATAAAATAGCATTGGATGACACAACCCCTCCCATGGAAGAATAAAAAACCTTGCAAGGTCCTTATGAGGAGCCTAAGGTTTATATGAATGCCTTATCAATTTTTTGAATACCCAAACTTTTCATTTGATTGGCTACATCAAACACCACAAATTGATTATTTTGATTATCGATAGAATCATGAATAATTTGTTAGAAATATTGCGGGGGGAGGTGGGAGAGTGAATCAGTATTTAATTCCCAGTTCAAATTCACTTAAATTATTTCATTCATTTCCAAAGTTTCCTTATTCAGTTAGAATATCACAGTATTATAGAGTATAGCTTATTTAGTAAACGATAAGAAACATTAAGTGTAAGAGCCTGTAAACCATAAAATACATCAACAAATAAATCACATAAGGAAACCAATATTTTAGGTGGAAACCCAATGTGGGAGAAAACCACCTTTGTTGTTATTTTACCTTCTTCTTTTATTATAAAGAAAATTCTTCACTACATCTTGTATTGCTGCATAATCTTTCCAGCACACATGCTCCTACCTATGGGAAGTTGCAATCTTCACTCATTCTTTAGCTCCTACTCGAAGGAAGCTACTACCCCCTGATAAATTTTATTGGATCCTACTAGAAATAGACTCCTACTCTGGAAAAAATTTTACCATTTTTTGTCGGAAGGAATCTCCTACTCCCTCATTGAAGGCTACAACCCTTAACACCTCTTTTGACCATGTTGAAAAACTTTGATACTCGATCCACCTATCAATTAACCTTAAAACTAATTGTAGGCCATCTTTCATCAATTTTAAAGCTAGACCCACACCCAAAATACCAAACACTGATTAATCTTAATTCCAATATGTAAATCACTGAATCAATGAATCAATGAACACAAAATAAATGGACACTGAATCACTAAATACTAAATTTCTAAATATGAATACAATAATTGAATCATTAAATATGAATACAATCACAACTTACTAAATAATAATCACCAATATACCAATTCAAACATTCTCAACAACATTGCCAATACCAACTCAATCAAACCATAACTAAGAAAAATCCATAAAACTGTCATCTCAAACCTAATAGCTCATCAATACTATCTAGGTCAAACCATTGAAATCCTTTGTTCATCATTAATAAGAAGGAAATCACAACCTTGCCAAATCAAAGCTTTTTCACATCCATAAATTTTCAAGTATCAAGTCATGAAATGTAAATCACCAAATTGTCAAGTGCCATGCTCACAACCAAACCATATAATCAAAGCATTCAAGTTATACCGATGTGTATTGTCACAACCAAATCATGTTAACACAATTCATCAACATACTTCGCAACCCATCATCATTCATTCAATCTCAAAGTTCCGTCATCATGCTCACCAGGAAAGAGGACATCTAATTTCAAATAGAAGACAAGAAACATATTCAATGTAACATCATTAATATTTTTCACATCCATCATATTAAAATTAGCATCATTAATATATTTCACAACCACTTATATCTTCCAAACAGCTTAATATTCTTGGCAAAGCCCTAGTGAAGAAGCCACACAATATCTAAAATTAATTTCAGATCACTGCAACCCATGCATATTAGGTCTCTGCCTCCAATTGAATATACTCCATAAAATTTCATTAATCAAATAAAAAGTTTCTAAGTCAATTATAGACTTCTACTAACTCATATATCCATGCAATAAATACCTCTACATACATATCGAAGGCATCTCTAGAATACACAAAATCTTTTGTCACATCAAGGAAAAACATTACATTTATATCTTAGTGTAATTAATTATTTACAGAAATGTTAATATGACAAAAGATATTTACATACCACAAGCCCTTTTTTGTATCACAAACATTTCGTAGATATTTTCATAAGACAACAATCATCTCAATCAAAAAGTGGTTCTCTAAATCTCTGCCCTGTAACACTAGTCAACACATGCAATGATATATCCAAAAGATAGATCATTATTACTTGGCATTTACCACATATAATTGAGTAGAAGTAAACATCTAAGATGATCTCTCTATTTCACATACATCCCAAACTGCATTTTTATCTCTGCAACTACACCATCCTCTCTCATCACAACATCTCAACACTAAGGAGCAATCATTCATTGTAAATAAATTCAAATCTATGCATCAAAACCACACACCGATACATATATTGTCGGAAAGATATATTCACACTTATAGAACCCTACAAACGTGAGTTATGACATACTACAACATATGGACACAACCTTTTATTAGATGTAGAAAAATCTATGCCCTGGGTCATTGTAGAAAATATATATTATCATGGCCATTAGAAATGGATTTGAGCATATTTTTGTTCCAATATAAACCAATAATCATACAACTTCTACATTCACATTGCAAAAATAATAATAATAAATCAAAACACCTCTCTATCCTAAGAATAAAATCATAAAATTGTGTCACAATATTTAGTCACCAATCTCAGTGAAATACTCATCTTCTTCAAGTAGATTTTATATCAAAAAAATATATTCATTTCTTCTCATTACACTTGAAATAAACACGTAAATTCATTAAATCTTCAGATCCAGGATCTCTCAAGCCATTATGTGCTCCTTTATACTCTTTTTCAAATGAAAAAAAAAAAAAAAAGAGCTCATTTATTACACATAAGTATCTAGCTCGCTCTTCTTTATATATATTTGATCTCCCAATACCTCTACCCAAGAAACAAAGTTTTCAAGATACTAGAGAAATAACGAGAGTAATTGTTTACGATGTCAATTTCACTTGCACACACGAATTCTTGAGGGTGAAAACTTGAATTTGTTCTTGGTTTTTAATTTTTGCAACTTGCAGCTATGGTTAGATGCACAAGGAGGATAATTTTGGCTGCAACCTCTCAAGTTCCCTTCATGGGCGTACCTCCATCTGGCTGAAGTCCTATGGCCGCACTGCTAAGCCTTCATCTATGTGGCCGAGTCTTGAACTAGGGAAATACCTTGTCTTCTCAAGCCAAATATTGCCAAGATTCTTCCTTATGCTATACAACACCTGAACAACTGATTTTATCCCATAAAATACCTTAGTAAGCCTATGCATGGCTATACCTTTTCCTATACTTTGCATAAATTCTTTGACTACCATTTTTAACCATCATACCATGATAAGAAATAAATCCTTACATTCCATACAAATTGTGATGTCATCAGTATAGGTTTTCATCAAGGACAAGGGCAAGATCCATAATGCCAACATAATCTACTCATAGAAAAGTGGTTGAGGAAATGCATTGTTGACAATTCATGCTATATTTGTCTTGAAATTATGATAGCCAATGATGGTATGATGAAATGTGGTGACCAATATGAAATAGGAACATCAGATGAATGAATATCATATCAGATGCCACACATTTTCTATTGAAATGGGTGTTTCTGAAGCAGTTATTGGGGCAAAATGGTTACACACAATAGAACTTGCCACAGTGGATTCCAAGGAAAAAAAATACCCTGAATGGGATTATGTTTATTTCCCTTAAAAATTTTACATCTCACATATGGATAAGGTATTCAAGAAAATTCAACCATGTATTATTTCATAGACCAATTACATACAAGTAGTGGACAACCCCCACAATTGATGTAGCCTAATTTGTGGAGTGTCCTCTCTAATCATAAATAAGTATTTGAAAAACACAAAAATTTACCACCTTCTTATAGGGATCATGAAAATGCTATGACCTTGATTTCAAGTATTTAATGAATCAATTTGCATCCTTATAGGCACCCTTTTGCACAAAAGAATGAAATGAAAATTTTCATTTAGAAATTGTCAAATTATATAGTTATACATCCAAGTACCATCCCTTACTCATGGTATTAAACCAGGAATGAAAACTGGTGCATGTGTCTTAATTTCTTGGCTCTTATTAAGTTTAACATCAAGGAAAATTTTCCCATCACTATTATTGGTGATTTATTGGATGAACTTCGTGGAGCTTATATTTTTTCCGAACTTAATGTTATTTCAAGATACTAAAAAAATTAGATGGCATAGGAAAACATATATTAGGCATATTTACACACACAATGTTTGTTTTTATAACTTGTAAAAAATAAATAGAAACATATACGAATGAAGGGACATTGACAGTTTATACTCAAGGAACTACAAAAGGTAAATTAAATTAAATTTTTCATTCTTGCCTACATTTCTACTATACAATTGGTCCTTTTAAATAGCTTTAGGTGACCATAATATTTGTGTTATAATTGGACATTAAGTTCAACCATATGCATAACTATCTCCAAATTTATCTCCTTAAATATTTGCATGAATATATAAAGTTATATTCATCCCTAACTTTTATATTTTCTCTTTATTGTTAATTATTTTGTACAGTTATATGCTTTTTATACATCATTAAAAATGAAAATTTTTTCATTAAACATCACAAGTAGGATTTAATCCTTCAGACTCCCCGTTAACAAACAATTGTGACCCAATTATTTATCTTACTCTATTCAACTAGTAGCATTTTCATTTTCATTCTCTATGATAAGTGTATTTGATTCTCTTTGTGCTCATTTTTTTTCTTCTACACTCTTCTTCTATAATAATTATAATTATATTTTTTCTTGTTCATTTTTCATCATGTACCTAAATGTAAACATCATGTTTGTTAAAATCCATATAAATAAGTTACCATTCATTGAAATACATGAGCTATTGTAGTTGTATCAATTGATTTTCTAGGAAAAATAATTCATATACATGGTTCAATATCATTTCTTTAGTCACAAACATTTCCAATCCCCATACATCATCAAAAATAATAATTTTGGGTTTTCTTTGGATTATTCATAACCACACTCTCGGTTTCTCTGGATTTCCCTCAATGATTACATCCCCTATGTTTTGCAATTGTATATCCTTAACCATTAAAATGCTCAAGAATTTTTGGCTTACAATGAACCATATATTACATCAATTGGATTTTAAGTAAGCAAGAACATTCCTATATCATGAAAATTGGTTTCGGGTTTACCAGAAACGATTAAAAATTTAAATAATTAGGTATACTTTCCTCATTAAGGCTTACATTGACATTTGACTCATGTAAGTACAATTTCAAATTTTCGATTAAAGCTAATTTATCCCTTATACAAATATTCGACCAAGACCATTTTCATTCAATAATAAAAAAAAAAATATCAACTATGACCATTAAACTTCTTAAGGATTTTGAGAATGTAAGTTTCCATTGTTATTCATAATGTTTGAAGATATTTCTAGAAATAAATCGTTTGCGGAATTGTGAAATGTGCAATATTTCAAGTGGATAGTCCACCCAATGTTAGAGATAAAATAAGCTAGAGAATGATATAAAAAAAGAGTGTTTGGGTTTGGATTTATAAATATATCTATAGCCATTGTAAAAGAGGGTTAATAGCTATAAATAAATTAGAAAGGAGTCATTCTAAAGAAAATACTTTTACTATGGGCCTATGTGTGAAGAGTAGAGAAAAAATAGTAACAAATAAAAAGATATAAATTACAACACATAAAAAAATTAGTTGTAAAATAATAATGATTCAAGGTGGATGAAAAATTAAATAAAAAGGAGTTATAAATTATTATTAATGAGAAAACATAAATGAAAAATAATGAATTAAAAGGAGGACTGAAAAAGAGAAAAGGGGGTTAGGGGAGGGTCGAGAATGAAAAGAAAATAAGGAAATATTTTCTTTGATAACATATTAATAGAAATGAAGATCGAGAAAATAAAAAAACAAAGGAAAAAACCAATGTAACAAATAAAGGAGGACAATTATTGATTGAGGCCATGAATAAAAGGTTTACAAGGTGAGCTAAATTTATACCTATCTTCCCCATTGAAATATTTGTGATTCTTTTAGATTTCTATTATTTCTCAAATAATGAGTATAATATTGAGGAGAACAAAATATAATTTTGTTTTGGTTAAAACATATAAGGTTTTTCAAGTTATGATAATGTTTAATGATAACTCATTTCGAAATATTGTTATGAGAAATGTTAACTATATGCCCTTTAAGATTGGATTGAAGCATATTTCTATTTTTCCAATCTATAATTTCCTATAAGAATACATAATTTAATAAACACCATGGTTGACACTAGGGTGAGTAGGGTGAGATTTATTTTTGTCTATTCTAAATAAGAATTTTGAGAGTTTCATATGGTCTACATAAAGTTTTATTATTGTTTTTTTTGCGAGAACCTATGAGATATGGTGAGTAGTACCCTAAATGGAGGGAAGGGAAAAAAGAGCTAAAGGGGGATAATAAGTGGTATAATTTTTATATTTAACATTGTGAGTGGATTAAAAAGTTTTATGAATTTTTGAGTTGAATACCCATTTTACCTAAACCATTTTTTTAAATGGGCTTTCACTTCCCTAATCAATTATGGAGTAGAGATATAAAAGGAATAGGTGGAAATGGTTTTTAGCACAACAAATTGGATAGGGTGATGGTGTGATGGGGCCTGCATGTGTTTTTTTAGTGTGCAGGTGTTTTTTAGTGTGGGTCATTTTTCGGTAAATTTTATGGGTAAGTGTGCTGTCAGATTGACAATAAATAAGGATGTTTAGGAAGGGAATATATTATCAAAATGGATTTCTATGTTAAATTAGATATGAGATGAAATGTTATTAAAGGGGCTGAAGAAATATGCCATGGCGGGAAACTATGAAAATTTCAAACAAAGGTGTTATCAACAAACCAATACCAACATTTGGCTATTGATTAAAGTTATTAGGGCTAATCTTTCAAATAAATTTATGAAGAGATTAGTGATTACAAAGATAAAACAAATCCATAAGACGTACAATTATTTTTCTCATAACATAACCCTTTGATAGTAAAGAAAGTGGAAGAACGAAATATGTTAATAAGGTTAAGATTTTTTGAGCCGAATAGCGTTAATGTAATGTCAATGCCTTTAGGGAAACGAATTTTAGTGAATAAGGAGAGGAAATCAAATCCAAACCTAAATGGATATTTTAACTTTTCTTAAATAAAGCAAAGGAATATTTGTTATGAGGGAGTTTCTCCAAGAAATGGATTGGGAGCTCCTATAGAACTAACTATAGGTTTAATATGGATATGTCTTATAAATCCTAGGGGGTTGTGGGGAGTAATTTGTTTTTATATATTGGGATGTAAGAAAGAGGATTTAATAGTTTTGGTGATTTATCTATTTATAGTATTGATAGGGTGTTTGCGGAAGTATTTGTATGATTAAAATGAAAGAAGGTAAAGAATTTTGTATTCATATTTAGAAGTGTGTATGAAAACCATAGGATTTCCTCTATAGTATTTTAAAACAATGATAGTGGAGTTGTCATTAGGAGAAAAATGTAGTGAATTTCATGTTTATAAAGATTTTGTTTGAGGGGCTCAAAGTGATGAATAATTCTCACATGCTCTTATTGAATTTATTCAACTTCATGTGTTGGGACATAATGTGTTATAGATTCCATATAAAAATTGATATCTTCCACCAAAATGGGATGGTAGGAGAGAGAAAAATTAAAGCCGTTATTATGAACCTTGGACTTTAAGAATGATTAAAAAAATAATAATTACAATCCACTTCATGGAAGAAACAACCTTTTAAAATTAATACAATGTATAAGACAATATTTGATGATCCTAAGAATAGGCATCCTTAGTGTGTGTGAGAGAGAGAGAGAGAGAGGGAGAGGAGAGATAGAGAAAGGGTAAATTAGGATAAAATAGGACCATGAAATGTTCTAACTTATATGACAACATAAAAATATAAATGTAATTACTCATTTTCTAGGAATAAATAACGGGTTTTAATATTAACGTTAGGCTTATGGAGGAATTAACATGCCCCTCACCTTCAAACGAATTTTATCCCAAAATTTTTGGTATCTAAGGGTGTTTCTACATGAACAAATCATCTTCCCATGTCACATCTTCCACTTGTAGGTTCTTCCATTTGATGAGGTACTTAGTAATTTCTCGATCTATTAACTATTTAATCCTTATTTCCAAGACTTTTTATGGTTCTAGTATGATTTTATCTTCTTAATTAGTCTCTCAGAAAATAGTTTGAACTTAGGTATTGTCATTGTTTACCTTATTTAATCAAGAAATATGGAAGATATTTTGTACATGTGAATTTAGAGGAAAATCTAGTTTTTATTCCATACTTCCAGTCCTCTCCAATACCTTATTGGGATATTAATACTTTTTTTTTAAAATACATTTCCTTTTTTTTTTGGTTAAGGGACATCTATTCATATGGTTATAATCTCACAAATACCCAATTTCCTCCTATTTATTCTATAACCAAGTTTTCATGCAATAGTTTGAGAACCTCTTATTGGTTTCATATGTGGTCTTATATTGCTATACAATTTATATTCCCTTACAAGGGTGATGTGATGGATGGAAGATGATATCTATAACCTACCAAAAAAGTTGACCTTTTTTATAAAGTATGGACGGATGTATTGTATCACCATTCTATGAAGGGAAACCACTTGTGTTTGTTTATCAAATCAAAAACAACATGGATATACTTATAAACATTTATTCACACCCTTATTTTTCTAATAAAATTGAGGATGGTAAGATGCGTTGTGAGCCAATTGAGTACCCAAACAATAGAATAATCTAGACCAATAATTTCCAATGTAAATTGGATCTCTATCACTTACAATAATATTTGGTATTCCATGTAGCTTTTGGATTGTTTCCATGAATGGTTCTACCATTGTAATTGATTTAAAATGATGCGAAAGAGAGAAAAAATAAGCATTCTTTTTCATTCGATCCACCACAACCATAATGGGACACTTTCCTTCATATTTGGGTAAACCTTTAATAAATTCCATTGAAGCTTCTTCCAAATGTTGGTTTGATAGGGATAATGTTTGTATGAGGTTTGGCATCTTAACTTGATCTCCCTTATTTTGTTGGAATACCACGAATTCAACCAAAAAATTTAACAGATGCTTTAATACCTTCCTAAAAAACCATTCTTGATCCTATTCCATGTCTTCAAGAAATCAAAATTTCCTCCTACATGAGAAGTGTGTAATTCCAAAAGGACCTTATGTTTGAGCTGAGGATTCTTACATAAATATAATCGGTTTTGATACCACAACATATCATTCTTGCACATAGGTATTTTTCATCAAGGTCCACTTGCATTTGTTGAATGATATTTCATACCTTCTTATCTTGTTTCCATTGTATTTTTACTTCTTCCACATGGTAAAATTGTGGAATGGAAAAAGTGCCTGGTAAATCCTTTGTATCTTTCTCTTCGTTGAGAGTGCATCCTCCACAATATTTTTCTTTCCATTTTAGCAAGTAATTATAAATTCATCAACATATTTTTAACCCATTAGTATTGTTCTTCTTAATCAAATTTTTGTTCCAAGAAGTACATCAAACAATCATGATCAATTTTTACTTTGAAGTGTCCTACTATGAGGTATGGGTGTCATTTCTTATCTACATATAGCATGGCAAGAATTTTCTTTCACTGATGGGTTTGAGTAAATTGTTTCCTTTACGTATGCTAATTTGAAAGGAAAGGAACCTTCCCTCATACATCATAATTGCACCAATTCCACGGCCCAATGCATCACACTCAATAATGAAGGTTTTTGTTAAATTAGATGTCGCCAAGATGATAGTTCTACACATAACCTATTTAAGTTTTTCAAAAGCTTAGGGTGATTCTTTTGTCTAAGAAAGTGATTCCTTCTTCAATAATTTTGTTACAGATGTTTCTATTTGGCCATAATTCTTGACAAGTTTACAATAATATCATATAAGTCCTAAGAATTCTTTGAGTTTATTTAATGTATTGGGTATTGGTCATTTTTTCATGACTTTTATTTCTTTAGGATCCACTTTGAAACCATCATTAGATACAATATAACCCAAATATTCGAGTTATTGAACCCCAAAGGCACAATTCTTGGAAGCCTTTGAATATAGTTGTTTCTCTTCAAATAATGTTAAGACCCTATCAACGTGGTGTACATTCCCAAGATTTTTTGTAGATTAGTTTGTCATGAAAAAGTACTAAGAAAAATTTTCTAAGGAAGGATTTGAAAACAGAATTCATCAAGCATTGAAATATTGAAGGTGCATTTGTAAGTCCAAATGGCATAACCAAAAATTCATAATGACTTTCAAGTTTTCTAAAATATCTTTTGGGAATGCATCTTTTCCTCATTATTGTCTTATGATATTCAAAATGGATATTTAAATTAGAAAAATAAAATTTCTCCATGCAATTCATGTAATAATTCATGACCCATAGGATTAGGAAAATTATCTTTGATTATCATTTTGTTGATTTATTTTTAATATGGACACATACACCATGAACCAACATTTTTTTTATAAAAATATGCATTGGTTAATAGAAAGCACTCTAGCTAGGTTGAATAACACATTTCTTGAACCATATCCTCAATATCACTCTTTTGTGCATATGGATATCCATAAGGCCTAATGTCAGGTGGTACACTTCCAAGTTTCAAATGAATAACAGGGTCATGTGGTATGGGATTGGATGACTATATTATTTTTCATCCATATTGATATTTTCGAAGAGGAAAATGTGGAGGAATCAATCCACATGACCATTTTTACCAGGAGGTCCCATTTTGGTGAATTAGGGTCTGAAACCTTCTAGAGTGAGTTTTAGGAATTAAATGAAATTTTTTTGGAGTAAAAAATTTCAGCTTAAGCTCCTCACCTTTAAGTTCTATTCTGCACATAGAGACCTTTCCAACAATTTTGTAATCACCTCATTCAAGTCTATATGCTAAAGTTATACCACTCAAAATTTGAACTTCTTGTTTTGACCACCATAATTGAGGAGGATGTCACATTAGCCCCCAGTACTCATTAAAAAGGATTTATCCATGATGTGTTCACAATGAAGAAAGCTCTAGAGAATTATGTATTGTAACTCTAGTTAAGGTTTTAAGGATTCAACATAACCACTAGTGTTCACTTGATGTATTGTAACTCATTCTTGAGGGTTTTTGGAGTATTTATTCCTTCCAATGCATTAAACATATGCCTCATTCAAATAGACTATACAAATCCTACATAGGGAGTCATTATTCTAAGGGTGCAAACTTATTGACTTGTTGAGTTTTTCCATGCAAGGATTTGTTATGAAGGCACGACCCATGGTTTAATGGTAGCGAGAAAGTTCCTAAGACTTCAAATTTATTTTTTGGGATTATTCACCATGTGAAAAGCTCCAAATTGTTATATAATCCTTATAAAAAAATGATCTATGTTTCATGAGTTTTCTATGGCCATAATTACACCGAATAAAATGTATAGGGAAAACACATAAAATTATCATAAAAATAGCTATATCAAGGCTCATAAGCATTTAATGGGTTATCTAATACCATATAGACCTCCTTGTGTGTATTATTTTGTTAAAAAAGGGTATATCAACCAAAGTTAGAGGGGTTTCAAAATTCTACATTGACCTTCCTTGCAGGGAAAATTCTAGGGGCTAATATTCTTATGTGGGCTAATTTAGTAAACTTTTTCCAATAAAAATATTTTCCAATATCCATTTTTTTTCTAAAAATAATTCACCCAAGTTTTATAGTATAAATTGTTTTAACTAACAATAGCCAAGATATTGTATAGAATAATATAATATAATGAGTAATTTAGATATTTAAAAAAAAATATATCATAAAACTTTTTACAATTTTTCTATTCGATATTACTCACATTAGCTAAGGTTTCTAAACATTCAAATAAATATTCATCCTTAAAATTTCCCCTGGTTTCTTGTATCCATTATTGGGTTAACATAAGGTATATCATCTCAAATTAGATATTTAATAACTATATAATCACATATAGTGGACACAGTGATTTAGGAGACTCAAAGATATGTAGTTTAATGCCACAAAATAGGGTTGGTGGCCTTCCAAATTATTTGAAGGGATTATAAGAAAATATCTAATTTTCAGTGGTGTCGAAAGGCAAGCCCCTCAACTTTGGACTACTATTGTTGAAAATATCAGGGAAACAATTCTGGTGGAATGTTGGGGAGACGATGACTGGTTAGTAACAGTTAGGGAGACACGAATATTGGATGCTCTAAATCTGAAACCTCAAATGCTAGATGCTTCCTTATGGAAAGCTCAATAAAATTTGAATACCATTCCATCAAACTTTTCTCCCCCATCGCAGCGTTTTCTGAAATTAAATTTTGATGGGGCCTCTAAAGGTAATCCTGGATAGGCAGGGATTGGAGGAATATTCATAGATTCTCTTAGTCAATTTTGTCACATCTATTCTTATCCTATGGGTAATGTTACCAATAATGAAGATGAATTAATGGCTTTAAAACAAGGTTTAGTTATTGCAATCCAGGAAGGTTATCAAAGATTAGTCGTTGAAGGGGATTCTGCCATGGCAGTTGGTATTCTTAAAAAAATCCAACAAGGAGCTCCATGGCAGAAATTAGTAGAAGCTAGAGAACAACCAAAATTGTTGAGGATATTGGTAATCTACTTTTCCAGATAGGATCTGTCATCTCAACTCATGTTCACTGGCAAGGGAATGAGGTGGCGGATTATTTGGCAAATTGGGCATGTAAGAATATAACCGGACATCTTGATATTAACCATTCTCACTAGGCTTGGATCGTGGAATTATATCCTTTGTAGTGTATCATATATCATGATCGATCTCGCCCCCAATCGGGGTGCTGGACTGACGGAGAGGGTAGTGGGCATCCACGTGGTGGATGACCTTAAATACCTTGTGTGATTATTCGGGCGACAGTCCTTCAGTGGCAGGCTTCCACTCTTTCCATTAATTTGCATGCACCAGCCTGTTGACATCACCCACATACTATCAGATGGGTTATTGCAGTGTTCAGCGTAGCAGGTGATGAGCTTTATTGCTTTTTTCATTCTCATTAGCATTTTCTCGTGGTATAGTTCTTGCGTTGGCATTCTCCAGCAGGTGATCGATCCAGATTGGAAGTAGGTTAGCCGGTGACACGGTGGAAACTGTTTGTGGCATGTCATGGCAACTCTGCCTTTCATGCTCTACTTTCGTTTTCTGTTTCTAACTTTGTTTACTCTGCATTATAAATCCCGCCTTCTTCTCTTGTATGCGGAATTGTATTGGGATATCTGTGCCCATAATATTTCTTTAAGGTGGTTTCGAACAAGGAGCATGGGATTTATCCATATAGAACCTCATTTCAGAAGTCCTCCTAGTTTGCTTGTTCTCTGTCCCCGTCATGGTCTTTTCTCTTTGTATGGTTCTCAGGGATTTCATATCTCTTCTGGATTATTGCATTTGTGGTTCATGCTTCTTCTATATGGGCTCATGGTTGGCAGTATTTCCTGTTCACCGGCTATTGATAACCTTTCTCATGGGGTTTCTTCTGCTATTGGCTATCTGTTTCGGGATTTCATGTATTTTGGGCTTCACAAAGTGTTTCCTGCTTACCCTTGGTCTATTGGTGTAATGGTCCCTGTAGTGGTTGTTGGGCATGGTTTGATAAGCTGGCACGGTCATAGTTTACTTTCAATTCGTATTGGCATAGTCTATGTCGTAGTCTTGTTGGGCATGGTTTGATAAGCTGGCACGACCATAGTTTACTTTCAATTCGTATTTCCATAGTCTATGTCATAGTCTTTCAACATGCAGTTGGTTATATCACTGCCAAGTAGATAGTTTGTGCCTCTCTTGCTATCTCTTGTTGGCAGTTATCTTTATTTATGGAACGGCATTGTCATAATATTCTCTTTGATTTCATTATAGGTCGTTTGCTGGTTAATTCCCATCACAGTATTCGATGTTGTATCACCCTGTTTGTTAATGGTATGGCTATGCAAATTGGGTTTGCTGCAACGGAGCTTTATTCAGTTTTATTACATTATGTTTCTAACTTATTTCTGGCCATAGAATTCTTTTCAAATTCTACCGCTTCCAATATGGTTAAAGGGAAAACAGGGAAGGTTAATCGTTGTAGGCAACCTCATCAAGAGGCTGGCAGGAGTAGGAGGGGTAGGAAGTCAAATAAACAAGTGTTGCAAGACATTGCTCGGGTATATGAATTGGGGAACTTGCCTCAAATTAAAACAAAAATTCATGGTTGGGAAATACAAACAGACAGCGAGGATGAAGACATGGAAGCTCAGATTTCTAAAATGGATTTTATAATAGATCATGGGAGTACTCGGGGTCGAGTTTCCCTCTTTCAACAATCGGTGAAGACATACCGGAAGATGAAATGCCTTCTTGCCAAGGCCATGGCCTGTCAAGAGGAAAAGAGTATCAACTCTTCAATTCTGTTTGAGCTACAAAAAATGAAGCTGGACATGCATGCAATGTTCAAAGCTCAGATTCAGCTGAATGACAGGGTTGGTAAGATAGAAAACTAGTTGCAAATAACACAATGCAGTGAGAAGGTGCTTGGTACCACTGCTAACGCTCAATTTCCTATAAATATTTTTGGTTATTCTCTATAATTTTGAGTTCATCAGTTTAACTACTTGTTTTATTTGTAAATATTATGGACATATTGCAGTTCTTAATGTTGTAAGTAGCAGGATAAGACAATTTCATTTTTGGTCTGCATTTAACTCGATACGGTGGCCAATAGACCTGGTTTCCTTCGGGCATGTTGAGGTCACTGTATTTATTTTATCTTGTATGACAATTTTCCCTATACATATTTGATAATAGAAAGGTACGAAGCTTACAAAAAAAAAATTGATTAATACCAAAATAAATTGTAAAAAGAAAATAATTTCATTAAATTTACAATCTCAAGACTCATAACCCATTTAGGGGTTGTCTAACACTATATAGGGAGGCTTTCTGTCCATTATTGAACCAAAAGAAGTATTAACACTATATAGGGAGACCTCCTATCCATTATTAGAGAAAAATAAGTATTTGTTAAGGAAAAGTAATGGAGAATTTGGATCAAGAGAAATATTTGATAGGGAAAACTAATGGAGAATATTTATTTCTCATAAAAAAAATATCTCATCAATATATAAGGACAAATAAGAGATATAGATATGTAGTATGCAAAAGTTGAAGTTGTGGTGTTTTAAAAGAAACTCAATCCCTTGATGATTAAGCTCAATCAAATTTTTTATATAACATTCAAAATGATACTTGATTTTGATATTGTTAATTTGGTTTATGGTACATACATGCTGAAAATGGAAAAACAATCCCAAGTACCCATCCAAAACATTGCATATTTGTTAAAAATTCACAAAATTCATATCCAAAAATAATAATTACATCATATACAACTCTAAAAAGTTACATCCTTTAAAATAATATTGTCAAACCAGCTTACAATAATAACACACTATTGTCAAACTGACTTACAATAATAACACCTTAAGTCTAAGAAAACCAGAAATCATTTCTTAGGATTTGTTCCAACGTACCAAACTCAACACAAGGAGCATATAATTTCACTACATATAGGTAACATTAATTGATCACTTTTTTCGGATGCCCTAAATCTACAAACAGAAAAACCAGAAATCATTTCTTAGGACTTGTTCCAATGTACATAACTAGACACAAAGAGCACATAAATTCACTACATATACGTATATGTAACATTAATCAATCACCTTTTTCCAATGGGCTAAATCCACAGACAGGCTGGCTTCCCCTGTGGTCTCCTCCATTGTTTGCTTGTATGATATTACTATTGTTCAGCGTCCATGGCCACAGCTTGATGATGTCGCTGTTGTTTCTCATTGTCTACTCTTTCATCTGTTAGGAAAGGGTTTTCTGTTTGCCCATTCTTAATGGCAAGATTTTTATAGAGTTCCATCAAGAGGAGACTCCCACCTGTTCATTAGATCACCAGATTGATAATTAGTAGTGCTTGTTGGATCCATTAATCTCTCCCATTTTTTCTCTGCAAGATAATTAGTAGTGTTGGATGAGTCTTTTATGCCCATATCCAATGCTCTCTCCCATTCTTTCTCTGCATGATAATTATTAGTGCTGAATGAATCCTTTATGCCCATATCTAATGCTCTCTCCCATTCTTTCAACATATGATTGCTTTCATGATTAGACTCCTTATCAGTGGTCTTAGAACCAAAATTGACTCCACACTGATCAGAATCCCACCAGGTTATCAGTAGCCTCTCTTCCTCCACCTGGGTATTCTCTTCTTTCTTAATAACATCTTTTTCCTCAAAGTGATGCCTGTAATTTTTAATGCGATCCTCCATTTCACTGGGGAATCTCTTGTGCGAGAGGTAGTCACCATGACCATCTGTTAAACCCCCTCTAGTGCAAGCATTATAAAAATCCGAGAGTTTATCGGACTGTTGCAAAATTTGTTCATAAATATAGACGAAACATAAAACTTTATGACTCGAAAAGTCAGAAAAGGAATATTCAAACAGCTTGTGTATAGAATAGTTGATGGCTGCGTAGATCTTTGGATAATCTTTCACAAGTAAATCGAGAGCGTAGTGAATAAGAGCGTTCACTGCGATGGGGCCCTCCTGAGGAGGAGTGCAGTCTAAGAGGAAGCTGAGGAGTAGATGCAACGATCGCAAATCTTTTAAAAGCTGAGCAATTTCGACGTTCTCATCTTCATCAAGGGTCGCGTAGTTACTATTGCTGTTGCACTGCAGTCTCTGAGCCAAAAAGGAGGCGTATTTGCGAGTCCGTGGGGTGGAAGAGTCGTCAAAACTTTGGGACACCTTCACCAATGGAGTTGTATCAGAGGAGCTCTGCTTTTCTTGATCTTGTTGGGCGAAAATGCAGCGAGTATCCCTTATCAGTCGATGAATGAGTGTCAACGTCTTGACAGCGACCATCCAATTTTTTGTTCGGCTTAACCGCTCTTCAACAACATGTTTTATATAACGTCTCAGCTCTTTCTCTTCCGTTGCAGCAATCAAAACGAGAAGGTGTTTTTCCTTGGGGGGCTTATCATTGTGGCGAGTAACTTTAACAAATGCAACGTCTATGTCTGCAAGTCTGGTATTGGTAGCTGTAATCGTATTGGCAAGTCCCACATAACTCATCATGGCAAATCCAACGGAAGTGGCGTCTTTCAGCGCCCTCACTGCTTTTCTTACCAATACCCCATCCCGGCGATTTTGAACTGAGGTAGCTCAACAAATGCAAAAATGTTAGACTTCCCCTGCTAATTTTTGGGATAAATTTAATATGCTTCTTACAAATATAAATACCTAATCACATACCATCCTTTACACATTTCAGTCTATGGTACTCTTCATTGCTACCGTTCCATGGGTGTGACATTTTGTTTTTCTAAGATTCCAGAATTTCAGTGTGTAATCAAATTATATTTCCAAAGGCAAACCGGCTGATTGAGAAGTATTAATGTATTCAAATAAAATGAAAACAATGGATAGGATTTAATAGATTACTTTTTGCTTGGTAACTTTATGATGATTAATTGTGGAACGTTCGATAGGATTTTTCAATATTATTTTTGTTTAGTGATTCTATTAGGAAGATTTATTACGGAGAAAAATATGCTTTAAATTGTATTGGTAAATTAATATGTCGTATTTAAAAAAAATATGTTAATTTTTATTTTTTTCCAAATATTATAAATTTAAATTATATAAAATTGAAAACATTTTATTTTAAAATTTATTATATTTTTTTGAATTATTTGAAAATTGAGAATTTTATATATATTCATTTTAGTAAAATTCATCAAAGTTAATATACTTTAAAATAAATATTAATACCTCAAAATTTTCCACATTCATATTTTTTCAATTATATTAATATTTTATTTAAAATAAATTTATTATTTAAAATTTCTTCTAATAGATATATATTGAATCATCATTGAAATTGTAATTGAATAGCTACTCTCTTCAATTAAGGGGCAATGCCATTTACGTAATTTCAAATTTTCTAGAAGATTATTAAGAACGTTATTGAATCCAATATCACAATTATAAATTATAATTATGTTAGTCACACTTAGTTGAAATAAATATTTTTATTTTATTTACATTGTAATTTAATTTTTATTTTGGATTATAGATAAATTTACAAAAAATTTAAGCAAAATAATATAACTTTATAATAAAAATAAATATTATTATAATGACATAATTCTATTTTATCATAACTTTTGTAATAATAGATATTAAAGACTCTTAATACGTTTCATTGTGTAATAATAATGAAGAAACAACAACACATCTAATCCTAAAGTGTTAATGTATAAACTGGGTATATGAGATAACAATAAAGGATTTGGGTAGATTAATCCAATCTAAATTTTAGGAATTTGACTTCTGTGATCCATAAATTATGTATCAAATCTTTTGGTGATTAATCCAATCTATTTAGAAATAAAGGGAAATGTTGAGATATTAGAGTCATCTTTGAATGAAAAAATATAGCTTAAGTGGTATTGGATAGTTTTTTAAAAAAATATCATATTCAAGAATGAACACTCCAATTCTTAAGTGGCAAGGAATGCTTAATCTCTAATATATGAGGTGATTAAAAAAAATGTAGTAGTAATGATCAAAACAAATGGAGTAGGACCAAAAAACTGTTTTTATTCTCATTGTTCAATTAAATATATGGTTTCACAATTTATTCCAAGATCAAATCTCTTTAAGATAATGAAGGTGGGAAGACACTCCTCCCATAAGAGTTGGAAACTCTAAAGGAGAAAGACATGTCTCCAACAATAAAAAGAGAAGAAAATAACTCAATACTATTTTTTAATATCACTTATAAAGGAAAAAACAGGAAATAGGTATCACTGTAGTCACTTTTTACTTCATACTATATCGAATAGTTATATATATTTTTGAAATCAGAACTTCCATGAACAATGAGGTGGAGGAACTAGCTCTTTCAAAGGTCTCTTACTTCTTAAAGCACAAGCAGAAAGGGAGAATCCATTATAGGAGATTTAATGATAATCCTTTCAGCAGTGAAGGCACATATATCTTAAAACAAACATCCATAGCTCACATGCTAACAAAAAAAATTCTTAGATATGTTGATCTTCAATAAGTTTGAGTTCTCTTATGTCCTACTGCATCAAAACTAAATTGCAATATAGCAAGTAAGTTCGGTTGCAATATTAAATTTGTCCTTATATCAAATAATGAGGGGAGGGTTTTCCAACTCCCTCCACAGTGTAACCATAAAAATAATGACGGTTTCCTTGGGCATCTATTTAAGGATATCACAATATTGAATTAAAGAATATTATTGAACTCGTAGCATTGAATTACTTCCCTTATACTCTAGATTTTGCAAAGAATTATGAATTCCATAGTATTCCAATTGGTAGGTGGCGTCAGTTCAAATTCCTCTTGACTTTATGGTGTCTCATTGTCGTTCCTCCAATTTTTTTAGGCATTCCGATTTCTATTTTTCCAAAAAATATTGATCTAAATTATATAAAATAATTGTATTTTAAAAATCATCAAAATATTTAAAAAAATATATATTAATCTAAATTTTATAACATAAAATAATTTTACTTTAGAAATCATCAAAATATTTTAAAAACTATAAGAAAATTTTAATTTAATATTTTTATTTTAATATTTTATAGTTATCATTTTAAATTTTAATAAGATTTTTCAAGGTTAATACACTTTAAAATAAGCATTAATTTTTAAAATTCCCTAACATCAATAATTCTTCAATACTTCTTTAGTTATACTTATGAGTGAAAATTTGAAGGATAGAAAATTATTTTAAGTTTAAAAACATTTGAGAATTTCACTAATCCGTAATATACAAACCAATTTTTTTTATTGATATATTTATAAAGTTATTCAAATTTTTAATGGTTTTATATAGATTATGTGTGATTTGAAGGTTAAAAAATTATATTGTAAAATTTGGGTGAATCATTTTTATAAAAAACTAAAATTAATGAATATTTTTTTTGGAAAAATTATGGAAAATTAGCCCACCTCCAAATATTAGCCCCTAAATTCTTTCATGATATCAATTCTTGATTTAAAATATTTTGAAATGAATTTTTTTGTTTAAAGTTTCTTTTAGTCAATATTTATTGGATCATCATTGAAATTATAGAAATAAAAAATGTTAATAGTTACCCTTTTCCATTAAACCCCATCATCATTTACATGATTTAAAATTCGCTGAAAGATCATTGAAAAAGATAAGAAATCCTTATCTCACATTAAAGTAATTAATTTGTAATAGTCTCACTAAAGATTTAAATATGTAAAATCTAGTTTTGTTTTCATATTCACCTTAACAGTGTAAAAATAATAAGTAATATTCTAATGAAATAACATTAATCAATAACAATTTTTGAAAGAATGGCTTTTAGGGAATCTTTGTATGCTAAGGTGTGTAAAAATAACGAAGAGATGACAAAACGTTTGATTCTTGATTGTCAATTTATAAAGTAGGTAAAAAAGATAGTACTAGAGGAGTTAGGTAAATAAATCCAATCCTCTTAGGGTTGCAGACAAATGTTGAGATATTGGAGTCATCCTTATTTAGATTCCTTATAGGAAAAAAATATTTCATAAGTGATATTAGATGGTATTTTCAAAAAATTTAGAATGAAAAGTTGGGGTTGAAACAATATCATCTTGAGGAAGGAAGCCTCCAACTCTTAGAGAGTGGTAAGGTAGGCCTAATATTTCCTATATTGGGTGATCAATACAAATGTAGTACCAAAAAATGTCTCTAGTCTCGTTGTTAAATAGAATATATGGCTTCACAATTTACTTCAAGACAAAAACCTCTTTAACATATTCAAGACAAAAACCTCTTTAAGATAATAAAGCTACGAATACCCCCTTCCCACGAGAGTTGGCAACTCTGAAGGAGAGAGGAATATTTCCAACAATACAAAGACATACGTACTCACTCAATACAAGTTTTCAATGCCACGTGTAAAGGAAATCTTAGGTGGTAAGTAATAGAAATAGACACTTTTTACTTAAAATGATATCAATAGTTATATATTCAAATATCTCTTACTTTTCAAAGTATAAAGAAGTTATATATTCAAATATCTCTTACTTTTCAAAGTATAAAGAGCAAGGGAGGGGGTGATTCAATGATAGGTCTTTGAGTAATACAAGGTAAATATCTCCGTAAAAGAAAATCCCTAGCTCACATGATGACAAAAAAAACTCCAAAGAAATGTCAAAATTTGACAATATTGATTTCTTCTATGCCATATGGCTGCAAAACTCAATTGCAAACCAGCAAGTAAGTTTGGGTGCAACATTAAGTTTGTCCGTATATCAAATTAATGGGGGAACTCCTTCCAACTCTTGCGATAATGTAATCATAGAGATAAGGAGAGTTTCGTTAGGCCTACCGTTTTTGGATATCACACTATTAGCATTAAATTACTTCCTTTATAGTCTAGTTTGTGTAAAGGAATATGAACTGCATGTTGTTCCAATTGGTAGTTATTGTGGGTTACACTATTGGGACATGTGTTAGTTCATGTTCCACTTGATTTTATCATGTATCATTTTCGATTTTCCAATTTTGTAAAGCATTCAACATTTTGCATCTTTTATCAATAAAGGGAGCTCCTCTCCCTCAACTCTAAGTTTGCATCATTATATTTCCAGTAGACCTAGTATTAGCTTGGTTTATCTAAAAATATATGGGTGGATGGTGTGTATTCATGGCAGGAAATAGTGTTATATCCTTTCCAAATAGTGTGAACTCAAGAAAGGGTTTAAGGTGGTGTATGAGGACTTTAGACGTGTTTATTGTAGTATTGTTAATGTTAGGTTTAGTGGGAAATATGGTAGCTAGTTTTCAATCAAAAACAAAATAAAATAATGTAGTTTGATATAATTTTGTTGTGGATATAGCTAGACATGTGGTTGATTTAAAAAATTGGCAAATAAAGGTTTATGGGAATAAGGAAGTCGAATGTAGCAAAAAATTGGAGGTCTTTATCCAAATCAACTTAAAAAAACTACTTGTGGAGGACATCATGTCTTACTCTCATATTCTGGATAATGTGGTTGATCCTCCCTGCATTCAAATTATTCTCTCTTAGTATATTTTCCTTAGGCCTCTGAAGAACATAGTCAACTCCCAAGTTGGAACTTCAAAAAGGCATTATTTTGATGTTGTGGATGTCAGGGAGAAAAATATAAGGCCCTAGAAGTGGATTTTTCAAGAAACGTTAGTTACCAAAATCTTGGAAACAGCCAAACACAAAGTTATTTTGTTCCTTATTAATTTTTTTTAAATAGTTGTTTTTCTATGGCAATATGTAGGAAAATTAGCTTTCCAGGATGACATAAGAACTAAAAGCCTCTTAGGGTGGAATTTGGATCATTTTCTCAATTTAAATTTATGGACTTAGCCTAAATTTTGTATTTTTCCTAGCTACTTGGTTTCACAACAATCCTATTTTTTAATACAAATATTATCTATTACTATTAAAAAAACATTATTATAATCCTACATATGTTGCACTATTATAACTATAATTCTTAATTATTTTCTCATCACTTATAATATTTTGTAACAAAATGGTTACAATTATCTTGGTTTGTAGGAAATCGATAATCGCATTATATATAGGTAGATAGAAAAAGAAGGTGGATATGCCACATAGAGTCTGTTTTCACCTTAACACATTTAAATATGTAACAAATGTTAGGACTTATTTAGTTAGAGAAGTCAAAATATGCATCTAATCTAGAAATTTTTATTTAAAATATGGATATGCACAATAATCATAGTAAAAATACCACTTATCTATAAAAAACTTAAAATAAATATGTTAATACACCTCCACCCACCCCCTTCCCTCTCGTACCAGCTTACACAAAAGGAGAATATAATAATTATTCAAAAAATGAGTTTCAACATGAAAGCCTTATTAGATATTCATGTACAATTAAGAAATAGAGATGAAACATGGGTGAATTATGAAACCAACCCATCTTTCTAAAGAATATACTAAACTGAGAGGCACTATAAGTCTATCTAGTATACTTATAACAAGACTTGTTTTGTGTGCACGAGACTGAACAAGAATCATTGAAAAACATCCCCCAATAATTTTAAATTAGTTCGATGTACATGATGCCATTAGATATCCTATATAATGGAAAAAATGGAAGCAATATATGTAGGTGATAATGAGATAAGAGTTTTCAAACTAGCCAAGGAAAGGAGATTTTAAGTCTCCATACTTATCTTAGAGTATATAGACCCTGGAAATATTAGTAATTTTTAAACTTCTAACCATAAATAATTGTGTGAAATTTTGCAAAAATATTTAAATTTATAATACTTTTATACAATTTTGAGAATATTCTAGTTATTTTCAGAGTAAGGAGATTGATGTATCATCTTTATAGGAAAAAAAGGGAAAATTATCCCATGGGTAAAATTCATCTTCTAAAATTTTCCCTGGCAATGAATGTTTTAAATTCACAAGCTCCATGAAATTGCAAGGCAAGGTTATGTGAGGTCATATCCCTAGTCAATCTAAAAATATATGTATGAGTATCCTAAATCCAATATTTCAACATGTCCAACTGTGTGTACGAATATATGCAACAAAAAATGCCATCATAGACAATAATCCTCAATATGAAATGCCAAAAACAACATGTTAGATAAGGTATCGATGTACAGATGAGGAATTAAATGTTAAAGTACTAACCTAACCCAACTATTTTAAGCTATCTAGGAGTTATTAAATCAATTTATGTAACCATTATATAATAGTATATAGTTATTAATGTAATTGGGTCCTCTTTCATATTCATTAAAGATGGTACCACAAGTAGTTATATTTTTTCTGTCAAGGATCTATTTAGAGAGATAGGAGTTTATGGAATGTTGTGACAAGTATTGTTATGGTGTGAATATTCTTCTAGATTCATCATGTTAGGTTATATATTGACATTTTAGACTAGACAAAAGTATTTTTGTATTTGGAGCTTTGAACACTGAAATTAAACCCACATTAAGAGGCAAGTGAACAATGCTTTCTTCTTTCTGATTCTCATAATACAAGAGCATATTTTACATATTTCATCACATTTGTCTCTTGTATATAGTTTTATTTCTTTATAGTCTTGATAGCCCTATTTTTTGTTTCAAACCTAATGGTTAAGGAACATTACACGCGGTATTAAAGATCTTTCCTAAGCTAGAATCCCTCTATATTTTAGTAGGTTTTTGGGGCTAAAGATGTGCTCTTAAATATATATAACTAACACAGAGATATATTTTTTGATGTGTGAACCTATGGTTAAGTATGAATACATGTAGAAATTACAAGTCATGTCACTTGGTTGGAAATCCATGCAACCTTTGTTAGGTACATGTTTAAGTGATTCATCAACATATAGCACATGTAAACTAAATTTTCTTCCATGTACCCAAAGCTATATCAAAATCCCTTCAAAATATCATGACACCACCTTACATCAACATGTTATTTTCCTATTGCTATAGTACACCAAGAACAACACTCAAGGAGATCCTTCCCATACACAGATAATTTAGGTAGTATACAATATAGTTATAGCACTTGATACTCCTTTGGCCTTAAGACCCTCGAATCCTAGCTACGTACTCTACCAATGAAATTTGTAGATATTTGCATTTAGAAGTAATTTGGGAATATGTTAGTATAGTAATGCTAAATTAGGAATAATATCATGAATAACGTTAAATAAAAATAAAAATAAACCATGGGTTCTACAAAAATCATTGTGTGTGACATATAAAAACAATACATATATTTAGTAACCTTTTTTATGGGAACTTTCCACATAGTTTTTGGTGATACCTTTCAAAATATTCTCCTCTAGATATTGATAGTATTTAGATAAGTCATGGATAGAATTTTGGTAGGTTCTTAAGTAGTCCCAAAGCCGTAATCACCACATGAAAATTAATGAGAAACTACAAAACAAGTACAAAAATATTTTAGGCTCATTTTTAAAAATAAAGAAATCGTTAATCATAAAAATATTGATATCTTCTCTAAATATTCCTAACATATGCCCCGCTAGTTTTCTAAATAGAAGGAGGAGGTTAAAAAATGCACAGACATGTTATTCACCTCTTAAAAGGACAAGGTTCCAAAACTCTGTATGTATACACTCACAAGGTAATATTAAATAGCTAATAATATTCATCCTAATTTACTATTTCAAGGTAACCATAGTCATCACACATCCTTCACATCATAGTTCATGTCATATTTTTTAAAAAGTAAACATGAACAAATTTGATGGCATTGATCCATCAAGTTGGTTTAAGCAACTGGAAAATGATTTCTCTCTCCATGTCATTATTGATGACCTAAAAAAATCAATGTTTGGGTATTATATTTTGGATTCAAGGCATTAGAAATGATGTAAATACTATAAAAAATCTTATGGAAGCTACAATTTTTGGACCTAGTTTATGAAGTCCATTTGTCATCATTTTGAACAGGACATTCATTATCTAGGAAAAATGATAAAATTATTCCAAATTAAATTTTTTATGTCCTTTGAGATATTGTAAATCTACCTCGAGGGCCTATCCAATTCATTTTTTAAAGAATGTTTCATCAATGGTCTCAAGGACACAATTTTAGCACAAGTCATCAAGAAATTCTTAACGACATGGTTGGAAGCTTCTGAAATACATAAAGAAGTTGAGATGGTTATCGGTGCCTTAACCAAAATAACTTCATTTACTACTTGTACTATAATTCCTATGGCAACTACCACCAACCCATACACTTCTTAAGTGTTAACGATCAAAAAGTTATCCTAAGAAGAGATGAAAAAATATAAATTCCTCATACGATGTTATAATTGTAATGAGATGTATTTAAAAGAAAAAAAAAATTAAAATGGATGTATTCCCAAAAGACCATAAAGAATGCATCTCTGTTGAAGACAACCCTAAACTAGCATTGGATGGCACAACCCCTACCATGGAAGAAGAAACCACCTTGCAAGGTCCTTATAAGGAACCTAAAATTTCTATCCATTCCATATAATTTTTTTTATACCAAATTTTTTAATTTGGTTTGTTACATAAAGCACCACAAAGTGATTTTTTTTATTAAAAATGGAATCAAAGATAGTTTACTCATAGGGGAGCAGTTGAAGAAAAACTTGACAATTCATGCTACATTGATTTTTCAAATTATAATAGATAATGATGGTATGATGAAATCTGGTGACCAATGTGAAATAAGAAACTTCAAATGGATGGATATCATATCAAATTCCACACATTTTCTAATTATATGGGTGGTTTTTAAGTAGTTATTGGGGAAGAATGGTTACACACATTGGAGTTTGACACCATGCTTTTCAAGGAAAAACGATACCCTCAAGGGGATTATTCCTAGTTACCTTAAAACTATTACATCTCACATATGGAGAATTTATTAAATAAAACTCACCCATACATTATTTCGTTGACCAATTCCGTACAAGTAGTGGACAACCCCCCACAATTGATGTCACATACTTTGTATTTTGTCCTATCTAAAAATAAAGAAGTATTTGAAACACACAATAGTTTAAAACCTTCACATGGGGATAATGACCAACACTACAAGAAAAATACTTCCTATAGGAGGTTATACTGGAGGTTTTTGGTGTTATAAAATTAGTAAAAATTATCCAAAAAGCGTTCGATTTACCGTTTGTTTCTCGTAGTGGATGATATAGCGAAGCTGATAACAAAACTGCATTACCACTAAAAATATCTTGGCAACTGGAGGTCTTAGCAGATGTTTTCCAAGTTGTTCGCTTACTGGAAAAATCGCACCGAAGCGGTACTAATATAAATAATCGGCATTGTAAATGTAAATAAAATGAGGCTGACTTGAAACAAATGTTTGGTGCACTAGTGTGTAAAATTTGTAAAAGAATCAGTGCTTTAATAATAAAAATACATCGGCTTGTACAATATATGACACCAGGCACTGGGGAATTGAATGAAAATACTACTAGTACCTGAAAATTATACCTCCCTAGTGCATATGTCTTCCAAAAATTCCTAGGGTAGTAATTTTCAAGAAGGGCACTAGGGGAGGAGAAACATCTTGCAAATCCAGTGCTTTTATCTTCTCCAATGCACCGAGTAGTTATGCGTAACAATGCACCGGTGTTGATAAGTTATATTAAAAATATCGGTGCTCTAAAAAAAATAATGCCCTGTTGTTGATATGTTTGGAAAAGCCCTGATGCTATACTTTTCACAAAATGCATTAGGGTAGGAAAAAAAAAATTATTCCAATACAGGTGCTTTTACGTAATATATTGCACTGGTGTGTTAAAGCTGAATCATACAAGTGCATGAAATGTATATCTTCCTAGTAGATATTTATTTTGCAAACACATCAGGATGCGTTTTTTCATTATTGTAAATATCGTCCTTGAAAAACTCGTATTCGAAGCAGTGTGCATTAATATACGATGTCTCGATAACCATTTTCTCTTTTTTTAAACATCGACATGTGACAATGAAATTATTGTGATTTTTTAAATTCGTTATTATCAATGTGATTTTATAAACATAGACCTGTGACGATGCAAGTATTGTGACATATATCTTATAACAATATTAAAATAAATTAAATTTTGATTAGTGCATTTTTATATGGTGTTTGGATTAATTTTTTATATCATGATATTTCACATCTCTTAATTATAATATTTAATCGTCCATATATTTATTCAGTGGAGTAACATTTCATAGTGACATTGGACGATGAAATATAATAAATTAAAATATACTATATTATATATGAATAAAAGTCTCTTTTTCATCTAAAATGGCATAGTTATTGGTAACTCCTTATCTTTCCATTGGGACACTATGCACATCACATTAAAAAAAATGTATCATTTTCACAGAAAATTATTTCAGAATATACGACATCTTGCATTGTTATCTAAATTCTTTGTTGGAACAATTTTTAGTGCTCAATATACTTCCATGACATAGGTTATTTGGATGAATGTTTTTTTATTTCATCGATTGTTTTCGTCTTCTTCAAGTTCCATTTACAAACATAAAAATAAAGTGTAATGAATTTATCTACATTGGTGAGAATAATGCAAATTGAAATAAATAATATACATCAATGTAAATCGAAAAGAAATGTACCATAGAAAAAAGTGAGTCATGAATTATATACATTCTTTCAAAACCAAATCTCATGTCTTCTTTCAACAAATTTTATGTTGGCATAGTTCCATACTTTGTTTCCTACAAGTTTTATGCTCCATAATAAATCATAGTTTTTATATAATATTTTTTTGTTCTATTAATTATAAACTGAACAGAAGTAAAACAACATGGATACTTACAAATTTCACAATTATTCTTTTGATATGCTAACATATACTCACAACCCATATTTACCCCAATGTCAATTGATTCTTCTAATGGATCTTCTTTATAAACCCCCCAAGTTGGGTTACACTTTTGTGAGAATCAGGGGCAGAAAACTTTTTTTCTCAACAATTCAGCCGAAATTTTATAAAATTTTGTTCGAACTGTTGGAGAGTTTGCCGAAACATTCGAAATTAGTTTGACCGAACTCATTCTGCCATTTAAATTGATGGCGTAATGATGCTATGGGCAAACAAAAATTTTTCCGGAGATTGGAAAACCGGCAACATGAGTTCGGCCGAACTATTAGTTCAGCCAAACTCTTAAAATAGTTCGGCCGAACTTTGTTTTATAAATACACCATCCAGGAGTCGTTAATGAGTTTAGGGATGATTACCGTGTGCATTTGTGTCTACATGTTTTTTCATCTGTTGTGTTCATCTACATCTACGTCTTGTTGTTCGGCCTTGGCTCTTGTTGTTTAGATGTGCAGGTTGGCTCCAAATTTTAAATTTTCGTTCCCGTGCCTGCATATACGTCTTATTGTTATACCTCGGCTCTTGCAGTTCATATTTGTAGGTATAAAATCAAAATGTATAAAATCAAGTTAAGCTTTTGCAAGCTTTCATAAGTTAATATGTTATCTACAATTTAATATCTTAATATGTCTAGATTTGCAGGTTGGCTTCGAATTTCGAATTTTCAGGCCTGCGTTTGCATCTGCATCTATGTCTTTCTATTTGACCTCAACTCTTTCTGTTCAGCCTCATCTCTTGCTATTCGGCCTCGGCTCTTGTTGTTCGGATTTGCAAGTATAAAATCAAAATTTATAAAATCAAGTTAAGCTTTTGTAAGCTTTCATAAGTTAATATGTTATCTGTAATCTAATATTTTAATATGTTCAGATTTGTAGGTTGGCTCCAAATTTCGAATTTTTGGGCCCGTGTTGCCCGTGTATGTGTCTGTATCTATGTCTTGTTGTTCGGCCTAGGCTCTTGCTATTCAGATTTGTAGGTTGGATATGAAGTGTAATATGTTATCTGTTATCTGTAATTTTTCACATTAATATGTTATCTGTAATTTTTGTATCTGTAAAATTATTTTTCCACAGTAAATGAGCCAACATGACTTAGTGACTCAGTGAATGATATAATGAAATGTAGTTAATAGAAGAAACAATAGCTACAAGGAAAAAATTTATTTCAACTCCAGCCTATTTTTCATTCAATAAACATACATTAGCAGCAATTCAAATATCTTGTACACAAAAAGTAGACATAAATGTTAACTTATTTTTCATCCAATAAACATACATCAACAACAATTCAAAGATCTTGTACAAATAGTAGACATAAATGTTAACCAAAAGTGAATGCTAGTATTCATAAATACTACGAATCCAAATATTAGTCCAGTTAAAATTTGTAGTTAGTGACTCAGTGAATGAGATAATGAAATGTAGCCAATAGAAGAAATAATAGCTATAAGGAAAAAAAAATAGTTCAACTCCAGCTTATCTTTCATCCAGTAAACATTCATCAGTGGAAATTCAAAGATCTTGTACAAGCATTGGACATAAATGTTAACTTACTTTTCATCCAGTAAACATACATCAGCAACAATTCAAAGATCTTGTACAAACAATAGACATAAATGTTAACCAACAATGAAAGCTAGTATGCATAAATACTATGAATCGAAATATTAGTGCACTTAAAAGTTGTAGTGCATTGGAAGAGACATACTATACAACCTTCCTAAATTGAAGGTCTTACTCTTTCATCATTACTATAACCAAAATTAGTCCACTTAAGAGTTGTCGTGCATCAGAAGAGACATACTATACAACCTTCCTAAATTTAAGGTCTCACTCTTTCATCATTAGTATAACCATTTGTCGCTTGTCTAGCCTTTATTGTTTCCTAACAATTTTTTTTTCATAATAGTTATAGATTTTTTTTAGGAAGCAATAATTATAAATTCTTTTTGACAAATATATTAATAATTAAGGTTGAACCTAGCTACATTCTTCAACGTCTAAGAGACACAATTGAATTGTGATATTTTCCCTTCTTTCCAACTTAGTCCATACTTCTAGAAAAATCCCTTATAATGAAGCAAATATATCCATAGAAAAATCCCTTTTAATGAAGCAGATATATCCATAGTGCTCCATTGATATTTGTTCACCAAAAACTATTCCATTTTGGACTTATATATCTCAAAACTATGCTCATTGAGTTTATGCATCTATATCTTTACACTACTCAACTGTTTTATTTCACCAAAGGAATCAATTTGATATATCTCCCATTTTAATGGGGTCTATCACATTTCGAGAAAAAACACATTAGCCATAAAAGTTTCCCATTGAAACCAAAATTAATTTGACGTAAAACATAGGTTTTAACCTTATATAGTTAATTGTTTCAAATAGATTATTAATAAAATGAAAAATATTCAATGTAAAACGCATGCATTAACATATAAATGTGATATTTTCCCTTCTTTCCAACATAGTTCATATTTCTAGAAAAATCCCTTTTAATGAAGTAGATATATCCATAGTGATGCACTGATATTTGTTCACAAACAAATATTCCATTTTGGACGTATATATCTCAAAACTATGCTCATCGAATTTAAGCATCTATATCTTTAAACTACTCAACTATTTTATTACACCATAGGAATCATTTCGATATATCTCCCATTTTAAATGGGGTCTATCACATTTCGAGAAAAACACATTAGCCATAAAATTTTCCCATTGAAACAAAAAGTGATTTGATACAAAACATAGGTTTTAACCTTATATTGTTAATTGTTTCAAATAGATTCTTAATAAAATGAAAAATATTCAATGTAAAACACATGCATTAACATATAATTGTGATATTTTCCCTTCTTTCCAACTTAGTGGACATCCTTCTAGAAAAGTCCCTTTTAATGAAGCACATATATCCATAGTGATCCACTGATATTTGTTCATGAAAAACTATTCCATTTTGGACTTATATATCTCAAAATTATGCTCATTGAATTTATGAATCTATATCATTAAACTACTGAACTATTTTATTACACCATAGCATTCATTTCGATATATCTCCCATTTTAAGGGGGTCTATCACATTTTGAGAAAACCACATTAGCCATAAAATTTTCCCACTGAAACCAAAAGTAATTTGATACAAAACATAGATTTTAACCTTATATAGTTAATTGTATCAAATAAATTCTTAATTAAATTAAAAATATTCAATGTAAAACACATACATTAACATGTAATTGTGATATTTTCCCTTCTTTCAAACTTAGTCCATCCTTCTAGAAAATCCCTTTTAATGAAGCAGATATATCCATATTGATCCACTGATATTTGTTCACAAACAAATATTGCATTTCGGACTTATATATCTCAAAACTATGCTCATTTAATTTATGCATCTATATCTTTAAACTACTCAACTATTTTATTTCACCATAGGAATCATTTCGATATATCTCCCATTTTAATGGGGTCTATCACATTTCGAGAAAAACACATTAGTCATAAAAGTTTCCCATTAAAACCAAAATTAATTCGAGACAAAACATAGGTTTTAACCTTATATAGTTAATTTTTTCAAATAGATTCTTAATAAAATGAAAAATATTCAATGTAAAACACATGCATTAACATATAATTTACTCAAGAAACCCAAAACGAGAAGATCATTTTTTGTATTAGTATATTAATTTTTTGACCATTAGACACACACACACATATGTATGTATGTATATATGTGTATATACCATGAAAATTATAAACTACCAATCCATTACCTTGGATCAGATAAAACTTTAGTTCTTTAACTGAAATTGTAGAACCATGGGGTAAACTACCATGCACTAGAAAAATGCTAAAAGAAAAAACCATGTGATGAAAACCATCATAAAGGGAGATTTCTTTTTCTCCAAAAACGTTTTTTTGGGGCACTGCCCATGAACACCTATGTGTGGGGGACTTTTCGTCTCTATGAAACCCTAAAGTGGGGGTCCTTTCCTCCCATTTTATTCCCACCACTCTTCTTAGAAAAATATGTAGTGCATGGGGGTATTCACATAAAGAATATAACACATACCAAGCATCCAATAATTCTCCTTAATATGACCATCAATGTTGAAATGGTTAGATTTATTTCTACTACCCTTGCATGGATGTGTAGTGGCTGTTTTGTTCTTATCCTCCTATTTCCTATTCTTATTCTCCTCCTTCAAAGCTTCTTGGTGGTATTTTTTCTTCAAACCACTTAAGTACCCTTTATTTTGGCTTATGGTTTCTAGATAATGTGCGTATACACATGGCTCATACATTATCCTTACCTTGGAAAGAAAAACTTGTTTTTGTAGATGGTTATATAGAGCCCACATATACTTAAGGAGTAAAATTGGGCTCTTGGGAAAGATATCCAAAAATATGACCATATTTTGAACTTAGTACACTCTTATACACCCTTATGTCTATGTAAAGTAGTGTGAGTGATTCCATGGGTCCTATACACACATCATAGGGTATAATTGGGATAGGTAGTGTTAACTTCTATAAGTTCTATAGGCAGGGTCTGTCAAGGGCCAGGTAGCCTCTGGATCTCATCATATAATAAATGCCCCAACAGTCAATCTCTACAATGGATCTAAATAGAAGTTATTCATTTTAGTATCCATAAACCACAACCACTTTAAGGCAAATCATGTACATGTGTCATTTCTCCCATACATGTGCCATTTCTCCCATAAAATATTAAGGAAAACTTTAAAGCATGTGTCATTTCTCAAGGCTTTCTCCCATTAATTCAAGGTAAACTTTGAGGCCTAAAAACTGAAAGTAGCTTAACTTCCATAGGATAGGATCCCCTAAACTCAAATGGAGTAAAATGTAATATGTTAAAAGTGGAGTTTTTTATGATGTAATGGATCTTAATAATCTATATGGGTCTTAATAGCATGTTCGGAGCCTCTGGTTGAAACAACGAAGACGGGTCTCACCCTCAATCATACAATCTATATGGTTCTCACCATCAAGATATGTTGGCAAATTTTAGTGTTTTTTAAGTGAACATGATGATGTACAATTATTTTTTATCTACTATTATATATATCAAAACATGGTGAGATATTTTTAAAAGAAATAATTGTGCACACATGTACATGTACATATATATAATAAAATGTTTTAACAAATTCTGATTCTGTCCGATGTTTTTGGGATGACGATACCTTCTTCTTCCTTGGGAGATGTCCCTTCTAGTTCCTTAAGAGATGTGACCAATGCACAATCACAAGTATGGACAATTTTTCACTTTTAAAATTTATATTTTTAAGTTATATATTCCACCTCAAAAAGTTCCATTAAAAAATGAGATATATCTATATCTTGAGTTATTTTAAATTTTTTGAATTTTAGGGTTTTGGAGATTTTCTTTTGGAGCCTCTCTTAGGAGATGTGCCAAATCCACCAGTAGAAGTATTCAATTTTTCACTTAAATATATGTTTTTATGTTGTAAGTTATAAATTGAAGTTTAAAAGTTTTATTATAAATTGAGATCTTGACCTTGAGTTATTTTATACATTTATTTTTTTTGAATTTTAGGTTTCTATAGAAGATTTCTTTTCTCCACAGACTCTAGCGATGGATATAGGAAGATTGACACCATTTCAACCATTTGAACAAGTTGTCTAACTTTTTTTTTTTTTACGTTATTTAAAATAATTTTATATATGCATTTTCATTTGAAAATTTTTTTATTATATATATATATATATATATATATATATATATATATATATATATATATATATATATTGTACAATTTAATATTGGAGATGTTCCCGTGGGGGAAGTTTTAGTGGACGAGCAAAAAATGGAGAGGGAACCTCATGAGGTATTGCATGGTCTTTTTTTACATGATGTTCTATACATTCTCAATCAATTTTAAAACATCAAATTTTAGTGTTTGTACACATTGTGTACAGGTTCCCCATGCTTCACAGTATAGCTCGAGGGTTGTGACTTTGCTCAGAGAGACACTACATCCATCCATATTTAATGGATGATGCAAATGCACTATTTTATGGATGTTGCACATGAACACGTGCAACATTATATTTTCAATAGATTTAGTGTTAAATTTACCTTTTAATATATAGTCTTATCTAGATGCAGTCATATATAGCTTGATATTTGATACTTGTCAAATCTACAAATTTTGGACATATTTTATGTGAACTACATGTGATATATAATGTTTTTAAAACTTAAGTTTTGGATGGTTGAACTAGATTTGGCAGGTGAAGTATTGTTACAATGGTATACATAATTTTTTTTGTTTTTAATACTCAAGTTTTCGATGGTTGAACTACATTTGGCATGTGATGTGAAGTAATGTTGTGTTAAATAATTTTTTTTGTTGTTAAAGTGTTATGGTTGAACTACATTTGGCATGTGAAGTAATGTTTCTTGATACTTGATACTTGTGATCTATAATGTTCTGTTTTTAAAACTCAAGTTTTGGATGGTTGAACTACATTTGGCATGTGAAGTAATGTTGTGTTATATTTTTGTTTGTTTTTAGAACTTAAGTTTTGGATGGTTGAACTACATTTTGCATGTGAAGTAATGTTGTGATCTATATTAATGTTTTTCTTTTGAAAAACTCAAGTTTTGGATGGTTGAACTACATTTGGCATGTGAAGTAATGTTGTGTTATAATTTGTTTTGTTTTTAAAACTTAAGTTTTGGATGGTTGAACTACATTTGGCATGTGAAGTAATGTTGTGATCTATATTAATGTTTTTCTTTTGAAAAACTAAAGTTTTGGATGGTTGAACTACATTTTTCATGTAAAGTAATGTTGTGTTATAATTTGTTTTGTTTTTAAAACTTAAGTTTTGGATGGTTGAACTACATTTTGCATGTGAAGTAATGTTATGATATAATGTTTTTGTTTTTAAAACTCAAGTTTTGGATGGTTGAACTATATTTGGAATTTGAAGTAATGTTGTGTTATAATTCTTTTTTTGTTTTTAAAACTTAAGTTTTGTATGGTCGAACTACATTTGGCATGTGAAGTAATGTTGTGATATAATCAAAAAGTTTTTAAAACTCAAGTTTTGGATATATAAAATACATTTGGCATGTGATTATGATATTATGTTTTTTTTTTAAGATTCAAGTTGTCATTTTCCATACAAAAAAAAATTCACATGAATAAATGTACATGTAGAAATGATTTTACACATGTTTGAATATATATGTTAAAACAATTAAAGTACAATATATATATATATATATATATATATATATATATATATATATATATATATATCTATATATATATATATATAGACACACACACACACACACACAAAATGATAATATTCTAGGCCTTGTTAGATGTGTCAAACAATCATAAAATTTGAAAAATGCATTCTATAATGTATATATATCCAGTACGTGCAAAATTTTTCATCAATGCATGTATAGAAAAGCTACTTTCAGTTGATACTAGTGTGCATGTACCAAAAGAATGTACATGTGCAAACACTTGCACAGATAACATAACAAGGAAGCTCAATCTTTAGTTGAGTTTGGGAAGTTCTAAAACATGAACCCAAAGAGAATAAATAGTTGGGCAGTTCAATAAAAAAAAATCCAATGGAATAACATCTTCAATGATTCGTTCATCATCAGATTTTAACATTTTCCATTTCTTAATTTTTGATTTTGTCTTTGATTGAACCTCTATCAACTTTATGCATGCTGCACACACCAAGTGAATATATTCAAAACTTACGACATTAGGTTCATAGTCTTCAAAGTAAAAAAAAAATCCC
This sequence comes from Pinus albicaulis, assembly GCA_034641835.2. NCBI lineage: Eukaryota > Viridiplantae > Streptophyta > Pinopsida > Pinales > Pinaceae > Pinus > Pinus albicaulis. Next base: position 980,870,308 of record CM076575.1, read on the forward strand.
CTCTTTGATTAGTTTTTCTGAAAAATAACCTTTCAGTATAATATATCCTCTTTCATATGGAAACTCTTGATAATTATATTTTTCTAATAATTTCATTTTTCATTCAGTGTAACACATCAAATAATACTTCAAATTTACATTGTTGTCAGTAGTTCAAATTACAACAAGAACATCTCCTGCACAATAAAACAAACTTAACGAACTTATGTATTTAAGTTTATTTCTAGATCTCTATCATTTGAAATAAATTCAAATGGTACCTTCTCTAACAAGATAAGAAACTCGATCACCATCAAATGATATTTTAGTCTCCTTTGATTGCATTTCTTCAAACATTGCAACAAACATTTTCCCTTTGTATTTAGCTTTGTATGTTTCCAATATTTTATATACATTTTGTTTTCATAAACGTCATTGGATTTTGTGTTGTCTATGAAAACATGAAAAACACAATAATATTTTCTTTTATCCAATGTAAACACATTTGTGGACAACTTTGTTTTAATTGAATGCAATTTTCGAGTCCCTTTTATTGTTTCAACATCATTTCCAATTGATATATCTACATCTTCGATCCCAATATGCCAAAAAAACATGTATATGGAAAATTCAAAGAAGAATTTAAGTATGATATCAAGATACCAACCAAGATAATCATTGTGATAAATGTACACTGTTTAAAATTAGATATCCAATAAAAATTAAACTGAACATACCTTCGCACTTCCCTTGATCTGTTAGTCTCATGGCTTAGAGCAGTGATGCACCATTGAACAAAGTCTTTAGCATTAAGAAGTCAGTTTGCAGAGGGGTTCATTTGATATCTTTGAAGTGCTCATTTTATGCATGCCCCTGCACCGTCATGTTCTCCTTTTCCATGGCCATTTTCAAAGAAATTCCAACAATGTTTAATGCAGGTTTTCTCATGAAGACAACACAACCAAAAGAATGATCGTCAAGATTTGAATTGACCTATGCACCCATTTGAAAATATCCAATGTTCATTGAATTTTATTCCATGAATTTTCAAGGAGTCATAAATCTTTCCAAAAAAGTATTTTACAAAACATGTATCATGCGTACGATCGTCACTAATATAAAAGTGATATTCTTTAATAACATGTCGATTTTCACTGGTTCTTTCTATATGATTTATGTTTTTTTCAGCATGTCTATATAGAATATGGACGAGCATGGAGACTTGGTCAAAATGATAGTATTCACTCTGAATATCGTTTTGTGGAGCAAATGTGTAGTTTTATGTAAAATCAATTACTGAAAAAATGGTCACTGGTGGAAAAAATTCACGAAATTTTTTGAATTGCAAGTCTTGCCATCAAGCTCTATGAGAATGCTTGGTGTATTTATAAATTTTTGCCTCAAATTTTCTCCAAAAATCTATCACAGAATTTCTTCTTCTTGTAATTCAATTCTTTTAGCACTATTTGAACCTTGAATCGATGTATGAATATATTTGTATCACTTCCATTTCACTTCCATGTTGGACAATGATTGATCATTTATATCACTACAATATGTTTTTTGAAATTAGTCAAATTTCAACAATAATCACATTTTTACCACCAACACATTTCTTTTCGTAAAATAATTCATCGCTTTCTCTTTCACATAGAATTTGAGATATGAAATCACGGATAGTGGAAAGAGGAGGTGAATCATTCCAAAATTCTGTACCAAAATTAATGAATGTGTCATAATATAACTGAAATTCTACATTATAACAACAACAACAAGTGTCACATATGGCGATAGGTTTTAGATACCATTGTTTTTGTTGAAAAAAAACACTGATTGAGACATGAATTTCATGAGTAACGTCTTTGAACTTGTTGAACAACTCTATCTGAGTGCTTTCCAAGAATTTTTTTTCATGTTCTTCGTACTCATTTCATGTTATTATTTTTCGCATCACATCCCTTGCATTTGGCGAAACACATGAATTTTTCTTTCAATATTCATATATTATTTCTATAATATTTTATCCAAGTCTGCCTTTGTATGATTTCCTACAAATAGTTTTCCAACAAGTGAGTTCATCATTTACATCTCTTTGCAACCAAAATTATCGATGTTTGTGAAAAACATTTCGTGATGTTCCTAATGCTCGTGCCATAGATTTTACTAAGTGAACCTCTTTAGACTTGATAAAACCACTGCCATATATATTGCTCTACGTACAACTGAAATATTTTTATGTCTAGATCTTCTAATTGAATTTATAGCACTATTTATATTTCGTATCACATTTTCCTTCATTTTTTTTCTTTTTTTGATTTTCGAATACCTAATAGAGTCGTAGCTTCTTTTAATATCCTTAATGATATGAGACCTTTCAAAATTTGGGCTCGAACTGTCACATTTTCCTTTATGAATTACACATCAAAAATGTGTTTAACATGATATCATATAACATGGTCAGCTCTTTTATCTCCATATGTAAGAGTGTCAACATTTTCTAACATATCATCATCGACATTGATTTTATCTATACATATTCGAATAAATAGTACATATTAAGTTTACATATTCAATAAATAATTAAATTAATAAATATGTATAATTTCAATAATACGTGCATCTGTTCAACATCTATATATATATATATATATATATATATATATATATATATATATATACCTTGTGATTCAATTTCTTCTCTTGAATTTATTTCAACATTTTCACCATCTTCAATCCTTGGTTCAATATCTCTTTCACTTTCTCCTTCAAAATTTTGTATCTCTTCATCAATGTTTTGAGGAATATCTCTCTCTATTTACATTGCAAAATATTTTTCAAATTAGTTCATCAAATAAAAATTAAGCTTCACAATTTACACTAGGAAAATTTTAAATATCAAATTCATAATATTTACATTTACATACCTGCTTCAACTTATAGATGAGGTTGATTTTCCCTTTCAATATTTGAGAGTTCTTGTCTCTTTCTTTTGCGAGATACTCTCGACTCTTCTCTACGTTCCTTACGGTCTCTTTTTCGATCATATTTTCTCGCACAATTCCTTTGATTTCCCATGATAATAGAGTATGAAGTTCAAAAAAATTTCACTCAAATATTTATACAAAAAACTCAGTTTAAAAAAAATTCACAAAAGATGTAATTTAAAAAAAAATCATTTTAAATTTTTTGCAAAAAATACATACTTCAATCCAAAACACTTACCTCAAAAAATCCGAGAAAAAAATGTATTATAAAAATGAAACGAAGCTGAAAATATTTTCCAAGTCCTGTAAAAATATTTCAATTAAAAACTTATACAAAAACTCATTTTAAAACATCATTGTCAAATATTTACTTCAACCCAAAACACTTGCTCTAAAAAAATTCACTTCAAAAATTACCTCGAAAAAATATCCGTTGAAAATTAATTCCAACTTCTTAAAAAATGCCACTTTAAAAAATACTTCAAAAAATCCTCTAAAAAAATATCACTTTAAAAAATACCTCCAAAAAATGTCCTTTGAATACTAAGCCTAAAAAGGGTCCTTTCGAAATTAAGCCTAAAATGAGTCCTTTGAAAATTAATCCCAAAATTTTTAAAAACAATGAAAAGTAAGCACAAAACTTCTAAAAACAAAATACCTTAAAACCAAAAAACGTTTTTTGAAAATTAAGCCCAAAACGCTCTAAAAACAAAATACATCCAAAAAAATGTCTTTCGAAAATTAAGCCCAAAACTTCTAAAAGCAAAATACTTTAAAAAAACTAATGAAAATTAAGCCCAAAACTTTTAAAAACAAAATACCTTAAAAAAATAAACAATGAAAATTAAGCCCAAATCCTCTAAAAACAAAGTACCTTAAAAAAAAAATGAAGCCCAAAAAACATCCAAAAAATGTATCACATACCTCCAAGAAATGCCCTTTGAATGTACCTCCAAGAAAAGTCCTTAAACCCAAAACAATGTTTTGCAAAAATGTCCTTTTAATGTACCTCCAAAAAAATTCCTTAAACCCAAAAAAATCCTTTGCAAAAATGTCCTTTGAATGTACCTCCAAGAAAAGTCTTTAAACCCAAAACAATTCTTTGCAAAATCAGACCGAATGTCTGAAATTATGTGAAAATCATGAATGATTTTATGTCAATTTATATTGCCAGTAAATGATTTTTTGGAGGGGCTTCATTGTATTTTGGCCGACGAAAAGTCAAGTAAAAGTTTGGCCGAACTTTTAGGTCATTAGACTTGATGGGCTGTCAGAACAAAAAACAATTCGGCCGAAATTTTTTTAAGAGTTTGACCGAACTAACACTTCTACAATTACACAGAGCCAAGCTCTGAATGCATATCTTCAACTTTGGACTGATTAAATTCCATGAAAAATTCTAAATTAACTGTCGGAACCAAGACAAGCATTCTCAAAATTCAATCTACTTTCAGGGAATATAGCTTTTATGGAATTTTATAAATATTTACTAATTCTAATTAATTTTGTAATAAAATGGGTGCAAATAATTTCTGACCGTCATTATGATTCAACGAAATCAATATTTTGTATCTTCCAAAATACATTGTAAAACAAATTGAAAAATTATGGTGCATTACATTGGTCTGTTATCTGTAATGGGTAGTTTTTAGATTTTTAGTTTATAACTTATATGTTAAGAAAATTCGTGCGTCATGAAACTTATTCAAAATATGCAGTTTTTTCATATTGGATCAGTTCAAAAAATTATAGTAATTATTATATGCATCAGTTGGCTTTGTAGGTATAATGAAACCAAAGTAGACTCTATCTATATTGTTGTAACACATTTTGTTTCTCAAAAACACAAAGTTTCAAAGAATACAACAATACGTATTAACACTACTTCTTATGAATCATTTGGTTGTTAAAAAACACACACTCAAAGAAACACTAAGTTGACATATCAAATGTGTATAAAAATATTCCAAAAAATAAGTAATAGAAAGCTAATAAAATTTTTGACAACTTTTATTTTTATCGCAAAATGAAATTCTAAAGAAAAAAATTGTTTTGGCTTGCAGAAAGTTCAAGAACGGAAAAAAATTTATTCTTTTTCTCAAAAAAGGGCAAAACGTGTAACTCAACTTCACATTTTAGCATATTTGAAGACATCAAAGAATGCTTGTTGTTAAACAACTTAAAAATTTACAAAAATGAAATCCTTAGTTATTATAAGGAAACATTAACAATTACTCACAAACTTTAATATCAACCATTTTCTTCCTTGTTGTCCTATTTGATGTGTTGAAAGAGTTCCATTTTGTTTTATTTTCTGCAAGAAAATACTTGAAATTTGAAAAATCAATGGTTACATACATTTGAAGCATATTTTTGTTGAGATGACTCATCCTGTAATGCAATTGTGTCCATTTCTTTTCCCATATTCTTGTACACTTTTTATGACATTCCTATTGGCATGTTTCCGATATTAGCCCATTGATCCTAAAAATGATATGTTCATAATAATCCTAAAAAAGTCTTAAACTATTTTTATGTTTATATATAAAAACTAAATATAAAAAATTCATATTAATGAATGAATGCTTTGTTGTAATATACACGTATAATTCTAAAAAAACATTTTAATTAGGAATATTACTTTTTGACTTATTATTTTCTGTTTTTTTATACTTTTTCTATTGAAAGTATGACAAGTCTCATTGACCATTTCTCTGAAAATGCTTCCTGTAGTTTCAATATAACTTGGTTCTTGCTATCACTGTACTAATTTTAGTATTGTATGTGGAAATTAGATCTATATTTTCATTCCACTAAATACATCTTAATTTTCTAAAATTTTTACCCCTTTAATTAACCTCCAACACCACCCTAGATGAGCTAAGGACCAATTCATCATCATTTTCATGTTCTATTAAAAAAATCTTAGAATGACATTATTTTCCTTCATTGTTGGTCCGTGTAGAAAAATAAACATATCTGAATTAATAAATTGTTTGAAACATACTATCTAATATTATTAAGTATATTATTAATAAATATTCCAAAAAAACACTCATACTGAATAGTATTTTTTATTCACCTGCTTCATCCTTCTCCAATTTTTGTAAAAGACTTTTACACTTTTCTACACATAGATCAGAAATAATCTTATCATTCTTTCTCATTTTGTGGCTCTTCATGACGCACAATAACCAATACATATTAGTTAAAATTACGTATAGTTCAAAGATATTAATTTTGTAAATAATTTACAAAGAACTTGTCTTTTTTATTTTTTTGTATGTGTTATCATTGTGTCAATAAATACTTTTGTTACTTGAAAACTTCTCAGACATTGTTTTATTAATGTACAACTTGCAGCATTCAATACAAAATCCATTAAATATATTTTATAAATAAATCACATAGTTTTCAGCGAAAATTAGGTCTTGTAACTAGTTTGTTTATATGCATAAACACACATGAGTGCTTAATTTAGTAAAATCATTGCAACATTTAATACTTGGGAACCAACTAGAAAATTTAGTTCTTTTTAAAATAATTTAAATTATTAGTGCAATATGTAATGATAAAATCACCACCATCACAGTAAAAAATTAAAATATAAAAATAAACACATTTTTTTTGTACTTAACAGTATTATTTGGCATAGGTGTAGCAGTGTGTTATATTACACATGGAAAATAGATAAATAAATATCATTTAAAAATAAAAAACATTTAGGGACGATACGATTGGGATCCAACTCAATAAGTGGCCCCCTAACTTTAGATGTCAAATGTCTTATATATATTAAGACAAACCCATTAAATCTTAAATGCCTAAAATGAGAAGATCTACTTGTGAAGTGGTAGAGGGAGTTAAACCCTAAGGTGAAATTTTGCAGCCACATAAGCAAGAAGAAGCAAGGATTTAAGGTAAGTATTGAATTTTTTGTTTTTTAATGAATTTTAATTAAATCTAAATTAGAATAGAGACTGTAAGAAAATTATTAGTAAAATCAATAGTAATTTTTTTTTAATTTAATTAAATCTAATAGAAATTGTAAAAAAGTTGTTAGTAAAATCAAGAGTAAAATTTAAAAATTTTACTATGGAAGGTTTTGAGTGAATCACCATACCTTTGAAATTTTTTTCTTCTAAATATTTTTGATGTTCCAAAGTATTGTACTACTCCAGTGCTCCCAGTATGTCTCTCTTGAAAAGCTATCCCTTGAAATTTTAGAAAAATAATGAAATAGTGAATAGATTCTTACTATTTATATGACTTTATGAAATTATATTTCGAAAAATAAATTACTTCTTATTTTTCAATTTGAAAAAATACTATCAGACCTTTATTTTCTTCAGTTTTTCGAAACATTGGTGTGTTTCATAGTAAAAAGCATCGATGCATTTAACAGTCACATGGATAAATTAAGATAACTTATGAGTGTGCTAATCTTTTTAATGCAGTGATATGATAGAGTTCCTTTTTTACTTTCGAAATCTTGTAAACCAATGTGGTTATTATTTTAATTCATAAGTGTAGTTATTATTTTAATGCATCGTTGTCATTATTATTTAAAACATCATTGTGGTTAGCTTTGCAAGAGCACAAATATGCATTAAAAGTTATCTGAATTTTTATTTTCACATAAAATGGCATATTCATTTCAAATTATCCTAGGATGCATCGACATGAGGTATAGTAGTTCATAGTATACAATTTTCTCTTAAAGTCGCCTTATCCTAGAAAAATTCTTTGAAAACTATATTGAAATTTAGATAGTGGTTATATGGTTCTAAAAATTTATTTTAGGTATGTAAAAAAAAAAATGATTTTTCTCTAATGCAGCGAGAAAATATCATAGTATGAAATGGTCATTTCTTCAAATTCTAGCTCGTTCCATATTCCTCAAGGTTGGTCGCTGAGCTCTCTCTTTTGATCTCTAGTAAGTTCAGATTTTATTTATATTTTGATTATCTAATTGAATTTATTTTGGTATCCGTGACAATTTGAATAAAAACATTTCCAAATTTGTAAGATCCTAATTCATAATCGAGTTCAGATGCAGAAAATATTCACCCATTACAAAAACGTCAGAAGGTCTTATGAGGAGAAACATACTGCAAGAAGTTGATAAATAAAAATGAACAACTACTTTACACTGCTAATTGTAACATGCTATCTTCTAGCCACAATCACAAGTCACTGAAGGTAATAACTGTTTTGTATAATTTAATTTTAATAAATCAATTGTTTTATGCTTACTAATAATATTTTCTTTTTTCGACAGAAACGGTTATGTAGTATTAATATTCATCTTGGCCTGAATGCCAGAAATTTGATTACATTGAGGATGTCTAAATCCTGATGCATCTCACTGCTAATATTGAAGATGCAGCCGAAGCTTGCAAACTTCTTCCATGACAGACAATCTAAAAATTTGATTTCAGAGATTTTCCCTAACTTTAATAATATTGATGTACTAATGTTCATTTAAAAAAAATATATTCTAGTGATGATGAGCAACCCACCAACCATCTTCTGTTGCACCCTACTAAAATTTCAAATAGAGAGAAGACCACATTAAGAGAAAGACTTGGAGACTGAGAATTGTTAAATCAACCACCTATTCAACAAAAGAGGAAGAAATGGGAAAACGACAAGAAATAATCTAAATGGTTGAATGGTAGGAGTGTTCCTTATCCTGGTCATTTAAAAGAAAATATGCCAATGATATGCCCAACAATTGGGTTTTTGACCAAGTCAGAGAGGAATACAATGCATCTAGTTGTTACCTGTGTCCTAAATAGGATGAGCTAAACATAGGAATTGGGTGTAGCAACTCGGTAATAATGTATTTTTTTTCATTTTTAAATTCATAATGCACCTTTGAATTGTAACATCTATGTTTTGTATTTTAATTATGTTCAAGTTATTAGACACAAGACAATGTGATTTTTCACTTTTTATAGGTGCATTTGTTCCCATCTATGCGACAATATGGACATCATTTTCACACATAGGATGTCAATGATGGACGCATGACACAAGACTGTGGAATGGAATTCGAGTTCGACCAATCTAGTTCTGATAGCCACAGTGATTAAAACCTAATACATGGGACATTCTGTTGCATGAGAAAGATACAAGATATCATTGAAGTGGAATTATCTTTATTCCAATATATTATTTTTGTGTGCAAGTGGCGGGACACCTTTAATTGGAATAATGTAAAGGAATATCGAAAAATTGGGTTGATATCTATCAACTCTAAAAAGATGTGGCATGAAGTTAGGGATCCTTATGTTTTCCCCAAACACTGCAACAAGGGCTTTTTTACCCATATGTGTTGGATACGGATGGGTGCTTCATATTAAGACATGACCCTTTTTAGACCAAAACATATTCTGGATAACAATGTGTTATCATGCCAAGAAAGGAATATGATTAGGGTGATGACAACAGAGAGTGATATGTACTTGTGTTATTTCATCATTTATACTATTGTTGTATATTTTTTTTTTCTTTATTTTTTTTTCTTGTTGCTTGACCCACACCCCCACCAAAACTATAAAATGGAAATTTGTTGATTTTTTTCCTCAATAATGGAAGGGGATCATCAAATTTTTTTTTTATATCATGCATCCATCCTTTCCACACCAACATTGGCATTTTTTTCTTTTTCTTTCCTCTTAGCTAAAAACACTTGTGTACATGCTCCAATTCCACAATGTGGTAAGGCCAAAAAATGAGCTTGTGCACGATAATAAGTTCTCTTGAAATGATTGTTGCAATAGTTTCATTTCCAGGGAACATTATCTTCTCCCTTCAACTTTCTTCCTTGCACTTGATCTCTTGCGACATAATTCTAAGAGGGATATTTTTTTTCTTGAGCCTCATGTCTTTCTAAATTCATTCTTCCCTCAACATTTGAAATTTTTGTTGCATCCCCACTTCCATTAGAAGGAACACTTACATACCTTGATGAAATTAGGTAGGGACGTTACCGATGGGGGAATTATTCTCTCACCTTTGCCCCTTCCTTGCTGCCCTTGATTGAGCCATGAATTTTGTAAGAAAATAAATAAATATGCATAAACTTGTAAAACAAATGCATGCGAAAATTATTGTAATAAAAATAAAAAAAATAGAAGCAAAACATGCTTACCTATTGCATGAATCACCGCCAAAGTGGTCCCAAACCCTTTGCTAGTCACTCCCAAACACTGACAACAAGAGAGACACAAAATAATGTGGGATAAATGAGCCTAAATTGGGCTTTATGTGCCACACGACATGACATTCCAGGTGACATGTGTCCTTGAAATCGAGACACGTTGGATGCGCTGAAGGGATTCATATGGCCATCAAATCCCACAAGTTGGGCACGCTCAAACATCCTAAAAGGACACATGTATGAGAAAATTGTGTTTGACTTATGGGATTCATGACACGACATGGGTTTTGGATGAATCTGGTTTCATAGGGCAAACCAAAGGGACTAAAAATATACATAGACTTCTATTATACACATTTATCATAGAATTTCCCAACTCTATAGAAATAACATGACATGCACTTTAATGTGGCGGTACACATGAAAAAGGAGATGATAGGGTGGGTTTGTTTGCTCTCCACATACCCACACTAATAGAACATTGTCCATGTATGTTAATTCACTTAAATTGTTGTTACACCTTACAAATGATATCCTCCATGCATGTACACCAAGTCACTTGAATTGTTGTTACTCCTAAGAATTTATCAGAATGAATAGTGTATTGGATAGTGTATTTTGAAATATTGAGGGAATTTGATTTTTGTACAAGAGAGGAGCTTGCTCAAAATTTGCAGGAAGATTGCTCATAATTTGCAGTCCAGGTTGTGTCAACAATTCGTAGAGTGCAGGAGTATGTCTCTTTGATTATATGTTTTTCTCCTCTCATCCCTCTGGTTTGGGAATGGCATGGATACCAACGATCTTCGTTGGGTGGCATGATAGCTCCAACGTTGTCTAGTGACCATTGTTCCCCTGGAGTCAGGTATATTATCCTCGATCGCTAGAAAATTCGTAAGATAATAAATGAAATTTTTTGTTATATTTCTTTATATAGTTATAGAATATTTGTCAATTTGAACCATTGAGTATTGAGACTATTTTAGGTCATCAAGCCTCATGACTTAGCATAACTTCATGGCATTGCAACTTTGTTCAAAGTTGCTATGGGTCGTGGAGTCGGTACTGTTAACTCCTAGCCAAGAAGCCAAGCTAATGCCTCTTGTAGCAAAAGGAAAAGAGAAGGTTTTCGTTGTTGTTCTAGTGCGCCATGGAGTTGGTATGGATGCCTCTTTGCCAAGAAGCCAGGACGATGCCTCCTACAACAAAAGGAAATGAGAAGGTCATAGAACAAAGATAGGGGAGCTAACTTAGGTTGTCGTTGTTGTTGCACTAGGTCATGTAGTCGTTATGGCTACCTCCTCGCCACAAGCCAAGCCAATGCCCCCAGCAATAAAAGGAAAAGAGAAGGCTATTGAATAGAGATAAGGGAGCTAAGTCTCTTTATAAAGCATATTTCCATAGTGGTGTAGATGAAACCTGAACTATAAGTGGAATATGAAATTTGTAGGGGTGTATAGGTGGAACACGAAATTTGCATAGATATGTATGTGGAATTTACAAGAAGGAAGTGGGAATTGTACAACAATTATACCTAAAAAAATAAAAATAAGTAAATAAATAATATTAATTAATATTAATAAAACTAATATTAGCGTTTGTTTCAGCTCATTTTCCATAAAAAAATCATTAATGTGATTTTAACCTATAAACTAATGTGATATGCTCTTACCTTATAAACTAATGCAAGAATATCAACTATATAGTTTATCCCCTCTTGAAGAGGCCAAATAGAGCTATCAATTGATTAATGCAAGAATATCAACCATATGGTCTCTCCACACGGGGAGGCTTGCAAGAATATCAACCATATGGTCTCTCCACACAGGGAGGAGTCCAAATAAGCCACCAAATAAAACTATCAATTGATATATTTCTCTTCATAATTATTACTGAAATTTAATATGCTGAAAACAATCTTGTTTAATGAACAGGGTGAAAACTTTATAGTAATTTTGAAGGGTATTAATGCTAGCCAATACATTTGACTACTATAATCCCATGCCTTCTGACAGCCAGGAGTAATAACATCATTTACAACTGCAAAAATTTACATGCTTTAAAATTCATATGAAAAAGTAATAAAAACATCATGTACAAATGTAAAACTTACAGTCTTTAAAAATAATGTTGTCAAACTAGGTTACAAGAATAACAAAATATTGTCAAACTGGTTTACAATAATAACACATAAGTCTGAGAAACCATAATTTTTTCCCACTGGCCAAACTCCAAAGAGAGCCCATAAGGAGAACATAAATTCACTACATATATGTAACACTAATCAATCTACCAAATCACCGGAGCCTTCTAATAACGACGCATTCTATCCTCTTTTTCCAATAGGCTGAATCCACAAACAAGTTGATTGGATTTGCGGATTGCTCCATCATTTGCTAGTATGATATTACGCCAGTTCAACATCTATGGCTGTAGATTGGTTTTTTTGTCCCTGCTCCTCATTGTGTAATGTTTCTACTGTGAGGAAAGGGTTTACTCTATGACGATTCTTAAGGGAAATCTCTATCTGTGTTCCATCACGAGGAGACTCAAACCTGTCCATTCCATCACCAATTTGATAATTAGTATTTATTCTCATATCAAATGCTCTCTTCCATTCTTTCTCTGCATGTTAATCTATAGTGTTTGATGAATCCTTTATTCCCATTTGTTCTCTGCATAATAATTATTACTGTTGAATGAATCCTTTATGTGCATATCTAATTCTCTCTCCCATTCTTTCACTTCATGATTTCTTTCATAATTACCTTCTTTCTCAGTGGTCTTAGAGCCAAAATTGATTCCATCATCATCACAATCCTACCAGGTTATCAATTGCCTCTCTTCCTCCACTGCATGCTGTAGAGTCTCCTTCGGAGCTGTTTCTTTCTTAGTAACATCTTCTTCCTCAAAGTGAGTACGGTGATGCCTGTATTTTTCAATGCGATCCTCCATTTCACTGAGGAATCTCTTGTGTGACAGGTACTCACCATGGCCATATGTTAAACCCATTCTAGTGCATGCATTATAAAAATCCGAGAGTTTATCGTATTGTTGAAAAAATTGTTCATAAAAATAGAGGAAGCATAAAGCTTGATCACTCGAAAAGTCAGAGAAGGAATATTCCAGCAGCTTAGGTATACAATAGCTAATGGCTCCATAGATCTCTGCACAATATTTCAATAATGACTGAATCGAGGGTGTAGTGAACGACACAGTTCACTGCAAGAGGGCTCTCCTGAGAAGTAGTGTAGTCTAAGAAGCAGCCGAGGAGTGAACGGATCACAAATCTATGGGTTTGACATTTTGTTTATATAAGATTCTAGAGTTTCAGTGTGTAATCAAATTATATTTCCAAAACCACATATGTTGATTGAGAATCAAGTATTAATGTATTCAAATAAAATGAAACTATGGATACGATTTAATAAGATTACATTTTTATTGGATGATTTTATTATCAATATTAATTATGGAACGATGGATAGGATTTTTAAATATTATTTTCTGTTTGGTGATTCAATAATGAAGATTAATTATGAAAAAAAATAGTGTTTTTGTCTTTGTAGGTGGAGGAATTGTTGGAAGGCTAAAAGTGAAAAGTGATGTGAATTTGGGTAAAAAACAAATTAACAAATCCTACAATATCCGTGTAAAATTTAAGAAATATTGTAGGAGCAATGTTTGAGTCATGTTTAAAATTTAAGAAATTTTGTAGCAACAATGTTTGAGTCATGTTTTTAGTGATGGAAATAGATTCAGCACCATAAAAGACCACTATGGTACCCAGAACCTTGAAATTTGATAGTTTAACTTAAGTTTACAAAAAAAAATTGCTAAATTTTATTAAACTGATAAGAGAATTTCCTTAATTTTTAAAGAAAAAACAAGTTAATTAAACTAAAACAAAAATAAGCTTTAAATTGTATTACTAAATTAAACTTTCATATTTCTCAAAAAAGATTGCTAATTTTTATTTTTTCAAAAAAATTTAAATTACATAAAATATAATTTTTTTTTAAATTATTGTTTTTTGAAATTGTTTAAAAATTTGAAAATTTTAATTACTTATATAAAAAATTTTATAATTATCTTATTAAAATTCACTGAAGCTAATATACTTTAAAATAAATATTAATGCGTCAAATTTTCCAACATCCATACTTCTCTAATTTTATTAATACTTCATTTAAAATGATTTTATTATTTGAAATTTCTTCCAATTGATATATATTCAATAATCATTGAAATTATGATTCAATAGTTACTCTTTTCATTAAGGCCCAATGTCATTTACATGATTTCAATCATTAAAAAAGTTAATGAATCCTTATTATTGATATGACATTAAATTATTCATTAAATCTATAATTATTATGTTAGTCTCACTCAATATTTAAATAAATCATTTTTTTTTTTCATTTACATTAACAAATGTCTAATTTAATTTTTTTTATTCACATTAAGAAATATGTAATTTAATTTTTATTTTGGATTATTAAACATAATTTAATTTAAATAGGTATAGCATCTTTAAGGCGGGAGGCTTTTTCTTAGTTTTCCTTTCGGGGTGAGAGTGGCTTAGAAGCTTACTTGTGTACATTTTTTTGTGGCTTCGTTGAATTATTAATGCCTGGGTCACTAGTTGAAGCTAGTGTCACTTTGTGTATATGCCATTATGTGAAATGTAAAAAGAGGGTTGCATGGCTCTTATGGGTTGTTTTTCTTGGATTCTTGAGTCTTATGTGTCAGGGGTTCACTGTTTGGGGTGTGTGTCTATAGTTTTTTGATGGTGTTGGGGAATGAGTCCTTCGTAGATGCTATTGTGATCTCTGTTGAACATCGAGGTACTCTAATAGAGTCTGAGGTTTGTGTCTTGAGCTTTGGGGATCATTTGGTGGGATAGAATTTGGTTGTTTGCTATTTGTGTATGGTTTTAGGTCTTATTTTTTTATAGCTATAAGAAAGTATAGCAGTTGCTCCAGGTGTTCCCTCTCTGTCCCAATCATGTTGTCGAGTTAGTGAATGCATTATAGGTGAGGGGTAGGTAGCCTTGGTTTGCAGGGGTAGAGAGTTGCAAGAATATTTTCTCACGACCACCTCACAACTCGATTTCCACTTAATTTAATGTTGTTCCATTAAAAACAGTGAATCAGATACATAAAATGAAGACTCAAGTTGGGTGGAGACACAATCCCATTTCAATTATAAAATCTTGGAGGATATGTTGGCTTACGTTCCTGACCTGGGCATACAAGGGGCTGGAAGATGCAATATTTGAATTTTTTGGCTTTAAACTAGAAAATCAATACTTTACTAGGGCTTGTCTTGAAAGATAGGAAAGTGGGGTGGTATAACAACTTTTCCACCCTGCAAGGCATTAAAAGGATACTCAGAATTCAATGCTTCTCTCTAGATAAGATAGATTGTCCAATGCTCATGTGTAGAGGCATATTTTATGTGAATATGATAGTAGGTATCTGCCAAATCCATCAGGTTTGAGGACAAGCGTGTTAGAGACGATTTCGGCTTCAAATCATTATTAGTGTTCTTGTCAGTTGGTTTTGTAGTTCTATGTCCTCTATATTTTGGCTTCGCCTAGCGAAGAGGGATTTTGACTTTATGATGTATTTAATATATATTATTTTATGTGTTAATCATGCATTAATGTTGTTCTTTGTAAAATTTGTATCGAGTTTGTATTGAGAAAAGAGACCTGCTAGAGCTAGGAGTAATGGCTTGAGAAGGATTAAAATCCTCAAAGTGCAATCTGGAAAATCTATGTATTCTTGATTTTTGGTAATACAAAGCATTAATTTACAAAAAAAAAAATATTTCAATGTTAACTATGTATATATGAATAGATTATATAAAACAATTTAAAAAATAAAATTTTATTGTTAAAACATTTTAAAATATCTGAAGTCGTCTTGCTATCTGTAACAACCCTGGTTAAAAATCTATGTAAAACAAAATATAAGACCATGGTCATTGGAAACATATTCCAAGCTTAATTGTGGGAGAAACATCCTAGTGGGTGTTCATTTCAGTTATTATGCTTAATGGAAATTAGAAAAGGAAATGGAAAAGGCTTTGGAAAGGAAAAATAAATTAAGTGGCTTTTTATTTATGAAAATGAAGGAAATTAGGAGAAAAGAAAGGTGAAAGTTCGTAGGTTGCATGTGAGGAGGAAAATGAAGGAAAATAATGGAAAATTAATAAAACAGAGGCATCATTAAAAAAAAGGCTTTTACAGATCAGTTGGTAGCTTTTGAAAGTGAAGCTTTTGGCCAGTTCAGTTTTGGAGCTCTCTCTACATTCTCTCTCTCACACACACTCTAGGATAATTAGAGTTTTATTGGAGAAATTTAGCTTTGGATAAAGAAACACAAAGAAGGAAAAGAGGAATAAAATATAAAGGAAAGAAGATCAGTATCAAGCAGCTACAATGAGTTTACATGTAGGTATCACTTTGCATGTATGATTTCCTTGCTAGATTTGCAATGCATGGTTATGCATGTGTGTTCTTGGTTCTATTTTTATCATTGGCATGGGTTTTTCCAGGTGTGACAGTGTTATTCATCCTTTCCTTTCCATTCAGGATAGTCATGGTGTGATGGAGTTTTCATTTTTTGGTTGTGATGGAATGCTGGATGGACTCGAAGTTGAGTGGGGTGGTTTGAGGATTATTCACAAGGCCTAGTAATATTAGGTTGGGATACACAGTAATGCATGTTTTTCAACACCTTGATTGAGCCTAGGAATACCTTGACTAGTGAGTGGAGGGATACATGGTAAAGTTCAATGGTAGTACCCTTGATTTAAGTCCCACATTCATGCTAGGAATATGACATGAGGTTGATTAAGTGAAGAGAGATTTGGCTCATCCAATATATGGTTGGGTGGAACATGGTAGTCCCATGTAGTTGAATTTTGCATTCATCAATAAATATTTCTACTTATTTGTATTTTATGTGAAAGTGTATTGGTTTATATGGGGATTCTATGGTTGTTTTATCATTATTATTTTTGTTGGTTACATGTTGGTTATGAGCATGTTTTATGACAGTGATGATGTACGGATCTCACCATGTTTTTATTTGTAAATGGATGAACAGTGAATGTATGACCTAATAGATGATAATGGACCTAATGTGACAATGAAACAATTATTCTTAGTGATTCTCAGATAAGTATGAGACTCATATGCTTAGATATATTGTTTAAACATGTAGAATACATATTTGTGACATGTTTAATGAAATTTTTGTTATGGCCAGTAGGGGTCTAGTCAAGTCTTTGTTAATAATTTGCATTAGCATCATTATCTCTATGTCTCATTTCATTTCTGTAAATTTCATAAATTTCTTGGCAGGAATTGGGTCCTAGCCCTCGAATTTCGCCTTAAATCTCATAGTCAATGGCATAGCACTTGAAGAATAAGGCCACAGTCATACTTTGGTAGGATCATGGGAGAGAATGGGACCCACAAAATCTTGAAGGTCTTGGCAAGGGAGCGACTCGGGCTCTAGGAGCTTGAATTGCTGAGTTTCCTCAAGGGTTGGTAACCTAGAAAGGTGGGGTAGCTCCTGGAGGTTATGTTGGTTGAGTGGATGACCAGTTTGGTTGTGTTATTCCAGCTCCACTTCCTTAAGGTAACCTAGGATGTTGAATCAGATCATAGTAGGCTCTTGTTACATGTTTAACCCAGCGGATTGGTTAACTTAGGTAATTGTGGGAGGAGGTTGTTACAAAATGGTATCAGAGCATGGTTCAACACTTGGCATCGATGGGCATAATTTTTTTTTCATACATACATGTTAGTTTCATATGTGTTATTTGTGTTGTGGACTACGTGCTTATAGTGTATGCATGGCAATGGTCGTTGTTGCAGTTTTGTTTTGATCAATAAGTTGATGATGTTGTTGTGGGGATGAGTTAGTCATGAATGCATGTGAGTCGTATATGATTTTATATCCATGTTAGTGTGTATATTTTTTTATGCATGAATTTTCATGGTTAATTTTTTTTTCCATGCACTCATTGTAGGAATTTTAGGTCATCATGATGTTGTTGGTATGTTATGATGCGGATGTGTTGGTTGAGATAGCGCAGGAGATGCAAATCATCAAAATCAAGTTGCACTACTAGACTTTGGGGTAAGAGCATATCATCATACAAGTATTGTCTCTTTGGAATGTAGGTATGTGGTTAATGGATGATATAAGCATTAAGGTTACATACATAAATTTTATTTACATGCATGCTGATGTTATGGTCACATACATGATATATGATAGTTAATTAATGTAGTCATATGCACATGTGTCAGAATTTCATGATTGTAGTAACCTGTTTTTGTATGGATTGTGGGTGTATGCATGATTATTATGATAATTTTAGTTAATATATTAACGTTATATGTATCTTTATAATCTAAACTGACTGTGAAAATGTGATTCTTATGCATGAATGGCAATTTCTTTTGAGCTTATGGTGTGAACATGTTAGCGAGTTACTATTATGGATATCATGACATTATTTATGTTTGAGTTGATATGTTGTGAAGTTATATCGTGATAATATAGATTGATTTTGAAAACAAATAGTCTCCTTTTATATACATTAAGGTATGAGTTTCTTATGCGATATACTTGGTGCTTTACTGTTTGATTATGTCGTCTATTTGGTATTTGAGTGTTTTGATTATGTCATCTAGTTGATTTATCTAACATGGTACATTTACAGTTAGTTTGAATGTTTGATTAATTGCATGATATGAGTATGTGTCTGTAATATTGCATGAAGAAATGATCTTGTTTTAAGATGGTTATACTAACACATATGTGTTGAGACAACTGATATGTACTTGAGTGTAAGTAGGTGCTAGTTGTAGTATTATGATTGTTGATTGTGAGTTAATTATGGCATGGTTGTTAGTATTGATAAAGGATGATTTCAAATTAATAGACATGATATCTTGATATTTGCAACATGTGAATGGCATGTGTGAACAATTGCAAGCAAACATGCTTGACATTAGTGTGACAAGGTAATAGTTGATTTATGTATATAACTAACTATTGGGTGATGTGATAGTGCATAATAAGACTCAATTGCAATAAAATAAAGGTAAAATAAAGGAATTGGGTGAAAATTCTTATGGCTATGTTTGGAAACAAAAATTCCAAAAGAATGCCTCCTTTGTATACATGAACTCTTAACCTTGATTTTTTTTTTTGACTTTATGGGGATATGTGTTGTATTCCTGAACATGTATTTGACACGTATAACAACTTGTTTACAATTGTGGTTGGATTCATCAAGGTAATTTGAGTCACTTGAGAGATGACATGGACATGTCTAGTTACAAGGAAACGTGCTTGGGACATCAACGTAAGGTAACTAGTATATTGTTATATTTATTTATACACTAACCATTGTGTGTTTATAATAGTATGATGTAGAGAATTGAATGGCAAGAGATATTTCCATGAAATATTGAAGAAGATTTGGGATGAGCTTGTTAAAGAATTAGTTTTAGAAATAGTTCCGCTGTTAGTTTAGAATTAGTTTTTCAGTTATCTTAACTGTTCTTCATAACTTACCATTTTCCTGAATATATATATTCCTCTTGATAAATGAATTAGTGTGTGTTTTCTCCAGCTATGGCTTTCATGTTCTGCTATGTCCTCTCCTCTCTGTTCTAAATCTGTCATGGGGTTCTTCTTGGGAAAAGGATGGAGATTTGTTTGCTGCAACAATTGAGAAGCCTCAAATTTTTTTCTTGTTTGCTACCACCACCTGTTTGCTACTACATGAAGAAAACGATAGAGCCAAAGTGGGTGAGAAGGAAGGACGGCCTTCATATTTTCTGCTACCTGAATAAGACGACAAAACCAACATGGGTGAAGAGGGTGACCTGCTAGTTGAAGAAAAAGGTTGAATTTTTGCAGATCAAGGTTGAAGTCATGCAAAAAGAGCCGCATTCCATTCATAATCCTCTTAAAAAGTAAATCATTTCTCTTTTAAATCCCGAAAGACGTAGTATAGAATTTGGAGAACTAAACATTTGTGAAGATTACAAAGTGTATATCAAAAATCAGAAAGATGGCCAAATATCTTTTCCGATTAGCATTAACATAAGAGACATGTAACTAGTGTGGTTGCTCTCAGAAATTTGGTTCTGTTCTCATCTATTTTCGATTTTTTTCTTCTCTCATACCTTGAAACACGCATAGGGAAAAGAGAGTGCCTTATTAAGAGTTCCTTATTTGTTTTGAAGAAAGGTGTTGTTTTTGAAGCTTTTTATCGGATTTTTAACTGATTATAAAATGGCTTCGTCAAGTCAATTTGCAATCCCCACGCCTTTATTTAGTGGGAAAAATTATGATTTTTGGAGCCTTAAAATGAAAGCATGCTTACAAGGCTTAGGTTGTTGGGAATCAATAGAGTTGGGGTTCACAGAACCTGACACAAATACAATTGCTGGAATGAGTGCTGCTCAAAGAAAACAATTTGATGAAATTAAACAGAAAGAAGGTAGAGCGAAGTCATGAATTTTAAATTTCCTTAGATGATTCTATTTTTCCTAAAATTACTGCTACTAAGACTTCTAAATCAATTTGGGATATACTTAAGGTTGCTTATCAAGGAAATGATAAAGCAAAAATGGTAAGATTACTGACTCTCAGAACACAATTTGAAACACTTAAAATGACTGAATCAGAAACTATTGATCAGTTTATGACTAAAGGTATGGGTATTGTTAATCAGCTTCAGATGAATAGTGAATAACTTAATGACCAAAAAAATTTTGAAAAAATTCTTAGATGTTTGCCTAAAAAATTTGATATGATCGTTACTGTTTTTGAATCAAGAGAATTGAAAAAATTATCTATGGAAGAATTAACTGGTTCTTTGCTAGCGCATGAAACAAGAATTAATTTAGAGGTCAGTAATTTAGAGAATTCTTTCAAATCTAAAGCTTCTATGGATAGAGGTAGAGGCAAAGGTTTTTGTGGCAGAAGAGGAGAAGGTAGAGGACAGTCTCAGTCTGATGATAGATCACAGGTAAGTCAAACACATTCAGAGCGGTCTCAAGATGATCATGGTCGTAGGTGGATAGATAAATCTAAAATTCAATGTCACTACTGCAAACAATATGGCCATTATAAGTCTGAATGTCGAAAATTGCAGTATGTTTTGAATAAAAACAAAGCTAATGTCACAAACTCTGATTGTGAAACATCAAATGCTTTATTTTTGGCATGTCAAGTAACTGTGCAAGTACCTAATAAAGATGTTTGGTTGGTAGACAACGGATGTCGTAATCATATGACTAGTCATAGTGATTTGTTTTCACATCTTGATACATCTTTCAGTTCCTCTATTGGTTTGGGTGATGATCGCCAGGTTAAAGCTTCAGGAAAGGGTGTTAGTGATTCGTTTTCACATCTTGATACATCTTTCAGTTCCTCTATTGGTTTGGGTGATGATTTCCAGGTTAAAGCTTCAGGAAAGGGTGTTGTGCCTGTCTTAACCAAACAAAATGTTGTGAAGAATATCTATGATGTTTATTACGTACCTAATTTCAAGCATAATTTTTTGAGTGTTGGTTAGTTAGATGCACATGGTTATGATGTTAGCTTTCAAAACACTACTTGGATGATTGTTGATAAACATAAGTCTCTTGTTGCAAATATTCCAATGACAAAGAACAGGTTAGAACAGGTTATATCAATTATAGTTGAAAAGTGAGAAGTTGTATGCACATAATGTTTCAATGCCAACTGACTCTAATCTGTGGCATTTGCGAGATGGTCATTTACCTATCAAAAGTATGAGTTTGTTGCAAAGAGAGTCTATGGTGAAATGTTTTCCTGCTTTGTCTAATCAGATCTCTTCATGCACAAGTTGTATAATGGGTAAACATAAGCGAGATAGTTTTTCTTCAGCATCAAATAGAGCCAAAGAACAATTAGAGTTAGTGCATACAGATTTGTGCGGTCCAATCCAAGAAAAATAAATTGCTGGAAGTATTTATTATCTTACTTTCATTGATGATTTTAGTAGGAAAATTTGGGTGTATTTCATCAAATATAAATCGGAAACATTTTCCAAGTTTAAGGAGTTCAAAGCTGAGGTTGAAAAATAGAGTAGAAAATTTATTAAAATTTGGAGGTTTGACAAAGGTGGTGAGTATGAATCTAATGAATTCATTGATTTTTACAAACAACCTGGTATTAAAAAACAAACGACAACCAGTTATACTCTGCAGTAGAATAGAGTTGCAGAAAGAAAGAATCAAACAATTATGAATATGGCTCGAAGTTTTCTTAAAACACGAAATTTGTCTAAAGATATATGGGCTGAAGCACTTGCATGTTTGGTATATATTTTGAATAGATCGCCAACTTCCATTGTTCAAAGTTTTGTACCAGAAGAAGAATGGAGTGAAAAAAAGGTAATTGTTTCACACTTTCACATATTTGGTTGTATTGCTTTCGCTCGTGTTCCAGAAAAATTAAGAAAAAAGCTTGATGATAGGATCAAAAAGTATAATTTTATAGGATATAGTGATCAATCTAAGGCATACAGATTGTTTAATCTTATAACTAAGAATTTTTTCATAAGTCGAGATGTGAAATTTATGGAAGATATGTCTTGGAATGAAATGGAGAACAATACTTGTCCTAATCCTTTTATTTTGTTAGAAGAACATCAAGCACCTAAAAAAAGCACCCCAAGCTTATAGGTTCAAGACAAAAAAAGTAGTAGTTCATCAAGTAGTAGTAGTTCATCATATTTTAAGTCTGATTCTGATAGTCCTAAAACGAGAGACTTAAGTGATATTTATGCACAAGATGTTGTTTATGATATTGTAAATTTTGCATTTATTTCTTTTCAACCTACTTGTTTTGAAGAGGCTATAAAGGAAAAAATATGGGTAGATGCGAAGAATAATGAAATCGATGCTATTGAAAGAAATCAAACTTGGGATTTGGTTGATCTACCTGATGATAAAAAATCTATAGGTGTCAAATGGGTTTTTAAAAGAAATTTAAATGAGATAGGTGAAGTTGATAAACACAAAGCAAGATTAGTTGCCAAAGGTTTTTCACAGCAACCTGGCATAGATTATGGTGAAATATTTGCACCTGTAGCAAGAATTGACACTTTTAGTTTTGTATTGGCTATTGCAGTACAAAAAAAGTGGCCGATTTACCAAATGGATGTAAATTCTGCATTTTTTAATGGTGTTTTGAATGAAGAAGTGTATGTTGATCAGCCACCTAGTTTCAAAATCAAAAATCAAGAACATAAGGTGTACAAGTTGAAGAAATCATTATATGGCTTGAAGAAAGCTCCAGGAGTTTGGTACAGCCGAATAGATCATTACTTGTTGAATAATGGTTTCAGAAGAAGCGACCATGAGCCCATTTTGTATATCAAGAATTATCATCAAGGTAATATTTTGATACTATGTCTTTATGTTGATGACATAATTTATACAGGTGACATACAGTTAGATGCATTTAAAGCTGCAATGAAAAATGAATTTGAAATGACAGAGCTTGGATTAATGAAATACTTCTTAGGTATCGAAGTGAAACAAACACAAGATGGTATGTTTATGAGTCAACAGAAGTATGATACTGACATTTTGAAAAAGTTTAAGATGGACAGGTGTAAACCGGTGGATACTCCTATTGAAGGTAGTACAAACTTGCTGGTAATGTGGGTACTATTGTTAATGCGACTTTGTATAAGCAACTTGTTGGTAGTATTATGTATCTTATGGCTACTAGACCTGATATAGCATTTGCAGCTAGTTATATTTCCAGCTTTATGGAATCTCCTAAAGACTACCATTGGAAGGTTGGAAAAAGGGTGTTAAGATATATTGCAGGTACATCCACTTATGGTTTATCATATGCAGCCTCTGCAGACAGTAAGCTTGTTGGTTATACAGATATTGATTATGTAGGATGTATTGATGATCGGAAAAGCATTTTTGGATATGATTTTCTATTTGGCAGAAACTTGATCTCATGGTCATCCAAAAATCAGCACATAGTTGCGCTATATTCAACAGAGGCCGAGTATGTTGCAGAAAATTTAGCATCATGTCAAGTAGTGTGGCTAAAGAGACTTCTCTTTGACTTCAGATATATAGAAGATGAACCGATTTCAATCTTTTGTGACAACACTTCCGCTATTTCCTTGTCTAAGAACAATGTCTTTCATCAAAAGAGCAAACATATTGACACTCGTTTTCACTTCATTCGTGAACTCGTCAAGAATGGTGATATTGTCTTCAAATTTTGTGATTCCAAGGAGTAGTTAGTGGATACTTTCACCAAACCGCTAGGAAAAGTTAATTTTGAATTTCAATGTCAAAAGTTAGGAATAAAACAATGTACCCCTCAAAATTAAGGGGGAGTGTTAAAGAATTAGTTTTAGAAATAGTTCCATTGTTAGTTTATAATCAGTTTTTCAGTTATCTTAAATCTTCTTCATAACTTACCATTTTCATATATATATATATATATATATATATTCCTCTTGATAAATGAATTAGTGTGTGTTTTCTCTAGCTATGGCTTCTGCATTTTGTTGTGTCCTCTGCTCTCTGTTCTAAATCTGTCATAGCTTTCCTCTGGAAGCACTAGGAACCCATTGGGACTGAGTCATGGTGTTTGTTGCTAGTCTTGTGCTTTTATTTTTTTGTGTCTTTCTACGCTTTATTTGTGGTCTTGATTGTGTCTAGTGCATGATCATGCCACTTTGTTTGTGGTGTCATATTACTATTCGTTTTCATGATTTTCTTCTAGTTTGTTTATTGTTATTTCCTTTTATGTTTTTAGGGTCTTGGAATTGATTGGGAAATAGGAAATTTAATGAAGCTTGGGGAGACTTGAATGGAACTTGATAGGTAATGTAAAACTATGATGAAGTCTGGTGCATGAGTAAGGGAAGTTGAAGGTAGTAATATGACAATCGGTTGGATTGGTTTGTTTCATTGGTGTAAATGGAAAGTGGAGGTACAATCATGAGCAAGGTAATAAAGGAAGATAGGGTAAATATATTTAAGTCGTCAAATGCCTTGGCTAAGTTGGGAACTGTTGTTCTCAATTCTTTGCATACTATGCATGCATAAAGGGATTTCTCTTAACCTTGACCTTATGATATTTGGTAAATACTTTGTGATTATGATTATGATAATGTCTATATATGTATATATGCATGAATGTATTTCACTTTCTGACAAGATCATTATTTATTTATGTTGTTGTGTATATATGCATATACATATGTATTTATGTATGTCGTTTACTGACCAAGTCATTATGATCGTTTGGTACTAGTATTCACTTCTCTCTCTCTCTCTCTCTCTCTCTCTCTCTCTCTCTCTCTCTCTCTCTCTCTATATATATATATATATATATATATATATATATATATATATATATATATGTATATGTATATGTATATGTATATGTATATGTATATGTATATGTATATGTATATGTATATGTATATGTATATGTATATATATATATATATATATATATATGTATGTATGTATGTATGTATGTATGTATGTATGTATGTATGTATTTATGTATGTATGTATGTATATGTATGTATGTAAGTCGTTGTCTAACAGGGTCATCAGGAATCATTCTTATGGAGGACTGATTACTTATGCGGGTGAATGATATGAAGAGGTTCCTGTTTTATGAGGAATAATTAGGAAGAGTAGCCTTCACAGACCAATAAGGTTAGTATCATATGGATATGATTTAATATTATGTTATTATAATATTTTTATGTTTATACTATGGCAGGTAATATTGAAAGATACAGTAGTGGAATGAAAGTAGTTTGATTTGCGACATGTTTGGATAAGCATGGATAGTGGAAAAACACTAGAATAAAGGTTACTTGATAGATTGAGTGTGTGGTCTATGGATGAGAAGCACTACTATTGTGAATATGTTGTACATCTTGTAATTGTGATGTTGTGTACATGTGGTTTTGTTTATATATGATATTGTGTATATGTTGTTTATGCAATGCTATATATAGATGGTGTTGCATACATGAAATTCTATGTACAAATGGTCCTATGTACATGTTGGTTATGCATTGATATGTACATATGGTGCTTTGTGCGTGTTGTATATGTCATGTTGTGAACATATGTCATGGTGTGAATGCTGTACATATGGTGCTATGTACATGTGGTGTTTTGTGTACGATTTTACATGTGGTTTTGTGTGCATGTGGTGTTGTGTACATGTTGTACATGGGGTGTTGTGTCGAGGTAGTGTTGTATACATGTGGTGATGTGTACATGTGATGTTGTGTGCAGATCCTTCATATGGCGTTGTGTACATGTGGTGTTGTACACCCATTTTGCAGGTAGTGTCATGTATATGTGGTGTTATATACACATTGTGTAGGTTGTGTTGTGTACAAGTAGTACTGTATATATGTTGTATAAGTTGTACTATTGTGCATGTTGTATTATGTGCATTTCATACATGCTGTGTATATGTCATGCATGTGGTGATGTGTACATGTGGTGTTGTGTGCACGTAGTTCATATGGTGTTTTGTACATGTTGTACAGGTGGTGTTGTTTACATGCGGTGTTGTACACACATTATGCAGGTGGTGTCATGTACATGTGGTGTTGTATACACATTGTGCAAGTTGTGTTGTGTACAAGTGGTACTATGTACATGTGGTATTATGTGCATGTCGTACATGCTGCATTGTGCACATGTGGTATAGTGTGCATGTTGTACATGTTTTTTGTGTATGTGTGGTACTATGTATGTGCATTGCATAGTCATTTTATCATGACATATGTATTCATTGTGTTGTACAGTAATTTTAGGTGTATGTATTATATTTTATTGTACACTAGGTCTAGGTATATGTATTTTGTCATACATCAGATGCAGGTGTATGTGTTGTGTTGTACGTCGAGTGTAGTTGTACGTGTTGTATGTGAGGTGTAGGTATATGTATGGTGTGGTATTGTACACTTTGTGTGGATGTATGTGGTTTGATGTACACTGTGTATTTGATTTACGAGAAGCAAAAGCATTGGGTGCTTGCTCGGTGTGGAAACCAATCTAGTGTGTGTACAAAAAGAAACAAGGCAAAAGTGAGGACCAATTGAAGGATAAGTATCAGTATTTAATTACAATTTTACTATGCATATGATCCATGATTCTGATTTATGATGATTACATGTGATCTATGATTCTAGTTTCTGGTGATTATATGTGATTTATGATTTTGATTATGATGGTTGTGTTTTGAGCTAACTAGATATGATATGTTTATATATGATGATCTCATAAAACAATTATTTTAACTTTTTTCCATAGGAAGTGAACAAACTTGCAAGTGTGTGTTTTTGATGAAATACCAATGAGGTATGATATGAATTTATTTAAATCTATTTTGAACCTAATGGAAGTTATGTGCTTGGTACAAGAAAGCATGGAATTCCCACTTCTGTGGTTAGAACTGACTGCAAAAATTAGTGTTAGGATATTCTGACACATAGGAAATAGTTAAGTATAACTTAGTCTAGTGTAGAGTTAGGTAAAGTGTGTTTCTTTACTATGTACATTTGTAACTTATAATCCGACGGTCATGATATGTACTGATCTGACGGTTCATTCTCTCCTTGATATTACCAACACTTGATATGTGTCTTAACACCTGATTGGTCCACAATCTCTATTTAAAGGGCATGGAGGGTCATTTTTCTGGTAACCGTTTAGGAGAGAATCTTATGTAAATTTTCATTCTTTATATGAATAAATTTCTTGAAGTGGTCGTGTTGACTCAAGCTATCGATTATTTCCTTCTTTGATGGTTTTAACCACATCGAATACTGGTGTACTAATCTGTGATCTATTTGTGAGCGGTGACCTTTGGTGTTTGGTCTAAGGAACTTAACCTATAAATTCCTACATGGTATCAGAGCCACTTTGGGGGTCGTAGCCATTGTTGATGCAAATATGAAGTTGGTTTGATTGCATGCGACTGTTGTTTTCCAAATCCTCTATTTCTGATCACTTTTGAGCCACAAGAAAAATTTGTTGTGTCTGGAGTGCCTATTACAGTGAGGAACCCCTTTCATTTCATGCGAAAAGGTTTATGGTTGCCCAAGTTATGTGATTTTAGATGTTGAGGTTTAAAGTATATTTTTTGTAGTAATATTTATTTACACCTTTGTTTATTTTAGTTTATAGTTTTTTTTTTTTTTCCAGATCTATACTCTCTTCCCTATGTATTCTCTTTGTTCTGCGTTGTGTGCAATCTCGGAAAACCAGAAACAGGAACACGAGAATTTTTTTTCTACATATGCTCTTTCCCCACATCTTTGTGTGGTCTCGGAAAATCAAAAATAGCAAGAAAAATAGAGAGTTTCCAGTAAGAGTAACTAAAAATCTAACATTCTGCCATAAGTCTTGTTATTTTTTGCACGGATTTTGTGTTTTTTTTGCACGAAAAATCATGCACGTTGAATAGAAAAAAAAAACCTTCCTCCTTTCAAACAATTACAAAATCCTTTTACTAGCTCATTTGGTGTAAAGTTATTTTATGAGAATAGAGGTCTTAGGTTCAAGTCCCTTTCTCAAGTTTCTTTTTCTAAAAATATTTTTGTTAAGTCACTTTTTCTTTAAAAGCCATTTGGCAAGTTGTCAGTTTTAAAAAGAGGGTTTCATTTAAAAAGCACATGTAAAAGTAATTTTGTAAAAGTGACTCTCACTTATTTATAAAAGT
The DNA here is from genome assembly GCA_034641835.2 of Pinus albicaulis. NCBI lineage: Eukaryota > Viridiplantae > Streptophyta > Pinopsida > Pinales > Pinaceae > Pinus > Pinus albicaulis. Next base: position 980,899,260 of record CM076575.1, read on the forward strand.
GGGTCACACAAAGTAGTTTTTTTTAAGTGAGCTTATTGTATTAAGTTTGGAAAATGGGGTTTTTATTTATTTTTTAAGTACAACTTCATCATCAACTTTCAACCTCTCATGTAACTATTTAGCATATATTACAACATTTTGTCAAAAAGGCATAAATTCTTCATCAAGAAGTCGTTTTCAGAGCCGTTTTCTTTTAACCAGCCTAATGTTTCGAGATCTTTCCATTGGAGCAGTTGCTTTTAACATTTTCCGCTTCAACGGTTTTCAGAAATCGAAAGTGCATGCTCGGTTCTTAACAACACCAATTATGTCCAATGAATATCCTACATGATAGACTTACTTAGAAGTAAATGGATTTATAGAATAGACATAGGAAAATAAACTGAACCTACCGATCGAGATAAATCCACCAAATGGTAAAATAAACAAGATCAAGCATGAGGGTTGATACGAAATTCCATTGCTCAAGATCTTAGATTTCATATCAAAGAAATTGACTCCCGTGTTGAAGCCATGAAAAAGCTAAATATTGTTTTTGGCATTAAAAATGAAATCAGATCCCACCAGCTTGAAAATGAGTTTCTTACATTGAACCCTAATAATTTCTCCTCTATTGAATATTTTTGGTCTAAATTCAAGACCCTTAGAGTTATTTTAGAAGGTTGTAAGGTAAAAAAGGAACATGGCAACCTTATCTATTCCATCCTTACAAAGCTTGGCCCTATATAATCTGTATTTCTTTCCACCTTCCATTCAACTAGAGAAGCCCTCATTTCTCAAGGAACAACCTATAGATCCCCTTATTTTGATGCTTTGTGTGATTATTTTATAATAGAACAAGAAAAAATCTTACACCTTGGTCTTATTAATACTAGAAACTCTTCTAAGAAAGCCTTAGTAGCCTAGCAATAGCCATATCAAAAAAATTCAAAGAAGCAGCATCCCAAAAAGAATGGTTGTAAACCAAACAAGGGTCTTAAGAAATTTCAGCCACAAACTGAAAAAGTTAACTCAACAAACTGATACGGGAAATAAAGACAAAAGGAAGAAGATATATAGACATTGCAAATTTTGTAATCATAATGGACATGTAAAGTAAAAATGTTTTAATAAGATAGAAGTCTTGGAAGTAGCAATGAAGAAGCACAACATCAATTTACATAACTCTTCAGCTTATTCTTCAGGAATGGCACTTTCTATTTCTAGTTGTCAAGCATCAAGATCTATTTATGCATTGAATGTATCTTATTCTTCTCATTCTCATGAGTGGCTCATGGATTCTGGAGCCTCTTACCACATGGCCAAAAATAAAGCCATGGTTTCTTCTTTAAATGATTGTAACACCAAAAATATTTATGTTGGTGATGATAGATCTCTTAGTGTTGTAGGGTATTGAACCATTCATCTAGATAATGGTCAGTTTAATGATGTATTATGATTTCCTACCTTGTCCTTCAACCTTCTATCGGTATATCAGATAGCTCAATCAGGTGAAGGGAAAACAATAGAATTCTCACCTCATGATGTTGTAATTAAGGACATGTTATATCTCAAGAAACAATCCCTTGGCTTTGGTATGGAATGAGTGCTTAAGATATTTTGTAAAAGTATGGCACAATTATAATATGAAATGGCCTGTTCTTAACACCCTTAGAATCTAATTATTTAATACACTCAATAATATGATATAATGAAAGCCTTCACAATGCCATAAAACGTTGATATCCGAATGAAATGAAAAGAACATCTGTAAAGGAAACTTGAAGTGATATGTTGAGAAACAAAATATATCACTTTTAAGTTTCAGAGGAAATCCATGGAGAGAGAGGAAACTCGAAATAATATGTTGCAAACGCAGAATCTATTACTTTAAAGTTTCATCAGGATTTTGTGAAGAAAGAAGAAATGAGGTGAAGGAGCGCAAATTAAGGTTGTTTAACTCTTACTCAACGATGCAATTAAGAGACCGACTGCTACATTAATTCAATTCATTCAAAGAGGAATCAACACAGAGTGAAACTTGAAAGACATATCAACATCAATAGCTCCAGGAAACTTGATCTTTTGTCATTTATTTCTCAGAACATTTAGTACGAAATTAACAATCCTACAGAGCTCCAAAACTTAGAACCCTTTTTATTTATTTCTATATACTTAAATACATCACAGTGTTTCATAAATGGTGAAATTATTGAAACTGTTCGACTACCTAAATTTTTAACATTACTTATGCAATCATACTTGAGAAAACAAATTAAAATTAGAAATATTGTTCGTTTTTTTGAATCTGATGTTGCTGATGGGTCCTCCCGAAGTGTTGAGGTGTTCTTTCTGGTTATGATGCAGTGGTTGCACATATCTATAATGATGCTTCAGTTTCCTACTTTGACCCAGCTTTCATGCTCCCAATAGGGCCATTATACTCTCTTATTCCCGACTTTGCCTATGCCCTTGTGCTTCAAACATTTTTATTCATATCACCTTCTACCCGACTCTGCCTCTTCTCCTTTGATCTGTGTTGGGTCACCTACCTAAGTTTTTATGCCGCGTTCCATGTATTTCTTTATAAAACAATGCATAATCACATAATTCCAGACTTGATATCCTTTAGATTTCATCTTGGAACCACATCGCATTGGTGCCAACATCGCACTTCGCATTTCGTCGTCTTTAACTTTTCCTTAGTGTTTATATTTTAAAAATTGTGATGTGTGCTATGTGATTGGTCCCACCTGGCATCGCATGTTGCACTTCAATAAATTTATCACTTAGCTCCCGCGGTGATCCTTTAAAACTTGTGATTCACGATTTTCGATTGGGCCCCATCGCATTGCACATCGCACTTCAACAATTATAAAACTTACCCTTCGCCCTTAACCTTTAAAACTTGCGCTATGCGGGTGAGGGCCACATCATTGTCAGGTCATCTGCCACATCATCTTGCCACATCACCTTGCCACGTCATCTACCACGTCATCTTCCATGTTATCTTCTACATCATCTTGCCACGTCGCACTTCGCATTTCGCTGACTTTAACTTTTCCTCAACACTTGTCTTTTAAAACCTGTTATGTGCACTATACGATTGGGTCCCACCTGGCATCGTACGTCATACTTCGACAACTTTATCACTTACCTCCCGCACCTCTCTTTTCAAACTTGCTATTTAGGGTTTGAGATTTAATCTCCATTATCTATCTCTCCAGTCCAGTTTTGAGCTTTGATCCTGACCATTCGTTTTTCTGTTTGTGCCTCCTCCAAAACTCTTAAATGTTTAAGGGAAATGCACCCTTTATCCACCTTTGGGAAATTAGTTTATTTTCTCCATAGTGTAACCCTCCCGATCTTATCCAGTGTTCTGCCATGCTGGTCCCTCTTGATATTTTGAATGAGCCTCACTCGACCCACCTTCACATCTCATCATGTAATGTTGATGTACCAATATATAAATCCAAGCTCTTATATGAAATACAAAATTTTACATTTTCTATCATATATTCTTTTTTGGTGTTTTGAAAAATATTTCAAAGGTAAATGCAAATGAGCCACAACATCTGTCTCCACCTGGGGATAGCGCTCTTTTCCACGAAAGAACTAAGAACTACAGATTAGTGCCTTACCCATTGGGCATGGAGTCAAATATTTCTTGGTGACATATGAAAAATGAGTAATCTGCTTTTAAAATGATGGAATGTTCACTTTTAATGCTGGAAACAGTGCTTCACATACTTCCCATTCATAGGTAGCTGTACTTTCTCTCCATCTAAATCTTCCAAAATAAATCTGTTATCTGACCTTGCCTCAGAGATATTGTATGGACCATACCAGAGAGGGTCAAATTTACCATGATTCCTATTTTCTTCTCGTCTGGTGGCCCATCTTAGTACCAAGTATCCTGCTTGAAAGAGAACTTCTTTTGGTTTTCTATCAAATATAGACTTCATGTTTTCCTGATAAGTAATAAATTTATCTGTGAGTTTGTTTCTATTTTCATTTGATTCAATTATTTTTTTTAGTCTTCTTACTAGAGCATTCGGTATTTCCTAATATTCTTGAAGGAAACATATTATTGGTTTGGCTAGCTAAGTAGGAAATAGTGCTTGAGTTCCATAAACTAGTTCATAGGGATAATTCCCAATATATCTCTTGGTAGTGACTCGAACTGCCCAGAGGGAAAACTTCAACTTCATATCCCAATCCTTATGATTTTCGGTGATTGTTTTCTTCAAGATTATAACCAATGTCTTATTTGAAGACCCTCCCAATCCATTCCCTTGGGGGTGATACGATGTGGAATGTGATAAAATTACATTATATGTTTGACAAAAATTAATGAAAGGAGCAGAGTTGAATACCTGAGAATTATTAGTCACAATTTTAGCTAGACATCCGAATCTGCTGAAAATGTTTTCCTCCAGAAACTTCATCCTCACTTAGTCATTTGCCTTCTTAGTGGGTATTGCTTCAACCCATTTTGTAAAATAATTAGTGGCAATCAGAATCCATTTGAACTATTCACTTGATGGTAATTGATCTCTCTAATAAAATCCAACCCCTATTTCCTAAAGGGTTCTTCAATAAATATTGGGATGAGAGGTAATGGAGCAAGTTTTTTCTTTTCAGCAAACAACTAACACTTTTGAAAACTTCTGACCAGTCTATATACATATGGAAACAAGGTCGTCCAACATAATCCTGACTTAAGAATTTTATGAGCAGTGGCCTTCCAGCTATAATGTCCTCTAGACAGACTTTCATGATATTGTTTGGTGACTTCAATAGATTCTCCTTCGGTCAAACATAACATCAAAATACTAGCAAGGTCTTTCTAGTATAGCTTCACTTTTATGATAACATATGGCTGAGACTTTATCTTGAGAGCTCTATATTTTTTTCTATTCGGTGAAGTTGGACAGGGAAAGAGACACAGGTAATGCACAATATCTTTATACCAATAAGAAAAAAAAAATTTGTATTGAATACCTGTTTTGAACTTGCTTTGACCCTCTTCATTTACAAATTCATCCACTGGTGCAAACAAATTAATTCCCAAGACTTGAAAATTTGTGTCTGTCAACAACTTCTCTAACCCATGTCCCTTGACTAGCTTGGTGGGTTTGATGTCCAATTCATACTCTTGGAATTTTGCTATCCACTTCGCCCTTTTTCCTTCAACATCAATTTGGACTAGCACGTCTTTCACATCATAGTTAGGAACATAAGCAGTTATTTGGGACTGCAACACATAAGTCACAAAGGCTTTTAGTGCTTTGACCACAACATATACTTGTTTATCAAGAATATTTTATTTGAGCTCAGCACCTCTGGGAACTTTTCTAAAGAATGCAACTGGCTACTCCTTATTATCTTCATTTTTCTGCAACAACACAACAGCAATAGTATTGGGGGATGCAAATGAGAATACCTAAAAATATTTTTGAAATTCTGGGCTAATCAAAACTAGGGCTTTCTACACTGCTTCCTTTGTTCTAAAAAATGCATCCCTTTCTTCGTTATCCCATTTCACTTCTGCATTTTTATTCAACATATCTGTTATACTTCAAATGATCTTAGCATAATTGGACACAAACCTCCTCAGAAAGTTTATTTTCTGAGGAATCTCTAGATATCCTTCTTGCTTCTGGGTAAAGGAATAGTCTGAATGGCTTCTACCCTTATTGGGTCAATCTTTAAACCTTGTTTAGAAACTATGTGATCCAATAATTTACCTTATTCTAAGGAAAATAAATATTTCTTGGGATTTAATGACAAACCAAAATTTCTGCACTTTTGAAAAGTCTTTTGCAAATTCTCCAAGTGTTGACCCTAAGAAAATAATTACATCATCCAGATATATAACTACAAAGTTGTCACCAATGAAGGCTATGTCCATGGCCCTCTGACATGTTTCACCTGCGTTCATAAGTCCAAATGGCATCCTTGCGTACATGAAGGTGCCCTAAGGAATAGTGAAATCAGTCTTCTTCTGATCTTCTTTTTCTAATGCTACCTGATTATACATAGAAAATCTATTAACCATAGACGACTTGTGAGCTCATGTCACCTTCTGTAAGACATAACCCATTTTCGAAAAAGGATAATTATCTTTTAGAGATGCTTGGTTCAAGTTTCTGAAGTCTACACATAGTTTTATCTCTGCATTATTCTTTCTTACAAGGACCATATTAGAAACATAGTCTGAATATCTGAGAGGGACTATAATTTTCGCCTGCAACAATTTCTTCACTTCTTTTTCGATTGAAACTAACTACAATGAATCGGTCTATCCAAGCTTTTGTCTCTGTGGTTTGAGTCCTTCCTTCAATGGAATATTATGCTGAATAATTCTTATTTCATATGTTTTCAGGTCTTCATACGACGAGGCAAACACATCCATGTACTTATTAAAAAGATCAATGTATTTTTCTTTGTAGTTTTTGGGAACACCTTTGAACAATTTCACTATTTTGGGTTCCTGCTGAGTTCCCAAATTACAATATTCCATCTCTTATTCCTTATGTGTTTTATTTTGAATCAATAACAACATCATTATAATCAAATAATCTTTGATGAGGAACCAACCCTTTGGGGAGAATATTATCTATCGATTGGATAATCTTTTGTTCACCTATTGACTCCTTAAGGTTTCTTATTTTTTCTTTCTGCTCTATTTTTTCTTCCTCTTGGTCTATCTTAGCATCTTCAAAGTTTCCAATCATGGTCAAGAATTTACTTATCTGTTCATCATCATTGAACACCTTCCAATGTTTCACATTATCAGGGTTAAAAGGTCTATGCCTAATTTCAATCCCATACCTTTACCTTGGATTTATTGGAGGTTTCAAGGTACTAGCTGCAACTGCTAGAGAATCAGACAATATATTCTCCTCCCTTGGAATATATTGAAGATTGAATGCTTCAAAATATTTTTGTACCAGATCCCACACTTTATTCCTATATGATCTCAATCTTAGATTCCTGGTTTAACAATCATTTTTAATCTGCCTTATTATCAATTCAGAGTCACCAAAATTTGAAATACATTGAACTCCTATCTGTTTAGCAACTTGAAGGCTTGAGTTTAAGGCCTCATACTCAACCACATTGTTTTTTGAATAAAATTATTGTTTAAAAGAGAAATGCATGAGGTTACCTTCTAGTGATATCAACAAGAATCCAGCACCTGCACCCTCCTTGGAGTAGACACCATCAAAGTAGCACTTCCAAATCTTCCTTTAGTGTAGCTCATTATTTACAAATATTGAAGAGAGCTTCTTCCCTGTGTCTTCAGCAAATTCTACATCTTCAGGTAGCATGAAAGAAGAAAGGGCTTCTGTTTCTTGACTATAAATGGGGAAATTTCCTGCATCTTTATTGGAGGTAGTCTTCACAAACATTGTTTCCATGTACAACGTCCTTTCTTCCCCATTAAAAAAATGGAACGAAAGGATAAGTGAAATCTAATATTAGAACACCTCCTAACTTTTCTCCCCAAGATCTTGATAGGAGCATTACAAACCTGACCGGTATGTCAGCAACCACTACATCCATGACTATACTCTTTGTTGGGATTCGTGCCAACGAAACTACTACATATTTAATTAACCCAACACATTTTAGCCTTTTGGAATCAAATGAATCTATATCCTTATAAGGTTTGGTAATTTTCAAGTTAAGTTCCTTCATAATAGAAAATGGCATGAGATTATGGGACGCTCCCAAGTCCAGCATGCAATCATGTAGAGTAAAATCATGAAGCAACAAAGAAATATAGAAGGGTGGAACAAAGGGATCTATTTCTTCTACACAAGGACCAAAGATGATCACTGGCTTTTCTTCTTGTAAGTTCACTGTGTCGCTTATGTCTTCCACCTGTGTGAGATTAATAAATTCTGAAATTTCTTTCTTGTAAGCTGGTATTTTGGTTAATTCTAGAAGAGGCACCTAAATTTTGAACTTCTCCAACTAATTTATCAAATTGAAAGCATGAGTTTCTTAACATCCTTTTCAGGTTCTTCTTCACTCTTTCTAGAATTTGCTACTCATTTGGGTACATGAACAACTCTCTCCAAGATATTAGACTCAGTTGATTTGTTGTGGGAAGATTCACCCTACTACACATTTTTTTTGTTAAGTGAATTTATAGGTTGTTTCTTATTACTGACCTATTTCGTAGGGTCCTTTTGTAGTGGAGTCGCCATTGGAGGAGGAATGGAACATTTTTTTTCACCTTCATTATCCTACACCCTAGATCTCTTTCTAGACCTCAAATCATACTTTTTATGTAACTCAACTTGCATGAAATCTGTGAATTTCCTACAGTATTCATACATTTCATCTTGATCAAAATAAACTTCAGCTTTAGCATATTATCCCTCGCAATCTTTCTCTTAATCCTCTCCTATTGCATACATAGCAGATACCAGATCCTCGATCTCCCTTTGATCATATTCTACTGGCTCTCTGTGTGTTGATTCTATATACAATGGAGATTGAACCTGGTATTTATCTCTTCTTTCCCTCTTCAAAATTTGTAGGGGATGTCTTCTGAATTGAGGGTTAAACCCCCTTCGATTTTTTTATACTTGTCTTTAGGAGTTTTTATTTTCCCATTCCATATTAGCTAGCTTATTTATTAGATTATCACCTTTGTCATATATTCAATTCTTAGATCTTGTGATGATTCTTCTTTTGCCTTCCCCTACCCTTGGACTCGTTGTTTCTCTTTCACCTGTCCAGCTGCAGTAATATTAGCTTCAATATCTAAAGCATCTTTCTGTATCTACTCAAGAGTAGGGGCTCTTCTCTCTCTCAATGTAAAGCTAAAAGGAGCTTCAAAAGCCCCAATAAAAGCTGCCTTTTCTACTATGGGGTGGGCTTCATATCTATGGGTAAACTATTGTACAATTTGTTGAATATTTTTACAAACTCAGAAATGTTTTCATTAGGCTTTCCTTTGGTTGCATTAAAATCTATCAATGAGTACCCATGATCTTTATTCTCTCCTCATCTCTGAGTGAACTGAGATTCTATCTCCTCCCAGTCATTTATGGAATCATTTGGTAAACCTTTGAACCATTTCCTAGCCAGTCCACTTAGAGACTGCACAAATAGTATCATCACAACATTAAGATGTTATACATTTAAATTCTCAGTAAAAGTGAAAAACAAGGGTAAATTTTGTTATGCAGTTACTTCATCTTCTCTAGTGAAATGAGGAAGTAATTTTATGTATTATTCAGGCATGGAACTCATTGTTTTTGGAAGATTTAGTGGTGCATATCTATTCATTAAGAATGCTAGTGCTACCATATTAAAAACTTGGTTAACTGCTCGTTGGGTTGTCGAGGTTGATGAACCTGCTGTGAAAGGGAATGAAGGTGGTGGAGAAACTGATATGGGGGTAGGATGATGGACAATAGAAGAGGAACCAACAACTATATTTGGTTGAGCTTGAGTGGAGGTAAGAGAAACAAAATGAAAAGAATGTTCTTCTAATTGAGGTTCTTGAAAATAAATAGGAGTGGAAGGGGTATGTTGTTCCAAGAAAGGGATTTCCTTGGAAATATCTTCAAAGAAAGGGTTATGAGAATTTCTACGAGGAGCGGGCAATGCAGGATTAGGTATTGAAGGAGTTTCGGGTTTTTGAGCCTTTTTAGAAACCAATCTTTCTGGATCTAGCAAAGCCGAGACTATCTATTGTGAGTTGTCTGACCTCGTGTGAGGCCTTTTGAAAGCAAGAATTTTGAAAATAACAAAAAAAACTAAATATTTCCTCCTCACAGAACAACTAGAGGAAATAATGTGAAAAACCCAGGGAAAATAAACTTTGTTTCTTCATCCCTAACAATGAAGCTAGAAAATGTTGTATCTCAAGAAACAATCACTTCGATGTGGTAAGGAATCAGTGCTTAAGACATTTTGTAAATGTATGTCACAATTATAATATAAAATGGCCTCTTCTTAACACCTTTGGAAACTAATTATTTAATACACTCAATAATATGATATAATGAAATCCTTCACAATCGCATAAACTATTGATATCCGAATGAAATGAAAAGAAGAAACATAAAGGAAACTTGAAGTGATATGCTAAGAAACTGAATCTATCATTTTTAAGTTTTAGAGGAAATTCACAGAGAGAGAGGAAGCTCGAAATAATATGCTGCAAACACAGAATCTATTACTTTATCGTTTTATTATGATTTTGTGAAGAAAGAAGAGATGAGGTGAAGGAGCGCAATTAAGGTTGTTTAACTCTTACTAAAAGATATAATTAAGAGACCCACAACTAGATTACTTCAATTCATTCGAAGAGGAATCAACATAGAGCGAAACTAGAAAGACATATCAACATCAACAGGTTCAGGAAACTTGATCTGCTTTCACTTATTCCTTAGAAAATTCAGTACTAAATTAACAATCCTACATAGGTCCAAAATTCAGAACCCCTTTTTTTTATTTATATCTACTTAAATACATCACATTGGTTTGTAACTACTAAAATTCTTGAAACTATTCAACTACCTAAACTGTTAAGATTACTTATGCAACCATACTTGAGAAAACAATTAAGACTAGAAATATTGTTCCTTTTGTTGAATCTGATGTTGCTGATGCATCCTTCCGAAGTGTCGAGGTGTCCTTTCTGGCTATGATTTAGTGGCCGCACAGCTCTGTAATGATGTCTCAGTGCTCGACTTGACCCAGCTGTTACGCTTCCAATAGGGCCACTATATGCTCTTCTGCCCGACTCTGTCTATGCCCCTGTGCTTCAAACGTTGTCAATCATATAACCTGGTACCTGACTCTGAATCTTCTCCTTTGATCTGCGTCGAGTCACTTACCCAAGATTGTATGCCGTGTTCTACCTATTTCTTCATAAAATGACACATAACTGCATAATCCCAAACTTTAAATCGTTTCCATTTCATCTTGGAACCTCATCGCGTCCATGCCAACATCACACTTCACATTTCACTGTCTTTAACTTTTCCTTATTGTTTATCTTTTAAAACTTGTGATTTGTGTTATACGATTAGGTCCCACTTGGCATCGTACGTCGCACTTCAGAGACTTTATCACTTACCTCCCGCGGTGATCCTTTAAAACATGGGATTCACGATTTTCAATCGGGCCCCAGTGCAACGCACATCACACTTCAGTGATTATAACACTTACCATTCACCCTTAACTTTTAAAACTTGCATTGTTCGGTATGCGGGCTAGGGCCATGTCATCTGCCATGTCATCACCATGTTGTCTGCCACATCAACTTGCCATGTCACCTAGCCACGTCAGCATAACTCAACTATGATCTGTGGGGTCTGGGCCATGTCATCTGCCACGTCATCTTATGACATCGCACTTCACATTTCGTTGAATTTAACTTTTCCTTAACACTCATATTTTAAAACCTGCGATGTGCGTTATGCGATTGGGTCCCACCTGGCATCACACGTTGCACTTCAGTGACTTTATCACTTACCTCTCCTACCTATCCTTTGACACTTTATATTTTTGTTTTGCGATTTAATCTCTACCGTCTATCTCTCTGCTACAGTTCTATGCTTTGATCCCGACCATCTGTTTTTTGCTTTGGGCCTCCTTCAAAACTCTTAAGTGTTTAAGGGAAATGTGCCCTTTCTCCACCTTTGGGAAATTAGTTTTTTTGCTACCCTCCTAAGCTTATTTGGTGTTCTTTCGTGCTGGTCCCTCCTGACCTTGTGAATGAGCTCGGCTCAACCCTGTTCGACATGCAATGTTCAGAACGTGCCCATCGGTCTGAATATTCAACTATTTTGCACGTGAATGAGCTCGAGTCAACCCACCTTCACATCTCATCACATAATGTTAATGTACCAATATATAAATCAAAATTATTCTATGACACACAAAATTTTACATTTTCTATCATATATGCTTTTTTGGTGTTTTGAAAAATATTCCAAAGGTAAATGAAAATGAGACACAATAGGACTTCAAATATCCTAGACATATTTTAGCCACTTGAACTACTGATGATTCCACAAGGTTGTATAAGTTTGACAACTTTGGGTCATCATGTCTTCCCTCCGTTTTTGTTTATCATAATGATGAAGTGAGAAAAATTTTGCATGAGTGATTTGGTCAATTAAATTTTCTCTCTCTTCAAAATCTATGTAAAGAAAATATGGTGATATGTCTTCCTATGGTATCTTCCCAAGATGGTGTTTGCTCTAGATGTGTTCTCAGAAAACATCATGGAGATAGTTTCAACAAACATGCCTCTTGGCACGGTTCAACCCATTTGCAGCTTCTGCATAGTGATTTATGTGGTCTACTTCTAGTTTTTTCTTTCTGTGGATACAAATACTTCTTATGTTTCATTGATGATTTTTCCAAACTCACTTGGGTATACCTCTTAAAACTCAATAGTGAAGTTTTTAACATGTTCTTGGCCTTTAAGGCCTTTGTTGAGAAACATTCTGGACATCACATTCTTAAGTTAAGATTTGACAATGGAGGAGAATATGTTAACAACAAATTTATCCACTTTTTCACTGAGCATGTCATTCAATTGCATTATATTGTTCCATATAATCCACAAAAATATTTCATATCTGAAAAGAAGATTCACACTCTAAAAGAAATGGCAATTTGTATGCTTCAATCAAAAGGACTTAGTCTTAATTATTGGGTAGAAGCAATTAAATGTATAAATTACATATTAAATCGCACTCATACTAATTTTTTAAGGAATATAACTCCAAATAAGCCTGGAGCTCAATCAAACCAGAAGTAAGTCACTTTCATGTTTTTGGAAGTGCAGCTTGGGCCCATATTCCAAATGTGAAACATAAAGTCTTAGAAACTAAGAGTGAAAAATGAATTTTTGTTAGATATTATAAAGATGTAAAAGGATATAGAATTATTGAACCAAAATACAAAAATGTAATCGTTATAAGAGATGTAAAATTTTATGAAAATATATCGAACTGTGAGCCTAGTTCGTCGCATGTGCCACCTTTGGCCTATGAGCCTGATTCAACATATGTGCCACCTCTCTCTATCTCTTCTATTTTGACAACATTACTTGTAGTTCGGATGATGAAAGCGAGGATGAAAAGCCTCCTCCACCTCCTTAAGATCTTCCTTTAGCTCCACAAATTCCAAGATGGGTCCACTCTATTTGGGATGCAACAGGTTCTCTTGCAGGTGATCCTACAGATCAACATCGTACATGTTATTAGTTTGAAAGAGCCTCTTCCTTATTGGCTCAAGTTCTAGAAAATTCTGATCTAGACACCCTTGAAGAAGCTTCATGCCATCCAGATTGGGATGCAACTATGAATGAAGAATAGCATTCCTTATTGGCAAATGATACATGGGATCTTGTTCCTCTTCCAAAGGGAAGAAAACTTCTAAGATTCAAATGGGTTTATATAACCAAGTTTGGACTAGATGCAAAAGTGGATAAACATAAAGCTCATCTTGTTGCTAAAGGATTTTCACAAATTGAAGGCATCGACTATACTCAAACCTTCTCCCCTTTTGCCAAAATGAATTATATATGCCTTGTTCTTTCCCTTGCTTCCTCCTTTAGATGGAAATTCCATTAGATGGATGTTAAATCTTCCTTCTTACATGGGGATTTGCATGAAGAAATCTACATGGAAAAACCCCCTAGTTTTATCCAAAACAAATCTAGCCTTTTTTTTTGCCTTAGAAAGTCTCTCTATGGTGTCAAACAAGCACCTCAGGCCTAGTATGCCAAAATGGATAGCTTTCTTTTCGATAATGGCTTTTCTAGATGTCATTCTGACAACAGTGTCTACACCAAGAAAGTGGTTAAGTCCTTAATCATCCTTATTATTTATGTTGATGATCTTATCCGTAAATGGATCCCAACCATATAGACCATGTGAAGTTTAGCCTCAAAAACAAGTTTGAAATGACAGACTTAGGACACTTGCATTATTTTCTTGGTCTTCAAATCTTGCAATCCAAATATGGTACTACCCTTTCTTATTCCAAGTATGCCTCTGATATTCTACGCAAATTTCACATGGAATATTGTAAGACAGCCCCTTCTCCCTTTTAGTATGGAGCTAAGCTTTCAGTCACTTGTAATTCCCCTGAAGTTCATGCTACCTTATACCGTGAACTTGTTGGTAAAATTTTGTATCTAACCCATACTCATCCTAACCTTTCATTTGTCATTGGTCTTGTTGCTCATTTTATGCACAAACATCATGAAAGTCACTGGAAAGAAGCTAAAAGAATACTTTGATATATGTGAGGTATAGTTAAGTTCGGGATTCATTACAGTGTAGGGGAATCTCCATTATTGATTGGTTTCACTGATTCTGATTAGGTTGGTGACCCTGATGATCGAAAGTCTACTGCAGGTTATCTATTCACTCTTGGTTCAAGACCTATTACATGGTATTGTAAGAAAAAAAGTGCAATCTCTCTTTCTTTGGTAGAAGTAGAGTATCATGGTGCAGTTGAAGCCAACAGGGAAGCCCTTAGGCTTCGTCAGATCTTGTCCGAATTCGGTCTTCATCAGCAACATCTAACTACACTTTGGTGTGATAATCAAAGTGCCATTCAGCTATGCAAAGATCGAGTTCATCATCAGTGCATGAAACACATTGAGCTACACATACACTTTCTCAAAAATATCATTCATGATCATGTTCTTAAAGTGCAATATTGTTCAACCAATGCTCAAGTTACCGATATCTTCACAAAGGATCTCACAGAAGTGAATTTTACCAAACTTTGATCTATGCTTGGTGTTTAGGAAAGTTATCATTAAGGGGGGATAGGTTTTGATTCTTTCTTCCTTCTCCTATTGTGTCACCTTTGTAAATAGTTTAATTATATCCCAAGTTGTTCTTAAGGGGGGATGTTAGGATATTTCAGCACATAGGAAATAGTCTCCTATTGTTTCACCTTTGTAAATCCTTCAATCCTATCCCAAGTTTTCCTTAAGGGGGGATGTTAGGATATTCTGACACATCAAAAATAGTTAAGTATGATTTGGTCTAGCGTAGAGTTAAGTAAAGTGTTTTTCTTTAATATGTACATATGTAACTTATAATCCGATGGTCACAATATATAGTGATCTCATGGTTCATTCTCTCCTCAGTCTTACCGACACATGATTTGTGGCTTAACACCTGATTTTTCCATGATATCTATCTAAAGAACATGGAGGGTCATTTGTCTGGTAACCGTTTATGAGAGAAGATTTTGTAAATTTTCTTTCTTTATATTAATAAATTGCCTTGAGTGGCTGCGTTGGCTCTGGCCATGGATCATTTCCCTCTTTAAGGGTTTGAACCACGTCAAAAACTAGTGTACTAATCTTTGATATATTTGTGAGAGGTGACCTTTGGTGTTTTATCTAAGTAACTTACCCTGTAAATCCTACAATTATGAACATCACTTAAAAGGAATTGAAATAGGCAGTAGTATGTTGGTAAAGTGCTTTGGGAGCGGGGCCATTGTGGGACACTAGTACTCAATAGTATCCATTAATTTCCATGACCATGGTATGACCAGTATGATGGTTTTAAGGAAATTATATGAATTCTATTTTATCTTCTGATGTGAGCAATACTTTCCAAGCAATTGAAGCCTTGCTAAGGGGATGTCAGGGAACTTGGAAGGTGAGTCACTGCACAGAAATGGGTTACCATATTTCCCAAGGGACTATGTAGTAGAGAAGGAATTTTTAGGGATGGATTTTTTTTGTTTATTAACATTTCCAAATGGAATCAAAGAAACATTTGGAGTGTGCCTTGGAACAATGAGATGGTAATTGTTCACTGAGAGGACAAGTGGAGCAAGATTGTAGTGTTGTAGCTTGGATGTAGCTTTGACTTTGGCAGTGGATTTGGGACTTCCTTAGAAGGAGGTGAATCCTAGTACTACTTTGAGGGTGGAGGTGTGTGCCTCCAGATTCCCTTTTTTCTAATGCGAGCATCGCATCCTTTTATTTGTTGGGTGAGAAAATGTGCATATGTGTACATGTGCATGTTATTGTAAATTTCGTAATGAGTTGTGTAATAAAGCTCGAGTAACAGGTATGTTTGTTACGTTTTTAGTAGTGGTCATTGAAAATACTTCAAAGAGCTATGTTATAAATCTCCATAGGTAGTATGTTTTATTTTTAGCAGTTTTCTAGTTTATAGGTGTCATTAAACACTGAGGACGATGTTCCCCCAAGGGGGAGGGTTCTGTAACAACCATGCTTCAAAATATATGTAAGAAAAAAAATATAATACCATGGTCATGTGGCACATATTCTAAGCTTAATGGTGGGAAAAACATCTTAGTAGGTGTTCATTTCAGTTATTGTGGCTAAATGAAATTGGCAAAGGCAATGGAAAAGGATTTGGAAAGATAGAAGGCATTATTTGGCATTTTATTTATGAAAATCATGGAAATTAAGAGAAAAGGAATGTGAAAGGTCATAGGCTGCATGTGAGGGGGAAAATGAAGGAAAATAATGGAAAATGAAAATAGAGGCATCATAAATAAAATTATTCTCGAGATTAGAAGGCATATTTTCGCAATGAAACTTTTGCTTAGTTCAGTTTTGGAGCTCTCTCTCTATGTTGTCTCTCTCTCTCTCTCTTGGATACTTGGATTTTTCTTGGATTATTTAATATTTTCATCAAGAAAGGAAAATAAGTAAAAGAGGAAGCAAAGATCAAGAAAGGAAGAGAAAGATCAAGCAATTAAAAAAGGGTTACTTGTAGATATTGATTTTCATGAATGATTTCCTTACGATATTTGGCATGCATGGTTATGGATGTGTGTTATTAGTTCTCTTTCTATAATTGATATCGATTTTTCCAAGTGTGACAATATTCTTCAGCCTTTCCTTTCCATTTCCGAATAGCCATGGTGTTATGGGGTTCTCATGTTTCAGTTGAGCTAGAATGTCATATAGACTCAAAGCTAAGTGGGGTTGTCTCATGATTATTCACAAGGCCTAGGAATCCTGTGTTCAGACACATGGTAAAGCCTCGATGTGAAAACCTCAATTGAGCCTAGGAATCCTTTGACTGGTGAATGGAATGATACATGGTAAATCTTAGTAGTGGTAGCCTTGATTGGTTCTAGGAATCTCGGGTTGGGATACATGGTAAAGCCCAGAGGGTGTAGACCTCGTAGCCATAGGAATCCCTTTACCGGTAATAGTAGGATACATGGTAAATCCTATAGGTTGAGATGGAAAAATTCCCCATGATTCAGTGGCATCAATGCTTGTTTTTGGCCCAATGATCCAACGAGGATTGTGGTAAAGCATGGTTCTATTGATGAAGATAAGGTGGTTTAGCTTCGGAAATCCCTCATTGTTTTTTTTGGTTTTAAGTGCCACATGCATTCTTGGAATATGGCACGGGGGTGATTGGATGAAGAGAGATTTGGCTCAACCAATCTATGGTCGGGTGGAACATGGTAGTCCCATATCGGTTGATTTTCCATTCATCAATAAGATTTTCTACTCTTTGGTATTTGATGTGAAAATTGTACTGCATTATATTCAGATTCTAGGGTTGTTGTATCCTTATTATTTATGTTGGTTATATGCTAATTATGAGAATGTTTTATAACAGTGATGATCTATGGCTCTCATCATGTTTTGATTTGTAAATGAATAAACAATGAACATATGACCTAATAAATGATAATGTAGCTAATGTGACAAGGAACCAATGCTTCCTAGTGATTATGATTAAAGTATGAGACCCCTATGCTCAAATATGTTGTTTAAACTTCTAGAATGCATATTTACGACATGTTTTATGAAATTTTTTTCATGGCTAGTAGGGCTATAGTCAAGTATTTTTATAATAATTTGGATTGACATCATTGTCTCTATGTTTCATTTCATTTCTATAAATCTCATAAAGTTCTTGATAGTGACTCGGTCCTAGTCATGGAATTTAGCCTTAAATATCATAGTCATTTGCATATCATTAGCAGAAAAAGGCCACAATTGCACTAAGAAGGATCATGGGAGTGAATGGTACCAGAGTTGCTTAGAGCACTTGGTAAGGGAGCAACTAGGTCTCTAGGGGCTTGAATTGTTGAGTTTCCTCTAGAGTTAGTAACCTGGAAAGGTGGGGTAGCTCCTAGAGGTTTTGTTGGTTGAGTGGATAATATGTTTGGTTATGTTATGTCAATTCCACTTCGTTAAGGTGACCAAGGAGGTTGAATCAGATCATAGTAGTCTCTCGTCACATGTTTACCCCAACGAGCTGGTTAACTTAGGTAAATATGGGAGGAGAGTGTTACACTATTTTACATTTTGATCATTTGTCTAATATATTTTTTGTCAAGTCTAAAATATAGCAAATATTTGTTGAAATTTCAAATTTAAGTTGTGTATTCTACACAATCTAAGTGCCCAAAGGGATTTTCATGGTTTTTCCTCCATTTATACATTAAAAAATGAAATTTAAAAAATGAAAATTACGCATTGTAGATATATAACTAGTATAGATCAATCTTAACCATGACCACAATTTATCAAGTCCTGGGACAGTTCATAAATCTCTTGTGATGCAAATCTTTTTTGAATTTTTTCACTCTAAAGAAGTTTTCATATAAAGAAATTCAATCGGCACTCGATATATCCACAGCTAAGATGTATCAATACTAATTTTATAACATGTTTACACTTTTTTTATCGAGAGGATGTTGAAATCTTCCATCTCACTAGTTAGGTTTCTAGACTTTGCTTTTTGAATGGGTGTTAATTTTGAACTTATATATAATGAACGATTGTGATTTTCCATTATTCTTCTTTTCTTTGCAATCTATTTTATGTCAATAAGACATGCACTCTCTCTCTCTCTCTCTCTCTCTCTCTCTCTATATATATATATATATATATATATATATATAACATGTTTTTGACATTTATAATCTTAGTGCATTAGGATACAAGGCTTATTATTGCATCTTGGAATTTTCATTACAAGTTAAAAGATAATAAAATTGACTTATTTTATAAAAAATAAACCAATTTGCACAGTTTTGTAGGCCACTGAATACCCCACAGAATGTTTTAGGGTGAATTTCATATACAATTCGTAGAAGGGAGGATTAGATAATCCAGGATGATATCATGAACCATGATCTAGGTGAAAGGCATATAAAAACACGAAGGTCTTGGGCCATAACACTTACATGGATCATGTTTTTTTTTTTTTTAAATAATTTAAGAAAAAATATTTATATTATAAGTGTAAAATTTTTAATGAATTTTATTAGCTTTTAAAATGACAAAATAAATATTTAACAATGTTTTTGTAAAAATATTAAAATTTCTAATAATTTTATGTTTTTTTAAAAGAAATTATCTAATTTTAAAGTAAATTTTTTTTATTCAATATAAATTAAAATATATATATATATATGAAAAAATAAAAAGAGAATTAACCAAATTAAAAAAACTGTCATTTACAATTTTCCTTGGTACTTCTCAAGGCCATGACACTAAACCTACATAACGAATAATTTAACTCCAAGATAGGTATTATGCCATAGAATTTTTCTCAGATGAGAGGGCATGCATAGGGCTAAACGCCACTATCCCAGCCTTGAATTAAGAATATTTTTCCTACGAGCAATATACTATGGTCATTTTCATGTTTTGGCATGTCGTGAATGGCTTACAAGGCATAGGGCATGATTTGAGGTCAAAATTCAAAGTATAAGACCCAATTGATATTTATTGAACCATTATTGAAGCTATATGATTCAATGATGTTTTTTTTTCAATTAAGTCCGGGAGTCATTTACCTTATTTTAAATTTATTAAAAATCATTAAAAGAGTTAATAAGTCCTTATTATTGACAAAACAATACATATGTATTGAATCATTATTGAAATTTTTCTCAGATGAGAGGACATGCATAGGGCTAAACGCCACTATACAAGCCTTGAATTGAGAATATTTTTCCTACGAGCAAAATATTATGGTCATTTTCAAGTTTGCGTATGTCCTGAATGGCTTACAAGTCTTAGGGCATTATTTGAGGTTAAAATCAAGGTCCAAGACCCAATTGATATTCATTGAATCATTATTCAATGATTACATTTTTTCAATTAAGATCGGGAGTCATTTACTTGATTTTAAATTTATTAAATAAATCGTTATTTTTAACACGAGAGTAAATATGTATTGAATCATTATTGAAAATCATTATTCAAATTATGTAATTCAATAGTTATATGTAATTTAATAGTTACTCTTCTCAATTAAACTCCAATGTCATTTAATGATTTCAAATTTGCTCAAAGATCATTAAGAGAGTTAACGAATCTTTATCATTGATATGATTGTAAATTTATAATTATGTTACTCTCAATGAAGGTTTAAATAATAAAATTTAATTTCTTTTTCTTATTCACACTAACAAGTGTGCACTATAATATAATTTTTAATTTGGATTATATCTGAATTATCAAATTTTATACTAAAAATAAATATTATTTTAATTTTATGTTATGACAATTTTTTGCAGGAATAGTTTGTATGAAGAGGAATAGTTTGTAAGAGCTTTTTGGATAGGATAAGAAAATTTTATAATAAAAACCAATTTTATTAAAATTTTATTTATGACATTTTTTTTTAAGAATAGTTTGTAAATACTTTTCATATGTTTGATTTTAGATTATATGGAATTTATACAAAGTTTGGGTAACATAATAAGATGTTATAATAAAAATAAATGTTATTATAATTCTATTTTATGATAAGTTTTATAAAAATAGTTTCTAAGGACTTTTTATATGTTTTATTGTATAAAAATAATGAAGAAACTAGCCAAACATTCATCTAACTGGTAGGTATGAAGGGGAGACACTTTTTACTTCAAATTTTATCCAGTAGTTATATATTTTTGTGAAATGAGGATTTCCATGAACAATGAGGTGGAGGATCTAACTCTATTCAAATGTATCTAAATTTTTAAAGAACAAGGGGCAATGGAGGCATCCATTATAGGAAATTTAATGATAAGTATTTCGGCATTGCAAGGCATTTAAGTATAGTTTCTACGGACTTGGGTAGAGAAATCCATCCCACTTACGATTAAAGGAAAATTTTGAGATATTTGGGTCATCCTTACCCATGTTCCTTAAAGGAAAATATATTGCTTAAGTGGTATTAGATGGTCTTTATAAACAATCCCATCTTCAAGAAGGAACCCTCAAACTCTTAGGTGGTAATGCATGACTAATATTTTCTATATGAGGTGATCAAAACAAGTGTCGTAGGACCAAAAAAAATGGTTTTAGTCTCATTATTGAATAAAAAATATGGTTTCACAATTTATTCCAAAACAAAAATATTTTTAATATAATAAAGGTAAGAAGAGCCTCCTCCCATGAGAGTTGGAAACTCTAATGGATTGAGACATATCCAACAACAGAAAGAGAAGAAAAATCACTCAATACTATTTTTTAATGCCACATTTAAAGGAAATCCTTTGTGGTAGGTATCAAGGGGAGACACTTTTTACTTCAAAGGATATCAAGTAGTTATATATGTTTATGAAATGAGAACTTCTATGAACAATGAGGTGGAGGCTCTGTCTCTATTCAAATGTCCCTTACTTTTTAAGGTACAGGGGGCAATGGAAGCATCCATTATGGGAAATTCAATGATAAGTATTTCGAAAATGCGAGGCATGTATATATCTAAACAAACATCCATAGCTCACATGATGACCAAAAACTCTTAGAAATATTGAGCTTCGACAACATTGAATTCTCTTATCCTAATGCATCAAAATTCAATTGCAAACAAACCGCTAAGTTTGGTTGCAATATTAAGTTTTGACTTATATCAAATCAATGGGAGACCTTCTTCCAACTCTTTAAATAGTGTAATAATAGAAACAATGAAGGTTTTCTTAGGCCTACCCTTTGTGGATATCACAGTATTGAATTGACAAGTATTAAGGAACTAGTAGCATTGAATAAATTCCCTTATACTCTAGTTTTTGTAAAGAAGTATGAATTCCATGTTCTTCCAATTGGTAGTTGGTGTAGGTTATATTATTGGGACATGTTTTAGTTCAAGTTCCACTTGATTTTATCATGTATCATTGTATTTTATCCAAGTTTGTAAATAATTCAGCATTTTGAATCTCTTAGCAATAGAGGGAGCTCCTCTCCCTCAACTCTAAGTTTGCATCACTATATGTCAATTAGACCTAGTGTTAGCTTGGTTTTTCTATCAAGTTATTATTGGATAGTGCATATTCATTGTATCAAAGAGTGTTTTATCCTTTGTGAGTTGGGTGAAATCACAAAAGGGCTTAAGTTAGCGTATGAAGGATGTTATAATTTTTTATTACATTATTTTCAATGCTAAGTGTAGTGGGAAATATGGTGGCTAGATATTGATTGAAAAAATTATAAAATAATGTAGTTTGAGACAATTGTTTCGTGGATATAGGTAGACATGTGGTCGATTTTCAATATTGGCAGACGAAGGCTGATGTGGATATGGAATTTGAATGTAGCATAAAGTTGCATTATTTTTTACAAATCAACTTCATAAAAGGAATCTTGGAGGACATCATGTCTTACCTTGGTATTCTGGACAATGTGGTTGATCCACTCTACATTCAAATTCTTCTCTCTTAGTGAATTCTGCTTAGGCATTTGAGGAAATAAGGAAAAATCAGATGTTGGAACTTGAACAAAGTATTATTTTTGTTTTTTGGATGTTAAGGAGCATAGTTATAGGGCACTAGAAGTGGATCATGCAATAAACATAAGTTACCAAAATCATGGAAGCAATCAAATATTAAGTATTTTCTTTCCCTTTTAATTTTTTTTGAATAGTTTCTTTTCTCTAGAAATAAGTATGAAAATATTCTTTCTAGGATAGAATAAGGTTTTTTAAGGACTACAAGCCTCTGAGGTTAGAATTTGGATCATTTTCCCAATCTAGACTTATTGACTTAGCCTAAAGTTTGTATTCTTTCCTAGCTACTTAGCTTCACTACAATCTTTTTTTTGAATAAAAATCTTATCTATTACTATTAAAGAAAATATTATTCTAATCCTACATATGGTGCACTGTTATAATTAAAATTCTTAAATATTTTCTCATATCGTATAATAATTTGTAAGAAAATGGTTACAATTCTTCTAGTTTATAGGAAATTGGTAATAATACCACATTATATATAGCTACATAGAAAATGAAGGTGGATATGCCACATAGGGCATGTTGTCACCTTAATACATTTAAATATGTAACAAATGTTATCAATTATCTAGTTAGACAAGTCAAAATATGCATGTGATCCACATATGGTTATTTAAAATATGGATATGAACAATAACCATAGTAAAAATACCGCTTACCTAAATAAAATTTATAATAAATATGTAAATACACCTCCACCTACCCCCTCCCTCTAGCATCAGTGTATCCAAAAGGAAAAATACAAAGAAAATCAAGATATGTACATGATGATGAGATAACAATTTACAACCTAACGAGGGAAGGGAAATTTTAGGGATCCATACTTATCTTAGAGTATAGAAACCTTGGAAAATATTGATAATTCTTAATATTCCAACCATAAAAATTTTACAGTATTCTGCAACAATATTGAATTTTATAAGGATTTTATATAGCTTCCAAAAAGAATTGGCTATTTTTAGATTAAGGGGATTGATTGTTCGGCCTCCAATTTGTCATAATTTTTTTGATGAAACCATCAATTTTCACATCATTCCATTCACCAAGTATCATCATTTTTAACCATATTTATTCATAAATGCAACAAATTCCATCATACATGTTTACATGGTTTATTATCATTATTTCCATTATTTTTAATGAATTAAGGAGAATTATGCATGGTTGTACTAATGATAGTTTGTCAGTTCAAGTTTCTACAGTTTAAGCTAAGATTTCACAACCATCTCTACGATTGAGGTAGTAAAACCACTCTAAAAGGAAATCTAACATATTCACATTATTTATAAAAGTTCCAATATGGATTTTTATTGGTCAAATTCTAGCCACCTCGCATGTGTGGACCTCAAACATCAAATCAAGGGAAAACACAACAGTTTTGAGCAGTCAACTTAAAACTCGTTTTCCGAGAAAATGAAAGCGAATTTTGGGAAATAAAAACATGGGTTTTATTCTACACGGGCCAGGTTAGGTTGCCACAATGAGAATTTTTATCACATTCATTACAATTTGAGATATTCTCTAAGATACTTGGAGCCTTATTTTGAAGATTACGTGGATAGGTGGTTTTTCAATTTTTTATTTAATGCACAATCAACAAAAAGGTCAGAATGAGTTGTTCTTTGGAAAATTTGTGGCATTGAAATAAGTTTGAATAGATTTGGGCAGATCTTTGATTCAAAAATCCATGAAATTTTATTTGATTTGATCCAATGACCAGAATTGTAGCAATAAAACTCTAAGTTTGTTGTTACTTCAGAGATCTATAAATTTCAATCCCTTTGATGAGAGGGGAGTATATTATTGTTTGAAATTTTTATTTTTCTTTAAATACATTTTCTTTTTTTGTTTCACCCCTTTTCAATGTGTGGTATCGAGGGTATTTAGTCTTGCAAAGGAGCTATGTTATTTTCTAAATTTTGCAGAAGGCCCCCACTTGAGTTGTAAGGTTTTCATTAACTGTAGAGAACATTTCAATTCTATGTTTTGTTGTAGAATTCATTAGTTTGTTTAAGTGCTTCAGTTTTGATTTTAAAATGATTTTTTTTAAAGAAGGATTGCCTAATTATTTTTTTGTAGGAAGAGTGATTGAAGTCGAGACCTCTTATGCACAAGAAATTAGTTTCATAGAGTTTTGGATTGATGTAGATTTGTAGTGTAGATTGAGTGAAGAATATTTCAATTTCGAATTGGTGTGATTATATATTTAGTTTATTTTTGAAGTGATTTAATTTTAATGTCATTTTCCATAAGGAAGTGCGATAATCTCCTTTCTGCAGGTGTGATATTTCTTTCAAGAAATGTGTGATATCTCCTTTGAGAAAATGTGATATTTTTTTTAAGCACTTATTTTGAGAAAGTATATTGATTTTTGTTTGCAATTAATTATGTTTAAGACAGTGTGATCATTTTTATTTTAATAGTGACATAATAAGGACTTTTAGCACACACAATCCACATATGCTTCATCAGTACACTATCCCTAGTTGACAATTTATGTAAGTAATTTAACTTCAATTAAATTACCAAACATTGATGAATCGTTTGTATAGGAAAAAAGGGAAATTTTCCCATGGGTAAAATTTATTAGCTTAAATTTTCTCTAGCAAGAAATTCTTCAAATTCAGAAACTTCATCAAATTGCAATGCAAGGTTATGTTAGGTTATATCCAAGAGTCACTCTAAAAATATCTGCATGAGTGCCTCGAATCCAATACTTAAACAACATGTCCAATTATCAGTTAAATATGTAGAAATTTGAATAATAGCTAAATTATTCACCGATATTATCCTGATTACACACTATTTAAGCTTCATGCATAATACATAACCTCTTCTACAATTGATCATAAATTTGCAGAAATAGAAGCAGTCGCATGCGCACATTAAAACATAATCAAGCACACATATAACACAGTATGTAATGGAGAAAGCTAATAGCTGAAAACCCCCAACTATCTGTATATTATAATGATAGAGAACATGTAACAATACATAGCACAAAGCTCCTCACAGCTCTCAGCACTATCTCACATGCTACACACAAACTAGCTCAGATCTGAACAAGTCATAGGTTCAAATCTCCTCCATTGTTTGCCTGCCTCTACTGCGCAATCCAAGATGAGAATGAATAGATCCAAGTTCGAATCCCACTAGATTGTACTATGGAATCCTCATTGCCAATCTCAATCAATGTGTGTGCAAATCCCATGCACAGCTATAGTCACAACTGATATTAGACTCACCCTTTCACCCACCTCTAACACTGGTCTCCACTAAACTGTCCATGCATTGCAGTTAACTGATGTATTCTTTAGTTGATTTATGAGTTAATAATTAGTGAATTAATTAATAATTAATTCACACCACTCATCACTATTGTATTTTTCAGTTAGACTAAATACAACTAGTTCAACTAAGTTAAACCGAACACAACTCCACCAACTGTCTCATCAACTCCACCAAACTCTGCCACATGAGTTCTAACTGAAGTCAACCATGCAATAGCTCAACCAAACCCTAGGAAAAGCGTATTTCCTTCTGTCAGCTGCATGTGCCACATCCAAGCATCAAACTGAAGTGCTCCAAGAGGATAAGATAATGTTTATAGTCCAAATATTATTAAGGGTTGATAATATTCGACTGTTCTATTTTTAGACTGGCAGTCTAAAAATAGATTCTGCCCAATCTCTAAAAATAGAGGTCCATCTATTTTTACCAACTTGACCAATCATCCATAAATAGAATCCTGCAACTCATAGACCATGATTCATATGTCTAAAAATAGACATAGTTTAAAAATAGACTTTGCGCCAAAAATAGCCTGCGGGCCCACTTAGTGAAGGCGACTTCTTTTTCACTAAGCTCCATCATCTTGTTGCATTTTCAACACTCCCTCTCAACAAGATATGGATTATCTGCAACCCCTATCCTACCTCTGTGGTATTCGAATTTGCTCCTGCTGAGCGCCTTCGTCAAGATATCAGCATCCTGATCCTCTGTGGGAATGTATGAAAGTAACATGATTCTCCGCTACACACAATATCTGATATGATGGTACCTGATGTCGATGTGTTTGGATATATCATGAAATACTGGATTAGCTGAGAGTTTAATGCAACTCTGGTTATCACAATAAATCACAGTAGGCTCCAAGTGTGACCCGAACAATCCAACCAGGATCTTCCTCATCCATATGGCCTCGCATGAAGCCAAGCTTGCTGCCATATACTCAGCCTCTACTGAACTGAGTGCCACGGATCTCTGCTTCCTGCTGTACCAAGAAAGTGTTGTCAACCCGATACTGAAGATCCCTCCAAATTTGCTCTTTCTGTCCGTTGGGCTCCCTACCCAATCTGCATTCGTGAAGCCACATAGCTTCACCTTATCCTCTTGTCTGTACCACAAACCATATCTGGATGTGCCTCTAAGATAACACAATACATGCTTTCCTGCCTTCCAGAAGAGCTTGGTTGGCTTAACCATAGCTTGTGAAAGTTGGTTAACATCATAGCATATATCGGGTCATGTATTGACCAGATACATAAGTGACCCCACCAACTGTCGATAAACAGTGGCATCCACTACCTCCGCTGAAGTAGCATCCTCCTTCCTTCAACCTCCAGGAAGAGGAGTATCAACAGGCTTGCAGCCATGCATGTTGAACTTCTCTAGTATCTCCCGGGCATACTTACCCTGAGAAAAAAATAGTCCATCATTGCGCTGCCAAATTTCCAATCGCAGGAAATAATGAAGGAGACCCAAGTCCTTCATCTCAAACTCTCTAGCAAGATCTTCCTTGCATGAAAGTATCAACAACTCATCACCAGTCAAAATCAAATCATCTACATAAAGTACAATGATCAACAACTTACCCTCCACCACAATCTGGTACAGGTTATGTTGGAACACCTAATCCTCCATGGGTAGGTGTGGAATATGAAAAGTCACAATGGAGTCCAAGTGACCTTGGAATATGAAACCAAGAGTCACACCAATGTACTATAAATGTACATCTTTGTATAATGGAAAATAAGAAAGCCTCACGCTTATCCTTCATTGTGTTGAGTCTCTTGTGTGTGTGTGTTCATCCTTCTCATACACCATGTGTGTGCTTCAACATGGTGTTTAACATGGTATCAGAGCGGGCGATTGCTGGCCCTGCTCCAAATTGAGTGAACCATTTGTGTTTGTGGAATGTGTATATCTTCAAAATTTTGACATTTTTGCAGCATTTTAGAGAGTTTCTGCAACAGTCTTTTTGCCACTTTCAGAAAGTGGTTTTGGAGAAGGAGCAACATTCAGAAGAAAGAGCAGCATTCAGAATTTGTTTTGAAGAAGAGCAGCAATGGTTTTGAAGAAAGGCAACACTGCCCATCTGAAGGTTTTCATTCTAATTTTTCTCTGCAATCTCTGCATTTTAAATTTCTGCACCATTTTGGAGCTGCTGGAAAAGTTTCTGAAGAAGAAGAAGTTTCTGTTTTTTATTGCAAAATAAATCTGAGTTTTTTCCGCTGGAAAATTCTTCATCTCTGCATTTTTGAGCTGCTGGAAATTTCTAAGATTTCTGAGTTCTCTAATTTCTGGGTTTTACTGTTGAAATAATTTGGAAAATTTCTGCAATTCTGGGTTTTTTCTACTGCTGGAATTTTCTGCTGCTGGTCTATTCGATAAATTTTAGGGTTTTATTGGCAATTTTTGCAAAATGCTATTGTATTTCAGTGCTTGAAATTCTGAAACTGCCCTCATTTCTGGACTTTCTACTGCTGCTGGATTTGTTCTGCTATACATTTGGAGAAAAAAAAAAATCTGCTGTGTATTTGAAAGGAGAAAAATTCTACTGTTTTCAAAGCTGAAATTTCTGCGCTCTGCTCTCTGCTGTTTAAAAATAAATAATAAAAAAAAAAAAAAAAAAAATCCAATGCTCCACGCTTCCTACAACTCAAACGCACAAACCTACGCCTCTACCCGCAGCCTATCTTTCCCCCGCCCCCTTTCCAACTCACAACAAACACTACCCGCAGCATAAACTCGGATCCTCTCATCCCACAACGGCAACGCTCTCCCATAATCTCCATCTCTCCTCCTATACTCACAACGCGTTCAACTCACCACGGCCTGCACTATTCCCTACCCCCTCAAGCTACACGCCGCTCCTCACAGCTCTGCACACTCCCCTTGCAACGCTCAACCGTACTCCCTCTACACTACGCTAACCCTACTACTCCATCTCCAACGCCCATGAACCCTTATCCTCCATCTACCCGAACCCCTTACTGCTGCAAAACGCTCCTTGTCTCCTCCCTTCACACTTCCGCCTCCCCTCCTACGGCCTTTTGGCCTCCCCTCCCATTACAATTCGATTTTTTATTTTTAAAACTCCCCCAATTAAAAGTCTGCCCTCCCAATATAAATCCCTCCCCTCCTTTTTAAATAACATTCCCATTAATTCGATTCATTAATTCCCCTCCCACCGTTCATTTCCATTTTATTTTTTTATTATTAAAAAAAAACTCTCTCCCTTAGGTATACACATTTCCATATTAAATTTTTTATTATTAAAACCTCTTCATTTAATACATTTTCCTCTCTTTTTAATTTTCATATTTAATTTCATTTAATATTCCCCTTCCCATTTTCAACTAATCCTCTTTCTTTTAATTAATCCCATTTCTTTTTAAATTCCTTCCATTTTAATTAATCTTAAAAAAAAAAAAAAATCTCCCCACTCTCCCACTCCTTTTAATAATCCCCCCTCCTTTTTTAATTTATTCCCCTCCATTAATTAAACCCCCCGCCCACCCCCCGCCCACCCCCCACCCCATATAGTTTTCCATCCCATCCTAATATTTCATTTTCCCTTTTTAACTTATTCCCATTTTTTAATTATTTTTTAATTAATTAATTTAAAAAAAAAAAAAAAAATACAGCAGAGAGAGGAGAGAGAGAGGAAGAAGACAACAGAAAGGAAGAAGAAATGGGATAATGAGAAAATGACGAAATGACAACAAAATTGCAGATTTTACATTGTGATTTGTGGCATTGACATAAGGGTGATTTTTTTGAAGAATTGATATTTGAAGACAAGTTTGTCATCATTGAAAACAGCTCTTTGAAGGAAAATTCACCTGCATAGTGTTTTCAGCTGCACATATTTTGCAGAAATATTGTATTGAACTGACATTGATTTGCATCTTCATTCATAATCAGTATTTGAGTTGTTGGATTGTTGATTGCCCTCCATCATTTGAGGAGCACACCTTGTACTTTGAGAATTCCTTGGAGTCATTTGTATTTGTTGAATCATTGTAAACGGGTGCATTTTCGGTTGAAGCCGACACCCTTTCATTCATTTTTGAGCTTAAATTGTTCAAAATGGCCAAAATAAATGAGGCATTCATGTTGTTGAATGACCTCATTCATTCAAATGTTGATGACATGATAAAAATGAGCAAGGATGCTCTTTGTAAAATTCACAGTTGTTTACAAGATGCACATGAGAAGATTGAGTTTTTACAGTTGGAATCTCAGCTCTAACAAGAAGAACTTCAGCAAAAGAGTCACCATTCTGAACCTGTTTCTGTTCAGAACATTGTGAAGGACTCTCATTAGAAGAAAGAAGAAAAATATTATTCACATTCAGCAAATGTACATGCAGATGCAGCAGTTCAACCTGCACTTCCTAAGCCCATCATCAGACCTTGGGAAGAGCTTGTCCACAAAAAGCACAGAACTGGTCTTGGATATGACAAGGATGTGTCCTTTTATATTCCAGACTACACAAAGCCCATCATATTTCAAAGTGCCGGATTCCTGTATGACAGTTCACCTACAGCTGTTCCAGATCATGCTCCACTTCCACAATAGATTGAGAAATGCCAACACTGTGATCGAGTTGGCCATATGAAAGATCACTGTTTTGATCTTCATCCATGCAAGCACTATGGTCGGCACACCCATTCTTTAGACATATGCTTCAGACACAAGCCTCCTGCAAGAACCAAGATTCATCTTGGATGGATCGCTTCTTGGCAATGGGCATCAGCAGCCAAGAAGATGTTTACGACACATGTTAGAACTTGTTCACGGATATTGAGCAAACTTGCAGTTGAGTTTTCGCCATCATCTCACCTTGTCCCTGACAGGGGGGAAAATGGTGGTCATGTACAAGATTTGACGATAGATCAAGCGAGCCTGAGCCACAATCTCTCATTCCATGTTCAGAGTTGTAGCCAGCAGTTCAAGCGAGCCTGAGCCACAATTCGTCATTCCGGATTTAGAGATGTAGCCAGAGATACGGATGCCCATGAGCATACCTTCGGTTGGTGGATAACCTAAAACCATCATCTTTGGTTGGTGGATAACCTAAAACCATCATTTTCGGTTGGTGGATAACCTAAAACCATCATTTTCGGTTGGTGAATAACCTAAAACCATCATCTTTGGTTGGTGGACAACCTAAAACCACCACAGGTAGTAGACCTCCCTTCTTTTAGGTCGAAGGTCTCCCTTTTTTATGAGGGACAATTCCTCTAGCAAAAGCCTTCAGCTTCTTGCCAGTTTTGGAAGAGTTCCGGGAACTGCAACAAGTTTTGCATTCCAGTGTTGGTGGTCATCCTTAAACCACCTCTTTTTTCCAACATTTCAGAGAGTTGATTCAGCCCAAGTGCTGCCATGTATACTTTGCAAATTTGTATTACAACTCTTTTCTTGGACTCACACATACCCCTTCGGATTAAGGGGGGATGTTGGAACACCTAATCCTACATGGGTAGGTGTGGAATATGAAAAGTCACAATGGATTCCAAGTGACCTTGGAATATGAAACCAAGAGTCACACCATTGTACTATAAATGTACATCTTTGTATAATGGAAAATAAGAAAGCCTCACGCTTATCCTTCATTATGTTGAGTCTCTTGTGTGTGTGTGTTCATCCTTCTCATACACCATGGGTGTGCTTCAACATGGTGTTTAACAGGTTAGGATCCGCCTCACTTTTGGAGAATCCAAGTCCGGTGAAATAACTGTCTATCCGTGTGTACCAAGCATGAGGTTCTTGTTTCAACCCATACAATGCTCTCTTGAGTCTGCACACATGCGACTCACTATTGAAGATCTTGAAACCTTCAGGCTGCTCTATGTACACGTCCTCCTCAATGAATCTGTTGAGGAACGCAGTCTTCACATCCATCTGATGAATGTGCCACCCCATCTGCGCTGAGAGAGCAAGAATCGTCCGTATGGAAGAATACCTTGTGACAGGTGCAAAGGTCTCCTCATAATCGATCCCCTCTATCTGTGAGAAGCCTCGGGCAACAAATCTTGCCTTGTACTTCTCCACACTCCCGTCAGTCACCTGCTTCACTTTGTAGATCCATCTCGAACCCACCACTGATTTCCCCTCCGGTCTTGGGACAATCTCCCATGCACTGTTTCTGACAATCGAATCATACTATTCCACCATGGCATCTACCCATGCGAGGTCCTCCACAGCTTCCTCGAAAGAGGATGGCTCTGTCATGACACATTTTCTCACAAGAGCCATGTATCCAGTGTACCGGTCCGGTGACTGTCTCTATCTGCATTGTGCTGTAGGTGGTCCTACAACCTTCTCTACATCTTGAGCCAGTCGCTCGTCTTATGTAGTGCGCTTCCGCCCTCTGATGGTTGGCGCTGCATGAGTGGTCTCTTCCACTCCATGAACTTCCTCTTGTGGTTGATCCACATCCTGAAGCTCATCCTTAGGAACTAATAGCTCCTCATCTGCATGCAAGTGTGGCTCCCTCTCAAGCAAACACTTCATGGCTTTCTCCTCCTGAAATTTGATATCCCGTCGCCCAACAGTCTTGCGACTATCTAGAAAATACACACGATAGTTGTGGGGCGTATCAGTGTACCCCACAAATATCCCAACCTCTGCGGTCGGCTCCAGATTCTTCTTGGCATCCTTCGTAACATGCATATAGACAGGTGAACCAAAAATCTTCAAATGGGAAATATCAGGCCTCTTACCAGAAAAGGCCTCCTCGGGTGTAGTCATGCCAAGTATCTTGTGAGGACAACGGTTTTGCACATATACTGCAGTATTGCATGCCTCCACCCACAAGTGAATGGGTAGGCCCTGATCATGCAACATCGCTTGTGCAGCACCCACGATCATTCTGTTCTTCCGCTCAGCAACCCCGTTCTGCTGTGGGTTATGAGGTGCTATGAGCTCTCTCCGAATTCCTTCTACGCTGCAAAATTCATTGAATTCGGCAGAGATGAATTCACCACCATTGTCACTCCTAAGAGCCTTCACATGCTTCCCCGATTCCTTCTCAACCAGCGCCTTGAACTCATAGAACTTTGAGTATGTCTCGCTCTTCTTTTGCATGAATAAGATCCAGCACTTCTGAGAAAAATCATCAACAAAGATCACATAGTACCTGTGCTTTGCTGTCGAAGCTACTGAGAAAGGTCCACACACGTCTATGTGAATTCTCTCAAGGATCGTCGTGGCACGACTATCCTTCTCGTTAAAGGTGGCTTTCACAAATTTTCCCAAGGTACACCCCTTGCACTGATCTGACTGTGCAAGAGAACCCTTAGGAAGCCCAGTAGAAATCTGGTGTAGTATCTTCAAAGCTACATGGTGAAGGTGGCCCAATCTCCGTTGCCACAGCTCGCCATCATCCCGGCTCACCACTCCTTCTGCCTTGCATGCCATTGTTGTGCAGCCATCTACTTGCAATTGATAAAGGTTCTTGACTCGAACCCCTATCTTTCGAGTTTCTCCAGTTATCTTACTGCGTAGGAAATATTTTCCCTCGCTGAAGACAACATCATATCCCTTGTATTCTAACATCGCCACAGAGATAAGATTCTTCTTCAATCCTGGAACATGCATCACTTCCTTCAATATGAAGGGTTTACCAGACTCCCTCTCAAAGGAAATGGTACTGATACCGGTTGCACTGTATCTACCATCATCGCCCATCTCGATGTGCACTCCAAGATCTTTCTCATCCATATCTGAAAACGAATATCGATCTCCTGTCATGTGAAAAGATGCACCACTGTCCAAGAACCAAACTGAACCCATCACACTTGATACCAAGCATGCGATCAGTGAAAAATCTAGCTCAAACTGTGAGGCTAAGGCCTCTCCC
This sequence comes from Pinus albicaulis, assembly GCA_034641835.2. NCBI lineage: Eukaryota > Viridiplantae > Streptophyta > Pinopsida > Pinales > Pinaceae > Pinus > Pinus albicaulis. The sequence goes on from CM076575.1 coordinate 980,933,154, forward strand.
GGTGCAGATCCAACAGCATGCTTATTTTTCTTCTTTTGCGGACAATTTTTGGCATAATGTCCATGCTGGTGACAGTGAAAGCACTTCACCTTGGACATGTCCTGCTTCTTGCCTTTCGCACTGAAATGAGAAGCTTTCTTGCTCTTCCCTTTCCTTGCTTTGGCAGCCAAAGCATAATTTTCTTCATCAGATGCTTTTGATGAAGGTCCGTCCCTGGTGCTCCGCCTTATCTCCTCTTGCATGAGATCCGACCAAAGTCGCTTCCATCCTAGCAATTTCTCCCGACCATTGACAGAGTCTTGATAGGAATGCCAACTCTTCGGAAGACCAAGGAGAGCCAAGTCCACCAAGTCCTCCTCATCTACAGTCACCCCCACACTTCCCAGCTCATCCCTACATTGGGTGAACTTCGTGAGGTACTTGGGTATACTGTCGCCTTTCTCCATCTTTATGTTACTGAGTTTATCCTTGAGCGCCAAATTCCTCTGGTTGGTCTTGCTTTGGAATAAATCTATCAACGGTTTCCACATCAAGTATGGAGAAGTTTTTCCATGCAAGCTGGATACAATGTGATCCTTCACGCCCTCCAACAGAATCCTTCGACATTTTGCTGTCTTCTTTTGCCAAGCCTCAACTTTAGCAGCATCAGTAGGCTTTGGGACTTCAGCATCTATGAATTCCTTCAGCCCATTTTCATCTAACATCGCCTCCATCCTGTCCTTCCATGCAACATAATTCAAGCTGCCCTCAAGGGCATACTCCAATCGCAATCCGTTGAAAGACATTTCAACTTCGACACCAAGAAAACTCTGCTGCAAATTCGAATTCCACCAGCTCAAAACTCAACCGCTTCTGATCTGTGAGAACAAAGTATTTCTAGCACAAAGATCGACTGTAGGGGCATTTACTGGATATATCACCTTTCAAAGAAAGGATGGATCCAGAGGCTACCTGGCCCGCTTACAGACTCTGTCTACCGAAATAAATTGTAATCATTGTAATAGATCCGATGATCAATTTCGCTCTGATACCATGTAGAAATTTGAATAATAGCTGAATTATTCACCGAGATTATCCTGATTACACACTATTTAAGCTTCATGCATAATACATAACCTCTTCTACAATTGGTCATCAATTTGCGGAGATAGAAGCAGTCACATGCGCACATTAAAACATAATCAAGCACACATATAACACAGTATGTAATGGGGAAAGATAATAGCTGAAAACCCCCAACTATATGTATATTATAATGATAGAGAACATGTAACAATACATAGCACAAATCTCCTCACAGATCTCAGCACTATCTCACATGCTACACACAAACTAGCTCAGATCTGAACAAGTCACAGGTTCAAATCTCCGCCACTGTTTGCCTGCCTCTACTGCGCAATCCAAGATGAGAATGAATAGATCCAAGTTCGAATCCCACTAGCTTGTATTGTGCAATCCTCATTGGAAATCTCAATCAATGTGTGTGCAAATCCCATGCACAGCTATAGTCACAACTGATAGTAGACTCACCCTTTCACCCACCTCTAACACCGGTCTCCACTGAACTTTCCATGCATTGCAGTTAACTAATGTATTCTTTAGTTGATTTATGAGTTAATAATTAGTGAATTAATTAATAATTAATTCACACCACTCATCACTAGTGTATTTTTCAGTTAGACTAAATAAAACTAGTTCAACTAAGTTAAATCGAACATAACTCCACCAACTGTCTCATCAACTCCACCAAACTCTGCCACATGAGTTGTAACTGAAGTCAACCATGCAATAGCTCAAATAACCCTTAGGAAAAGTGTATTTTCTTCTTTCAGCTGCATGTGCCACATCCAAGCATCAAACTAAAGTGCTCCAAGAGGATAAGATAATGTTTATAGTCCAAATATTATTAAGGGTTAATAATATTTGACTGTTCTATTTTTAGACTGGCAATCTAAAAATAGATTCTGCCCAATGTCTAAAAATAGAGGTCCATATATTTTTACCAACTTGACCAATCATCCATAAATAGCATCTTGCAACTCATAGACCATGATCCATATGTCTAAAAATAGACATAGTCTAAAAATACACTTTGCGCCAAAAATAGCCTGCGGGCCCACTTAGTGAAGGCGACTTCTTTTCACTAAGCTCCATCATCTTGTTGCATTTTCAACAAAATATATGCACAAAAAATTTCATCATAGACAACAATCCACAATATGAATCCCGAAAAACAACATGTCAGATAGGGTACTCATGTACAAGTGAGGAATTAAATATTAAGGTCCTAACCTAAATACCCTATTTTAAGCTACGTAGGAGTTCTTAATTCAATTTATGCAACCATTATATAGTGATGGATATTTATTTAATATAAATGAGTCATATTTTATATTCATTAATGATGGTACCACAAGTAGTTATAGTTTATGTATGAAGAATATGTTTAAAGAGACTGAAGTTTATGGAATGTTGTGACACGTATTGTTGTGGTGTGAATATTATTCTAGTTTAGTCACTTTAGTTAATAGATTGACATTTTAGACTAGGAAAAAGTATTGTTGTAATTGTATCTTTGATTAGTTAAAGTAAACCCAAAATCCACATTAAGAGGCAAGTGAATAATTCTTTCTTCTTTCTAATTACCATAATACAAGAGAATATTTTGTGTATTTCATCTTATTTGTATCGTGTACATAACTTTATTTTTTTATAACCTATATATCCTTAGTTTGTGTTTCAAACATAATGGTTAAGCAACACTACATATGGTATCAAATCTCTTTCCTAAGCTAGCACCCCTCTATATTTTAACAGTTTTTTGGGGATAGAGATATTCTCTAAAATATACATAACTAACACAGAGATATATTGTTTGAAGTGTAAGCCTATGGTCAGGTAAGAATACATGTATAAAATACAAGTCAAGTCAATTGGTTGCAAATCAATGCAACCTTTGTTACATACCCTTTTAAGTGACGCCTCAACACATAAAACATGTAAAATAAAGTGTCTTCCATGTTTCCTAAGGTATATCAAAGTCACTTGAAAAAATCTTGAAACCACCTTACATAAACATGTGTTTTTCCTATAGTTATAGTAAACCAAGAGAAACACATAAGGAGAACATTCTCATGCACAAATAATTTAGGTAGTATGTCTACTTAGTTTGGTCTATCATCCTCAGTGGTGTGACATATATTTTCAATAGCTATCATTGGAAACCATTTAGTATACAAGATAGCTATAGAACCTGATACTCCTTTGGCCTTAGGACCCTCAAAGCTTAGACTACGTGCTCTACCAATGAAATTCCTACATATTTTCATTTATAAGGAATTTGGTGATTATATTAGTATAGTAACACTCAACGAGGAATAATATCATCACCAACATTAGATAAAAATAAAAATAAACCCTAATTACTACCAAAATCATTGTGGGTGACCTATCATAGGAGTGCATATCTTTAGTAACCTTTTTTATGGGAAATTTCCATATAGTTTTTTATGATGCATCTCAAAATAATAATCTCTAGATCTTGAATATATTAAGATAAGTAGTGGATAAAACATTGTCAGGTTCTTAAGTAGCCCGAAGGCCCATAATAACCATATGAAAACCAATTAGGAATTAAATACTAAGTACCAAAAACTTTTAGACTCATATTCCAACTTCAAAAAATGGTTAATCACAGAATTTTTGAAATATTCTCTAAATTTTCCTAAGATATGTCCCACTAGTTTTATAACTAAAAGAAGGATTTCAAAAAATTCATAGGCATTTTATTCACCTCTCAAAAGGACAAGGATCTAAAACTTCACATGGATCCACTCAAAAGGGAATATTTAATAGCTAATAAGATGCAAGCTAATTTATTATTTCAAGGTAACCATAGTCATCACACACCTTTCACAATCATATTTCACAACATAATTTTTCAAAATTGAACATGAACAAATTTGATGGTCTTGATCCATCAAGTTGGGTTACCCAAATGGAACACTATTTCTCTCTCCATGGCATTAATGATGACCTACAAAAAATAAAATGTGTGGTATTACCTTATAGATTCAAAGTGGTGGAGTGGAAATAATATAAGAAATATTATGGAGGCTACGTTCTTTGGACCTAGTTTGTGAAGACCATTTATGGTAATTTTGAATGCGACACTCACTATCTAGGAAAATTGATAAAATTATCCCAAATTAATTTTATTATGGCATTTGAAAAAATTGAAATATACACCAAGGGCCTATCGAATTCCTTTTTTAAAGAATGTTTCATCAGTGGTCTCAAGGCCATTATTAAAACATAAGTCATAATCCAATTCTTAACAACATGGTTGGAATATTGTGAAAGAGATAAAGAAGTTAAGATGGTTATCAATTCCTAAGCCATAATAGCTTCTTTTAGCACATGTACTATAATCCATATGGAAACTACCCTTGACCCATCCACTTCTCAACCATTGATGATCCAATGTTGTCCTACGAGGAGATAAAAAAAAATACAAATTCCTCATACTATGCTTGATTGTGATGAAAAGGTATTTCTAAGGGAATAAATATAAAGGATAAAAAATATTTAAAATGGATCCATTCCCACAAAACCATCAATAATAAATTTGCATTGAATACACCCCTAAACTATCATTGGATGACAAAACCCCTCCCATGGAAGAAGAAAACACCTTGCAAGGTCCTTATGAGGAGCCTAAAATTTCTATCCATTCGTTATCAATTTTTTTTATACCCAAAATTTTCATTTGATTGGTTACATCAAACACCACAAAAGGATTGTTTTGATTATAAATAGAATCATGAATAATTTGTTAGAAATACTTGGGGGGGGATGGGAGAGTGAATCAATATTTCATTCCCTATTAAAATTCACTTAACTTATTGCATTTATTTCCAAAGTTTCCTTCTTCAGTTAGCATATCACAATATAATAGATTATAGATTATTTATTAAACCATAAGAAACATTAAGTGTAAGTCCATGTAAACCATAAAATACATCAACAAATAAATCACATAAGGAAATCGATATTTTAGGTGGAAACCAAATGTGGGAGAAAACCACCTTTGTTGTTGTTTTATCTTCTTCTTTTATTATAAAGAAAATTATTCACTACATCTTGTACTGGCATAGACTCTTTCTAGCACACACATCCCTACCTACAGGAGGCTACAACCTTAGCTAATTATCTAGCTCCTACTGGAAGGAAGCTACTAGCCCTTGATCAAGTTTACTAGATCCTACCAGAAGGAAGCTCCTACTCCCTCAAAAATTTTACGATTTTTCATCTGAAGGAACTCCTACTCCTTCACAGAAGGATACAAACCTCAACACCTCTTTGTACTATGTTACAAAATTTTGATACTAGATCCACCTATAAATTAACTATCAAACAACCTATAGTCATAAATTTTCAAGTTGGACCCACACCCAAGATACCAAACACTGATCAAGCTTAATGCCAATATGTCAATCACTGAATAAATGGATCATTGAACATTGAACCACTGAATATTAAATTAATACATATGAGTATAGTCATTAAATATTTAAATATGAATACAATCACTCAATCACCAATTACTAAATAATAATCACCAATATACCAATTCAAACATTCTCAACAACACTGCCAATACCAAGTCAATAAAACCACAACCAAGATAAACCAATAAAATTGTAATGTCAATCCAAATATCTCATCAATACTATCTAGGTCAAACCATTGAAATCCTTTGTTTATCATTACTACCAAGCAAATCACAACCTTGTCAAATCAAAGCTTTTGCACATGCATAAATTGTCAAATATCAAGTCATAAAATATCAGTCAGCAACTTATCAAGTTCCATGCTCACAACCAAACCATCTAATCAAAGAATTAAAGTTATGAAAATATGTATTTTCACAACCAAATCATCTCAAAAAAATTCATCAACATACTTTAGAAGAAATCATCATTTATGCAATCTCAAAGTTCCATAATCATGCTCATGAGGAAAGAGGACATATAATTTCAAACAGATGATAAGAAGCACATTCAAAATTAAATCATTAATACTTTTCACATCCATCATATTCAAAGTATCATCTTTAATATCTTTCAAAACCACTGGTATTTTCCAAACAACTTAATATTCTTTGCAAAGTCATAGTCAAGAAGCCACACAAATCTCTGTAATTAGTTTCATATCACTCTGACTCATGCATATTAGGTCTTTTCCTCCAATTGTGTATTATCCATGTAACATCCTTAATCAAAGTCGAGTTTTCTCAGTCAATTATAGACTTCTACTAACTCATAGATCCCGACAATAAATAACCCTACATACAAATCCAAGGCATTTCTATAATAAACACAATCCTTTGTCACATCAAGGAAAAACATTACATTGAAATCCCTATATAATTAATTATTTACAACAATGTTAAGATGCCAAAAGATATTTACATACCACAAGACCCTTTTTGTATCACAAATAAGTCATAGATATTTACATAAGACAACAATCATGTCAATCATAAAGTGGCTCTCTAGATATCTTCCCTGAAACACCAGTCAACAGAAGCAAGGATATATCGAAAACATAGATCATTGTTACTTGGAATTTTCCACATATAATTGAGTAGAAGTAAGCATAAAAGATGATATCTCTATGTCACAGACATCCTTAACTTCATTTTGATCTCTGCAACTACAACATCCTCTACCATCACAACAGATCAACACTAAGGGGCAATCATTCACTATAAATAAAGTATAATCTATGCATCAAAACCACACACTGATATTTATATTGTCACAAATATCTCTTCATACTTACATAACCCTACAACCATGAATCATGGCATAATACAACATATGAATACAATGTTTCCTTAGATCTAGACAAATCTCTTCCCTGGGTCACTGTAGACAGTCTATATCATCATGGCCACTAGAAATGGATTTGAGCATATTAGTGTTCCAATATAAACCAATAATCATACAACTTATATAGTCAATTTTGAAAATAAACAATGGAAATCCAAACATCTCTCTATCCTAATAATAAAATCATAAATTTTTTTCACAATATTCAGTCACCGATCTTAGTAAAATACTCATCTTCTTCAATTCTTGACCTACATAGTGTTAGTAGATTTTATATCAAACAAATATATTCATTTATTCTCAATACACCTGAAAGGGACACGTAAATTCATTGACTCTTCAGATACAAGACCCCTCAAGCCATTATGTGCTCCTATATACTCTTTTTCAAATGAAAAATCACAGAAAGAGCTCATTGATTGCACACATATTTATCTAGCTTCCTCCTCTTTATAGATATTTGATCTACCAATACACAACCAAAAAACCAACGTTTTCAAGATACCATAGGAAAATAACCAGAGTAATTGTTTACCATGTCAATTCCACTTGTGCACATGAATTCTTGGGGGTGAAAACTTGAATTCGTACTTGGTTTTTAATTTTTCCAACTTACAGCCATGGTTGCATGCACAAGGAGGAGAAATTTTGGTTGCAGCCTCTCGATCCACATTCATGAGCCTACCTCCATCCGACTGAAGTCTTATGGATGCATTGATAAGCTTTCATCTGTGTGGTTGAGGCTTGGACTAGGGAAATACCTTCTCTTTTCAAGAGAAATATTGCCAAGCTTCTTCCTCATGTTGTATAACACCTACACAACTGATTTTATCCCCTACAATACCTTAGTAAGCCTACGTAGGCCTATATATTTTCCTACACTTTGCTTAACTTATTTCACTACCACTGTTAACCATCAAACCATGACAAGAAATAAATCCATACATTCCATAAAAATTGTGATCACATCATTGTATATTTCCATCAAGGACAAGGGAAAGAGCCATAATTCCAACATAATATACTCATAGAAGAGTGGTTGAAGAAATGCATTTTTGACAATTCGTGTTATGCTGAATTTCCAAATTATGATAACCAATTGTAGTATGATGAAATGTGGTGACCAATGTGAAATAGAAAATTCAAATGGATGAATATCATATCAGATGCTACACATTTTATTTTGAAATGGGTGGTTGTGAATCATTTATTGGGGCAGAATGGTTACACAGATTACAACTTGTCAATGTGGATTCCAAGGAAAAAAAATGCCCTCAATGGGATTATGTCTAGTTCCCTTAAAATTATTACATCTCACATATGGAGAAGTTATTAAATGAAATTCAACCATGCATTATTGCATATACCAATTCCATACAAGTAGTGGACAACCCCCCACACTTTATGTAACCTAATTTGTAGCTTGTCCTCTCTAAACATAAATAAGTATTTGAAGCGCAAAATTTTTTACCACCTTCAGATGGGAATCATGAAAACAGTATGAACTTGATTTCAAGTATTCAACAAACCAATGTGCGTCCTTATAGGTGCCCTTTTGCAAAAAAGAATGAAATGAAAAACATCATTTAGGAATTGTGAAATCCTATAGTTATACATCCCAGCGCCATCCCTTACTCTTCACTAGTGGTAATGGCATTAAATAAGGAAGGAAATTGGTGCATGTGTCCTAATTTCTTGGCTCTTATTAAGTTTAACATCAAGGAAAATATTCCCATCCCAATTATTGTTGATTTATTGGATGAACTTCATGGATCTTATATTTTTTCTAAACTTAACCTTATTTCAAGATACCAACAAATACAAATGGCATAGGAAAACATCTATAAGATATATTTCCACACAAAATGTTGGTTTTGATAACTGGTAGAAAATAAATAGAAACATATATGAAGCAAGGGATATTAAGAGTTTACACTCAAGAAACTAGAAAAGGTAAATTAAATTAAATCTGTCATTCTTGTGTGCATTTCTACTATATAATTGGTCCTTTTATATAACTTTAGGTGACCATAATAGTTATGTTATAATTGGATATTCATTTCAACCATATGCATAACTATCGCCAATGGTATCTCCTTAAATATTTCCATGAATATATGAAGTGATATTCATCCGTAAACTTTCTCTTTTCTCTTCATTTTTAATTATTTTGTATAGTTATATGCTCATTATACGTTATTAAAAATGCAACATGTTCATTAAACATCACAAGTAGGAGTTAATCCTTCATACTCCCCTTTAACAAACACTTGTGAACTAATTATTTACCTTACTCTTTTCAACTAGTCCCATTTTCATCTTCATTCTCTATGATAAGTGCCTTTCATTCTCTTTGTGCTCATTTTTCTTCTACACTCTTCTTCTCTAATATTTATCTTTAAATTTTTTATTGTTCAGTTTTCATCATGTACCTAAATATAAACATCATGTTTGTTAAAATCCATATAAAAAATTTATCTTTCATCGAAATACATGCGTTAGTAGTAGTTGTATCAATTGATTCTATAGGGAAAATAATTTGTATACATGGTTCAACATCATTTCTTTAGTCACAAACATTTTCACCCCCCCTACATCATCAAAAATCATAATCCTGGGTTTTCTTTGGAATATTCATAACCTCACTTTGGGTTTCTCTACGTTACCCTCAACCACTACATTCACTATGTTTTACAATTCTATATCCTTAACCGTTAAAATGTTCAAGAATTGGCTTACCATGAACCATGTATTACATCAAGTTTCAGTAAGAAAAAACCTCCCTATATCATGAAAACTGGTTTCGGGTTTACCACAAACCATTCAAAATTAAAATTATGAGGTATACTTGCCTCATTAAGGCTTACATTGACAATCGACTCATGTACGTACAATTTCAAATTTTGGATTCAAGCTAATCTATCCCTTATACAAACATTGGACCAAGACCATTTTCATTCAATAATAAAAAATAAAAACTATCAAGGATGACCATTAAAATTCTTAAGGATTTTGAGAATGTAAGTTTCCATAGTTATTCATAATTTTTGAAAATATTTCTAAAGATAAAGTGTTTGCGGAATTATGAAACGTCCCATGCTTCAAGTGGATAGTCCACCCAATGTTAGGGACAAAATAAGCTAGCGAATGATATCTAATCTAGATTTATGCAAGAATGCAACAAAATACACATATAACCATAAATACAAATATGAAATGGAAATAAAACTTCATTTCATTAATATCAAAGAACTGAATTTTGTTTAAAAATAGAATGGAAATAAACTAGCTAGGGCGCTAGTAGCTTATATATGAGAAGATATGTCATGGCTACAAACCTCTCAACTATGTTACAATGAGGCTCGAGGGCCTATTTATTATTTAGAAAAAATGGAAAACTCTAAACATCCAAAAACCTAATCCTATGAGATGAAGCACCAAAATAATGGGCCTTGTTTGGGTGAATTGGTACATCAACTTCCCGAGAACGTAAGTTTGGCATACTATATCCATTTGACGCACACCATACCTTGTTAGAAATATCTATTTGAGGACTACAACATTGGATGTGAATAACATTAAAGTAACTTCCATGTTACTCCCATTTTTCCAAAAAAATGTTGTTTAGGGCCCCAAAATGGCTCCGAAACTTCATGACCCAAAGACTGCTAAAATTATTAAACTGTGTTATAATTAAGGAAGTTGAAAAACAAAAATAAATAATGGTGGGGCAAGAAGTGGAATAGTTGGGTTTCCACCAATATCCACCTGGATCATTCCCCCCTCCCCCCCCCCCCCCCCTGAGGAAGCAACGATCCCCATTGCATTATGTTCCTCCATGAGATGAGGAAACTTCTGCTGAACTTGGTCACTGGTGAACCACTTGCCTTGGTGTAGGAGTTGGCCAAATTTGAAAACCCGATATATTTGGATCTTATGATGGCGAGTGTTCTTGCTTCCATGTCCATGATACAATTCATGGTTTCCTATTCCATGCATTTTTTATTTAACTCTGTTGATGTGAGTTGTTCTGCAATGTCAGAGGTGTCCACTAGAGATGGGAAGTATGGTTGAAGGCAGTCCACATTGAATATTGGGTGCAAACCAAGGAATGGTGGAATACTGAGCTTGAAGGCATTGGTCCCTACTGCCTTGGTGATGATGTGTGGCCAATATCAGAGCAGGCGAGGCTTGTGATGAGGTCTAGTTAGCTCGTCCTTCTACAAATGTAGCCACAATTTGTCACCCACTTGGAAGTTCTATGGCACCTGATGTTGATCATGTCATTGCTTATACTTAGCATTGGCTCTATCGAATATTTCATGAACCTATTGTCGTATGTGTTGAATGCACTCAATGAATTTGTTTTCTTTTTGAGCTTCATATATGACATGAGTCAAATCTGCCTGAGTAGCCACAAATAGCATGCCTACGTCAATGGGACATAGTGGCTGGAATCCCAACCCCACCTGAAAGGAGTTATGTTTGGTCGAGTTGTAGAGAGCCCAGTTATAACTGTATTATACAGAGGGAAGGCTCGCATCCCATGTGCATGGATGCTATGAATTGTACATGCATAGAATGTGTACAATCATCCTGTTGATGACCTCTGTCTGGCCATAAGTTTGGGAATGGAAAGCTGTGGACTTGGTGAGCTTGGTGTCCATCATTGATTAGAGGCTGGAGCAAAATGTGTCGATGAACCTGTTGTCGTGATCTGAGATGATAGACTGTGGGATCCCAAAGGGCACCCACACTCATTCAAAGAATATTTTAGGAGTGGATTCTACTGTGATATTCTCCTTACAGGCTGCCATAATGGCCATCTTCGAGAATCTGTCGAAGACCATGAAAACACAATGCTTATAAGAAGAAAGGTCAGACATTTAATCCATGGGGACTGATTCCCAAGGTTGACTAGGGGTAGGTAGAAAAGTATAGAGTCCTTTCTTCTTGACGCTTAGTTTGGAAATGGTGTAAGTAGTGCAGGATCTGATGTACTTCCTAACATCCCATTGAAGGTTTTTCCAATAGAAATACTTCTGTTGTACTACCACTTTTTTCTCATCCCTGAAATGCCTAGCGACTCGACTGTAGTGTGATTCCCAAATCACCTTCGCCTGCTTGCTTGCAGAAACACAAAAGTGTCTTAGGAGACATAGCAATGAATCTTAGAGGTGAAAATTGGGAACTTGCATACCCTCCAAGAGTGTCTTGTATGTGTGGTGAAATTCTGGATCACTCTGGAGGAGAAGTGGCCAATCAGAAGTCTCGTGCTGACAAGATTTTAGAAATGTGGTTAGTGCCACGATCAGTGGTCAGCTGAGTTAGTCTGCAACGTTATTGTTGCTTCAATTTTTATACTTTATGTTCAAATGAAACTGTTACAGCTATGTGGACCACTACAGATGGCGATCGTTCTTCAAAATCACTTGTGTTTGTATGAATTGTAGGGGTCGGTGGTCTGTGTGGATTTTCATTTCCTTCCCAAAAATTTAATGCTTCCATTTTCGGCAAGCCTACACAATGCAATACATTTCCTTGTCGTAAATGGGATACTTGCGGACTATGTCGGACAATGTCTCACTGTGATATGCCACTTGATGCCCCTGTTGAGTAAGAACTTCCCCAATACCATAGTTAGAGGCATCTATCTCGATCTCAAATGGTTGTTGCAAGTCTGGTAATGTGAGCACTCGGTAGAGTAGAGGCAATTTTTCAATACTACAAATTCCTTATGTTCATATTCCAACAAAAATAATTTTCCTTTCGCTCCTCCCTTGGTGACTTGACTCAAGGGCCAAGTGATATGAAATAATTGCAATACAAACCTGTGGTAGAAATTAGCAAGACCCAAAAAGCTGCAAAGCTCTATTGCAAAGCTCTGTTGTATTGGTTAGGGTTGGCCAATACCGAATGACTAAAATCTTGGTTGGATCCACATGCACCCATGAACCCCCCCGTTCATCAATAATGTATCCTAGATATTGCACCTGGGTCATGCCAAAATTTCACTTCTCTAAATTGGGATACAACACGTGTTGCCACAGTGTTTAGAGGACTTGTCGGATGTGGTGGAGCTACTCTTCCCATGTCTGGTTGAAGATCATGATTTCATCCAAGTACACTACTACAAATGAGTTGGTGAATGGCCGCAAGATGTCGCCCATTAGCCTCATGAAGGTTGCTAGAGCATTCCTCAACCCACAAGGCATGATCAGCCATTGGAAAATGTCCTCCTTGGCTTTGAAGGCATTTTTACACACATCAGAGGGTTCGATTAGTACTTGGTGATACCCAGACTTCAAGTCAATATTGTTGAAATATTTTTCTCCTTTGATTTGGTCCAGAAGGTCATCAATATAAGGGATCAGGTACCTATTCTAGACAGTGATCTTATTTAGAGCCTGATAGTCAATACAGAGTCTCCAAGTCTCAATCTTCTCTTGCACCAACACTATCGATCTCCCACAGGGTGATGAAATCGGGCAGATGTGACCTTTCTATAGCAACTCTTGAATCTGCCTCTTGATTTCATCATTGTCCACAACAGAGCATGGATAGATCAGTCGATTGGGCAATAGCGCACCTCGGGTCAGATTGATGTGGTGCTTGACCTTACACTGTAGAGGCACCCCTATTGGTGAGGTGAATATGTCCCTATACTCCTCCATGATCATATCCATTTTTTGTTGTCGAGTGAAGGAGCCCTGTTTGGAGGTCATGGCCACAGTCTTCTTCTTTCCCTAAGGGCGGATCATTAGGAAAAAAAAATTCCCAGTTTTGGAAATGAGCTTACTACATTGTTTGTCAGTAAGCAAAGAAATAGCGGTAGGCTATGGTACCTCTGGTATAATCTACAACTTATTTCCCAAATTAATAATAATAGCATGAGGTTAGGACTTATACACATGATGTCCCTTCCACAAGTATGGTTGGCCTAATAATACATCACAAACATCAAGAGGAGAAATATCACATAATTCCTCATCCCTGAAGGGCTTGATGTTGTAGGGAAGGTGACACTATTGGCTGACGTAGAGATCCCTTCCTTGGTGTAGCCACTCGATGGTGTATGGTTGTGTGTATGCTATGGTTGACAAGACCAACCGATTCATGACCTCTACTGAAATGAGGTTCTTTTGGCTGCCACTATCGATAATGAACTGTAGCAGGTAACCCTTTACCCACATCTAGGAGTGGAAGAGATGTTCCTCCTCCTTTGGATCTTTTGGTTCCTCCTAATGGATCTTCGCAGTGGCAACGATGGCATTGGGCTCCACATCAATAATATTCTTCCCTTTGTTATTCCCCTTATCTGGTTCTAATTCAGAGTGAGAGCATTCATGTGATTCAAAAGCCCTCATGTTGGCCTCTAGTGAGAGCTTGGCCCGACACTCACCTGTGTTGTGAGTGGCACTGTTATGGAACTCACACCACTTTCCCATGTCCTTCTTTGGCTTTGAGGTGTTTTTATTTGCTTGCAAATTTGGTATGTTGTCTGAGGTTGTCATGTCTTGGATTTTTCCTTTTTTCTATGGTTTGGGGGCACCTTTTCCTTGCTTTTGATTCACAGATCCAAATTCTTGCTTCTTCTATTTGAAATTAATCTCAATCTTGGCAGCATATTCGTATGTCGTACCAAGCGAGGAGATGTAAAGGAACTCCATTTCCTCTTGAATGAATCTGTGCAGAAAACTATGGTACTTCATCACAAAATGTTTCTCTAAATATTTGATACCCAACTTTGTGCGCAGGATATAGAACAGATTCGTCAGCTCATGCACATATTGATCCGTTTGTTTCTGCAACGTAGTCTGTGGTATGTACTTGTCCTCATAGCTCCCCATGCGATAATATTGTTCCTTGATTGTGTCTCAGAAAGAATTCCAAGTGGGTATGGATGAGAACATAGAGGGTTTCCCCTCATTCTTTTTTTCACAGTAGGTTTCCCACCAGTCCTTGACATGGGGGGTAGATTTGAGGAGTGAAAGAATAATCTTTTCCAAGTCATAAAAGTCATGAACTAAGAAATATCCTTCTAGTAGATTCAACCATATATCTATGGCATCAACATATATTTGGCCCTCAAATATGGGAATGTCAAATTTTACCTGTTCCTGTAAAGGATTTGTGCCTCCAGAGTGGCTGATGGATGTAGATGCGCTGCTAGTGGACATTCGTTGAAGGATCTGGGAAAATTTATCCACCATCATGTTCCTTTTTTTTTACGGCCTCCTCGAGAAATATTTTGATAGGATCTCAAGCTCCCTCATCTTTCTTTTCATACCCTATGGGTGGTTGTCAGGGTTTGTGAGGCTGAACTTGAAAAGATTCAACTAGATCGACCCCTAACTCCTTAAATGTCGACCTCGATGGAGACATGCAAAGAAGGATCGAGAAATAGTAGACCACTATGATACCACTGATCCAGATTAATGTAAGAATGCAACAGAATACACATATAATAATAAATACAAATACACAGCGGAAATAACATTTCATTTCATTAATATCAAAGACTGAGATTTTTTTACAAACTGAATGGAAATAAAATATCTAGGGCATTGGTAGCTTATCTCTGAGAAGAGATGTGGTGGCTACAGGCCTCTGAGCTGTGTTAAAATAGGCTTGAGGGCCTATTTATTATCTAGAAACAATGGAAAAGCTTAAACATCCAAAAATCTAACCCTAGGAGATGGATCACCAAAACTATGGGCCCTGTTTGGGTAAATTGGTACATCAAACTCCCAAGGACGTAACTTTGGCATATGGTATTTGTTTCATGTGCACCATACCTCGTTAGAAATATATATCTGAGGACTACAACTTTTGATTTGGGTAACATTGAAGTAACTTCCATGTTGCTCCCAGTTTTCCCAAAAACAACGTCGTTAAGGGCCACAAAATGGCTTTGGAAGTTCAGGACCCGAAAACTACTAAAAATAATAAACTGTGTTACAATTAAGGAAGCTGAAAAAATGGAAGAAACAATGGTGAGGCCCCAAGTGGAATAGGAGGGTGGCCACCAATATCCACTTAGATCAATATCAAAATATAGTGTTTTGATTTTGGTTTATAAATATAACTATAGCCATTGTGAGAGAGGATTAATAGCTATAAATAAATTATAAAGAAGTTATTGTAAATAAAATAATATTATAGAGGAATATGTATGAAAAATAGAAAAACAATAATATGAAATAAGAAGATATACATTATAATAAATAAACATTTTTTCGCTGTAAAATAATAATGATTCAAGATGGATGACAAAGCAAATAAAAATGAGTTATAAATCATTATTAATGAGAAAACATAAATGAAAAATAATGAATTACAAGAAGGATAGGAAAATACAAAAAGGGGTTAGGGGGAGGGTTGAGAATGAAAAGAAAATAAGGAAATATTGTCTTTGATAACATATTAATTTAAATGACGATTGAGAAAAAAAAAAGAACGAGAAACAACCAATGTAACAAATAAGGGAGGAGAATTATTGATTGAGGCAATGAATGATAGGTTTACAAGGCAAGCTAAAGCTAAATTTATATCTATATTTCCAATTGAAATATTTTTTATTCATTTCTATTTATATTATTTCTCTAATAATGTGAGTACACTAATAAGGAGAAAAAAAGTTGATTAAAAGAGATAAGTTTTTTCAAGTTATGATAATGTTCAATGATAGTTGATTTGGAAATACTATTATGAAATATGTGAACACTATATGTCCTCTAAGACTAGATTGAAGCATATTCATATTTTCGCAATGTATGGCTTTCCATAAGAACTCATAATTTAATAAACGCCATGGTTGAGTATAGGCTAATTTTTATCTTTTTCTATTCTAAATAAGTATTTTGAGAGTTTCCTATGGTATAAATAAAGTTTTATTATTCTTTTTGGCTGGAACCTCTCAAATATGGTGAATGGTGGCCTAAATGGACGGAATGGAAATAAGAGGTAAAGTGGGGTAACAAGCGGTAGAATTTGTATATTTAACATTGTGAGTGGATTGAAAAGTTTTATGAAATATAAAAGGAATAGGTGGAAAGGTGTTTTTTAGCACAACAAATTTTGGGGTAGGGTGACTGTGTGATTGGGTATGTAAGTGTCTTTTAGTGTGGTTATTTTTTTTTTGATAAAATTGATGCGTGAGGGTGTTACCAGATTGACAATAAATAAGGAAGTTCAGGAAGGGAAGATAATTATCAATTTGCATTTCCGTGGTAAATTGGATATGAGATGAAATGTTATTAAAGTGGCTGAAGAAAGATGCCATGACGGGGAAACTATGAAAATGTCAGAAAAAAGTGTGATCAACAAACTAATACCAACATTTGGGTATTGATT
Organism: Pinus albicaulis; assembly: GCA_034641835.2. NCBI lineage: Eukaryota > Viridiplantae > Streptophyta > Pinopsida > Pinales > Pinaceae > Pinus > Pinus albicaulis. Next base: position 980,950,406 of record CM076575.1, read on the forward strand.
ACAGCTATCTAAGGCTAATCCTTAAAAAAATTAAAAAGAAATTGATTATTACAGGGATAAAAGTGATCCCATAGACGTACCATTATTTTTTTCATAACATATCCCTTTCAAAGTAAAGAAAGTCGATGAGCGACTAATGTTAATAAGGTTAAAAGTTTTGGAGCCGAATAGAGTAAATATAATTTTGCCTTTAGGGACACGAATTTTAGTTAATAAGGAGATGAAATCAAATCCAACCATGATAATTTTCACCAAAATGGATATTTTAAGTTTTTTTGAATAAAACAAATGAATCTTTGATCAAGGAGGGAGTTTCTCCAACAAATGGTCGAAATTTATCTACTAACAAAAAATATATGGAATGATTGGGAGCTCCTATAGAACTAAATATAGGTTTAAAATCGATATGTCTCATATGGATTTTTGGTTGTCCATAAATCCTACGGGGTTGTGGGGGGAGTAATGTATTTTTGGATATTTGGATTTAAGGAAGAGGATTTGGTAGTTTTAGAGATTAATCAGTTATAGTATTGATAGGGTTCCTATAGAGGTATTTGTATGGTGAAAATGAAATAAGGTAGAGAATTTTGTATTCATAGTTAGAAGTGTTCATGAAAACCATAGAATTTTATCTATATTATTTTAAAACAATGATATTGGGGTTGTCATTAGGAGAAAAATGTAGTGAAATTCATCTTTCTAAAGATTTGGTTTGGGGGGTTAAAAGTGATGAATAATTCTCACATACTCTTATTGAATTTATTCAACTTCATGTTTTGAGAGATAATGTGTTATATATTCAATAGAAAAAATGATATCTCCCACCAAAATCGGATGACAGGAGAGAGAAAAATTAAAGCCCTTATTATGAACCTTGGACCTTAAGAATGATAAAAAACTAATAATTAAACTCCACTTCATGGAAGAAACCTTGTTTTACAATGAATACAATATATAAGACAATATTTGATGATCCTAAGACTAGGTATCCTTAGTGTGTGTGTTTGCGACACACACACACACACACACACACACACACACACACACACACAGGGTACATTAGGATAAAATGGGGCCATGAAATTTTCTACCTTATATAACAATATAAATGTAATTACTCATTTTATGGGAAATAATAAGGTGTTTTAATATTAAAATTTGGCATTTGTAGGGATTAACATGCCCCTCCCCTTCAAACAAGTTTTATCCCCAAATTTTTGTTATCTACGGGTGTTTCTACATAAATGGATCATCTTCCCATGTTACATTTTCCACTTGTATGTTCTTCCATTTGATGAGGTACATAGTAATTTACTAGCTACTTAATCCTTGTTTCCAAGAGTTATTTTTGTTCTAGTATGATTTTCTCTTATTCATTAGTCTCTGGGAAAATAGTTAGAATTTAGGCATTATCATTTTTTACCTTCTTTAAGCAAGAAACATGGAAGATCAGTTGTACATGTGAATATAGATGCAACTCTAATGTTTAATCCATACTTCCAGTCCTCTACAACACCTTATTGGGGCCTTAATACTTTTTTTAAATATATTTCTTTCTTTCTTTGCTTAAGGAGCATCTATTTATATGGTTATAATCTCACAAATACCTAATTTCATCCTATTTCTGCTATAACTACATTTTCCTGCAATAGTTTGAGAACCTCTTATTGGTGTCGTATCTGGTCCTATATTTCTCTAGAATTTATATTACCTTTAAAGGGTGATATGATGGATGGAGGATGATATCTATAACCTACCATAAAAGGTGACTTAGTTTATGAAGTATGGAATGATGTATTGTACCACCATTCTGTGAAGGGAAACCACTTGTGTTTGTTTATCAAATTCAAAACAACATGGATATCCTTATAAAAAATTATTCACAACCTCGATTTTCTAATAAAATTGAGGATTGTGAGATGAGTTGTGAGCCAATTGAGTACCCAAACAATAAAATAATCTAGACCAAAAATTTCCAATGTAAGTTGGATCTCTATCACTTATAATAATCTTTGGTATTCCATGTATATTTTGGATTGTTTCCATGAATGGTTCTACCATTTTAATTGTTTTAAAATGATGAGGAAGAGAGAAAAAATAAGCATTATTTTTCACTCGATCTACCAAAACCATAATGGAATACTTTCCTTCATATTTGGGTAAACCTGTAATAAAATCGATTGAAGATTCTTCCACATGTTGGTTCAATATGGATAATGGTTGTATGAGATTTGGGGTCTTAACTTTATTTCTATTTTGTTGGAATACCATGCATTCAACCACAAAAATTTCACCTATGCTTTAATACCTTCCTAAAAAACCTTTCTTGATCCTATTCCATGTCTTCAAGAACTTGGAATTTCCTCCTACATGAGAAGTGTGTAATTCCAAAAGTACCTTATGGTTGAGCTGTGAATTCTTACATAAGTATAAGTGATTTTGATACCATAACTACTCATTCTTGTACATAGGAATTTTTCATCTAGGTCCTCTTGTATTTTTTGAGTGATATTTCATACCTTCTCATCTTGTTTCCATTATACTCTTGCTTCTTCCACATATTAAAATTGTGGAATTGAAAAAGTGCATGGTAAATCCTTTGTATCTTTATCTTCCTTGACAGTGTATTCTCCACAATATTTTCTTTTCCCTTTTTGTAGGTAATTTCAAATTCATAACCAAATATCTTTGTGACCCATTATTATTTTTCTTCTAAAGATTTGTTTTGCGCCAACAACTACTTGAAACTACCATGATCAATTTTTACTCTGAAGTGTCTTCCTATTAGGTATGGGTGTCATTTCTTAACTACATATAACATGGCCAAAATTTATTTATCACAGATGGGCCTGAGTAAACTGTTTCCTTTATGTTCACTAATTTCAAAGGAAAGGGATCTTCCCTCTTACATCAAAATTGCATCAATTCCATGGCCCAAGGCATCACACTCCATAATGAAGGTTTTGTTAAATCAGGTGTCGCCAAGATGAGAGTTGTACACATAGCCTATTTAAGTTTTTCAAAAGCTTAGGGTGCTTCCTTTGTCTAAGAATGTGCTTCCTTCTTCAATAATTTTGTTATAGATGCTGCTATTTGAAATAATTATTCACAAGTTTAGAATAATATCATATAAATCCTAAAAATTATTTGAGTTTATTTAAGGTATGAGGATTGGTCAGTTGTTTGTAACTGTTATTTGTTTATGATCCGCATTGAAACCATCATGAGACACAATATAACCCAAATATTCCATTTATTAAACCCCAAAGGCACACTTGGAAGGCTTTGCTTATATTTTTTTCTCTTCAAATAGTGTTGAGACCCTATCAACGTGGTGTACATTCATTCCCAAGATTTGTTGTAGATTAGTTTCTGATCAAAAATTACTAAGAAATTTCTTATAAGGAAGGATTTGAAAACATAATTCATCAAGGATTGAAATATTGAAGGTGCATTTGTAAGTTCAAATGGAATAACTCATAATGACTTTCATGTGTTCTAAAATATATTTTCGTAATGCATTTTTTCCTCAATTTTGTTTTATGATATTCAAAATGGAGATCCGAATTAGTAAAGAAAGTTTATCCATGCAATTCATATAATAATTCATCACTGATAGGATTTGGAAAATTATTTTGATTGTCATTTTGTTGAGTTATTTGTAATATGGACACATACACCATGAACCATAATTTTTTATAAAGATATACACTGGTTAATAGAAATCATTCTCGCTTGGTTTAATAACACATTTCTTGAACCATATGCTCAATATCACTCTTTTGTGTAGATGGATAGCTATAAGGCCTAATGTTAGGTGGTACACTTTCAAGTTTCAAATGAATAATATGTTAATGTGATATGGATTGGATGATTATATTATTTTTCATCCATATTGATATTTTCAAAGAGGAAAAGGTTGAGGAATCAATCCACGTGACCATTTTTACCAGCTAGTCCCATTTTGGTGAATTGGGGTCTCAAACCTTCTAGAAGGAGTTTTAGGAATTAAATGAATTTTTTTGGGAGTAAAAATTTTCTTCTTAAGTTCCTCACCTTTAAGTGTTATTCAACACATATATAACTTTCCAACAATGTTCTAATCACCTCATTCAACATTCAAATCTATATGCAAAAGTTATACCACTCAAAATTTGAACTTCTTGTTTTGACCACCATAATTCACCAGGATGCCACATTAGCCCCCATTACTCTTGAAAAAGGAGTTATCAATGCTGTGTTCACGATGAAGAAGGCCCCATAGGATTATGTATTGTAACTCTAGTTAAGGGTTGAAGGATTCAACATAACCACTAGTAGGGTATTGAGTTGTGTTATAAGAGGGCCACTAGAAGGAAAAGGAGCTTCATTCTATTCAAGTGCATTTTTTTCTACAAATGAGTAGAGTATATGAAATTTGATAGGGAGAGAGAAAAATTGATGGTTTTTTCCCTCTAAAGGGATTGTTTAATATGTTTCGGTATATTTGTTGTGATGAATTGTCTTATGAAATATCCATGGAAGTTTATGGACCATAATGATCCTAAACAAGTGGAATGCCATTAAGAATTGATCCAAATACCTTAGAATGATTATTGATAGTTTTTTTTGAGATCCACTAGAATAGATTACATATATTTCTAAACATATAATGAACAAAATTGTATAGTCATTATTTCGTGTCCCTTTTTTAGCAATTTTATTAAGTTATTAGAGCTTATCATTTTACAGGGTTGTTTCTACGCTCAATTTCCTTTCTTTGAAAGGAAAATCTTATGAAAAGATATTGAAAATTAAGGCCAATTGTTCTCAATTGTTGTAACCATTGGACCTCTAATGCAACATTAACACTACCCATTTGGATTTCAATCATGGAACTATCCAATAAATAATCCCCCATATTTAGCTTAATATTATGGCACTTCCATGAACATATTATGGTATCTCCATCTTCAATTATTACCTGAAATTATGTAGTTGGAGATATAATGCAGTTAAGAAGCTTTTTAAATTTGTTATTAATGAATTTATGGATACTATCTGAATCAATCAACATTGTTACCTTCTTTATTTCTATATACCATTCTATCTTGAGGGTTTTTGGAGTATTGATTCCTTCCAATGCATGAGCCATATGCCCCATTCAAAGAGACTATACAAATACTACACACAGAGTCACTATTGTAAGGGTGAAAACTTATTTACTTGTTGAATTTTTTCATGCAAGGATTTGATATAAGGGCACATCCATGGTTTAATTATAGCGAACAAGTTCCTAAGACTTGAAATTCTATTTCTAGGATTATTCACAATGTGCAAAGCTCCAAAATGTTAAAGAATCCTTATAAAAATTATCTATGTTTCATGAGTGTTCTATGAGCATAATCACACCAAATAAATTGTATAGGAAAAACAAAAAATTATCAGTAAGATAGTTATCTCAAGGCTCATTAGCATTTATTGGGTTATCTAATAGCATATGGACCTCCTTATGTCCATTATTTGGTTAATACCAAGTATATCAACCCAAGTTAGAGGGGTTGGATAATTCTACGCTGACTTGCTTCTTTCCATTATTTGGTTGACAAGAGGTATATCAACCCAAGTTAGAGGGGTTGCATAATTATACATTCACTTCCTTGTATCCATTATTGGGTTAACACTAGGTATATGAACTCATGTTAGAAATTTGATAATTATATAATCACATATAATGGGCACCATGATTTAGGACACTCACAAATATGTGGTTTAGTGCCACAAAATAAGATTTGCAGCCTTCTTCCAATTTATTTTGGGGATTATATACCATGTCTAAAACCCCAAATCACTATATTTAACTATGGACATAATTATAAATTTTTTTGATAGTAAAGATGTAATTTATAGCAAAAGAAATTATCCAAAAGAAAATAACATAAAATTGTCATCAACATAACAATACTCATTCATGGGTTTTCTAACACTATATAGGCCAACCTTCTATCCATTATTGGACCAAGAGAAGTATTTGTTAGGGAAAACTGATGGATAATATTTATTTCTCATTAAAAAAAAAAAAAATCTAATGACAAAGAAGACATATAAATATTTAGTATGCGGCTTTAAAAAAAATATTCACTTTCTTAATCATCAAGCCCAGTCAAATTACATACATACATACATACATACATACATACATACATACATACATACATACATACATATATACATACATACATACATATATATATATATATATATATACATAACACAAAATAATACTTTATTATATATATATATATATATATATATATATATTACAAAATAATACTTTATTATATATATATATAATAAAGTATTATTTTGTGTTATGTATATATATATATATATATATATATATATATATATATATATGCATAACACAAAATAATACTTTATTTTGGTATTGTTAATTTTAATTATGGTACATACATGGTGAAAATGGAAAAGCAATCCCAAGTACAAACTAAAAACCTGGAATGTTTCATAAAAATTCACAAAATTTATATACAAAAATAATAATAAGATAATGTACAACTACAAAAATTTACATGATTTAAAAATAATATAGTCAAACCAGCTTACAATAATAACACACTAAGTATAAAAATAATAACTCCCTAAGTCTATAAAAACCATAAAAAAATTATTAGGACTTGTTACAATGTACCAAGCTCCACACAAGGAGAACATAAATTCACTATATATATGTAACATTAATGGATCATACTTTTCCAATGGGCTAAATCCACACATAGGCTAGCTAGCCTTTTGGACTCCTCCATCATTTTCTTGTAAGATATTACTCTTGTTCAACATCCATGGCCACGGATTGATGATATTTCTTCTGTTCCTCATTGTCTACCTTTTCATCTATTAGGAAAGGGTCTTATGTGTTCCCATTCTTAAGGGAAATATTTTTTGACATTCCATCATGTGGAGACTCTGACTTGTTCAATCCATCACCAGATTGATAATTAGTAGTGTTGGTTTTATCCATAATGCTCATATCCAATCATATCTCCCATTCTTTCTATGCAAGATAATTATTAATGTTGGATGAATCCTTTATGTTCATATCCAATCCTCTCTCTCATTCTTTCTTTGCATGATAATATTTAGTGTTGGATTAATTTTTTATGCCAATATCCAATGCTCTCTTCCATTATTTCTTTGCATGATTGCTTTCAAAATTAGCCACCTTGATTCCATCATCATAAGAACCCCACAAGGTTATCAATGGCCTCTCTTCCTCCACTGCATCGTTTAGAGTCTCCTTTAGAGCTATTTCTTTGTTAGTAACATCTTCTTCCTCAAAGTGAGAATGGTGATGTCTGTATTTTTTAATGCGATCCTCCATTTCACTGAGGAATATATTATGTGAGAGGTAGTCACCATGACCGTATGTTAAACCATTATAATGTGTGCATTATAAAATTACAAGCGTTTATAATAAAATGGAAAATTTATTCATAAATACAGGCAAAGAATAAATCTTTATCACTCGAAAAGTTAGAGAAGGAATAATCCAATAGCCTACATATACAATATTTAATGGCTCCATAGATCTATAGAAAATATTTCACAAGTAAATCGAGGGAAAGTGAATGAGAGGGTTCTCTGCGATAGGGCCTTCCAGAGGAAGGGTGCAGTCTAAGAGGCAGTCGAGGAGTAGATGCGGGGATCAAAAATCTTCCAAAAGCTGAGCAATTTCATAATTCTGATATCCAACAAAAGTTACGTAGTAAATATTTCTGTTACACTACATTCTATGAATTAAAGAGACGTATTTTCCAACCCAAGGAGAGAATTGGAGGGTGAGGGGAGTGGAAAAATCCTAAAAAATTTGGGACACCCCACTAGTGGAGTTGTATGAGATGTTGGAAATACTCCCAACCACTACCATGAATAAGCTCGTAGCAACCTACACTTAAATTTAATGTTTGGTGCAAGGAAGGAAAAACTACGGGATTCAAATCTGCAGGTGTTTATTTTACTTCACGCAATTTTCTGTAATGCTCAGAAATTTGAGTCTGGACATCACTATGCATTAATTCCTTACCCGCCATGTTCACCTACCTTTTGCCTACACTTCACACTTTGCAAGTTTTACGTTTTCCTCTTAAGACTTCACCAAAAATTAAATCTTCACCGGTGCGATATATGGTGGGACCTTCAACCCATACGCATTACAAAACCCAGAAAAACCTTTATATTTCTCTTTTTTCTTACCTTTCACCTTTTCTCACTTCCGAGCGTTCTGTGCGTCGCATTTTTCACTTCACACAATTTTGGATTTACCTTTTATCCTCTGATCCAAAACTTGTGATGTTGCGATGCGACATTGTCGTCACACATCCTAAATTATAAATTTCGCAAGCTCAGGAGGATAGCGCCCAAAAGTTATTTATTTTAAGTTGCGATGTGATCACATATTGCACATCACAAAGCTCAGGAGGACAACACCCGCAACTTTAAATTTTTAAGTTGCGATGCGATGCAATTGCATACTGCACATTGCAAATATCAAGAGAATAGCGCCCACAACATATTTGTTTTAAGTTTCGATGTGATAGTACCATTTCACATCACAATCACAAGAATTTAAGTTTTCCATTATTGCACCAAGCTAAGTCTTGCGCCATGCAAAATGCGATGAGGGTGCAGATGCGATGCGGTTTCAAAGTCAAAAACCATAGAATTTCAAATTCATATTTTAACACTCTGTGCATTGTTTTATGAAGAGTCAAGATTTCACAGCAAAAGGATGATTATGTGGTTATCCATCCCATCCAACATTGAAATGCATTTAATTTTTAGCTCCTCCATTTTGTATTAAGTATGATATTTTCATAAGTATCGAACAATGTAGAAAAACCTCCTAAAGCATAAGGAAATGAAATGAGAAATTTCTCTGGTTTTGTCTCTCTGAGTGTGGCTTTGTGTATTTTTTTGTTCGGTCATTGATTTTAGTTTAATTGTTGCATCTCCCTGTAAACTGGTTAATGTGGGAATAGCATTTCCCTGTTTTGTTTTTATCTTCTCTATATTCGTGTATGTTACAACATGGTACCGGAGCATACCAAAATTTCTGACATGGTATCAGAGTGGGTTTAATCTCTTAGTAAAAGAAAGTGTTCTTTACTGAAGCGCTGAAAGGTTGTTTTGAGAAGTGGATTCTCCAGCAGTGAGAAGGTTTTTGTTTACACAGTGAAAATGGCAACAACAAGCACGAGCTTGACTAATCCACAAATACCACAGTTCAATGGGAAGAATTATTATTATTGGGCTATTAAAACGAAGGCCCTATTCTCCTCACAAGATATTTTGGAGCTGGTGGAAAACGGTTTCCAAGAACCAACATATGCAGTAGCATATAATGCTTTAACACAAGCAAAAAGAGATTTGTTGAGAGACAATAAGAAGGACTCCAAATCCCTCTTATATATTTTCCAGGAAGTGCATGAAAGTATTTTCCCAAGGATTGTAGCAGCAATGAAGTCTAAGAAAGCATGGGATACCCTCCAGATAGCCTACCAAACCATGACAAAGGTGAAGAGAAAAAAACTTCAAATGCTAAGAAAATATTTTGAAACTCTTTGTATGAAAGAGTTTGATGATATAGACTCATTATTTACACATGTGATTGGGTAGGTTACCCAAATTAGTTCTCATGGTGAGACACTTGAAGAAAGGAGAATAGTTGAGAAATTCCTAGGAAGTCTACCATCAAGGTTTGATGCCATATTTGTGGCCATAGAAGAGACAAAGAATCTCTCACAGTTTTCACTGGATGAGCTTCATGCATCACTGCTGTCTAATGAGCACAGACTGAACAGAGAAACAAAATCCTCATTGGATCATTCATTTAAGACACAAATTTCTTTTGGTCAAGGTATAGGTTGAGGAAGAGGCCCACATAGAGGTGGAAGAAGAAACCTTGCAAGCACAAATGGAAGGGGAAGCAATCAAAATCCAAGCCAAGGCTCAAGCCAGAATCAAGCACAAAGACATAGGTCTGATAAATCTCAAGTCCAATGTCATTATTTCAATAATGATTGTTATTATACAAATGAATGTATAAATAAGAAAAATGACATGGGTAGTAAACCAACCGTAAATTTTACAAAAGAAAATCAGAACCATGAAATTTTGTTTTTAGCTTGTAATGTAGCACAAGAAAAACAAGAAGATATATGGTTCTTAGATTCATGGTGTAGTAACCACATGACTGGAAACATAGTAATGTTTTCCAATCTAGATGAAAGTGTAAAATCTGAAGTGACATTGGGGAAAGATGGCAAAGTATATTTCATGGGAAAAGGGAGAGTAGATGTTCTGAAAAAAAAGGGAGAGAAAAAGTCCATGCTAGATGTCTATTACGTCCCTGGTTTGAAATGTAACCTTATAAGAATTGAACAACTCATGGAAATGGGCTACAATGTGTTTTTTAAACATGATGTTTGCACAATCATGGATAAACCTCGAAATAGAAATATCCTTGCAAAAGTGCATATGACAAGCAATAGAATGTTTCCTCTCAAGATGAGATCAGACTTGAATGAAGGAGGTCTTGTAGCTGATGCCACACAAGAAATCTTTCAAGAAGTAGTGAAAGATGAGAATTGGTTATGGCAATTGAGATTTTGTCATCTGAATTTCGGCGGTTTTAATTTGTTGCATAGAAAATCCATGGTAAAGGGATTAGCACTCATAGAGAAACCATACAACCTATGTGAAGGTTTCATCTTGGGAAAACAACACAAAGAATCATTTCCATCAAGAAATCAAATAAGGGCAAAGGCACCTTTGGAGATTGTCCACTCTAATTTATGTGGACCAATGCAAACACCATCATTTGGTGGCAGCCACTATATTTTGACATTCATATATGATTACACATGTAAGAGATGGCTCTATTTTCTAAAACAGAAAAGTGAAGTGTATGATCACTTCCACCACTACAAAGCTCTTGTTGAGAAGCAAAGTGGACACTACATAAAAGTGTTGAGAACTGATAGAGGTGAAGAATATATTTCCAAAGACTTCCTATGTTTCTGGAGGGAGCATGGAACTGACAAGAAGTTTACTACAAGTTATACACCTCAGTAAAACGATGTTGTAGAAAGAAATAATAGGACCATCATGGAAATGGCAAGGAAGATGTTGAAGGAAAATAATTTTCCAAATAATTATTGGGCAAAAGTTGTCTCTTGTGCAACATATATCATAAATAGATGTCCAACCAAAAGTGTTATGAATAGAGTTCCAAAAGAAGCATGTAGTGGAACAAAGCAATTTTTCACTCACATCAGAGTGCTTGGATGTGTGGCATATGCACATGTCCCAGATAAGTTAAGGAAGAAGTTGGACAACGAGGGGGGGAATGTATATTTCTTAGGTACAGTGATGAATCCAAGGTTTACAATCTCTATAATCCATCAACCAAGAAGGTAATAATCAACAGAGATTTTCAATTCATAGAAGAAGAAGCATGGGATGGAAGTTTAGAGAAGATAGTAAATGTGAAGACATATATGTCTGATGAAGGGAAAGAGGAATGGACTACAACAAGTAACTCCTCAACGGTGGCTCCTCCTCCACCTACACAATCTCAACAGAGCACACTGCAAGAAAGAAATAGGACAGTAGTGCACAAACAAGGAATTTCTTCTCCAAGCACACCATGGGGATTAGAAAATCCCTCGATTTGAAGTGCAAATCCAGCCACATCTTCAGTAAATATAACAATACAAAAATTCATAGTTTTAAGTGAAATTTATGAACAAGAAGTTGAGAGTAGTGCTGGTCTGAATTCTTTATCTACATTAAATTTCCATGTAGATGACCCAATCCACTTTGAAGATGCAGTCAAAGAATAAAAGTGGATTGAGGCAATGAATAAAGAGATAGTAGAAATAGAAAGAAATGACACATGGGAGTTAGTGGACCTCCCACAAGGAAAATAAGTTACTGGAGTGAAATGGGTCTATAAGACCAAGAGCAACATTGAAGGAAAGATAGAAAGGCACAAAGCAAGGGTACTTACAAGAAGAAGCAAGGAAGAGACTATGAGGAAACCTTTGCACCAGTTGCAAGGATGGAGACAGTGCGGACAATGTTATCTATAGCAGCAAAAGAAAAATGGAAATTTTATCAAATGGATGTGAATTCAACATTCTTGAATGGAGTGCTAAAAGAGGAGGTGTATGTTGAACAACCTCCTAGCTATGAAATAGAAGGCCAAAAACACAAGGTGTGTAAGTCGCAGAAATCTCTTTATGGGTTAAAGCAAGCACCATGTGCATAGTATAGTAGGATTGATGCTTACCTGATGGAAAATGGGTTCAACAAGTGTGATGGTGAACCCACACCCTACATCAAAGAAAATTATGGTAAAATTCTTATTGTTGTTTTGTATGTAGATGATTTGAGTTTTATAGGCAGTGATGTTTCTCTCATTTCTTATTTCAAAACTGTCATAAAGAGTGAGTCTAAGATGACTGACTTGGGATTCTTAAGGTATTTTCTGGGCACAAAAATGAAGCAAACAGAAAAGGGAATTTTTATGTCCCAAGAAAAGTATGTTGGAGATATTTTAAAAAGGTTCAATATGCATAACATCAAGCCATCATCAACTCCAATTGTCATGGGGTTGAATTTGACCAAGGAAGATTGCAGCAAGAATGTCAATCCGACATTGTACAAAATCATTGTTGACAGTCTAATGTATTTGACTGCAACTATGCCTGACTAAATGTATGAAGTAATTTTGATATCAAAATTCATGGAGACACCCAACAAGCAGCAAAAGGAATTTTAAAGTATGTCAATGGGACGAAAGAGTATGGTGTTCTATACTCCACAACTAATGATTTTAAGCTCATTGGTTACACTAACGCTGATTGGACTGGAAGTGTTGATGAAATAAATAGCACATTAGGGTATGTTTTTCATTTCGTATCGGGAGCCATTTCATGGGCTTCCAAGGAGTAGCCAATAGTTTCATTATCAACAGCAGAAGCTGAATATGTAGTAGCAACAACAACAACATGTCAACTAGTTTGGATGAGAAGGATGTTCAGGGATTTATGTCATGACCAAGACAAAGGAACCACAATTTTCTGTGATAATAGTTCAACAATTGCATTTTCAAAGAATTCTGTTTTCCACAAGAGAAAAAATCACATTGATACCAAATACCATTTCATAAGGGAATTAATTAACAATGGTGAAATTGTGTTGCAGCATTGCAGGTGAGAGGAACAATTTGCAAATATCCTCACAAAACCATTGGGACGAAAAAAATTTGTTTATCTCAGAAAATGTTTGGGAATGGTTAATAGTGGTAGTTGTGATTAAGGGGGATTGTTGGAAATACTCTCGTTCACCACCATGAATAAGCTGGGACTAGTCCATAATTAAATTGAATTTTTGTTGCATGGAAGGAAAAGCATAGTATTCAAATCCATAGGTGTTTATTTTACTTCACACAATTTTTTGTAATGCTCAGAAATTTAAGTCCGGCCATCACTCTCCATTAATTCCTTACCCGCCATTTTCACCTACCTTTTGTCCGCACTTCTCACTTTGCAAGTTTTAAGTTTTCCTCTTAAGACTTCACTGATGCGATATCTGGTGGGACCCTCAACCCATACGCATTACCAAACACGCACAAACCTTTGTATTTCACTTTTTTCTTACCTTTTGTCTTTTTGCACTTCCAAGCATTTTTCCCCTCATGTTTCAAACTTCACACAATTTAGGATTTATGTTTTATGCTCTGATCCAAAACTTGCAATGTTGTGATGCGACATCGTCATTGCACATCGAAAATTATAAATTTCACAAGCTCAGGAGGATAGTACCCGCAAGTTATTTGTATTAAGTTGCGATGCGATCGCATACTTCACGTCGCTAAGCTCCGGAGGATAGCGTCCGCAACATATTTGTTTTAAGTTGAGATGCGATAGTGCCATCGGACATCGCAATCATAAGAATTTATGTTTTTCGTTATTTCACCAAGTTAAGTCTTGCGCCATGCGAAATGCGATGAGGGCACGGATGCGATGCAATTTCAAAGTTGAAACCCATAGAATTTCAAATATGTATTTTAACGCTCTTTGCATTGTTTTGTGAAGAATCGAGATTTCGCAGTAGAAGGATGATTCTATGGTTATCCGTATCATCTAGCATTGAAATTTATTTAATTATCCGCTCCGCCATTTTGTATTAAGTAGGATTTTTTCATATGTATCAAACAATGTAGAAAAACCTGTTGAAGCAGAAGGAGATGAAATGAGAAATTTCTCTGGTTTTGTCTCTTTAAGCGTGGTTGTGTGTATATTTTTTTTCTATCATTGATTTTAATTTAATTTCCACATCTTTGTAAACTCGTTATTGTGATAATAGCATTTCCCTATTTTCTTTTGAGCTTTTGTGTATGTTCCAACATGGTATCAGAGCAAACCAGAATCTTCGACTTGAGAATATTTTTGCATTTCTTGTTCTTCTTCGCTGAAAATGCATAAAGAAGAATCCCTTATGAGTGGATGAATGTGTGTCAATGTCTTGACAGCGACCATCCAATTTTTTGTTTGATTTGACCGCTCTTCAAAAAATTCTTTTATATAATGTCACAACTATTCTCAGCGATGGCTCTTCCGTTGCAGCATTCAAAATAAGGAGGTGTTTTTCCTTCGGGGGCTTATCATTGTGGCTAGTAACTTTAACAAATGCAACTTCTATGTCTGCAAGTCTGATATTGATAGTTGTAATCGTATTGGCAAGTCCCACATAACTCGTGATGGCAAATCCAATGGAAGCGATGTCCTTCAGTGCCCCCACTAATTTTATTGACTAGGACCCATGCCAATGATTTTGAACTAAGGTAGCTCAACAGTGAAAATAGGTTAGACCTTCCCTGCTAATTTTTGGGATAAATTTAATATGCTTTTTACAAATATAAATACCTAATCGCATACCCTCATTTCGAAATATCAGTCTATGGTAGTCTTCATTGCTTTCGTTCTATGGATATGACATTTTGTTTTTCCAAGATTCCGGAGTTTCACTGCATAATTGAATTATATTTACAAAAGCGAGTCTTCTTATTGAGAATTAAGTATTAATGTATTCAAATAAAATGAAACAATGGACAGGATTTAATGAGATTACTTTTTATTGGGTGATTTTATTATCAAGATTAATTATGGAATTATGGATAGGATTTTTAAATATTATCTTTTGTTCGGTGATTATACTATGAATATTGACTATGGAAAAAAATAGGGTGTACTCGCAAATTAATTTTTCATATTTTTCAAAAAAAAAATGGTTAACCTTTATTTTTTTAAAAAATTGTTAATTTTAAATATATAAAATAAAATTAATTTATTTTAAAAATTATCAATTTTTTTTAATTATTTAAAAATTGAAAATTTTAAAGATATATATAAAACATTTTATAATTATCTTACCAAAATTCGCCAAAGTATTAATGCCTCACATTTTCCCAACATCCATATTTCTTCAATTATATTAATACTTCATTTAAAATAGTTTCATTATTTGAAATTTCTTCTAATTGATACATATTGAATCATTATTGAAATTATAGTTCAATACTTATTTCTTCTAATTTACATATATTATAATTTATATATGTTGAAATTATGATTCAATATTTACTATCTTCAATTAAAGCTCAATGTCATTTACGGGATTTCAAATTTGCTCAAAGATCAATAAGAGAGTTAATAATCCTTGTCACTATATGATATTAAATTTATACTTATGTTTTTTTTTTTCTAAATAAGACTAATTTCTATTAATGTAACATAAAATACATGGAGACTCAGGACTTTGCAGTTCTAGGCTATTTCGAAGGCATAATTCTCCAAAATAACAAAATAAGGACTGCCCTCAAAGGGGAAACCAATCCAATTTGTTGTTCTATTGTTGCGCACAAAGGGGAAACTAGTGTCGCATATGGAAAAAGATAAATGTTTGTAGTCATCAGATAGACCTTAAAACCAGAAATCATATAAAAAGGCCCAAACCACTTGGAACCAGAAACTAGAAACCAGAAAGAACCTAGGTACTTAGGTGTCATTTGGAGAGGGAGGTGTCTCTTCCACAATAGGACAACTATACTCATCGTTGTCATCTGCAAGCTTGTTGTGGGTGGCATCCGCTGTGTTTTGGGACTTGGTGGTGGCACGAGATTCGCGAGGGGTGTCTTTACCACCCGTCTAATTTTCGTTGTTGCTGTCAATACCTTTACTTCTGCTGCTGGAATCTGGGCCACTCTTCTCCACTGTTGATGGATCTCCTTGGTTGGAAGACTTTTGCAATTTTCTGGGTCGAAGGCAAGCTGCACTGGTGGGTTCCTCTTTGAAGGAGATGGTGATGGTTGCAGTTATGCGCGGGTGGTCCAACATGTAAGAATATTGGAATTGAGCAGAGTGGGCGAGTTGTGCAGCGAGGGGGTTGTCTCCAGCTGAGGCAGCGTTGGAGAGAAGGTGGTGGAGGGAGGATGCGGTGGTGGAGAGCGAGACCTGCTTGAATTCCAAGCACGGCCATGACCACTGCGAGTGGCTGGATAGCGTCCATGATAGTGCTCCAGAGATGTGGGGGAAGTATCATAGTGGGAAGAAGGTGACAGATGAGCAGCTCTGCCTCTGCTGCTACCTTGACGGTAGCACATTTAATGGTGCAGACGGGGCATAATGGAACAGTGGGGAGGATGAGTGCATTGAACTAAGGTATCAGTAGGGTGAGTGACCAGGGGAGCTGAGGACCCAAAAGCCAAGGATCGAATATCCATAGAGATGAATTTGAAATTGCAAAGAAGACTCTGAGAGAAGTGCAGGCTGGGAACCACCTCAATACAACAGAGGAGACTACAAAATCACCCTGTAGGCATTTAGGAGCTCAGCTTTGGGACTCCAGGGGGGGAAATTGCAGCTCAACGACAGAGGCAAGGGAAGAAGACGACTAGGCGAATTCATTTTGAAGGACTGGAGATGGCATCAACAATTGCGTGGAGTAAATGTGCATTTGTGGGAGCAGATGGAGCAATTAAATGCCCACCGCTGAGGCCTGTGGGTGGTCATGTGGCTGTGCCACTTGCCAGCCCATAAGCCCACCTTATGGCCTCCCTTATAAATCACCCGCATCCAGGATTGTTATATCTTTGTGCACCATATTTGTACATTCCTGTATGAGAGATATATTATTAATAATAGTGAGAGGTCCAGAGGCTAAGGTTTGATTGCTGTCCACTCCTTTATTTTCCAGCAGATCCGCTACTTTGTTACCAGATATTTTGACATGTTTAAAAGAGATCGCTCTGTTATTCTTCAGCCATTGTTCTATGAGTTCCAGTCTCACCGCTAGCCTCGAACTATCGACCACCTTGGAAGCTGGAGCCCCCATAAGAAGTTGGTTGGTTGCATTGATGAGAATTTGAGAATCTCCTTCTATTTCAATGGGGAGATAGTTATGATGTTGAGAGAGAAATAAACCTTGCCATAAACCCTCTGGTTTAGCTAAATTTTTAGAGTCCCATCCTACTGAACCATAGAATATCAAGAGGGGATTGCCATTATGGTCCCAGAAAATACCTCTATATCCTGCATCTCCAGGGTTACCTTTGGAAGCGCTGTCAAAATTCATCTTTATCAATCTAGCGGAAGGAGGAGTCCAGTTGCTGGGTGAGTCTAGATGAGTTGGAGGAGAGCGATTTCTAGAGAGACTTGAACATAACGAGAGTTTCCAATTCTCCCAGAATTTTCTAGATTTTGATTAAGAAGGTCTTCCTCTTGCCATTGATGGAGAGCTAGAGTTTCTTGGATGTTACGGAAAAAATTGTTTTATATTATATCCAAAGTGGTGCATTAATTCTTGAAAATTCCCTTGTTCCTTTCCTTCCATATTGTCCATAGAATAAGTATCGGAAGAAGAAACCAGAGAGAGTTTAACAACTTATTATTGTATGGAGCTAATGGCTAGTTGTGTATGGTGCTGACTGTGTCCCTTGAGATTCTGCCATCTTTTTTGTATCTGAAGCTAATTTCTTCCCATAACTTTTTTGCTAGGAAACAAGTGCCCATAAGATCCTGAAAGGTTTCAATGTGGTTTGAGCAGTTGGGGCACCTTGAGGGTCCTATGAATCCCTCTTTAATGAGGTTGTCCCAGGTAAGGATTATTTTATGACATAGGAGCCATAAAAAGGTGGATACTTTGGGCCAAATTCCTGTGGACCATATTTGAGTCCATAGGGAATATTTTGGGTCTTGAGAGGGTGTCATCAACATGTAAGCTTCTTTGGTGGTGAACGTGCCACGAGGAGTATGTCCCCATTGAATAAGATCTTTATTTTTTGAGTGTCTGATCTTCCTGTTATTAAGCTCTTTATTAATTTCCTTGTGTGTATCCTCCTGCCCATGGTCTAAGATTTGAGTTGTTTGTTTCCATTTCCGATACCTGGATGATGGATGAAGACCAATACTATTTGAAATTTTCGACCATATGATTAATCAATTCCATTTGTAACTGATGCCTTATAATGTTTACTAACTTGGGACTTTGTTGCCAAGAATCCACCCAAGAGCGTGTCGTGCTCCCATCTCTAACCTCCCAAAAGCTGTGCTCTTGTATCATGACTTGATGTTGCTTGGCTGCATTCCATATCAAGGAGCCTGCATCGACCATTGTCAGTCTGATGAGATCCTCTGGCGATCTATTGTTGCCATATTTTGCACTCCAGAGTAGAGCCCACGAGGTGTGTGGCGCTGACATCCATTGCCACCCAATCTGAGCTCCCATCACTGCATTACTATGATAAGGATCTCGGAGACCTGAGCCTCCATCCATTTTTGGCTTGCAAATAGTCATCCATTTGACTAGTGCCCATTTTTTATTTTTCCCCGAGGACCCCCAAAGGAAGTTGCATTGCAGGTCTTTGATATTTTTTAGGACCCATTTTGGTGCCGCAAGAACTGAGAATAAATACAGGGGCATTGATTGAAAAACAACTTTGATAAGAATGATATGGCTGGCCATGTTTAGGGATCGATAAGTCCAAGAGGAAAGTCGAGCTTCGAGTTTTTCGAGAAGCATTTTCTAGGAAGCATGTTTAATATCAGAGTCATTCAGAGGAGCGCCAATGTACTTTTCTAGTAAAGAGGCAATGGAGAGGCCAAGTATTATAGAAATATTATTTTGAGTGATGATAGGTGTATTGAAGAAAAAAATCTGAGATTTAGCATCATTAATGGAGGTTCCAGAGGCCTCCAAAAAGGCATCAAGAAGGGATTTGAAAGAGAGAACTTCTTAGACTAATGGATGCCTGAATAGCATGTTGTCATCAACAAACTATTGGTGTGCGGTTGCTTGAGAGCCATGAACAAAGATGCGTCGAAGTTTTTGAGTGCGAAGTGTCTTTTGTATAAGACGACTGAGCCCTTCTTCCATGAGGACAAAAAGGAAGGGTCAAATGGGGTATCCTCGGCGGATACCTCTAGAGGGGGAAAAGGGGTAAGAGGGTATGCCATTGAAAAGAATGGAGAAAAAGGAGGAAGAAATGAGATTCATGACCCATCTGATCCAGGTGGGACTGAAGCCAAAGGATGTGAGCATCTGCTTGATATATTTCCAGCTTAACTTATCAAAAAGCTTTAGAGAGATTGATTTTTAAGAGCATACCCACCTTTTTATTGTGTTTTGGGGAATGAATGATTCTGTGCATGAGAATGATTCCATCTAAAATATGACGACCTTCCACATAACCTGTTTGTTCAGGAGAAATTAGCAGTGGAAGAAGGGTCCTGAGCCTGTTGGAAATTACCTTTGAGATCACTTTGTAGATAAAGTTGCAGAGAGAAATGGGCCTGAATTTTTCTGGGCTATTGGAATGATCCTCTTTAGGAATGAGAGCTATGAAAGTGGAATTGAGGGATTGAAGCAACCAGTGCAGAGTCTAAGATTCCTCTACTAATTGTTAGACGTCCTTTTTAATCAGATCCCAGAAGTGATGGAAAAATTTGGAGGTAAAGTCGTCCGGTCTTGGAGCTTTTCTGTCTTTAAATTGATCCATCACTTTTTCAACTTCCTGCATAGTGACAGGCCAGAGAAGAATTTGGTTATGTTCTTAATTAATTATCTTGGGAATTTTTTGTAGGATCTTGCTTATTATCGGTTGTCTACTCTCCTGGGTCTCATGAAGAACAGTTTTGAAGTGATTAAGGAGCTCTCTCTCTATTTCCTCATGTTCCTCTAGCCTTTCTCCATGTTGGTTTTGTAGCTGAGTGATCCTGTTATGCATTCTTCTTTGAATGGTTGAGCGATGAAAGAATTTGGTATTCCTTTCCCCTTTTTTTAACCACCTTATTCGGGATTTCTTCTTCCATAGGATTTCCTCTTGCTTTCTTCTTTCTTCCAGCTGAGTGAGAAGGTTTTGTTCTTGAGTTTCTAGAGACACAGTTCTTCCTTCATTGATTACATGCTGCTGAAGCTCTGACATTTTTTGTTCTAGAACTTTTTGCTATTGGAAAATGTTCCCAAAAGTGGAGTGATTCCATTTCTTGATCTGTATTTTGAGGTTTCTGAGATGTTCCTGGAATTGGTACATTTTGGAGCGACTAGGAGGAGTGAATTTTTTCTAAGCATTGGTAACCATACCTTGGAAATCGGGATGAGTGAGCCAAAAGGCTTCAAATCTGAAGGGGCATTTGGTGGAGTCCCTAGGTCTCTACCATTGAAGTGAAATGGGCCAGTGATCAGAGATTGAGAGTGGCAAAATGGAAGAGTGAATATCTCCTCCAATGTGAATTGCATTGTCCGATATAAGAAAGTGATCCAGCTTGGAAGCAAGTTGTTGAGACCCAAAATGATCCAGGTGGATATCGGTGGCCACCCACCTATTCCATTTGGACTAGCACCATCAATTCTTGCAGATTTTCACATTCAGCGCAACTTACTATTTTTAGCAGGTTTTCGGGTCCTCCACTCTCGAAGCCGTTTTGGGGGCTTAATGATCCAGGTGGATATTGGTGGCCACCCACCTATTCCATTTGAACCCCCATCTTCAGTTCTTTCAATTTTCAAGTTGCAACAAAAGTTACTATTTTTAGCAGTTTTTCGGGTCCTGAACTTCCGGAGCCGTTTTGAGGCCCTAAACGACATTTTTTGGGAAAACGGAGAGCAACATGGGTCCATGGACCGATGTTGCTCATTCAAAAATTGAAGTCCTCGGATAGATCTTTCTAACGAGCTATTGAACGTGTCAAACAGAGATCGGGTGCCAAAGTTATGCCCCCGGGAAGTTGAACCACCAATTTACCCAAATGGGCGCCCACAGTTTTGGCGCCTCATCTCCTACGGTTAGGTTTTTGGACGTTTCGGATTCTACATTGTTTTTCAACAATAAATAGGCCCTCGAGCCTCATTGTAACGCAGTTCAGAGGTCTGTAGCCATCACATCTCTTCTCAGAGATTCGCTACCAGCACCCTAGCTATTTTATTTCCATTATGCCTGTAAGCATATTTCTGTTATTTGATATTAATGAAATGAAGCCTTATTTCCGTTGCATCTCTATGTTCATGGTTATTTCTGTATTCTGTTGCGTTCCTGCATAAAATCCGGATCAGTGGTATCAGAGGGGGTCTGCTCTTTCTTTGTTTTTCTTTGCATGTCCCCAACGCGGTCAGGGTATAAGGAGTTAGGGCTCGATCTGGTTGAACCCTTGCAAGATCAGCCTCGCAAACCCCGACGACCTCCCATGGCGGAAGAAAAGAAAGACGAGGGAGCAGGAGATCCTATCAAAATACTGCTCGAGGAGGCTCTCGAGAAACAAAGGAACGTGATGATGGATAACTTTGCTCAAATCCTTCAACGACTGCCCACATATGGCGCATTTGCATCCAACAGCCACTCTGGAGGCGCCACTCCCTTCAAGGTACAGGTAAACTTTGACATTCCTATATTTGAAGGAAAAATAGATGCAGACGCTGTAGACAGATGGTTAAATTTGTTGGAAGGGTATTTCTCGGTCCATGACTTCTCCGACCGAGAAAAGATTATTTTTTCACTCCTCAAAGCCGCCCCCCATGTCAAAGACTGGTGGGAAACCTACCGTGAGCAAGAGGGCGAAGGGGAACCCTCTCTGTTCTCGACCACACCCACTTGGAATTCGTTCCGAGACGGCATCAAGGACCAATATTACCCTGTGGGGAGCTATGAGGACAAATACATCCAATGGACCACGCTGCGGCAACAAAAGGATCAAGATGTGCACGAACTGACGAATCTATTCCATACCCTGCGCACAAAGTTGGGTATTAAAGATTCAGAGAGACATTTGGTGCTCAAGTACCGTGGCTATCTGCACAAACACATTCAGGAGGAAATGGAGTTCCTCGACATTACATCGCTTGGCACGGCATATCGCTATGCCGCCAAGATCGAGCAGAAATTTAAGCAGAAGAAGCGAGACTTTGGATCTGCGAATCCGAAAGGTGCCCCCGAATTGAAGAACAAGGGGCAAGGCCAAAGCAATGCGACTCAGAACAACACCACAAATCCAAAGAAGGACACAGGGAAGTGGTGTGAATTTTATAACAGCCCCACTCACAGCACAAACGAGTGTCGGGCCAAACAGTCTTTGGTGGCTGAACTAAAGGCACCCGAATCAGATGCATTTTCTGATCCTGAGTTAGAACCAAACAAAGGCAATGACAAAGGGAAGCAGATCATTGATGCGGATCCCAGTGCCATTGTTTTCACCACCAAGATCCAGAAGGAGGGTCCAGAGGATCCAGAGGAGGGGGAGCGCCTCTTCCAATCGCAGATGTGGGTGAAGGGTTCTCTGCTGCAGTTTCTCGTCGATAGCGGAAGCCAAAAGAACCTCATTTCAGCAGACGTCGTGAAGCGGCTCGACCTACCAACCATAGCACACCCACAGCCGTATACCATCGGGTGGCTCCACCCAGGGAGAGATCTCCGCATCCGCCAGCAGTGCCGACTTCCATACAGTATCAAGCCATTCACGGATGAGGTATTGTGTGATGTTGCTCCTCTTGATGTAGCTAATGTATTATTGGGCCAACCATACTTATGGAGGCGACATGCTGTGTATGAGTCTAGGCCTCGTGCTGTTATTATTACTTTGGGAAATAACTTGTACAGGATACCGGAGGTAGTACCACCTCCTGCCATCTCTTTGACTACTGCAAAACAACGCAGTAAGATTGTTTCCCAGACCAGGAAATTCATTTTCCTTACGACTCGCTCACAGGGAAAGAAGAATATTGTGGCCACAACCTCGAAACAGGGCTCCCTTTCACGGCTGCAGCACATGGACAAAGTCATGGAGGAATACGATGACAATTTCTCCTCACTCATAGAGGTTCCTCTACACTGTCAGGACAAGCACTCCATTGATCTGACTCCCAATGCACCACCACATGATGTTGCCATACATCCTGCAACTACACATACAGAATCCAAACATGTACTGTATGAGGCTGATAAAGAAACCAAATTTACTAAATGCATCCAGCATGTCCACCCGCAGGTCCATGACATCTTCAACACATCTAATACTCAATTCAACAGAATTTGCCTCATCTCATGGAGGATCTCAACGCAATGGGGACCATTGCTTCCTAAGGAGGGAGGAATGATCCAGGTGGATATCGGTGGCCACCCACCTAGTCCATTTGGACCAGCACCATCAATTCTTGCAGATTTTCACATTCAGCACAACTTACTATTTTTAGCAGGTTTTCGGGTCCTCCACTCTCGGAGCCGTTTTGGGGGCTTAATGATCCAGGTGGATATTGGTGGCCACCCACCTATTCCATTTGAACCCCTATCTTCAGTTCTTTCAATTTTCAAGTTGCAACAAAACTTACTATTTTTAGTAGTTTTTCGGGTCCTGAACTTCCGGAGCCGTTTTGAGGCCCTAAACGACATTTTTTGGGAAAACGGAGAGCAACATGGGTCCATGGACCATGTTGCTCGTTCAAAAATTGAATTCCTCGGATAGATCTTTCTAACGAGCTATTGAACGCGTCAAACGGAGATCGGGTGCCAAAGTTATGCCCCCGGGAAGTTGAACCACCAATTTACCCAAACGGGCGCCCACAGTTTGACGCCTCATCTCCTATGGTTAGCTTTTTGGACGTTTCGGATTCTACATTGTTTCTCAACAATAAATAGGCCCTCGAGCCTCATTCTGTAGCTAGTCGTAGGTTCCGTAGCCATCTCATCTCTTCGCAGATTCAAGTACGACATTCTAGCTATTTTATTTCCATTATGCCTGTAAGCATATTTCTGTTATTTGATATTAATGAAATGAAGCATTATTTCCGCTGCATCTCTATGTTCATGGTTATTTCTGTATTCTGTTGCGTTCCTGCATAAAATCTGGATCACAGAATGCTTATTGTTCCATGTGTGCATGCCATTAGAGAATGGATGGTCGATAAGCCAATTTCTTTGAATGAAATACTTGAAGTGGTTTCTTTCCAACTCAAAATTGACTCATCCTCCTTTCTTTACTTCTAGTTTGGTGATCATATTAAAGTCCCTTCCCATGATCCAAAGTGGATAAGTTCTGTTTGAATTGAGGGTTTCCATAGTGTTGAGTAGTGTGATTTTTTGCAAAGGGTCTTGAGGGAAGTTGACATTGGTGAGGTGACCATGAATGTTGGAGCCTATGAGATGGAAAGTGGCCTAAATGAAGTTGTGTGAGGCATGTACATCAGTGAGCGAGATTTCTTATAGGTCCCATGCAATAGCTAGGCTGCCCAAATCACCTGAGGCATCAACAGCAATAAAATGGCATCCTGGCCAAGCTATGGAGAGGATGGAGCCGAGGGTGTTACTATTGCATTTGGTTTCTTGCATGAAAAATATTTGCGGTCTCTCGTGCTGAATCATGTTTTTAATCATTCTGTGTTTTTTGGGACTCTTTAGTCCTCATATATTCCAAGAAGTGAGCTTCATTGAGAACTATTGAGTAGTGGCTGGTAAAACTTGGTTAGCTTGGGATATCTTCCAGATTCCACCAGCATTTCCCCAATGATGATGGTTCTTTGTAGATCTATTTTTCTTCCCTTTTTCTTAGTTTCTTTAAGAATTTTTTTTCCATCCCAATGATTGCCTGGTTGTATGCCTAATGATCTTTGTTGATGTGCTTGAAAGAGAAATACCTCTAAGATTTCTATCTGTCTGGCAGTTATTTTTTCATACTCTTTCTTTTTGCAGGCTTGCTTAAGACCGAAGATGTCCAGATCTCCCAAGTCGATACTTTCAGTTTCCTCTTCCATGTGACTGGGATGACCACCCTCTTGAGCTAAGCCATCTATATCCATGCTATTAGGTTGCTAGATAGCCAGATATGTTTCCTTACTGAGATTGGGAATGGGGTTTAAAGTTTCTTGAGGATATTTTGAAGTTTTTTGAGATATGGGGGGACCTATAGAGAGAGCTAAGGTGGACGGCATTGATGAGATCTCATGTTGTTTGGGAGGATCACTATCAGGCTGTATTTTCCTCGCAAGGATATCAAAGTTGTTACTCATTGAAGGAATATTAGGGGTATGATCGGGGACCTTGGAGGCAGATGGGGGTTTCTTATGATGTTTTTTGTGGTTGGGAACTTTTTTAAACCCCTATGCATCAGAGATTTCTATGGTGACATTAGGTTTGGTGGAGAGATTTAAAGGAAAATCTTGGAAGAGATTTCCATGAGCGTGACATTTTCTACAATGAAAGGGGACATGTTCATAATCAATGAGTTGTATCCATTCAAATTCATCATGATAAAGACTTACCGAATCTGTGAGGGCCTTGGCCAAGTGCATGTAGATGCATATTCTGGCATACGAAGTGTATCTTCTAAGCTTAGTTTCCTTTGCAATATTTATGAACTCCCATAATCAATTGTCGATGTCCTTTATTGATTATTCATCCTAATATTCCAAGGCTAAAGAGTACATCCTGATCCATGTGGGTGCCTAGCTAAAATATTCTTTGAATGGATTAAATATTTCAACCCAATATCTGAGATAAAGGCCTACCGAGTTGAAAAAATAGCGACCTCCGTCTAGGATTCAATTTCTATCTTCAATATTGTTAAAAATGGCATTGAAAAAAACCTTTTGGCCCTAACTGAAGGGTTACATGTCCCTTTGGCTTCCATTTGGAGGCTATCCAACCATGCAAAGCTTTCTCAGTAGCCCAGAAACCGAAAAATTTTCCTATGAGTGCATGATCTTTCATGTAGTGTATTTGGGCATTGATACGGTGGCTTGGTAGGTCTATCTTAGTACGCTCTACCGCAATGGACTGACAGGTAGCTGAAGTCGCCTTTGGCAGCGCCGTATTGTCCATGGGCTCTTGAGGCTTGTCATTTTTCTGGGTTGTAGAATCATTCTAGTGCTCTACAGTGACAAAGGGTGGAATCTATGCAGAGTCAAGGTTAACAGGTGCTTGATTGCCTGTGAGGGGAGGCATATTATCCCCCCCCTCGAAGGGAGAGCCATCAGGTAAAGGCAGACGACAAATTGATCTTGATGCCGCAGGGGGAAGAGATGTCACTGGTGTGGCAAACTGCACCAAAACCAGATCCCTTGCAGGGTCTATCAAAAACCCTAGGGCTCAATTTTCTCCACGCGCTCAACTCCAAAGGTATTATTTCTTTAAATTTATAATTATGTTATTGTCAATGAAAGTTTAAATAATTTGTATTTTATTTCTTATTTTATGTGTTATTTAGTTTTATTCACATTAACAACTATGTAATTTAAATTTTATTTTGGATTAAATGTGAATTTACATAAATTTTCGTTAGATAATATATTTTTATAATAAAAATAGATATTATTATAATGACTTAATTATATTTTATGATATTTTTTGTAAAATTAGTTATTAAGGACTTTTAAGATGTTTTATTGTGTAAAAATAAAGAAGAACACATCTAATTCTAAATTGTTAATTTATAAACTAGGTATAAAAGATAGTAATAAAAGTTTCGGGTAGATGAGTCTAATTTAATGTAAATTTTTAATTTATAAATTAGTTATACTAGATAGTAATAAAAGATTTGCGGTAGAGTAATCCAATTTAATTCTAAAGTGTTAATTTATAAACTAGGTATACTACATAGTAATAAAATATTTGGGTAGAGCAATCCAACTTACTTAGGACTAAAGAAAATTGTTGAAATATTAAAGGAAAAATATAGTTTAAGTGGTATTGGATGGTATTTTTAAAAAATCTCATCTTTAAGAAGGAACCCTCCAATTATTAAGTCCTAAGGCATGCTTAATCTAAATATATGAGGTGATCAAAACAAATGGAGTAGGAAGAAAAAAAGATGTTTTCGTTTCATTTTTGAATAAAATATATTGTTTCACAATTTATTCCAAGATCAAAACCTCTTTAAGATAATAAAGGTGAGAAGACCCTCCTCTCATGAGAGTTGGAAGCTCTAAAGGAGAAATAAATCTCTCCATCAATAAAAAGTGGAGCAAAAATATGAAATACTATTATTTAATGCCACCTGTAAAGGAAAACCTAGGTGGTAGGTATGAGGGGGATTCATTTTTTACTTCATAGGATATCAAGTAGTCATATATGTTTGCGAAATCAGAACTTCTATGAAAAATGACGTGGACGAAATGGTTGTTTTCAAAAGTCTCTTACTTCTTAAAGCACAAGAAACAAGGGAGACATCCATTATAGTAGATTCAATGATAATTCTTTGAGTAGTGGAGGCACATATATCTCGAAACAAACATCCATAGCTCATATGATGACAAAAAAATCTCTTAGATATGTTCATCTTCAACAAGCTTGAGTTCTCTTATGTCTTATTGCATCAAAACTCAATTGCAAAGTAGAAAATAAGTTCGGT
Organism: Pinus albicaulis; assembly: GCA_034641835.2. Taxonomy (NCBI): domain Eukaryota; kingdom Viridiplantae; phylum Streptophyta; class Pinopsida; order Pinales; family Pinaceae; genus Pinus; species Pinus albicaulis. The sequence continues at coordinate 980,978,359 of CM076575.1, forward strand.
TGCATGATTAATTTTGGACTTATATCAAATAATGAGGGGAGATTTTTTGAACTCCCTCCTTAGTGTAACCATAAGAATAATGAGGGTTTCCTTGAGAATCCCATTTAAGGATATCACAATATTGAATTAACGAATATTATTAAACTAGTAGCATTGAAATACTTCCCTTATACTCTATTTTTTGCAAAGCATTATGAATTGCATAGTGTTCCAATTGGTAGTTGATGTGAGTTCAAGTTCCTCTTGAATTTATGGAGTCTCATTGTCTTTCCTCAAATTTTTTTAGCCATTCAACATTGTGATTTCCATTTTTCCAAAAAATTATTAATCCAAATTTTACAACACAAAATAATTTTACTTTTAAAATCATCAAATATTTTAAAAACTATAAGAAAACTTTGTTTTGAATATTTTTACTAAATATTTTATTGTTATCATTTTAAAATTCAATAATATTTTTCAAGGTTAATACAATTTAACATAAGTATTAATCTATAGAAGAGAGGAATAACTTGTTTCTGAGTTCTTTTAATAACCCAACATTTCAGAATTCCTAAGTGAGTCCATCATCAGCGGTAGACGCCAAATATTCTTTGAAAAGTTGGGAGGAATAGGGCAAAAGAACAGAGGAATAAATAGTGAATGGAGAGGAGTTATAAAGGTCAGTTTTGATGAAAGATAAATTTTATTTAATCTAATTTTAATTTAGTAAAAATAATTTAATTGAAATATGTAATTAATTATTAGAATTATGTATTTATTTAAAATTAATTTATATAATTAGTTAAACTACTATTTTATATTGTTTAAAATAGTTTGACCTATCTCGGAACAGAATGGCCAAATCCAACTTAGTAGAGCATGCCTTCTCATCCTCACATTACATACGAATAGAGGATGCCAAACTTGTCTCTAAAGAGGACCATTACCTAAAAAGAAAAATCAAAGAGGCCATTGAGATTGAGAAAAGGAAAAACAATATGAATCATGATGATGGTCTTATCATTAGCAACACTTGGAAACCCTTATTACATCATACCTCTTAAGACATTAAAACAAATAATAACATGGTATAAAATAAAATAAGTCATTAAATAAATAAAACAAATTTAAAAGAAGAATATATAAATAATTAAATAAATACAACAAATAAAATATAAATAAATATTTTTTGTTCTCAATTCGGTATGGCTAACTTTTCTTAATACCTTTTATCTCTTAAAAATAATAATAATAATAATAATAATAATAATAAATAAAAATAAATAAATCAAATTAAATTAAATTAAACAAATTACTACTAATATAAGGACCCTAAACATTTACTAAATTTTACTGTTTCATTTTATTTTAATTTAATAAATTTTATTTTTATTTTATTAAATTAAATTAAATTAAATTTGTTTAATTTTTTAATTTAATAAAAAAAAATTAATAAAAATATATAATTCAAATTAAACAAATTAAAATAGTAGTTTAATTAATTATATAAAGTAATTTTAAATAAAGATATAATTCTGATAATTAATTACATATTTCAATTAAATTATTTTTACTAAATTAAAATTAGATTAAATAAAATTTATCTTTCATCAAAACTGACCTTTATAACTCCTCTCCATTCACTATTTATTCCTCTATTCTTTTTCCCTATTCCTCCCAACTTTTCAAAGAATATTTGGCATCTACCCCTGTGATGGAATCACTTAGGAAGTCCGAAACTTTGGGTTATTAAAAGAACTCAGAAACAAGGTATTCCTCTCTTCTATAAATCTATTTCACCTATATGGATTCTTTTTTTATAAGTATTAATCCTTTAAATTCCCTAACATCAATAATTCTTCAATACTTCCTTAGTTATACCAATCAGTGAAAATTTTAAGGATGGAAAATTATCTTTAAGTTTAAAAACATTAATTTATATAAATCTTCTGGGTAATCACACATAAAATTATAAAACCATTGTGTTTCGAACTACCAAGTGCAATTCATCATCATGAGAACTCACTGGTGCCTAGTATGCAAATTATAAAACATTTATTGATATATTTGTAAAATTATTCAATTTTATAATGGTTTTATATATAGTATCTATATAACATTGGCAATTTTTAAGGTTAAAAAAATATATTGTAAAATTTGGGTGAATCGTTTTTATAAAAAATTAAAATTAGGGAATTTTTTTTTGGAAAAACCATGCAAATATTAGCCCTTAAAATTTTCTATGATACCAATTCTTCATTTAAAATATTTTGAAATAATTTTGTTGTTTGAATTTTCTTCTAGTTGATATTTATTAGCTCATCACTGAAATTATATGGATAAAGTGTGTGAATAGTTACTCTTTCTGATTAAACCCCATCGTCATTTACATGATTTAAAATTTGCTCAAAGATCATTAAAAAAATAAAAAAATCTGTATCTCACATTAAAGTAATTAATTTATAAAAATCTCAATGAAGGTTTAAATATGTAAAATCTATTTTAGTTTTCTTTTTCACATTAACAAGTGTAATAATAATAAGTACTATTCTAATGGAATAACAATCATTAATGACAATTTTTGGACGAATGGCTTGGAAGGAACCTTTCTATGCTTTATTGTGTAAAAATAATGAAGAAATAACAAAACATTTGATTCTTGAGTGTCAATTTATAAAGTAAGTAAGGAAGATAGTAATAGAGGAGTTGGGTAAATAAATCTAATCCTCTTAGGGTTGGAGAAAAATGTTGAGATATTGGAGCCATCATTATTTATGTTAAATATAGGAAAAATATATTTCTTAAGTGGTATTGCATGGTATTTTCAAAAAATTTAGCACGAAAAATTGGGCGCTGAAACAATATCATCTTTAGGAAGGAACCCTCCAACTCTAGAGTGGTAAGGTAGGTCTAATATTTCCTATATCAAATGATCAATACAAATTTACTACCTAAAAATGTCTCTAGTCTCATTGTTAAATATAATATATGGTTTCACAATTTACTTCAGCAAAAAAACCTCTTTAAGATAATAAAGCTACAAATACCCTCCTCTCGTGACAATTGGTGGCTCTGAAGGAGAGAGAAATATTTCCAACAATAGAAAAGGAAGCATACTCACTTAATACCATTTTTTAATACGATGTATAAATGAAATATTATGTGGTAGGTAATAGGGATAGACACTTTTTACTTAAAATGATATCAAGTAATATATTCAAATATCTCTTACTTCTCAAAGCACAAAGAGCAAGGGAGGCATCCATTGTTGGTGATTCAATGATAATTATTTGAGTAACACAAGGTAAATATATTCCTAAAATAACATCCCTAGCTCAAATTATGACAATAATACTCTTAATAAGTGTTAATATTTGCAAACCAGCGTGTATGTTTGGGTGCAACATTAAGTTGTTCCTTATATCAAATTAATGGTTGGGAGGGGGGGGGGGGGGGCTCCTTCCAACTCCTTCAATAGTGTAACCATATAAATAATGAGAGTTTCCTTAGGCATACCATTTTGGATACCACTGTATTGCATTGATAAGTATGAAGGAACTAATAACATTGAATTACTTCCCTTATAGTCTAGCTTGTGTAAGGAATTGTGAGTTGCATGTTGCTCCAATTGGTGGTTGGTGTGGGTTATACTATTGGGACATGTTTTAGTTGAATTTCCACTTGATTTATCATGTATAATTTTCTATTTTCCAATTTTGTAAAGCATTCAACATTTTGCAGCTTTTAGCAATAGAGGGAACTCCTCTCCCCCATATCTAACTTTGAATCACTAAATTTCCATTAGACCTAGTCTTAGCTTGGTTTGTCTATAAACATATTGTTGGATGGTGTGTATTCTTTGTAAGAAAGAGTGTTATATCCTTTCTAGGTAGAGTGAACTCAATAAAGGGTTTTAGGTGGTGTATGAAGGAATTTAGACATGTTTATTGCAGTATTGTTAATGTTAGGTTTAGTGGGAAATATGGTGGCTATATTTTAATAAAAAACACAATAAAATAATGTAGTTTGATACAATTTTGTTGTGGATATAGCTATACATGTGGTTGATTTAAAATATTGGTGGTTGGAGTTTTATGGGAATATGGATGTTAGATGTAGAAAAAAAATTAGAGGTCTTTGTCCAAATAACCTTAACAAAACTACTCTTGGAGGACATCCTGTCTTACCCTCATATTCTGGATAATGTGGTTGATCCTCCCTGCATTTAAATTATTATCGCTTAGTATATTTTCCTTAGGCCTTTGAGGAACTCAATCAACTCCCAAGTTGGAACTTGAAGAAGGTATTATTTTTTATGTTGAGGATGTTAGGGAGAAAAATATAGGGCCCTAGAAGTGGATTTTTCATGAAACATTAGTTACCTAAATCCTAGAAGCAACCAAACACAAAGTAATTTCTTTCCTTATTAAAATTTTTTGAATATTTATTTTTCTATGACAATATGAACGAAAATATACTTTCCAAGATAACATAATGACTAAAAGTCTCTTATGGTGATATTTGGATCATTTTCTCAATACAAATTTATGGGCTTAGTATAAATTTTGTATTTTTCCTAGCTACTTAGTTTCACAATAATCCTATTTTGAATACAAATATTATCTATTACTATTAAAAAAATATTATTCTAATCCTACATATGGTGCACTATTATAACTATAATTCTTAAGTATTTTCTCATCACTCATAATAATTTGTAAGAAAATGGTTACCATTATCTTAGTGTGTAGGAAATGGGTAACCACATTATATATAGGTAGAAAGAAATTGAAGGTGAATATGCCACATAGAGTGTTTTTTCACGTTAATGTGTTTAAATATGTAACAAATGTTATGAATTATCTAGTTAAACAAGTCAAAATATGCATCTAATCTACAAATGGTTACTTAAAATATGAATGTGCACAATAATCATAGTAAAATTACCACTTACATAAATATAACTTACAATAAATATGTTAATACACCTCCAGCCACCCCCTCCCTCTCGCACACGCTTATAAAAAAGGAGAATATAATTATTATTCAAAAAATGAGTTTCAACATGAAAACCTTATTAGATATTCATGTATAATTAATAAATAAATATGAAACATGAGTGACCTATCAAAGAAATCCATCTCTGTATAGTGCATGAATAGTTACTAGTGAGCATTGCAATTGCTAAGTTGATCCAAGAAGTGGTGCTATATACACGACTTGATTTACACGTGTGTGTGTGTGTGTGTGTGTGTGTGGAACATAAAAATTCACCAAGGAATCATTGAAAACATCCCCCCATTAATTTTAAATCAGGTCGATGTACATGATTCCACTGTATATCCCATATAATCGAAAAAAGGGAAGCAAGATATGCATGTGATAATGAGATAAAAATTTGCAACGTAGCCAAGGAAGGGAGATTTTAAGGATCCATACTTTTCATATCATCACTAACGTTAAATAAAAATAGAAATAAACCATCGGTGCTACCACAATAATTATGTGTGACATAACAGAAGAGTACATATATTTAGTAACCATTTTTATGGGAACTTTACACATAGTTGTTGGTCATACCTCTTAAAATACTCTCCTCTAGATCTTGATCATATTTACATAAGTCATGGATAGAATTTTGGTAGGTTCTTAAGTATTCCCAAGGCCTGCAATCACCACATGAAAATTAATGAGAATTACAAAATAAGTACCAAAATATTTTAGGCTCATTTTCCAAGAAAAAAAATGGTTAATCGCAAAAATATTGATAACTCCTCTAAATATTCCTAACATATGCCCCAATAGTTTTCTAACTAGAAGGAGGAGCTTAACAAAAGCCTAGACATGATATTCACCTCTCAAAAGGACAAGGGTCCAAAACTCTGTATGTATACACTCACAAGGTAATGTTCAATAGCTAATAATATGCATCCTAATTTATTCATTCAAGGTAACAATGGTCATCACACACCCTTCACAATCATATTTCACGGCATAGTTTTTCAAAAGTGAACATGAAAAAATTTGATGGCCTTGATCCATCAAGTTGGTTTACCCAAATGGAACATTATTTCTCTCTCCATGTCATTATTGATGACCTAAAAAAATCAATTTTAGGGTATTATATTTTGGATTCAAAGTGCTCGAAATAATGGAAATACTATAACAAATATTATGGAGGCTACATTGCTTGGACCTATTTTATGAAGGCCATTTGTGGTCATTTTGAACATGACACTCACTATCTAGAAAAAATGATAAAATTATTCCAAAATAAATTTATTGTGTCCTTTGAGATATAGGAAGTCTACATCGAGGGCCTATCCTATTCCTTTTTTAAAGAATGTTTCATGAGTGGTCTCAAGGACACAATTATAGTAGAAGTCAAAATGCAATTCTCAACCACATGGTTGGAAGATTATGAAAGAGATAAAGAAGTTGAGATGGTTATCAATTCCTTAACCAAAATAACTTCATTTACTATTTGTACTAAAATTCCTATGGAAACTACCCCCAACCCATACACTTCTTAACCATTAAAACTCAAAAATTTATCCTAAGAAGAGATGAAAAAATACAAATACCCCATACATTGTTATAATTTTGATGAGAGGTATCTAAAAGGAAAAAAATAATGTTAAATTTTTTTTTTTAAAATGGATGTGTTCCCACAAGACCATAAATAATACATCTGAGTTGAAGACACCCCTAAAATAGCATTGGATGGCATAACCCCTCGCATGGAAGAAGAAACCACCTCGCAAGATCCTTATGAGGAACCTAAAATTTCTATCAATTCCATATCATTTTTTTTACACCCAAATTTTTAATTTGATTGCCTACATCAAGCACCAAAAATTGATTCTTTTTATTAACAATAGAATCATGAATATTTTACTCATCGGAGAGGAGTTGAAGAAATACATTATTGACAATTCATTCTATACAAATTTTCCAAAATTAATATAGATAATGATGGTATGATGAAATCTGGTGATCAATATGAAATAAGAAACTTCAAATTGATGGATATCATATCAAATTCCACACATTTTATAATTAAATGGGTGGTTTTGAAGTAGTTATTGGGACAAAATGGTTACACACATTGGATCTTCGCACAAAGGTTTTCAAGGCAAAAACATACACTCAAGGGGATTACTTATATTTCCTTAAAAATTATTACTTCTCACATATGGAGAAGTTATTAAATAAAATTCACACATACAATACTGCATGGACCAATTCCATACAAGTAGTGGACAACACCCCACAATTGATGTAAGATAATTTTTATTTTTCCCTCTCTAAAATAAATAAGCATTTGAAACTCACAAAAGTTTAAAACCTTCACATGGGGATAATGACCAACACTACAAGGAAAATACCTCCTAGTGAAGGTTATAATGGAGGTTTTTAGTGTTATAAAATTAGCAAAAATTGTCCAAAAAACCTTCACTACAACATTTGTTTCTAGTAGTGGATGTTTTAGTGAAGCTAATAACAGAAATTCATCACAAATAAAAATATCTCGACAACTAAAGGTCTTAGCAGATGTTTTATAAGTGGTGGGCTTACTTTAAAAATCACATTGATGCACTACTAATATACAAGCATTAGTGTTGTAAATTTAAATAAAAGAATGGGGACTCGAAACAAATGTTTGGTGCACCCGTGCGTTAAGTTTGTAAAAGAATCAATGCGTTCATAATAAAAATACATCGGCTTGTACAATGTATGATACCATGCACTCGGGCATTGAATGAAAATAGTACCAGTGCCTAAAAATTATAGCTCCCTAGTGATTATGTCTTCCAAAAATGCTGCGAGTAGTACTTTCCGAGATGGGCACCAGGGCAGGAAAGACATCTTGCAAACCCAGTTCTTTTATCTTCTCCAATGCACCAAGTAGTTATGCGTAATAATGCATTAGTACTGACAAGTTATATTAGCAGCATCGGTGCTTTAAAAAAATTAATGCCCCAATGCTTATGTTTTTGGAAATGCTCGATGCTAGAATTTTCACAAAAGGCATCTGGGTAGGAAAGAAAATCTTGCAATATAGGTTCTTTTACGTAATACACTACACTAGTGTGTTAAAGCCAAATCACACAAGTGCATGAAATGTATGTCTTCCTAGTACGTATTTATTTTACAAACATACAAGGATACCATTTTTCATTATTGTAAATATCATCATTTCAAATCCTGTATTTGGAGTAGTGTGCATTAATATACGATGTCCCGATAACCATTTTCTCTTTTTTATAAACATCGACATGTGACATTGAAATTATTGTGATTTTTTAAATTCGTTATTATCGATGTGATTTTATAAACATCGACCTATGACGATGAAATTATTGTGACATATATATTATAGCAATATTCATATATATTATATTTTGAATAATGAATTTGTATATGGTGTTTGGATTAATTTTTTATATCATCAGATTTCACATCTCTTCATTATAAATTTAATCATCCATATATTTAATCAGTGGAGTAACATTTCATAGTGACATTGGACAATGCAATACAATAAATTAAAGTGTATTTTATTATAAATAAAAGGCTCTTTTTCATCTAAAATGGGATAGTTATTGGTAACTCCTTATCTTTCCATTAGGATACTATGTACATTATATTAAAAAAAATGCCTCATTTTCACAGAAAACTATTTCAAAATATACAACATCTTGCATTGATATCTAAATAGATCATAATTCTTCATTGGAATGGTTTTTACTGCTCAATATATTTCTATGACTTGGGTTATTTGGACAAATGTTTTTTTTTTGTATTTCATTGTTTATTTTTGTCTTCTGCAAGTTCCATCTACAAACATAAAATTACAGTGTAATGAATGTATCTACATTGGTGAGAATAATGAAAATTGAAATAAATAATATACATCATTGTAAATCGAAAAGAAATGTACCATAGCAAATAGTGAGTCATGAATTATACACATTCTTTCAAAACCAAATCTTATGTCTTCTTTCAACAACTCTTTTGTTGGCATAGTTCCATACTCTATTTCCTACAAGTTTTATACCCCATAATAAATCAATATAGCTTTTATATAATATTTTTTTTGTTATAATAAAATTAAACTCAACAAAATTAAAACAACATAGATACTTACAAATTTCATAATTGTTTTTCTGATATTCTAACATGTACTCACAACCCATATTTACCCCAATTCCAATCAATTCTTTTGATGGATCTTCCTTATATGTTAGCACCTATTTGAAGACATTCAAGGATAGTTGTTGTAAAACAACTTATAATATACAAAAATTCAATCTTAAGTAATTATAAGGAAATATTAACAACTATTCAAAAATTTTGATATCAACCATTTTATCCCTTCTTGTCCTATTTTATGTGTTGAATGAGTTCCATTTTGTTTTATTTTCTGCAAGAAATACTTGAAAATTAATATTTAATGCTAAATTATTTATTTATATGTAACTAGTAGAAAAAATAAAAGATTACATACATTTGAAGCATATTGTTGTTGAGATGACTACTCATGTGATGCAATTATGTCCATTTATTTGACCATCTTCTTGTACATTTTTTTGGACATTGCTACTGCCATGTTCCAATATAAGCTCCTTGATCCTTTTGGATTCTCATAATATTCCTAAAATAGTAATAAACTAATTTAATATTGATATATAAAAATTGAATGTAACAAAATTGATATTAATAAATGAATGCTTTGTTGTAATATATATGTATAATTCTAGAAAAAAAAATTAATTAGGAATATTACGTTTTGAATTATTATTTTTTGTTCTTTTCAATTTTTTCTATAGAATGTGTGACAAGTCTCATTGACCATTTATTTGGAAACACTTCTTGTAGTTTAAATGTAACTTGGTTCTTGGTATCACTATACTGATTTATGTACTATATGTGGAAAGTAGGTCTATACATTCGTTCCACTATATCCATCATAGTTTTATAAAACTTTTCCACCTTTCATTAACCTCCAACACCACTCAAGATGAGCTAATGACCAATTCATCATCATTTGCATGTTCTATAAAAAAAACAAATCTTAGAATGACATTTATTCCTTCATTGTTGGTCTATGTATAGCATTAAACATATGTGAATTAATATATTGTTTGAAACATGCTATCCAATATTCTTAAGTATACTATTAATAAATATTTAAAAAAACACTCATATTGAATAGTACTTTTATTCACCTAATGCGTCCTTCTGCAATTTTTCTAATAGAATTTTATGCTCTTCTTCACTTAGATCAGAAATAATCTTATCAATATTTCTCATTTTGTGGCTCTGCATGAAACACAGTAACCGATACATATTAGTTAAAATCACATATAGTTGAAAAATATTTATTTTGTAAATAATTTACAAACAACTCATTTTTTTGTTTTTTTTTAATGTGTTATCACTATGTCAATCAATATTTTTGTTACTTGAAAACTTCTTAGACATATTTTTGTTAATATACAACCTATACCATTCAATACAAAACCCATTAAATATATTTTATAAATAAATCACATAATTTTCAGCCAAAACGAGGTCTCGTAACAAGTGCGTTTATGTGCATAAACACACTAGTGCACTTAATTTAGTAAAATCATTGTGGCGTTTAATTTTTGGGTACCGACAACAAAAATTAGTTCTTTTAAATAATTTTAAATTATGTATGCAATATGTAATGAAAAAATCACCACCATCAGAGTAAAAAATGTAAATATAAAAAAAGAAACACAAGGCTTTTGGACTTAATGGTGTTATTTGGCATAGGTGCAATGGTGTGCTATATTACACAGGGTGCACAGATAAAGAAATGTCATTTTAAAAAAATACATATAGGGTCGATAGGGTTTGGGTCTAATTAAATAATTGGCCCGCCATCTTTACATGTTAAATGCCTTATATATAGTAACACAAACCCATTAAATACAAAATGCCGAAAATGAAAACATGAGCAAGAAGAAGTAAGGATTTAAGGTAATTATTGAATTTTTTTTTTTTTTTTTTATGAATTTTAATTAAATCTAAATAGGAACAGAGATTGTAAAAAAAAGATTAGTAAAATCAGTAGTAAAATTTTTACTATGCAGGGTTTTGAGTGAATCACCATAACTTTCAAATTCTTATATTATAAATAGTTCTATTGTTCCAAAGTATTCTACTACTCCACAATGCTCCCAGTATTTCTCTCTTGCAAATCTATTCCTTTAAATTTGAGCAAAATAATGAAATAGTGAATGGATTCTTTCTATTTTTACGACTTTATGAAATTATATTTTGAAAAGTAAATTATCGGTTATTTTTTAATTTGAAAAACTTAAAACCATGCCTTTTATTTCATTTTTTCGAAACATGAGTTTGTTTCATAATAAAAAGCGTCGATGCATTTAACAGTAAGGTGCACCAACTAAGATAGCTTATCAGTGTGTTAATTTTTTTAACAAACTGATATGATAAAGTTCCTTTTTTATTTTCAAAATCACATAAACCAATGTGGTTATTATTTTAAGGCATCAATGAAGTTATTATTTTAGTGCATCATTGTCATTATTATTTGAACACATCGTTGTGGTTAGTTTTACAAGAGCACTAATATGCATTAAAAGTTATCTATTTTTCTTTTCACATAAAATGGCATATTCATTTAAAATTATCCTTTAGGATGCATCCACATGAGTTATAGTAGTTCATAGTATACATTTTCCTCTTAAAGTCACCTTATTTTTTAAAAACGGTTTGAAAACTATATTGAAATTTAGATTGTGGTTACATGGTTCTCAAAATTGATTTTAGGTATGTATAAAAAAAAAAATGATTTTTCTCTAATGCAGGGAGACAATATCATAATATGAAAGGGTCAATTCTTCAAATTCTAGCTCGTTCCATATTCCTCAAATTCCTTCGCAGATTTCTCCCTTTCCATCTCGATTAAGTTAAAAATTTATTTATATTTTGATTATCTAATTGAATTTATTTTTTATCCATGTCAATTTGAATAAAAATGTATCCAATTTTGTAAGATCTTCATTCATAATCAAATTCAGATGCAAAAATAATAACCCATTACAAAAACATCAGATTCTCTTATGGGGAGCAACATATTGCAAACAGTTGGTAAATACAAATGGAAAATCACTTTACACTGCCAATTCTAACATGCTATCTTCCATCCGCAATCATCAGTCACTGATGGCAATGATTGTTTTTTAGAATGTAATTTCAAGAAACCAATTGCATTATGCTTACTAATAACATTGATTTACTAATGATCAATTTAAAAAAAAATTAAGATTCTAGTGATGATGAGTGACCCACCTACCATTTTATGTTGCACCCTACTATAATGTAAAATAGAGATAAGGTTGCATTAAGAGAAAAAATTGGAGAACAAGAATGGTTTAATCAACCACCTATTGAATAAAAGAGGATGAAATGGGAAAACGATACGAAAGAATCTAGATGATTGAATGGTAGAAGTGTTCCTTATCCTGATCATTTAAAAGAAAATATGTCAATGATATGCCCAATAGTTGGGTTGTTGACCAAGTTAGAGAGAAATATAGTGCATCTAGTTGTTACCCGTGTGCTGCAGAGGATGAGCTAAACATAAGGATTGGGTGCAGAAACTCAGTATTAGTCTCTTTCTATACATTTTTAAATTCATAATGCACCTTTGAATTGTAAAATATATGTTTTATATTTTAATTATGTTCAAGTTATTAGACACAAGAAACTGTGATTTCTTCACGTTTTATAGGTGCATTTGTTCCCATTTATGCGATAATATGGACATCATTTTCACATATAGGATGTTAGTGATGGACGCATGGCACAATACTGTGAAGTAGAAGTCGAGTTCGACCAATCTATTTATGCTATAGAAAACCATCTCCAAAAATAGAATAAAAGGGAGATCAATCCCTTTGAAATCAGCCACTTCGACTGGAAAACCTCCTTTACATTACATAAATCAACAATTATTGGATGATACAAATGAAAAAACTTCCTTTCTATATATAGGAGTTCATGGCGTCACAATATAATCCTAGATGACCTAACAATAATAATGTAAGGCCACAATAAGAACAATATGGGGGTTATAGGGGTACAACAATAGTAATAAGGGAGCTATATTAAGAACAATAAGGGACTACACTAGTAATATAGGGACCCAACATTCATGTCTCCTTCAAAAAAGTGTTGTCCTCAACGCTTGAGTAGCTCTGGATGCTTCTGTATAAAATTCTCATCCTCCCATGTAGAATCTTCCATGGGTACGTTCTTCTGCTTGATGAGATACTCTGAAATTGATCAATTTCGTAGCTGTCGAGTTCTTATTTCTGTGACTACTTCAGGTTCCCATATGATTTTCCCTTCCTGATCAAGTTCTGGTAATATTGTTTGAACTGGAAGTTTATCACTTATAATCTTTTTTAAGCATGAAACATGTAAAATTGTATGCACTCAAGAAGAAGTAGGAAGCTCCAATTTGTATGCCATAGTACCAACATTTTGCAACACCTTGTAAGGACCATAATACTTTGGTGATAATTTATTATCCTTCTTAGCTTTCTTGAGGGACATTTTTTTTATGGTTGTAGCCATAGAAATACCCACTCTCCTACATCAAAAGTTCTCTCACTACGATGCTGAACTACCTGTCATTTAATTCGATTTTCTGCCAAATTTAGGTTATCCTTAAAGAGTTGGAGAACTTTATTTTGATTCTCCATGTGATCTTCGACTGCTTGAACACTAGAATTTTCTCTTGAAGATGATGTGATGGATGGTGGATTGTATACATAAAGTGCCATAAATGGGTCATTTTTGTTGTAGTATGGAAGGAAGTATTATACCTCCATTCAACCATAGGTAACCACTCGACCCATTGTGTTTGTTTATCAGATAAAAAAATATATCCTTCCAAACATTTTGTCTCCATCTCAGTTTGTCCATTTGAGGATGATAAAATGAGCTATGAACTAGTTGAGTACCCAAGCAAGAAAATAATTTCGTCCAAACATTTCCAGTAAAAATAGGATCTCTATCACATAAAATAATCTTTGGGTTTCCATGTAGTTTTTTAAGTGTTTCCATAAATGCAGTAGAAATTGTACTTGCTTTAAATGGATGAGATAATGCACAAAATTATGCATACTTTGTAAGTTTATCAACCACCACCATGGTGACACTTTTTCCTTTGGAGTCAGGTAAACCTATGATGAAATCCATTGAAATCTCCTCCCAACATTGAGTTGGAATGGATAAAGGTTGTAGAAGACCCAGGGTCTTCATTGTCTCAACTTTATTTTGTTGGCAAACCAAACATTCTCCCACCAAATTTTGAATATCACATTTAAGGCCATCCCAAAAAAAAACTTTCTTCACCCTGTGGTAAGTCCCGAGTTTCCTCCTAAGGGAGAAGTGTGCAATTCGAAAAGAATATTTTGTTTTAGTTGGGAATTCTTACAAATATAGAAGCGATATTTATACCATAAGGAATCATTTTTCTAACTCAATGTATCATATATAGTAGGATCTTGCTGCAACTTTTGAATGAGTGTCCACACTTCTTCGTCCCTTTTCCATTCATTCCTTGCTTTGGTTATCCAATCTAGTTGGATAATACAAATGGCACAAAGTAATGTTTCCACCTCTTCATCCTTTTTTAGATTTCATCTGCAATAACATTTAGCTTCCCTTTTCTGTAGATGATTTCAAATTAATAACCCAACATCTTTGTGACTCATTTTTGTTGCTCTTCTGAAGATATTCTTTGTTCCAAGAAGTATTTAACACTGTCATGAGACATTTTTACCTTGAAGTGTCTTCCCATTATGTAAGGTTGCCATTTCTTTAGTGCATGTAGTATTGCCAACATTTCCTTCTCATAAATAACTTTTTGTAAATAATTTCCTTTGATTGGATGACTTTCAAAAGCAATGGGTCTTCCTTCTTGCATTAAAACAACACCAATTCGATTTCCTAAGGCATCAAATTCTACGATCAAGTTTTTGTGAATTTTGGTGTAGTTAAGACTGGTCCTAGGCACAATTCCTCTTTAAGATGTTCAAAGGCCTTAGTTGCTTCAGGAGTCCATGAAAATGCATCTTTCTTAAATAATGTTGTTAGAGGCACTTCTATTCTTCTCTAATTCTTTTAACAAACTTGTGATAATACCCTGTTAACTCGAGAAATCCTCGCAACTGATTTATTGTTGTGGGGACTTTTCATTCCTTAATGGCTTTAATTTTTATAGGGTCTTCCTTAACACCCTCGTGAGATACAATATGACCCAGATCTTCCACCTCTTGTACTACAAAGAAACTTTTTTAGTTTTTTCCATATAATTGTTTCTCCTCCAATAATTTGAGCACCCTCTCAACATGTTGAACATGATCCTTCCAAGACCTGATGTATGTTAGTATATTATAAAAGGGAAGGGTTTGAAAATGGAGTTCATCAACCCTTGAAATGTAGAAGGTTCATTGGTAAGGCCAAAAAGCATGACCAAAAATTCATAATCACCATCATGAGTTCAAAATATTGTTTTTGAAATATCTTGAGTCTTGATTCTAATTTGATAATATCCTGAACGAAGATCCAAATTTGTAAATGAAATTCTCCGTCAATAGTTCATCAATCACATGAATGGGAAATTTATCTTTAATAGTGAGCTTATTGAGTTCTGTATAATCTGGACACATGCACCATGATCCATTCTTCTTCTATATCAATACTACTGGAGCAGAGAAAGAAATTTGGCTCCATTGAATTATTCCAACCTCTAACATTTCTGCAATCATACGTTCAATTTCTCTCTTTTGGAGATAATTATATTTGTAAGGCATGATGTTTGGAGCAACACTTCCTGGAATCAAATTAATATTATGATCATGATCACGAATAGGTGGGAGTCATTTGGGAGTTTCAAACATCTTGGAATGATTGTCCAAGACTTTTTGGAAATCCAGAGAAATAGATGATTTTTATGTTGGAAGTTCTAATGAGCATAATTGTGCAATTACACCTCATTGCTATTTTTTCAGAAGCTTTGTCATGACATTAGAGCTTATTATATTTTTCAGCTTCCCTGTGATACCCCCTAACTCAGATTCCTTTCCTTCCAAAAAAAAAATTCAAGAAAATTTCTTGAAAATGAAAAGCTATCGTTCCCAAATAGTGTAACCACTATACCCTTGATACAACATCAACACTTCCCATTGGAATGGAAAGAATTGGAATATTCAATACATATTACCCCATGGTTAGCTTGATATTATGGAATTTTACAGCACACTTTATAGTTCCTCCATCTTCAACCGTCACTTGACATTCTGGTGCTTGGTATAGGAAGGAATTCAATTCCTTGGATACCTTCAAATGAATAAAATTATGGGCAATACCAGAGGAAATCAACCCTATTACCTTTTTCTTATTGATATGTCCTTCTATCTTGAGAGTTGGAGAAGTGGTAATTCTTGCCAATTTACTACAGGATATGGTTGGACTCATTTCTTCTTTCTTTGAGGTCTGTTCTTGATGTATATCCTTTTCTTTTGAATTTTTGTTCATTTTCTTCCTCCTCTTCACAATATATGTAAAATAATTTCTTCTCAGAACACTTATGACCTTTAGTGTATTTTCTATCACAACTATAGCAAAGCCCTTTTGCTCTTTTTGCTTCCTATTGTTGTGGTGTCAACCTTGTAGGTTGTGTAAGTATAGGAGTAGCAAAACTTCGATATTTATAGATGTGAGTGGTAGGATTCCTTGTCACCATAATTTTACATTCAATTTTTCTTGCCAATGTGAATGCCTTCTCCAATGAACGAGGTTCCCAAAGGAAAACCTCATATTGGATGTTATCCTTTAAATTCCATATGAAGACATCAATCTCATGTTCCTCTGGAATATCACCTACCCTTATATTCAATTTTTGGAAGTCCTCAATGTGCTCCACCATTGAACCCTTTTGTTTGAGATTTATCAATTGGCTAAAGAAGGTGTTGCTTTTTGTATCCTCATAATGTGCTATGATTTCTTCCATAAAAATTGATGAAGTGACAATTGTTTTACGAGAGAAAATCCATCGATACCATACAAATTTATTCTGTTCTAAATGTAAAGTTGAAATGTGTAACTTTTTTGTATTTTTAACATTATGGAGATCAAAATATTGCTCCATCTATAGTATCGATGTTACAGGACTCTTGCCATCAAACTTCCCCATATCCATCTTGGGAATATGGTGGGTCTTCCATCCAACATTAGAGTTTATGAAATCATTATTGACATTTATTTTTTTCTCATCACGAGTTTCCTCTACTAACTTTTCTCCATTACGAATCATTTATTGTATCAACTTTTTCAAACCTTCCTTCGAACCTTCCATGTTTGCTTTTAGATCATTCTTCATGTCTTCCATGTTGCCTTCAATTTTTTCATCAATGTCTTTCATTCCTTTCTTCAAACCATCCATATTAGCTTCCATTCCTTTCTTCAAACCATCCATATTAGCTTCCACACCTTTCTTCAAAACTTCTATTTCATTTTTTCATGCTCTTTGTGAGAGTGAAATTCGGTGCACTTGCTCTTTTAATTTTGATATATCATGTTTCACTTGTTCCTCTTCATGAGTCATAGTAGAGTATCATGAGGGCTTAATAGGTGTTGAATTATTTTAGGGGGAATTTTAGAACCTAATACTGATATCTATGCTTCAATATGCCCTTCTAATCACTTCAAGATGATTTTTCAAACAAGAATTATCCAATTTGAAAAAAAAAATACCCACATTTATCTTTCTTTTGAGGAGATAGATATTGAAACTCAATTATCTCTGTAATTTTGGATCTTCAATATGTAAAAGTTTCTTCTATAGTAGCCCTCTCAATATTCTTCCTAATGCCATAGGTTTGACCTAATTTGGATGCTTCAATACAAAGTTATGCCCAATCTCCCATAATGACCTGCTTATGGACTCGTTTAGTAGATTGAAATTGTACTGCGTGCCATGTTTCATTGTTTTCTCCTTCGAATCTAAAATTGATATGTAGGAAACTATAGTCCATTTAATTTCATCTACTTTTTACATAATTCCAATCCGATTCTCAGAGAGAGAGTTGTGACGATTTTCCCAAGGTCAACTATTTTAGATGAAACTCGGGAGCTTGAAAAAACCCTTCCACAAATCATATCTCTGAAAATATTGTGAACCAATATATGAAATTCTTACACGTCGTTCCTCGGGCTTTCAAATTCTTGTGGTAAAAATTTCAGATTCTGAACCTTCTTAGAAAAACAGTTATAGCGAAAATGTCGCAGTGACCTGTTTGGAGCAATGGAACCCTAGAATCCAAATCTATCATACCAGATGTTATGAAACCAACTCCAAAAATAAAATAAAAGAGAGATCAACGCCTTATAGATCAACCACTTTGAGGAGGAAACCTCCTTTACATTACATAAATGAACAATTATTGGATGATACAAATGACAAAACCTCCTTTCTATATATAGGAGTCCATGGGGTCACAATATAAAGCTAGCCGACCTAACAATAATAATGTAAGGGCACAATGATAACAATGTGGGGGTTACATAGGTACAAAAATAACAATCAGGGGACGATAATAACAACAATAATGGACCACACTAGTAAAATAGGGACCTAATAGCTAGCCATTGTGATAAAAACCTAATAAAAGAGACGTTAGGTTACATTAGAAAGATACGATATATCATTGAAGTGGAATTCTCTTTCTTCCAATATATTAGTTTTATTTGCAAGTGGCGGGACACCTTTGATTGGAATAATTTAAATGAAGATCAAGACTTTGGCTTGATATCTATCAACTCTAGAAATATCTAGCATGAAGTTAGGAATCCTTATATTTTCCCCAAACACTACAACCAAAGGTTTTTTTACCCATATGTGTTGGATAGGGATTGGTGGTTCATATTAAGACATGACCCTTTCTAAACCAAAACATATTTTTGAGCAAACTAATGTTGTCATGCCAAGAAAAGAAGATAATTAGGGTGATGACAATGAAGAGTGATATGTACTTGTGTTAGTTCATCATTTATACTATTCTTATATGTTTTTGTTTTCTTTATTTATTTTTCTTGTTTCTTCACCCACACCCACACCAAAACTATCAAATGGAAATTTCTTGCTTCTTTACATCAATAATGGAAGGGGCTCATCATTTTTTTTTTAATAGGATGCATCCACCATTTCCACACCAACATTGGTAATTGTTTCCATTTCTTTCCTCTTAGCTAAAAACACTTGTGTACATGCTCCAATTCCAAAACATGGTAAGGCCAACAAATGAGCTTTCACATAGTAATAATTTCTCTTGAAATGATTCTTGCAATAGTTGCATTTCTAAGAAACATTGTGTTCTCCCTTTAACTTTTTTCCTTGCACTTGATCTCTTGTGACATACTTCCATAAGGGATATTTTTTTTCTTGACACTGTCATCTTTCTAAATTCATTCTTCCCTCAACATTTGAAGTTGTTGTTTCATCCCCACTTCCAGTAGAGGGAACACTCACATACCCCGATGAAATTAGGGAGGGGCATCACCAATGGGGGGCATTCTTCCCTTCCCTTTTCCCATTCCCTAATTCCCTTAAATAATCCATGAATTTTGTAAAAAATAAAGAAAAAATGCACATGCAAGCTGTTGTAATAAAAATAGAACAAAAAATCACTTTTATATTGCTTGAATCACCTCCAAAATTCTCCCAAACCCTTTTCTATTGTCTCCCACATGCCCACAACAAGGGAGACACAAAATAACGAGGGATAAATGAACCCAAGTTGGGCTTTATAGGCTGAACGACATGTCTTTCTAGATGGCATGTGTCCTGATATCAGGGCCCGTTGGCGACGTAGAAGAGATTTTCGTGTTCATCGAATCCCACAATTTGGGCATGGTCAAACATGCTCAAAGGACAAGTTTCTGAGCAAATCATGTTGGGCTTGTGGTATTCACGACACAAAAATGGTTTTGGTCAAATATAGTTTCAGATGGAAAACCAAAGGGACTCAAAATATACATTGACTTCTATTATACACATTTGTCATAGCGTTTCCCAACTTTGGAGAAATAACATTCCATGCACTTTAATGTGAAGGTACACATGCAGAAGCACATGACAGCGTTGGTTGGTTTGCGCATACCCACACTGATAGAATATTTTCCATGCATGTTAAGTCACTAAAAATGTTGTTACGCCTTACAAATTACATCCTCCATGCATGTTCGCCAAGTCACCTGAATTGTTGTTACTCCTAAGAAATTATTAGAATATTGTTGGAATTACTCTTGAGAATATATCAAAATGAAAAATGTATTGGATGGTGTATTTTGAAATGGTAAGGGAATTTTTTTTTTATACAAGAAAGGAGCTTGCTCAAAACTTGCAGGAAGATTGGCCGTAATTTGCAAGAGGTTGTGTCAGCAGTTCGTAGGGTGGAGGAGTCTATTTCTTTGATTATATGTTTTTTTTCCTTTGGTCCCTTTTGTGTGGGAATGGCATGGATACCAAAAATCTTTGTTGGGTGTCATTATAGCTCTAATTTCGTCTAGTGACCATTGTTCCCCTCTATTCAAGTGTATTTTCCTCGATCTCTAGAAAAATCATAAGAGAATAAACCAACTTTATGATTATATTTATTTATATAGTTATAGAATAGTTATCAATTTCAACCAGTGAGTACTGAGACAATTTTAGACCTTCAAGCCTCATGAATTATCATAGTTTTCTGGCATTACAGCTTTGTTTAGAGTTTCTATTGGCCGTGGTGTTGGTATGGCTACCTCCTAGCCAAGAATCCAAGCTAATGCCTCTTGTAGCAAATTGAAAAGAAAAGGTTTTCATTGTTGTTATAGGAGGCCATGGAATTCGTATGGCTACCTCTTCGCCAAGAATCCAAGGCAATGCCTCCTGCAACAAAAGGAAATGAGAATGTCATTGAACAAAGATAGGGGAGCCAAGTTAGGTTGTTGTTGTTGTTCGAGTGGGCCATGGAGTCGATATCTATACCTCCTCACCACAATCCAAGCCAATTCCTCTTGCAATAAAAGGAAAATATAAGGCCATCAAACATAGATAACGATTCTAATTCTATTTGTAAGGCATATTTCCTTGGTGGTGTAAGTGAAACTTGAACCTGTTAGCATTATTTTCAACTCATTTTCCATAAAAAAAATGTTGATGTGATTTTATCTTATAAAATTATAAACTAATGTGATGTGATATTATCTTATAAACTTATAAACTAATGAAATAATATCAACTATATGGTTTCTCCCCTCTCAAAGAGGCCAAATAAAACTATCAATCGATTAATGGAGGAATATCAACCATGTGGTCTCTCCATACGAGGAAGAGGCCAAATAAGCAGGAAAATAAAAACATCAATTGATTTATTCGTCTTCAAATTTATTACAGAAATTTAATATGTGGAACCAATCCTCTTTTATGAACATGGTGAAAACATTATAGTAATTTTAACAGGTATAACCAATACATTTGACTACTATAATCTGATGCCTTCTAACGGTAGGGACTAATAACATCATGTATGAATGTAAAAATTTACATGCTTTAGACTTCATATGAAAAATTTAATGATAACATCATATTCAATTGTATTTCATATATATTGTTTTAAAACAATGATATCTGTGTTTTCATTTAGGAGAAAAATGTAGTGAAATTCATCTTTATAAAGATTTTGTATGGGAGGTTCAAATTGATGAATAATTCTCACATGCTCTTGTTTAATTTCTTCAACTTCATGTGTTTGGAGATAATGTGTTATACATTCAATATAAAAAGTGATATCTTGAACACAAATGGGATGGTAATATAGAGAAAAATTAAAGCCCTTAATATGAACCCTGGACCTTAAGAATTATAAAAGCAACCAATTATTACAGTCCACTTCAAGGAAGAAACCTCATTTTAAAATGAATACAATGTATAAGACAATATTTTATGATCCTAAGGCTAGGTATCATTAGTGTGTGTCTATATGTGTGTGTGTAAGAGACAAAAGGTACATTATGATAAAATCATACCATGAAATGTTGTAGACTATATAACAATATAATAACATAAATGTGATTTCTCCTTGTTTAGGACTTAATTAGGGGTTTTAGGATTAACATGGGGCTTATGTGGGGATTACCTTGAAACAAATTTTATCCCCAAATTTTTGCTATCTACGAGTATTTATTCATTTGATGAGGTACTCAATAATTGCTTGATTTCTTAGCTACTCAATCCTTATTTTCAAGATTTTTTTTTGTTCTAGTATTATTTTATCTTCTCCATTAATTTCTGATAAAATAATTTGAACTTAAATATTATTATTGATTACCTTATTTAAGAAAGAAAAATGGAAGATTGGTTGTACATGTTAAGATAGATGAAAATCCAATTTGTAAGCCACACTTCTAGTCCTCTGCAACACCTTATTGGGGCCTTAATATTTTTTTTAATAAATTTACTTCTTTTTTTGCTTAAGGGGAAACTATTTATATGGTTATAATCTCAAAAGTACCAAATTTCATCCTATTTGTAATATGACCGAGTTTTTGTGAAATAGTTTGAGAACCTCTTATTGTTGTCATAGGTGGTCCTATATTTCTCTACGATTTATATTCCCTTTCAAGGGTTATGTGATGGATGGAGGATGATATCTAGAACCTAACATAAAATGTGACTTTCTTGATGAAGTATAGAAGGATGTATTGTACGACCATTATGTGAAGGGGAACCACTTGTGTTTCTTTATCAAATTCAAAGCAACATGGATATCCTTATAAAAATTTATTCACAGCCTCAGCTTTCCAATAAAATTGAGGATGGTAAGATGAGTTGCGAGCCAATTGAGTACCCAAACAATAAAATAATTTAGTCCAAAAATTTCCCATGTAAATTGGATCTCTATCACTTACAATAATATTTGGTATTCCATGTAGCTTTTGGATTGTTTCTATGAATGATTATACCATTGAACTTGCTTTAAAAGGATGAGAAAGAGGGAAAAATTAGGCATTTTTTTAGTTGATTTACCACAACCATAATGGAATGATTTCCTTCATATTTGGGTAAACCTATAATATAATCTGTTGAAGCTCCTTCCAAATGTTGGTTTGATATTGCTAATGGTTGTAGGAGGTTTGGGTGGTTGTAGGAGGTTTGGGTGGTTGTAGGAGGTTTGGGGTCTTAACTTTATCTCCCTTATTTTGTTGGCATACCATGCGTTCAACGACATAAATTTTCACATATGCTTTAATACCTTCCTTAAAAACCTTTCTTGATCATATGCCATGTCTTCAAGAACTCAAAATTTCCTCCTACATGAGAAGTGTGTAATTCGAAAAGGACCTTATGTTTTAGTTGAGAATTCTTACAAAAGTATAAGCGATTTCGGATACCACAACAAAAAATTATTGAACATAAGTATTTCTCATCAAGGTACTCTTGTATTTGTTGAATGATATTTGATACCTTCTCATCTTATTTCCATTATATTCTAGCTTCTTCCACATCATCAAATTGCGGAATGGAAAAAGTGCATGGTAAATCCTTTGTATGTTTCTCTTCCTGGATAGTGGATCCTCCATAATATTTTTCTTTCGCTTTTGGTAATAAATTTCAAATTAATCACCTAAAATCTTTGTAACCCATTATTATTATTCTTCTAAATAATTTTTTCATTTCAAGAAGTACTTCGAACTATGACAATCTATTTTTACTTTGAAGTGTCTTCCTAATAGGCGTGGGTGTAATTTCTTAACTACATATAGCATGTCCAACATTTATTTTTCCTATATGGGTCTAAGTAAATTATTTCCTCTATGTTAGCTACCTTTAAAAGCTAGGAACCTTCCCTCTTACATCAAAATTGCACCAATTCTATGGCCTAAGGCATCACACTCCATAATGAATGATTTTGTGAAATTGGGTGTCTCCAAGACATGAGTTGTACACATAGGCAATTTAATTTTTTCAAAAGATTAGGTTGCTTATTTTTTTTAAGAAAGTGCATCCTTCTTCAATAATTTTGTTATAGATTTTGTTATTTGACCGTAATTATTGACAATTTTACATTAATATCATATCAATCCTAAGAATATTTTAATTTTATTTAAGGTATTTAGGACTAGTCATTTGCTCATATCTTTTATTTCTTTAGGATCAACTTTGAAACCATTCTGAGATACAATATAACCCAAATATTCCACTTTTTGAACCCTGAAGGCAGACTTGGAAGGCTTTTAATATAGATGTTGCTCTTCAAATAACATTATGACCCTACTAAACATGTTGTACATTCTTTCCCAATATTTTTTGTATATTATTTTGTCATCAAAAAATACTAAAACAAATTTTCTAAAGAAGGATATGAAAATATAAATCATCAAGCATTGAAATATTGAAGGTGCATTTGTAATTCCAAATGGCATAACCAAAAACACATAATCAATTTCATGTGTTCTAAAAGATATTTTTGGAATTTATTTTTTCCTCATTATCATTTTATGATATTCAAATTGAAGATCCAAATTAGTAAAGAAAATTCTCCATGCAATTCATCTAATAATTCATCAATGATAGGATTAGGAAAATTATCTTTGATTATTATTTTGTTGAGTTATTTGTAATGTGGACACATATGCCAGGACCCATAATTTTATATAAGAATCACTGTTGGTTAATGGAAATAACTCTCGCTAGCATGAATGACACTAGCCTCTAACATTTCTTGAACCATATGCTCAATATCACTCTTTTGTGCATATGGATAGCTATAGGGCTTAATGTTAGGTGGCACACTTCCAAGTTGCAAATGAATAACATGGTCATGTGATATGGATTGGATCACTATATTATTTTTCATCCTTATTGATATTTCCAAAGAGGAAAAAGTGGAGGAATCAATCCATATAAAAAATTTTACCATCGGGCCCCATTTTGGTGAATTGGCATGTGAAACTTTCTAGAAGGATTTTTAGGAATTAAATGAATTTTTTTACAGTAAAAATTTTCTTCTTTAGTTCCTCGCCTTTAAGTGTTATTCTAAACATAGACACCTTTCCAAAAATGTAGGAAACACCTCAATCAGAGTCTGCATGCAAAATTTATACCACTCAAAATTTGAACTTCTTGCTTTTTTACGAGCATAAATCTAGAGGATGCCAGATTAGCCCCCATTAATCATGGAAAAGGGAATCTCCAACACGAAGAATGAGGCTTTAGGGGATTATGTATTTTAACTCTAGTTAAGGTTTGAAGGAGTCAACATAACCTCTAGTAGGCTACTGAGTTTTGTTATAATCGGGCCACTAGAAGGAAATGGGGTTTCATTCTATTCAAATGAATTTTTTCTCCATAAATTAGTAGAGTATCTCAGAGTGGATAGGGAGTGAGAAATCAACATAAATGGTTTATGCACTCTATAGGGATTCTTTAATATGTTTTAGTAGATTTGTTGGATGAATTTTCTTGTGGAACATCCAGGGAAATTTATGGATCATAATGATCCTTAACCCTTAAGAATCTATCCAAATACCTTGGAATGATGGTTGATAAGATTTTTTGGATATCCACTAGAATAGATTATATATATTTTTAAACATATAGTGAACACAATTATATAATCATGCTTTGGTGTCCCCTTTTTAGAAATTTTATTACAATATTAGAGCTTAGCATTTTAGAGGGTTTCGCTTGGATAAGTCTAAGCTCAATTTCTTTTCTTTCTTCGGAAAATATTATGAAAAGATTTTGAAAATTAAGTTCCATTTCATCAATGGTTGTAACCATTGGACCTCTAATACAATATTTGCACTACCCATTTGGATTTGAATTATGGAATTATCCAATAAGTAATCCACCATATTTAGCTTAATATTATGGCACTTCCATGAACATATTATGGTATCTCCATCTACAATTATTACGTGAAATTATGTTGTTCGATATATAATGAAATTAACAAGTTTTTCAATTTGTTATTAATGAATTTATGGGTACTATATTAATCAATCAACATCGTTACCTTCTTCATTTTTATATACCCTTATATCTTGAGGGGTTTTGGAGTTTTGATTCCTTTCAATGCATGAGCCATATGCCCCATTAAAATAGACTATAGAAATCCTACATAGGGAGTCACTATTCTAGGGGTGAAAACTTATTAAAATGTTAATTTTTTTCATGCAATGATTTGTTATGTGTTGTGTAACTAGCCCCACAAATAGAAGAAAAGAGATATCAACACCTTAGAAATAAGCCACTTCGAGGGGGCAACCTCCAACACATTACATAAATGAAAAATTCTTGGATGATTCAATTTACAAAACCTCCTTTCTATATATAGGAGTCTATGTGGCCATAATGTAATCCTAGTGGGCCACAATGTAATCCTAGCCGACCTAACAATAATAATTTAAGGGCACAATAATAACAAAATGGGGGTTACAAGGGTACAATAATAACAATAAGGGGGTTACACTAATAACAATAAGAGACTATACTAGTAATATAGGGACCTAACATGCCCCTCTCCTTCAAAAAAAGTGTTTTCCTCAACGCTTGAGTAGCTCTGGGTGCTTTTGTATAAAATTCTCATCCTCCCATGTAGAATCTTCAGTGGGTAAGTTCTTCTACTTGATGAGATACTCTGAAATTGATCGATTCCGTAGCTGTCGAGTTCTTGTTTCCATGACCGCTTCAGGTTCCAATATGATTTTTCCTTCCTCATCAAGTTCTGGCAATATTGTTTGAACTGGAAGATTTTCACCTATAACCTTTTTTAAGCATGAAACATGGAAAACCGGATGTACTCGCGAAGAAGCAGGAAGCTCCAATTTGTATGCCATAGAACCAATCTTTTGCAACACCTTGTAAGGACCATAGTACTTTGGTGATAATTTATTATCCTTCTTAGCTTGCTTGAGGGACATTTGTTTGTATGGTTGTAGCCGAAAAAATACCCAATCTCCTACATCAAAACTTCTCTCGCTGCGATGTTGATCTGCCTGTTGTTTCATTCGATTTTGTGCCAAATTCAGGTTATCCTTTAAGAGTTGGAGAACTTCTTGCTGATGCTCGATGTGATATTCCACTGCTTGAACCTTCAAATTTTCCCTCAAAGATGATGTGATGGATGGTGGATGATATCCATAAAGTGCCATAAATGGGGTCATTTTTGCTGCAGTATGGAAGGAAGTGTTATACCACCATTCAGCGAGAGGTAACCACTTGACCCATCGTGTTTGCTTATCAGATACAAAACAACAAAGATATCCTTCCAAACATTTATTTACTATCTCATTTTTACCATCGGATTGAGGATGATAAGATGAGCTATGAGCTAATTGAGTACCCAAACAAGAAAATAACTCCGTCCAAAAATTTCCAGTAAAAATGGGATCTCTGTCGCTCGCAATAACCCTTGGGCTTCCATGTAGCTTTTGAATTCTATCCATAAATGTAGTAGCAACTGTACTTGCTTTAAATGGATGAGATAATGCACAAAAGTGTGCATACTCGGTAAGTCTATCAACTACCACCATGATGACACTCTTTCCTTCGGACTTAGGTAAACCTGTGATAAAATCCATTGAAATCTCCTCCCAACGTTGACTTGGAATGGATAAAGGTTGTAGAAGTCCCGGGGTCTTAATTGTTTCCACTTTATTCTGCTGGAAAACCAAACATTCTACCACAAACTTTTGAATATCAGATTTAAGGCCATCCCAAAAAAATTCTTTCTTCACCCTGTGGTAAGTTTTTAAAAATCCTGAGTGTCCTCCTAAAGGAGAAGTGTGCAATTCTATAAGAATATTTTGTTTTAGTTGGGAATTCTTACAAAGATATAAGCGATCTTTGTACCATAAGGAATCATTTTTCCAACTAAATGTATCAGATGTACTAGGATCTTGCTACAACTTTTGAATGAGTGTCCATACATCTTTATCCTTCTTCCATTCATCTCTTGCTTCGGTTATCCAATCCGGTTGGATAATAGAAATGGCACAAAGCAATGCTTCCACCTCTTCATTCTTTCTTGAGAGTGCATCTGCCACAACATTAAGCTTTCCTTTTTTGTAGATTATTTCAAAGTCATAACCCAACATCTTTGTGACCCATTTTTGCTGCTCTTCTGAAGATAGTCTTTGTTCCAAAAAGTGTTCAAGACTATCATGATCAGTTTTTACCTTGAAGTGTCTTCCCATTAGGTAAGTTCGCCATTTCTTTAGTGCATGCAGTATTGCTAACATTTCCTTCTCATAAATAGGTTTCTGTAAATACTTTCCTTTGATTAGACAACTTTCAAAAGCAATGGGTCTTCCTTCCTGCATTAAAACCTCACCAATTCCATTTCCTAAGGCATCACATTCCACAATAAAGGTTTTTGTGAAGTCTGGCGTAGCTAAGACCGGTGCTAGGCACATTGCCTCTTTAAGATGTTCAAAGGCCTTAGTTGCTTCAGGAGTCCATGAAAATGCATCTTTCTTCAATAATGTTGTCAGAGGTGCTGCTATTCTCCCATAATTCTTAACAAACTTGCGATAATACCCTGTTAACCCGAGAAATCCTCGCAACTTCTTTATGGTTGTGGGGACTTTCCATTCCTTAATGGCTTTAATTTTGTTAGGGTCTACTTTAACACCCTCGTGAGATACAATGTGACCCAAATATTCCAACTCTTGTACTCCAAAGAAACATTTGGATTTTTTTGCATATAATTGTTTCTCCTGCAATAGTTTGAGCACCCCGTCAACATGTTCAACATGATCCTTCCAAGACCTGCTATAGATTAGTATATCATCAAAAAATACTAGCACAAATTTTCTAAGGAAGGGTTTGAAAATGGAATTCATCAACCCTTGAAATGTAGAAGGCGCATTGGTAAGACCAAAAGGCATGACCAAAAATTCA
The DNA here is from genome assembly GCA_034641835.2 of Pinus albicaulis. Classification (NCBI taxonomy): domain Eukaryota; kingdom Viridiplantae; phylum Streptophyta; class Pinopsida; order Pinales; family Pinaceae; genus Pinus; species Pinus albicaulis. The sequence continues at coordinate 981,007,361 of CM076575.1, forward strand.
TAATGACCCTCATGAGTTCGAAATGTTGTTTTTGGAATATCTTCAGTCTTCATTCTAATTTGATGATATCCTGAACGATGATCCAACTTGGTAAAATAAATTGCTCCATGTAATTCATCCAATAATTCATCAATCACAGGAATGGGAGATTTATCTTTAATGGTGAGCTTATTGAGCTCCCTATAATTTGGACACATTTGCCATGATCCATCCTTCTTGTGTACCAATACTACAGGAGCAGAGAGAACTTTGGTTAGGTTGAATTATACCCGCCTCTAACATTTCTGCAATCATACGTTCAATTTCGCTCTTTTGGAAGTAAGGATATCTATAAGGCCTGATGTTTGGAGGAACACTTCTTGGAATAAAATGAATAGCATGATCATGATCACGAATAGGTGGGAGTCCTTTGGGAGTTTCAAACACCTTGGAATGATTGTCCAAGACTTGTTGGAGATCTGCAGAAATAGATGGTTTTGATGTTGGAACTTCTAGTGAGCATAATTGTGCAATTACGCCTCGTTGTTCTTTCTTTAGAAGCTTTGTCATGCCATTAGAGCTTATTATCCTTCCTGGCTTCCCTTCAATACCCCGTAATTCGACTTCCTTTCCTTCTAAAAAAATTTCAAGAAAAGTTCTTGAAAATTAAAAGCTACCGTCCCCAAAGATTGTAACCATTGTACTCCTAGTACAACATCAGCACTTCCCATAGGAATGGAAAGCATTGGACTAGTCAATACATATTCCCCCATGGTTAGCTTGATATTATGGCATTTTCCAGAGAAATTTATAGTTCCTCCATTTGCAACCATCACTTGACATTCTGGTGCTGGGTATAGGAAACAATTTAATTCCTTGGCTACCTTACAATGAATAAAATTATGGGTGCCACCTGAATCAATCAACACTATTACCTTTTTCTTCTTGATATGTCCTTCTATCTTGAGAGTTTGAGGAGTGGTAATTCCTGCCAGTGCATTACACGATATGGTCGGATTCATTTCTTCCTCTTTTAGGGCTGGTTCCTGGTGTATATCCTCTTCTTGTTCATTTTCTTCTTCCTCTTCACAATCTATGTAAAATAATTTCTTCTCAGCACACTTATGACCTTTAGTGTATTTGTTATCACAACCGTAGCAAAGCCCTTTTGCTCTTTTTTCTTCCAATTGTTGTGGTGTCAACCTTGTAGGTTGTGGAAATCTAGGCGTAGTAACACTTCCTTCTTTATAGAATTGAGTGGTAGGCTTCCTTGTCGCCATTATTTTACATTCAACTTTTCTTGCCAACCTGAATGCCTTCTCCAATGAATCTGGTTCCAAAAAATGAACTTCATGTTGGATGTTATCCTTTAAAGTGCCTATGAAGAGATCGATCCTATGTTCCTCTGGAATATCAGTTACCCTTATATTCAATTTTTGGAAGTCCTCAATGTGTTGCCCCACTAAACCCTTTTGTTTGAGATTTATCAATTGGCTAAAGAAGGTGTTGCTCTTTGTATCCTCATAATGTGCTATCATTTCCTCCGTAAAATTTGACCAAGTGACAATTTTTTTACGGGAGCAAAGCCATCGATACCATACAAATATATTTTGTTCTAAATGTAAAGTTGCAATGCGTACCTTTTGTGTGTTTTGCACGTTATGGAGATCAAAATATTGCTCCATCTGTAGTATCCATGTTACAGGATCCTTTCCATCAAAATTCCTCATATCCATTTTTGGAATATGGTGGTTCTTCCCACCAACATTCGAGTTTATGAAATCACGATTAACATTTATTTTGTTCTCATCATGAGGTTCTTCTACTATCTTTTCACCATTAGGAAACATTTCTTGTATCAACTTGGTCAAACCTTCGATGTCTGCTTTTAGATCATTCTTCATGTTTTTCATGTTGTCTTTCATGTCATCCATCTTAGCTTCCATGCCAGCTTCCATGCCATCCATCTTAGCTTCCACGCCTTTCTTCAAACTGTCCATCTTCGCTTCCACGCCTTTCTTCAAAACTTCCATTTCATTTTTTGTTGCTCTTTGCGAGAGCGAAATTTGGTGCACTTGCTCTTGTAATTTTGATAGATCATGTTGCAATTCTTCATCTTCATGAGTCATAGTAGAGCCTTCTGAAGGCTTAATGGGTGTTGAATTATTTTTACGGGGCATTTTTTAGAACCCAATACTGATATATATTCTACAATATGCCCTTGAAATCAATTCAAACAAGACTTATGAAATTCAGAAAAAAAAAATGCACACCTTTTTCTTGCTTTTGAGGAGCTCAAAATTGAAATTGGATTATCTCTGTGATTGCGGCTCGTAAATATCTGAAATTCAGCACTGAAGTATCCCTCTAAATTCTCTTTTGAATTCCATAGGTGTGATCTGATTTGGATTCTCCAAGACAAATTTATGTCCAATCTCCCACAATGACCTAATTATTGATTGGTTCAGTAGAGCGAACTTGTATGACTTGCCATGTGTCACTGTTTCATCCTTCACTTCTGAAATTGATAGCCAAGAAAATACAGTCCATGTACTTGTGACCACTTTTTACGACATTCCAATCTGATGCTCAGAGAGAGAGTTATTGAACTTTTCCCACGATCACCTCTTTGAGATGAAATTTGGGAGCCTGAAAAAGCACTACCTTCCACAGATCATATCTCCACAAATATTTCGAACCAAGTTCTGAAATTTTGCAACGAGTTTCCTTAGGATTTCAGATTTGCACCCTAAACATTTAATATTCTGAACCTTCGTAGAAAAAAAATTATAGCGCAAATTCCACGATGACCTGTTTAGGAGCCTGAAAAAATACCTAACTTCCATAGATCATATCTCCGAAAATATTCTGAAGAAAGCTCTGAAATTTTTAGATGATCTCCCTCAGGATTTCGGCTTCGCACCCTAAAAATTTGAGCTTCTGAAACTTCGTATAAAAAAAGTTATAGCGAAAATTCCACAATGAACTGTTTGGAGCGGCGAAACCCTATAATCCAGAGCTCTGATACCAAATGTTGTGTAACCAGCTCCAAAAATAGAAGAAAAGAGATATAAACGCCTTAGAAATAAGCCACTTCGAGGGGGAAACCTCCGATACATTACATAAATGAACAATTCTTGGATGATTCAATTTACAAAACCTCTTTTCTATATATAGAGTCTATGTGGCCATAATGTAATCCTAGTGGGCCACAATGTAATCCTAGCCAACCTAACAATAATAATTTAATGGCACAATAATAACAAAATGGAGGTTACAAGGGTACAATAATAACAATAAGGGGGTTACACTAATAACAATAAGGGACTATACTAGTAATATAGGGACCTAACATTATGATGGCACGACCCATGGTTTAATGCTAGTGAACAAGTTCCTAAGACTTCAAATTCATTTTTTGGGATTATTCAATGTGTGAAAAGCTCCAAAATGTTATAGAATCCTTATTAAAGTGATCTAAGTTTCATGAGTGTTCTATGGTCATAATTACACTGAATAAATTATATCGAGAAAACACATAGAATTATCACTAAAATAGTTATGTCAAGGCTCACCAAGTATATCAACCCAAGTTAGAGGAGTTTCGTAATTCTACATTGACCTTCCTTGAAGGGAAAATTTTAGGGACTATTTTCAATACTTTTTCCAAAAAAATAATGGCCAATTTCCATTTTTTTCTAAAATAATTAGCCCAATTCATATAGTATAAAATTATCTTACCTTAATAATCCCCAAGATCTTATATAGAATAATCTAATATAATGAGTAATTTAGATATTTTTACAAAAATGTTATCAAACTTTTTACTATTTTTCTATTAGATATTACTAAGATTGGCCAAGGATTCTAAACTTTCAAATAAATATCCATCCTTAAAATTTTCCCTCCTTCCTTATATCCATTATTAAGTTATCACAAGGTACTCAAATTAGAGATTTGCAAACTATATAATCACATATAATGGGGAGTGATTTAGGAGACTCTAAGATATGTAGTTTAATGCCACAAAATAAGGTTTGTGGGCTTCCAATTTATTTATAAGGATTATCTACCATGCCTAAAACCCCAAATCACTATATTTTAGTGTAAAAATAATTTAAAAAGGTGATAAATAAAAAAATAAATTATCCCAATTTTTTTTATCATTAAATTAACAATCTCGAGGCTCGTAACCCATTTAGGGGTTGTCTAAGACTATATAGGCAGCTCTTCTATCCATTATTGGACCAAAAGAAGTATTAGCACTATATCTGCCGACCTTCTATCTATTATTATATCAAAACAAGTATTTGTTAGGGAAAATTATTGGAGAATATTTATTTCTCATTAAAAAAAATGAAATTAATAAATATATAATGACAAAAAGAAAAATATAGATATCTAATATGCTAAAGTTGAAGTTGTGGTTTTTTAAAAGAAACTCAATTTCTAGATGATTAAGCCTAATGAAATTTTATATATAACATTCAAAATAATACTTGATTTCGATATTGTTAATTTGATTTATGGTACATAATGGAAAACCAATCCAAGTACCCACCCAAAACATGGAATATTTCTTTAAAAAATCACAAAATTCATATCCAAAAATAATAATAACATCATGTACAACTGTAAAAAATTACATGCTTTAGAAATAATACTGTACATCCAGATTACAATAATAACACAATACTGTTAAACTGACTTTCAATAATAACACACTAAGTCTAAAAAACCAGAAATCATTTCTTAGGACTTGTTCCAATGTACCAAACTCGACACAAGGAGAACATAAATTCACTATGTAACATTAATTGATCACCTTTTTTCAATTAACTAAATCCACAAACAAGCTGGCTGCCCCTGTGGTCTCCTCCATCTTTTGCTTTTATGATATTATTCTTGTTCAACATCCATGGCCACAGCTTGAAGATGTTTCTGTTTTTCCTCATTGTCTACTCTTTCAGCTGTTAGGTTAAGAAAGGGTTTTCTGCGTGCTCATTCTTAAGGGCAAGCTTTTGCTGTGTGCTGGTTGGATCCATTGATCTCTCCCATTCCTTCTCTGCCAAATAATTAGTAGTGTTAGATGTTTTCTGTGTGCGGGTTGAATCCATTGATCTCTCCCATTCCTTCTCTGCCAAATAATTAGTAGTGTTGGATGAGTCCTTGTTGCTCATATCCAATGCTCTCTCCCGTTCTTTCTCTGCATGATAATTATTAGTGCTGAATGTTCCTTTATGCCCATATCTAATGCTCTCTCCCATTTTTCCCTGCATGATTGCTTTCATAATTAGTCTCCCTGTCAGTGGTCTTGGAACAAAAATTGACTCCACCATCATCAGAATCCCACCAGGTTATCACTGGCCTCGCTTCCTCCACTGCAACATGCGGATTCTCTTTCTTTCTTAATAACATATTTTTCCTCAAAGTGATGCCTATATTTTTTAATGCGATCCTGCATTGCACTGAAGAATCTCTTGTGTGAGAGGTAGTCACCATGGCCATCTGTTAAACCCACTCTAGTGCAAGCATTATAAAAACCAGAGAATTTATCGTACTGTTGCAAAATTTGTTCACAAATATAGACGAAACATAAAACTTTATCACTCGAAAAGTCAGAAACGGAATATTCCAGCAGCTTCTGTATAGAATAGTTGATGGCTGCGTAGATCTTTGGATAATCTTTCACAAGAAAATCGAGAGCGTAGTGAATAAGAGCGTTCACTGCAATGGGGCCCTCCTGAGGAGGAGTGCAGTCTAAGAGGAAGCCGAGGAGTAGATGCGGGGATCGCAAATCTTCCCAAAGCTGAGCAATTTCGACGTTCTGATCTTCATCAAGGGTCACGTAGTTACTATTGCTGTTGCACTGCAGTCTCTGAGCCAAAAAGAGGCGTATTCGCGAACCCAAAGAGAGAATTGGAGGGTGAGGGGAGTCGAACAATCCTCAAAACTTTGGGACACCCCCACCAGTGGAGTTGTATGAGAAGAGTTGTACATTTCTTGTTCTTCTTTGACAGCTACCATCCAACTGTTTGTTCGGCTTAACCGCTCTTGAACAACTTGTTTTATATAACCGCTCTTCCGTTGCAGAAATGAAAAGGAGGAGGTGTTTTTCGTTGGCGGGCTTATGATTGTGGCGAGTAACTTTAACGAATGCAACGTCTATATCTGCAAGTCTGGTACTGATAGCTGTAATCGTATTGACAAGTCCCACATAACTCATGATGACAAATCCAACGGAAGCGGTGTTCATCACTGCCCCCACTGCTTTTCTTGACCAGGACCCATCCCGGCGATTTTCAACTGAGGTAGCTCAACAGTGCAAACAGGGTAGACTTCCCCTGCTAATTTTTGGGATAAATTTAATATGCTTGTTACAAATAAGAATGCCTAATCACATACCCTCGTTTCGAAATTTCAGTCTACGGTACTCTTCATTGCTTCAGTTCTATGGGCGTGACATTTTGTTTTTCCAACATTCTAGAGTTTCAGTGTGTACTCGAATTATATTTCCAAAAGCACATCTCTTGATTGAGAATCGAGTATTAATGTATTCAAATAAAATGAAGGGATGGATAGGACTTAATGAGATTACTTTAGTTGGTATTTTACTATCAAAATTAATTATGGAACGTTGGATAGGATTTTTAAATATTATTTTTAGTTTAGTGGTTTGATTATGAAGATTAATGGAAAAAATAGCGGAGTTGTGCTTGAGGAATTGTTGAAATGTCAAAGTGATAAGAATTTGGGAAAAAAAAAAAAAAAATTGCAATAGCAATGTAAATTTTAAGAAATCTTGCTGTTTGAATCATGTTTTTTTATGGTGGACATTAATTAAAGACTATCAAAAACCTCTAACTTAACCAAAAATTACAAAAATCTTCACTAGATTTTATTAAAATCTTGCCAAAATTTCTATAATTTTCAATGAAAAAAAAGGAAAAAAAAACAACAACTTTACATTGTATTGACAAATTAAACTTTCATATTTTTAAAAATAATTGCTAATTTTTATTTTTTTTAAAAATATTTTAAATCATATAAAATAATTGATTATGGTTTCTAGAATTTTTTTAAAATTTTGAAAATTTTAAATATATATATATAAACATTTTATAATTACATAAATAAAATTCACGTAAGTTAATATACTTTAAAATAAATATGAATGACTCAAATAATTTTATTATTTGAAATTTGGTATATATTCAATAATCATTGAATATCAATAATTATTGAAATTATGATTCAATAGTTACTCCTTTCAATTAAGGCCCAATGTCATTTACTTGATTTCAAATTTGCTCAAAGATCATTAAAATGAATCCCTATTGATATGACATTAAATTATTATCAAAATTAGTGAATCAAATTATTAATAAAGTTAATGAATCTTTATCGTTGATATGACATTAAATTTATAATTATATTAGTTTTATTGAATGTTTAAATAAATATTTATTTATTTATTTATTTTATTTTTAATTTTTTTAATTTAATTCTTATTTTGAATTATTAGATATAATTTAATTTAAATAGGTCTAGCTTCTTTAAGGTGGGAGGTTTTTTCTTAGTCTTTCTTTTCGGGTCACTTTGTTTTAGAAGTCTACCTGTGTACATTTTTTTGTGGCCTCATTGAATTATTAATGTCTCGGTCACTAGTTGTAGCTAGTGTCAATGTAGGTGTGTGTCGTTAAGTGAAATGTCAAGAGAGGGTTGAATGGCTCTATTGGGTTGCTTTTGTTGGATGCTTGAGTCTTATCTATACGGGTTCATTGCTTTGGGTGTGTGTCTACATTTTTTTAATGATGTTGGGGAATGGGTCCTTCGTAGAGGCTATTGTGACCTTTTTTCAACATGTAGGTTCTTCAATTTAGTGTGAGGTTTGTGTCTTGAGCTTTGGGGATCATCTAGTGGGATGGAGCTTTGGTTCTGTGGTGTTTGTGTTTGGTTTTAGGTCTTATTTTTTTATAGTTATGGGAATGTATAGTAGTTTCTCCATGTGTGCCCTCTCACTCTCAGTCATGTCGTCAATATAGTGAATGCATTATAGACGGGGTGGAGGTAGCCGTGGTTCACACGGGCATATAGTGGCAAGAATATTTTTTCATGACCACCTCACGAATTGATTTCCACTTACTTCAACGTTGTTCCGTTGAAAACAAGGAAGGAGATACGTAATATAGAGACTCAAGTAGGGTGGAGACACAATCCCATTTAAATTATGAAATATTGGAGGATATGTTCACTTAGGTCCCTGACCCTAGGCATACAAGGGGCAGGAAGAAGCAATATCTGAATTTTGTGGCTTTGCACTACAAAAGGAAGACTTTATTTGGGCTTATATTGAAAGACAATCAAGTGGAGTTGTATAACATCTTTGCTACCATGTAAGGCATTAAAAGGATGCTTAGAATGAAATGCTTCTATCTAGATAGGATAGGTTGTCCATTGTTCATATGCAGAGGCATATTGCATGTGAACATGATAGCAAGGATCTACGAAATCCATCGGGTTTGAGGACAAGGGTATTAGCAACGATTTTAGCTTTAAATGAGGATTAGTTTTCTGTCAGTTGGTTTTGCAGTTCTATGTCCTTTGTATTTTGGTTTCATCTAGTCAAGAGGGATTTTGACTTTATGATTTATTTAATATATAGTAGTTTATGTGTGAGTCATGAAGTAATGTTGTTCTTTGTAAAAAAATTATCCAATATTTTATTGAGAAAAGAGACCTAGTAGTGCTAGGAGTAATGGCTTGAGGAGAATTAAAATCCTAAAAGTGCAATATAGAAAATATATGTAGTCTTGATTTTCGGTAATACAAACAAGGAAAATTTTAGGGGCTAATATTCGCAAGTGGGCTAATTTTTCATGTTTTTTCCGAGAAGAAAAAAAAAATCATTAATTTCCATTTTTTCTAAAAATTATTTGCCCAAATTTTATAATATAAAATTTCTTACCTTAAAAATCGCCAAAATTTTATATAGTGAATATATAAAATTATTATAAATTTGAATATTTTACAAAAACATAGCCAAACACTTTACAAATTGCATATTATGTATTAGTGAGAATCACTAAAGTTTCTAAATTTGAAAATAAATTTCTATCCTAAAAATTTCCCCTGAATACAAAGCATTAATTTACAAAAGTAAAATATTTCAATATCAACTATGTATATGTCAATAGACTATATAAAACAATTTAAAAAACAATTTTTTTATGTTTAAAACATTTTAAAATATCTCAAGTAGTCTCGCAATATGTAACTGCCCTAGTTAGAAATCTATATAAAACAAAATATAAGACCACGGTCATTGGACACACATTCCAAGCTGAATGGTGGGATAAACATCATAGTGGGTGTTCATTTTGGTTATTGTGTCCAAAAAAAAAATTGGAAAAGGAAATGGAAAAAACTTTGGAAAGGAAAAAGGAATTAATTGGCATTTTATTTATGAAAATAATGGAATTTAGGAGAAAAGGAAGGTGAAAGGTCATATGTTGCATGTGAGGAGGGAAATGAGGGAAAATAATGGAAAATGAATAAAACATAGGCATCACTAATAAAAATTCTTATGAGGATCAATTGGTAGAAGTTGACAGTAAATCTTTTGGTCAGTTCTGTTTTGGAGCTCTCTCTCTATTCTCTCTCTCTCTCACTCTTGGATACTTAGAGTTTTCTTGGAGAATTTTAGCTTTTGATGAAGAAAGGAAAAGAAGGAAAAGAGGAAGAAAAGATCAAGCAAGGAAGATCCTGATCAAGAAGCTACAAGAGGTTTACTTGTAGGTGTAAATTTTCATATATGATTTCCTTGCTAGATTTGGCATGCATGGTTATGCATCTGTTTTCTTGGTTCTCTTGTTGTCATTGGCATGGGTTTTTCCAGGTGTGACAATGTTATTCATCCTTTCCTTGACATTTCAAGGTAGCCATGGTGTAATGGGGTTTTCATGTTTTGGTTGAGCTAGATTTCCTGATGGACTCAAAGCTGAGTGGGGTGGTCTGAGGATTATTAACAAGTCCTAGGAATCTCGGGTTAGGATAGACTATAAAGCTCAATGGTAGTACCATTGATTCGGCCTAATAATCCCAGGCTGGGATACATGGTAAAGCCCAAAAGGTGGAGACCTTGTAGGCCTAGGAATCCCTTGACCGTAATGGTTAGATACACGATAAATCTAAGAGGTTGAGACAGAAAATTTCCTCACGGTTTAGGTGGAGATATCCAATAGCATCCATGCTTGTTTATGGCGTAGGGATTTAGTGAGGATTGATGTAAATTTTAGTAAATTTTAGTTACAAGTCTTTTGGACTTAATGGTGTTATTTGGCATAGATGCAATGGTGTGCTATATTACACAGGGTGCACGGATAAACAAGTGTCATTTAAAAAAAATACATATAGGGTCGATAGGGTTTGGGTCTGATTAAATAATTGGCCCACCATCTTTACATGTCAAATGCCTTATATATAGTAACACAAACCCATTAAATATAAAATGCCAAAAATGAAAACATGAGAAAAAAGAAGTAAGGATTTAAGGTAAGTATTGATTTTTTTTTATTTTTTTTTATGAATTTTAATTAAATCTAAATAGGAACAGAGATTGTAAAAAAAATATTAGTAAAATTAGTAGTAAAATTTTTACTATGCAGGGTTTTGAGTGAATCACAATACCTTTCAAATTATTATATTATAAATAGTTCTATTGTTCCAAAGAATTCTACTACTCCAAAATGCTCCCAGTATTTCTCTCTTGCAAATCTATTCCTTTAAATTTGAGCAAAATAATGAAATCGTGAATGGATTATTTCTATTTTTACGACTTTACGAAATTATATTTTGAAAAGTAAATTATCGGTTATTTTTGAATTTGAAAAACTTAAAACCGTGCCTTTTCTTTCATTTTTTCGAAACATGAGTTTGTTTCATAGTAAAAAGCGTCAATGCATTTAACAGTAAGGTGCACCGATTAAGATAGCTTATCAGTGTGTTAATTTTTTTAACAAACTGATATGATAAAGTTCCTTTTTTACTTTCAAAATCACATAAACCAATGTCGTTAGTATTTTAAGGCATCAATGAAGTTATTATTTTAGTGTATCATTGTCGTTATTATTTGAACACATCGTTGTGGTTAGTTTTACAAGAGCACTAATATGCATTAAAATTTATCTATTTTCTTTTCACATAAAATGGCATATTCATTTAAAATTATCCTTTAGGATGCATCCACATGAGTTATAGTAGTTCATAGTATACATTTTTCTCTTAAAGTCACCTTATTTTTGAAAAACGGTTTGAAAACTATATTGAAATCTAGATTGTGGTTACATGGTTCTCAAAATTGATTTTAGATTTTTCTCTAATGCAGAGAGAAAATATCATAATATGAAAGGGTCATTCTTCAAATTCTAGCTCGTTCCATATTCCTCAAATTCCTTCAGAGATTTCTCCCTTTCCATCTCGAGTAAGTTAAAAATTTATTTATATTTTGATTATCTAATTGAATTTATTTTTTATCCATGTCAATTTGAATAAAAATGTATCCAATTTTGTAAGATCTTGATTCATAATCAAACTCAGATGCAAAAATAATCACCCATTACAAAAACATCAGATGCTCTTATGGGGAGCAACATATTGCAAACAATTGGTAAATATAAATGGAAAATCACTTTACACTGCCAATTCTAACATGCTATCTTCTAGCCGCAATCATCAGTCACTGATGGCAATGATTGTTTTTTAGAATGTAATTTCAAGAAACCAATTGTAGTATGCTTACTAATAACATTGATTTACTAATGATCAATTTAAAAAAAAATTAAGATTCTAGTGATGATGAGCGACCCACCTAACATTTTATGTTGCACCCTACTATAATGTCAAATAGAGATAAGGTTGCATTAAGAGAAAAAATTGGAGAACAAGAATGGTTTAATCAACCACCTATTGAATAAAAGAGGATGAAATGGGAAAACGATAGCAAAGAATCTAGATGATTGAATGGTAGAAGTGTTCCTTATCCTGATCATTTAAAAGAAAATATGTCAATGATATGCCCAATAGTTGGGTTGTTGACCAAGTTAGAGAGAAATATAGTGCGTCTAGTTGTTACCTGTGTGCTAAAGAGGATGAGCTAAACATAAGGATTGGGTGCAGAAACTTAGTATTAGTCTCTTTCTATACATTTTTAAATTCATAATGCAACTTTGAATTGTAAAATATATGTTTTATATTTTAATTATGTTCAAGTTATTAGACACAAGAAACTGTGATTTCTTCATGTTTTATAGGTGCATTTGTTCCCATTTATGCGATAATATGGACATCATTTTCACATATAGGATGTTAGTGATGGATGCATGGCACAATACTGTGGAGTAGAAGTCGAGTTCGACCAATCTATTTATGCTATAGAAAACCATCTCCAAAAATAGAATAAAAGAGAGATCAATCCCTTTGAAATCAACCACTTCGACTGGAAAACCTCCTTTACATTACATAAATCAACAATTCTTGGATGTTACAAATGAAAAAACTTCCTTTCTATATATAGGAGTTCATGGGGTCACAATATAATCCTAGATGACCTAACAATAATAATGTAAGGCCACAATAAGAAAAATATGGGGGTTATAGGGGTACAACAATAGCAATAAGGGAGCTATATTAACAACAATAAGGGACTACACTAGTAATATAGGGACCCAACATGCCCGTCTCCTTCAAAAAAGTGTTGTCCTCAACGCTTGAGTAGCTCTGGATGCTTCTGTATAAAATTCTCATCCTCCCATGTAGAATCTTCCATGGGTACGTTATTCTGCTTGATGAGATACTATGAAATTGATCAATTTCGTAGCTATCGGGTTCTTATTTTTGTGACTGCTTCAGGTTCCCATATGATTTTCCCTTCCTCATCAAGTTCTGGTAATATTGTTTGAACTGGAAGTTTATCACCTATAACCTTTTCTAAGCATGAAACATGTAAAACTGTATGCACCCGAGAAGAAGTAGGAAGCTCCAATTTGTATGCCATAGTACCAACATTTTGCAACACCTTGTAAGGACCATAATACTTTGGTGATAATTTATTATCCTTCTTAGCTTGCCTGAGGGACATTTTTTTTTTATGGTTGTAGCCGTAAAAATACCCACTCTCCTACATCAAAACTTATCTCACTACGATGTTGAACTACCTGTCATTTGATTCGATTTTCTGCCAAATTTAGGTTATCCTTTAAGAGTTGGAGAACTTTCTTTTGATTCTCCATGTGATCTTCCACTGCTTGAACATTAGAATTTTCTCTTGAAGATGATGTGATGGACGGTGGATGGTATACATAAAGTGCCATAAATGGGTCATTTTTGTTGTAGTATGGAAGGAAGTATTATACCTCCATTCAACCATAGGTAACCACTCGACCCATTGTGTTTGTTTATCAGATAAAAAACAACGAATATATCCTTCCAAACATTTTGTCTCCATCTCATTTTGTCCATTTGAGGATGATAAGATGAGCTATGAACTAGTTGAGTACCCAAGCAAGAAAATAATTCCGTTCAAACATTTCCAGTAAAAATGGGATCTCTATCACATAAAATAATCTTTGGGTTTCCATGTAGTTTTTCAACTGTTTCCATAAATGCAGTAGAAACTGTACTTTCTTTAAATGGATGAGATAATGCACAAAATTATGCATACTTTGTAATTTCTCAACCACCACCATGGTGACACTCTTTCCTTTGGAGTTACTTAAACCAGTGATAAAATCCATTGAAATATCCTCCCAACATTGACTTGGAATAGATAAAGGTTGTAGAAGACCCAGGGTCTTCATTGTCTCAACTTTATTTTGCTGGAAAACCAAACATTCTCCCACCAAATTTTGAATATCACATTTAAGGCCATCCCAATAAAAAACTTTCTTCACCCTGTGGTAAGTCTCGAGTTTCCTCCTAAGGGAGAAGTGTGCAATTCCAAAAGAATATTTTGTTTTAGTTGGGAATTCTTACAAATAGAGAAGCGATATTTATACCATAAGGAATCATTTTTCTAACTTAATGTATCATATATAGTAGGATCTTGCTGCAACTTTTGAATGAGTGTCCACACTTCTTCGTCCCTTTTCTATTCATTCCTTGCTTTGGTTATCCAATCTAGTTGGATAATACAAATGGCACAAAGCAAGGTTTCCACCTCTTCATCCTTTTTTAGAGTTCATCTGCAAAAAGATTTAGCTTCCCTTTTTTGTATATGATTTCAAAGTCATAACCCAACATCTTTGTGACTCTTTTTTTTTGCTCTTCTGAAGATATTCTTTGTTCCAAGAAGTATTTAACACTATCATGATACATTTTTACCTTAAAGTGTCTTCCCATTATGTAAGGTTGCCATTTCTTTAGTCCATGTAGTACTCCCAACATTTCCTTCTCATAAATAGCTTTTTGTAAATACTTTCCTTTGATTGGATGACTTTCAAAAGCAATGGGTCTTCCTTCTTGCATTAAAACAACACCAATTCGATTTCCTGAGGCATCACATTCTACGATAATTTTTTTGTGAATTTGGTGTAGTTAAGACTGGTGCTAGGCACATTTCCTCTTTAAGATGTTCAAAGGTCTTAGCTGCTTCAGGAGTCCATGAAAATGCATCTTTCTTAAATAATGTTGTTAGAGGCACTTCTATTCTTCTATAATTCTTTTAACAAACTTGTTATAATACCCTGTTAACTCGAGAAATCCTCGCAACTGATTTATTGTTGTGGGGACTTTTCATTCTTTAATGGATTTAATTTTTATAGGGTCTACCTTAACACCCTCATGAGATACAATATGACCTAGATATTCCACCTCTTGTACTACAAACAAACATTTTTAGGTTTTTCCATATAATTTTTTCTCCTCCAATAATTTGAGCACCCTCTCAACATGTTGAACATGATCCTTCCAAGACCTGATGTATATTAGTATATTATAAAAAGGGAGGGTTTGAAAATGGAGTTCATCAACCCTTGAAATGTAGAAGGTGCATTGATAAGGCCAAAAGGCATGACCAAAAATTCATAATCACCCTCATGAGTTCAAAATATTGTTTTCGAAATATCTTGAGTCTTGATTCTAATTTGATAATATCCTAAACGAAGATCCAAAGTTGTAAATGAAGTTCTCCGTCAATAGTTCATCAATCACATGAATGGGAAATTTATCTTTAATAGTGAGCTTATTGAGTTCTGTATAATCTGGCCACATGCACCATGAACCATTCTTCTTCTATATCAATACTACTAGAGTAGAGAAAGAAATTTGGCTCCGTTGAATTATTCCAACCTCTAACATTTCTGCAATCATACGCTCAATTTCTCTCTTTTGGAGATAAGTGTATTTTTAAGGCATGATGTTTGTAGAAACACTTCCTGGAATCAAATTAATATTATGATCATGATCACGAATAGGTGGGAGTCATTTGGGAGTTTCAAACATCTTGGAATGATTGTCCAAGACTTTTTGGAGATCCAGAGAAATAGATGATTTTTATGTTGGAACTTCTAGTGAGCATAATTGTGCAATTACACCTCATTGCTATTTTTTCATAAGCTTTGTCATGACATTAGAGCTTATTATATTTTTCGGCTTCTCTGCGATACCCCCTAACTCAAATTCCTTTCTTTCCAAAGAAAAATTCAAGAAAATTTCTTGAAAATGAAAATCTATCGTTCCCAAATAGTGTAACCATTGTACCCTTGATACAACATCAACACCTCCAATTGGAATGGAAAGAATTAGAATATTCAATACATATTACCCCATGGTTAGCTTTATATATTGGAATTTTACAGCACAATTTATAGTTCCTCCATCTTCAACCGTCACTTGACATTCTGGTGCTGGGTATAGGAAGGAATTCAATTCCTTGGATACCTTCAAATGAATAAAATTATGGGAAATACCGGAGGAAATCAACCCTATTACCTTTTTCTTATTGATATGTCCTTCTATCTTGAGAGTTGGAGAAGTGGTAATTCTTGCCAATTTACTACAGTATATGGTTGGACTCATTTCTTCTTTCTTTGAGGTTTGTTCTTGATGTATATCCTTTTCTTTTGAATTTTTTTTCATTTTCTTCCTCCTCTTCACAATATATGTAAAATAATTTCTTCTCAGCACACTTATGACCTTTAGTGTATTTGCTATCACAACTATAGCAAAGCCATTTTGCTCTTTTTGTTTCCTATTGTTGTGGTGTCAACCTTGTAGGTTGTGTAAGTATAGGAGTAGAAACACTTCAATCTTTATAGATGTGAGTGGTAGGATTCCTTGTCACCATAATTTTACATTAAATTTTTCTTGCCGATGTGAATGCCTTCTTCAATGAATGAGGTTCCCAAAGGAAAACCTCATATTGGATGTTATCGTTTAAATTCTATATGAAGACATCAATCTCCTGTTCCTCTGGAATATCACCTACCCTTATATTCAATTTTTGGAAGTCCTCAATGTGCTCCACCATTGAACCCTCTTGTTTGAGATTGATCAATTGGCTAAAGAAGGTGTTGATTTTTGTATCCTCATAATGTGCTATGATTTATTCCATAAAAATTGACGAAGTGACAACTGTTTTACGAGAGAAAATCCATCGATACCATACAAATTTATTCTGTTCTAAATGTAAAGTTGAAATGTGTAAATTTTTTGTATTTTTAACATTATGGAGATCAAAATATTGCTCCATCTGTAGTATCGATGTTACAGGACCCTTGCCATCAAAATTCCCCATATGCATCTTGGGAATATGGTGGGTCTTCCATCCAACATTAGATTTTATGAAATCATTATTGACATTTATTTTGTTCTCATCACGAGTTTCCTCTACTAACTTTTCTCCATTACGAATCATTTCTTGTATCAACTTTTTCAAACCATCCTTCAAACCTTCCATGTCTGCTTTTAGATCATTCTTCATGTCTTCCATGTTGTCTTTCATTTTTTCGTCAATGTCTTCCATTCCTTTCTTCAAACCATCCATATTAGCTTCCATTCCTTTGTTAAAACCATCCATATTAGCTTCCACACCTTTCTTCAAAACTTCCATTTCATTTTTTGATGCTCTTTGTGAGAGCAAAATTTGGTGCACTTGCTCTTTTAATTTTGATATATCATGTTTCACTTGTTCCTCTTCATGAGTCATAGTAGAGTATCTTGAGGGCTTAATAGGTGTTGAATTATTTTAGGGGGAATTTTAGAACCTAATACTGATATCTATGCTTCAATATGCCCTTCGAATCACTTCAAGATGATTTTTCAAACAAGAATTATCCAATTTGAAAAAAAAAATACCCACATTTATCTTTCTTTTGAGGAGCTAGATATTGAAACTCAATTATCTCTGTAATTTCAGATCTTCAATATCTAAAATTTTCTTCTATAGTATCCCTCTCAATATTCTTCCTAATGCCACAGTTCTGACCTAATTTGGATGCTTCAATACAAAGTTATGCCCAATCTCCCATAATGACCTACTTATGGACTCGTTTAGTAGAGTGAAATTGTACTCCGTGCCATGTGTCACTGTTTCCTCCTTCAAATCTAAAATTGATATGCAGGAAACTACAGTCTGTTTAATTTCATCTACTTTTTACATAATTCCAATCCGATTCTTAGAGAGAGAGTTGTGACGATTTTCCCAAGGTCAACTATTTTAGATGAAACTCGGGAGCTTGAAAAAACCCTTCCACAGATCATATCTCCGAAAATATTGTGAATCAATATATGAAATTCTTGCACGTCGTTCCTCAGGCTTTCAGCTTCTCATGGTAAAAATTTCAGATTTTGAACCTTCTTAGAAAAACAGTTATAGCGAAAATGTCACAGTGACCTGTTTGGAGCAGTGAAACCCTAGAATCCAAATCTCTCATACCAAATGTTATGAAACCAGCTCCAAAAATAAAATAAAAGAGAGATCAACGCCTTATAGATCAACCACTTTGAGGAGGAAACCTCCTTTACATTACATAAATGAACAATTATTGAATGATACAAATGACAAAACCTCCTTTCTATATATAGGAGTCCATGGGGTCACAATATAAAGCTATCCGACCTAGCAATAATAATGTAAGGGCACAATGATAACAATATGGGGGTTACATAGGTACAAAAATAACAATAAGGGGGCTATAATAACAACAATAATGGACCACACTATTAAAATAGGGACCTAATAGCTAGCCACTGTGATAAAAACCTAATAAAAGGGACGTTAGGTTACATTAGAAAGATACGATATATCATTGAAGTGGAATTCTCTTTCTTCCAATATATTAGTTCTATTTGGAAGTGGCGGGACACCTTTGATTGGAATAATTTAAATGAAGATCAAGACTTTGGCTTGATATCTATCAACTCTAGAAATATCTAGCATGAAGTTAGGGATCCTTATGTTTTCCCCAAACACTACAACCAGAGGTTTTTTTGCCCATATGTGTTGGATAGGGATTGGTGGTTCATATTAAGACATGACCCTTTCTAAACCAAAACATATTTTTGAGCAAAATAGTGTTATCATGCCAAGAAAAGAAGATAATTAGGGTGATGACAACGAAGAGTGATATGTACTTGTGTTAGTTCATCATTTATACTATTCTTATATGTTTTTGTTTTCTTTATTTATTTTTCTTGTTTCTTCACCCACACCCCCACCCCCACCAAAACTATCAAATGGAAATTTCTTTCTTCTTTACATCAATAATGGAAGGGGATCATCATTTTTTTCTTTTAATAGAATGCATCCACCCTTTCCACACTAACATTGGTAATTGTTTCCATTTCTTTCCTCTTAGCTAGAAACACTTGTGTACATGCTCCAATTCCAAAACATGGTAAGGCCAACAAATGAGCTTTCACATAGTAATAAGTTCTCTTGAAATGATTCTTGCAATAGTTGCATTTCTAAGCAAAATTTTCTTCTCCCTTTAACTTTTTTCCTTGCACTTGATCTCTTGTGACATACTTCCATAAGGGATATTTTTTTTCTTGACATTGTCGTCTTTCTAAATTCATTCTTCCCTCAACATTTGAAGTTGTTGTTTCATCCCCACTTCCAGTAGAGGGAACACTCACATACCCCAATGAAATTAGGAAGGGGCATCACCAATTTGGGGCATTCTTCCCTTCCCTTTTCCCATTCCCTAATGCCCTTAAGTGATCCATGAATTTTGTAAAAAAATAAAGAAAAAATGCACAAAATTGTAAAAATAATGCACATGCAAGCTGTTGTAATAAAAATAGAAGAAAAATTCACTTTTATATTGCTTGAATCACCTCTAAAATTCTCCCAAACCCTTTTCTAGTGTCTCCCACATGCCCACAACAAGGGAGACACAAAATAATGAGGGATAAATGAGCCCAAGTTGGGATTTATAGGCCATACGACATGTCTTTCCAGGTGACATGTGTCCTGATATCGAGACCCGTTGGTGACGCAGAGGGGATTTTCGTGTTTATCGAATCCCATAATTTGGGCATGCTCGAAGGACAAGTGTCTGAGCAAATCATGTTGGGCTTGTGGTATTCACGACACAAAAAGGGTTTTGGACGAATATCGTTTCAGAGGTAAAACCAAAGGGACTCAAAATATACATAGACTTCTATTATACACATTTTTCATAGCGTTTCCCAACTTTGGAGAAATAACATTCCATGCACTTTAATGTGAAGGTACACATGCAGAAGCACATGACAGCGTTGGTTGGTTTGCACATACCCACACTGATAGAATATTGTCCATGCATGTTAAGTCACTTAAAAATGTTGTTACACCTTACAAATTACATCCTCCATGCATGTTTGCCAAGTCACCTGAATTGTTGTTACTTCTAAGAAATGAACTGTTGTTACTCCTAAGAAATTATCAGAATACTGTTGGAATTACTCCTGAGAATATATCAGAATGAACAATGTATTGGATGGTGTATTTTGAAATGGTAAGGGAATTTGGTTTTTATACAGGAGAGGAACTTTCTCAAAACTTGCAGGAAGATTGGCCGTAATTTGCAAGAGGTTGTGTCAGCAGTTCGCAGGGTGGAGGAGTCTATTTCTTTGATTATATGTTTTTTTCCTGTGGTCCCTTTTGTGTGGGAATGGCATGGATACCAACAATCTTTTTTGGGTTTCATTATAGCTCTAATTTCGTCTAGTGACCATTGTTCCCCTCTAGTCAAGTGTATTGTCCTCGATCTCTAGAAAAATCATAAGAGAATAAACCAAATTTATCATTATATTTATTTATATAGTTATAGAGTAGTTATCAATTTCAACCAGTGAGTACTGAGACAATTTTAGACCTTCAAGCCTCATTAATTAGCATATTTTCCTGGCATTACAGCTTTGTTTAGAGTTTTTATTGGCCGTGGTGTTGGTATGGCTACCTCCTAGCCAAGAAGCCAAGCTAATGCCTCTTGTAGCAAAATGAAAATAGAAGGTTTTCATTGTTATTATAGCAGGCCATGGAGTTCGTATGGCTGCCTCTTTGCCAAGAATCCAAGGCAATGCCTCCTGCAACAAAAGGAAATGAGAAGGTCATTGAACAGAGATAGGGGAGCTAAGTTAGGTTGTTGTTGTTGTTCGAGTGGGTCATGGAGTCGATATCTATACCTCCTCGCCACAATCCAAGCTAATTCCTCTTGTAATAAAAGGAAAATATAATGCCATCAAACATATATAACGATGCTAATTCTCTTTATAAGGCATATTTCCTTGGTGGTGTAAGTGAAACTTGACCCTGTTAGCATTATTTTCAACTCATTTTCCATAAAAAAAATGTTGATGTGATTTTATCTTATAAAATTATAAGCTAATGTGATGTGATATTATCTTATAAACTTATAAACTAATGAAATAATATCAACTATATGGTTTCTCCGCTCTCAAAGAGGCCAAATAAAACTATCAATCGATTAATGGAGGAATATCAACTATGTGGTCTCTCCATACAAGGAAGAGGCCAAATAAGAGGGAAAATAAAAACATCAATTGATTTATTCGTCTTCAAAGTTATTACAGAAATTTAATATGTGGAAACCAATCCTATTTTATGAACAGGGTGAAAACATTATAGTAATTTTAACTGGTATAACCAATACATTTGACTACTATAATCTGATGCATTCTAACGGTAGGGACTAATAACATCATGTATGAATGTAAAAATTTACATGCTTTAGAATTCATATGAAAAATTTAATGATAACATAATATTCAATTGTATTTCATATATATTGTTTTAAAACAATGATATATGTGTTGTCATTTAGGAGAAAAATGTAGTGAAATTCATCTTTATAAAGATTTTGTATGGGAGGTTCAAATTGATGAATAATTCTCACATGCTCTTGTTTAATTTCTTCAACTTCATGTGTTTGGAGATAATGTGTTATACATTCAATATAAAAAGTGATATATTGAACAAAAATGGGATGGTAGTAGAGAGAAAAATTAAAGCCCTTAATATGAACCTTGGACCTTAAGAATTATAAAAACAACCAATTATTATAGTCCACTTCAAGGAAGAAACCTCATTTTAAAATGAATACAATGTATAAGACAATATTTTATGATCCTAAGGCTAGGTATCGTTAGTGTGTGTCTATATGTGTGTGTGTAAGAGACAAAGGGTACATTATGATAAAATCATACCATGAAATGTTGTAGATTATATAACAATATAATAACATAAATGTGATTTCTCCTTCTTTAGGAGTTCATTTGGGGTTTTAGGATTAACATGGGGCTTATGTGGGGATTACCTTGAAACAAAGTTTATCCCCAAATTTTCGCTATCTACGAGTATTTATTCATTTGATGAGGTACTCAATAATTGCTTGATTTCTTAGCTACTCAGTCCTTATTTTCAAGATTTTTTTTTGTTCTAGCATTATTTTATCTTCTTCATTAATTTCTAATAAAATACTTTGAACTTACATATTATTATGGATTACCTTATTTAAGAAAGAAAAATGGAAGATCGGTTGTACATGTTAAGATAGATGAAAATCCAATTTGTAAGACACACTTCTAGTCCTCTGCAACACCTTATTGGGGCCTTAATATTTTTTTTAATAAATTTACTTCTTTTTTTGCTTAAGAGACAACTATTTATATGGTTATAATCTCAAAAGTACCAAATTTCATCCTATTTGTAATATGACCGAGTTTTTGTGAAATAGTTTGAGAACATCTTATTGTTGTCATATGTGGTCCTATATTTCTCTAGAATTTATATTCCCTTTCAAGGGTTATGTGATGGATGGAGGATGATATCTAGAACCTAACATAAAATGTGACTTTCTTGATGAAGTATAGAAGGATGTATTGTACCACCATTATGTGAAGGGGAACCACTTGTGTTTCTTTATCAAATTCAAAGCAACATGGTTATCCTTATAAAAATTTATTCACGGCCTCATCTTTACAATAAAATTGAGGATGGTAAGATGAGTTGTGAGCCAATTGAGTACCCAAACAATAAAATAATTTATTCCAAAAATTTCCCATGTAAATTGGATCTCTATCACTTACAATAATCTTTGGTATTCCATGTAGCTTTTGGATTGTTTCTATGAATGATTATACCATTGAACTTGCTTTAAAAGGATGAGAAAGAGGGAAAAATTAGGCATTTTTTTATTTGATTTAACACAACCATAATGGAATGATTTCCTTCATATTTGGGTAAACCTGTAATATAATCCGTTGAAGCTCCTTCCAAATGTTGGTTTGATATTGCTAATGGTTGTAGGAGGTTTGGGGTCTTAACTTTATCTCCCTTATTTTGTTGGCATACCATGCGTTCAAAAACAGAAATTTTCACATATGCTTTAATACCTTCCTAAAAAACCTTTCTTGATCCTATGCCATGTCTTCAAGAACTCAAAATGTCCTCCTATATGAGAAGTGTGTAATTCAAAAAGGACCTTATGTTTCAGTTGAGAATTCTTACAAAATTATAAGCGATTTCGGATACCACAACAAAAAATTATTGAACATAAGTATTTTTCATCAAGGTAATCTTGTATTTGTTGAATGATATTTGATACCTTCTCATCTTTTTTCCATTATATTCTAGCTTCTTCCTCATCATCAAATTGTGGAATGGAAAAAGTGCATGGTAAATCCTTTGTATGTTTCTCTTCCTGGATAGTGGATCCTCCATAATATTTTTCTTTCCCTTTTGGTAATAAATTTCAAATTAATCACCTAACATATTTGTAACCCATTATTATTATTCTTCTAAATAATTTTTTCGGTCCAAGAAGTACTTCAAACTATGACAATCTATTTTTACTTTGAAGTGTCTTCCTAATAGGCGTGGGTGTAATTTCTTAACTACATATAGCATGTCCAACATTTATTTTTCCTATATGGGTCTAAGTAAATTATTTCCTCTATGTTAGCTACCTTTAAAAGCTAGGAACCTTCCCTCTTACATCAAAATTGCACCAATTCTATGGCCTAAGGCATCACACTCCATAATGAATGTTTTTGTGAAATTATGTGTCTCCAAGATAGGAGTTGTACACATAGCCAATTTAATTTTTTCAAAACATTAGGTTGCTTATTTTGTCTAAGAAAGTGCATCCTTCTTCAATAATTTTGTTATAGATGTTGTTATTTGACCGTAATTATTGACAATTTTACATTAATATCATATCAATCCTAAGAATCTTTTAATTTTATTTAAGGTATTTAGGACTGGTCATTTGCTCATATCTTTTATTTCTTCAGGATCCACTTTGAAACCATTCTGAGATACAATATAACCCAAATATTCCACTTTTTGAACCCCGAATGCAGACTTGGAAGGCCTTTAATATAGATGTTTCTCTTCAAATAACGTTACGACCCTACTAAACATGATGTAAATTCTTTCCCAAGATTTTTTGTATATTATTTTGTCATCAAAAAATACTAAAACAAATTTTCTTAGGAATGATATGAAAATATAAATCATCAAGCATTGAAATATTGAAGGTGAATTTGTAATTCCAAATGGCATAACCAAAAACACATAATCAATTTCATGTGTTCTAAAATATATTTTTGGAATTTATTTTTTCCTCATTATCATTTTATGATATTCAAATTGAAGATCCAAATTAGTAAAGAAAATTCTCCATGCAATTCATCTAATAATTCATCAATGATAGGATTAGGAAAATTATCTTTGATTATTATTTTGTTAAGTTATTTGTAATGTGGACACATATGCCAGGACCCAGAATTTTATATAAGAATCACCGTTGGTTAATAGAAATAAATCTTGCTAGGTTGAATGACACTAGCCTCTAACATTTCTTGAACCATATGCTCAATATCACTCTTTTGTGCATATGGATAGCTATAAGGCTTAATGTTAGGTGGCACACTTCCAAGCTGCAAATGAATAACATGGTCATGTGATATGGATTGGATCACTATATTATTTTTCATCCATATTGATGTTTCCAAAGAGGAAAAAGTGGAGGAATCAATCCATATAACAATTTTTACCATCAAGCCCCATTTTGGTGAATTGGCGTGTGAAACCTTCTAGAAGGATTTTTAGGAATTAAATGAATTTTTTTGTAGTAAAAAATTTCTTCTTTAGTTCCTCGCCTTTAAGTGTTATTCTAAACATAGACACCTTTCCAAAAATCTAGGAAACACCTCAATCAGAGTCTGCATGCAAAATTTATACCACTCAAAATTTGAACTTCTTGTTTTTTTACGAACATAAATCTAGAGGATGCCAAATTAGCCCCCATTAATCATGGAAAAGGGAATATCCAACATGAAGAATGAGGATTTAGGGGATTATGTATTTTAACTCTAGTTAAGGTTTGAAGGAGTCATCATAACCACTAGTAGGCTACTAAGTTTTGTTATAATCAGGCCACTAGAAGGAAATGGGGTTTCATTCTATTCAAATGCATTTTTTTTTCCATAAATTAGTAGAGTATCTCAGAGTGGATAGGGAGTGAGAAATCAACATAAATGGTTTATGCACTCTAGAGGGATTCTTTAATATGTTTTAGTAGATTTTTTGGATGAATTTTCTTGTGGAACATCCAGGGAAATTTATGGATCATAATGATCCTTAACCCTTAAGAATCTATCCAAATAACTTGGAATGATTGTTGATAAGATTTTTTGGAGATCCACTAGAATAGATTATATATATTTTTAAACATATAGTGAACACAATTATATAATCACGCTTTGGTGTCCCCTTTTTAGAAATTTTATTACAATATTAGAGCTTAGCATTTTAGAGGGTTTCTCTTGGATAATTCTAAGCTCAATTTCCTTTCTTTCTTCAGAAAATATTATGAAAAGATTTTGAAAATTAAGTTCCATTTCATCAATGGTTGTAACCATTGGACCTCTAATACAATATTTGCACTACCCATTTGGATTTGAATTATGGAATTATCCAATAAGTAATCCACCATATTTAGCTTAATATTATGGCAGTTCCGTGAACATATTATGGTATCTCCATCTACAATTATTACGTGAAATTATGGTGTTCGATATATAATGAAATTAACAAGTTTTTTCAATTTGTTATTAATGAATTTATCGGTACTATATTAATCAATCAACATCATTACCTTCTTCATTTTTATATACCCTTCTATCTTGAGGGGTTTTGAAGTATTGATTCCTTTCGATGCATGAGCCATATGCCCCATTAAAATAGACTATAGAAATCCTACATAGGGAGTCACTATTCTAGGGGTGAAAACTTATTAACATGTTAAGTTTTTTCATGCAATGATTTGTTATGTGTTGTGTAACCAGCTCCACAAATAGAAGAAAAGAGATATCAATGCCTTAGAAATAAGCCACTTCGAGGGGGCAACCTCCAATACATTACATAAATGAATAATTATTGGATGATTCAATTTAAAAAACCTCCTTTCTATATATAGGAGTCTATGTGGCCATAATGTAATCCTAGTGGGCCACAATGTAATCCCAGCCGACCTAACAATAATAATTTAAGGGCACAATAATAACAAAATGGGGGTTACAAGGGTACAATAATAATAATAAGGGACTATACTAGTAATATAGGGACCTAACATGCCCCTCTCCTTCAAAAAAGTGTTGTCCTCAATGCTTGAGTAGCTCTGGGTGCTTCTGTATAAACTTCTCATCCTCCCATGTAGAATCTTTAGTGGGTAAGTTCTTCCACTTGATGAGATACTTTGAAATTGATCGATTTCGTAGCTGTCGAGTTCTTATTTCCGTGACCGTTTCAGGTTCCAATATGACTTTTCCTTCCTCATCAAGTTCTGGCAATATTGTTTGAACTGGAAAATTTTCACCTATAACCTTCTTTAAGCATGAAACATGGAAAAATGGATGCACTTGTGAAGAAGTAGGAAGCTCCAATTTGTATGCCATAGTACCAATATTTTGCAACACCTTGTAAGGACCATAGTACTTTGGTGATAATTTATTATCCTTCTTAGCTTGCTTGAGGGACATTTGTTTGTATGGTTGTAGCCATAAAATACCCAGTCTCCTACATCAAAACTTCTCTCACTGCGATGTTGATCTGCCTGTTGTTTCATTCGATTTTGTGCCAAATTCAGGTTATCCTTTAAGAGTTGGAGAACTTCTTGTTGATGCTCGATGTGATCTTCCACTGCTTGAACCTTCAAATTTTCCCTCAAATATGATGTGATGGATGGTGGATGATATCCATAAAGTGCCATAAATGGGGTCATTTTTGCTGCAGTATGGAAGGAAGTGTTATACCACCATTCAGCAAGAGGTAACCACTTGACCCATTGTGTTTGTTTATCAGATACAAAACAACTAAGATATCCTTCCAAACATTTATTTACTATCTCAGTTTGACCATCAGATTGAGGATGATAAGATGAGCTATGAGCTAATTGAGTACCGAAACAAGAAAATAACTCCGTCCAAAAATTTCCAGTAAAAATGGGATCTCTGTCGCTCACAATAACCCTTGGGCTTCCATGTAGCTTTTGAATTTTTTCCATAAATGTAGTAGCAACTGTACTTGCTTTAAATGGATGAGATAATGCACAAAAGTGTGCATACTTGGTAATTCTATCAACTACCACCATGATGACACTCTTTCCTTCGAACTTAGGTAAACCTATGATAAAATCCATTAAAATCTCCTCCCAACGTTGACTTGGAATGGATAAAGGTTGTAGAAGTCTCGGGGTCTTAATTGTCTCAACTTTATTCTGCTGGCAAACTAAACATTCTGCCATAAACTTTTGAATATCAGATTTAAGGCCATCCAAAAAAATTCTTTCTTCACCCTGTGGTAAGTTTTTAAAAATCCTGAGTGTCCTCCTAAAGAAGAAGTATGCAATTCTAGAAGAATATTTTGTTTTAGTTGAGAATTATTACAAAGATATAAGCGATCTTTGTACCATAAGGAATCATTTTTCCAACTAAATGTATCAGATGTACTAGGATCTTGCTGCAACTTTTGAATGAGTGTCCATACGTATTTGTCCTTCTTCCATTCCTCTCTTGCTTCGGTTATCCAATCTGGTTGGATAATAGAAATGGCACAAAGCAATGCTTCCACCTCTTCATTATTTCTTGAGAGTGCATCTGCAACAAGATTAAGCTTTCCTTTTTTGTAGATTATTTCAAAGTCATAACCCAACATCTTTGTGACCCATTTTTGCTGCTCTTCTGAAGATAGTCTTTGTTCCAAAAAGTGTTCAAGACTATCATGATCAGTTTTTACCTTGAAGTGTCTTCCCATTAGGTAAGTTCGCCATTTCTTTAGTGCATGCAGTATTGCTAACATTTCCTTCTCATAAATAGGTTTCTGTAAATACTTTCCTTTGATTGGACGACTTTCAAAAGCAATGGGTCTTCCTTCCCGCATTAAAACAACACCAATTCCATTTCCTGAGGCATTACATTCCACAATAAAGGTTTTTGTGAAGTCTGGAATAACTAAGATCGGTGCTATGCACATTACCCCTTTAAGATGTTCAAAGGCCTTAGTTGCTTCAGGAGTCCATGAAAATGCATCTTTCTTCAATAATGTTGTTAGAGGTGCTGCTATTCTCCCATAATTCTTAACAAACTTGCGATAATACCTTGTTAACCCAAGAAATCCTCGCAACTGCTTTATGGTTGTGGGAAATTTCCATTCCTTAATGGCTTTTATTTTGTTAGGGTCCACTTTAACACCCTCGTGAGATACAATATGACCCAGATATTCCACCTCTTGTACTCCAAAGAAACATTTGGACTTTTTTGCATATAATTGTTTCTCCTGCAATAGTTTGAGCACCCTGTCAACATGTTCAACATGATCCTTCCAAGACCCGCTGTAGATTAGTATATCATCAAAAAATACTAGCACAAATTTTCTAAGGAAGGGTTTGAAAATGGAATTCATCAACCCTTGAAATGTAGAAGGTGCATTGGTAAGGCCAAAAGGCAAGACCAAAAATTCATAATGACCCTCATGAGTTTGAAATGCTGTTTTTGGAATATCTTCAATCTTCATTCTAATTTGATGATATCCTGAACGAAGATCCAACTTGGTAAAATAAATTGCTCCATGTAATTCATCCAATAATTCATCAATAACAGGAATGGGAAATTTATCTTTAATGGTGAGCTTATTGAGCTCCCTATAATCCGGACACATTTTCCATGATCCATCCTTCTTGTGTACCAATACTACAAGAGAAGAGAAAGAACTTTGACTAGGTTGAATTATACCCGCCTCTAACATTTCTGCAATCATACGTTCAATTTCACTCTTTTGGACGTAAGGATATCTATAAGGCCCGATGTTTGGAGGAACACTTCCTGGAATCAAATGAATAGCATGATCATGATCACGAATAGGTGGGAGTCCTTTGGGAGTTTCAAACACCTTGGAATGATTGTCCAAGACTTGTTGGAGATCTACAGAAATAGATGATTTTGATGTTGGAACTTCTAGTGAGCATAATTGTGCAATGACGCCTCGTTGTTCTTTCTTTAGAAGCTTTGTCATGACATTAGAGCATATTATCTTTCCCGGCTTCCTCGCAATACCCCTTGATTCAACTTCCTTTCCTTTTGAAAAAAATTTCAAGAAAAGTTCCTGAAAATTAAAAGCTACCGTCCCCAAAGGTTGTAACCATTCTACTCCTAGTACAACATCAACACCTCCCATAGGAATGGAAAGCATTGGAATAGTCAATACATATTCCCCCATGGTTAGCTTGATATTATGGCATTTTCCAGAGAAATTTATAGTTCCTTCATTTGCAACCATCACTTGACATTCTGGTGCTGGGTATAGGAAATAATTTAATTCCTTGGCTACCTTATAATGAATAAAATTATTGGTGCTACCTGAATCAATCAACACTATTACCTTTTTCTTCTTGATATGTCCTTCTATCTTGAGAGTTTGAGGAGTTGTAATTCCTGCCAGTGCATTACACGATATGGTCGGATTTATTTCTTCTTCTTCTAGGGCTGGTTCCTGGTGTATATCCTCTTCTTGTTCATTTTCTTCTTCCTCTTCACAATCTATGTAAAATAATTTCTTCTCAGCACACTTATGACCTTTAGTGTATTTGCTATCACAACTATAGCAAAAGCCCTTTTGCTCTTTTTTTCTTCCAATTGTTGTGGTGTCAACCTTGTAGGTTGTGGAAATCTAGGCATAGCAACACTTCCTTCTTATAGAATTGAGTGGTAGGCTTCCTTATCGCCATTATTTTACATTCAAATTTTCTTGCCAACCTAAATGCCTTCTCCAATGAATCCGGTTCCAAAACGCGAACTTCATGTTGGATGTTATCCTTTAAAGTACCTATGAATAGATCGATCCTATGTTCCTCTGGAATATCAGTTACCCTTATATTCAATTTTTGGAAGTCCTCAATGTGGTGCCCCACTAAACCCTTTTGTTTTGAGATTTATCAATTGGCTAAAGAAGGTGTTGCTCTTTGTATCCTCATAATGTGCTATCATTTCCTCCGTAAAAATTGACCAAGTGACAATTTTTTTACGGGAGTAAAGCCATCGATACCATACAAATGCATTTTGTTCTAAATGTAAAGTTGCAATGCGTACCTTTTGTGTGTTTTGCACATTATGGAGATCAAAATATTGCTCCATCTGTAGTATCCATGTTTCAGGATTCTTTCCATAAAACTTCCTTATATCCATTTTTTGGAATATGGTGGTTCTTCCTGCCAACATTAGAGTTTATGAAATCGCGATTAACATTTATTTTGTTCTCATCATGAGGTTCTTCTACTATCTTTTCACCATTAGGAAACATTTCTTGTATCAACTTTGTCAAACCTTCTATGTCTCCTTTTAGATCATTCTTCATGTTTTCCATGTTGTCTTTCATGTCATCCATCTTAGCTTCCATGCCATCCATCTTAGCTTCCACGCCTTTCTTCAAACTGTCCATCTTCACTTCCACGCCTTTCTTCAAAACTTCCATTTCATTTTTTGTTGCTCTTTTCGAGAGTGAAATTTGTTGCACTTGCTCTTGTAATTTTGATAGATCATGTTGCAATTCTTCATCTTCATGAGTCATAGTAGAGCCTTCTGAAGGCTTAATGGGTATTGAATTATTTTTATGGCGCATATTTTAGAACCAAATAATGATATCTATTCTACAATATGCCCTTGGAATCAATTCAAACAAGACTTATGCAATTCGAAAAAAAAATACACACCTTTTTCTTGCTTTTGAGGAGCTTGATATTGAAATTGGATTATCTCTTTGATTACGGCTCTTCAATATCTGAAATTCAGCACTGAAGTAACCGTCTGAATTCTCTTTTGAATGCCATAGGTGTGATCTGATTTGGATTCTCCAAGACAAATTTATGTCCAATCTCCCACAATGACCTAATTATCGGCTAGTTCAGTAGAGCGAACTTGTATGACTTGCCACGTGTCATTGTTTCGTCCTTCACTTTTGAAATTGATAGCCAAGAAACTATAGTCCATGTACTTGTGACCACTTTTTACGACATTCCAATCTGATGCTCAGAGAGAGAGTTATTGAACTTTTCCCATGATCACCTCTTTGAGATGAAATTCGGGAGCCTGAAAAAGAACTACCTTCCATAGATCATATCTCCACAAATATTGCGAAACAAGATCTGAAATTTTGCGACGATTTTCCTCAGGATTTCGGCTTTGCACCCTAAACATTTCAGATTCTGAACCTTCATAGAAAAAAATTTATAGCGCAAATGCCACGATGACCTGTTCAGGAGCCTGAGAAAAGACCTAACTTCCACAGATCATATCTCCGAAAATATTGCGAACCAAGCTCTGAAATTTTTATACGATCTTCCTCGGGATTTCGGCTTCGCATCCTAAAAAATTGAGCTTCTGAAATTTCGTATAAAAAAATTTATAGCAAAAATTGCACAATGACTTGTTTGGAGCAGCGAAACCCTAGAATCCAAAGCTCTGATACCAAATGTTGTGTAACCAGCTCCAAAAATAGAAGAAAAGAGATATAAACGCCTTATAAATAAGCCACTTTGAGGGGGAAACCTCCAATACATTGCATAAATGAACAATTCTTGGATGATTCAATTTACAAAACCTCCTTTCTATATATAGGAGTCTATGTGGCCATAATGTAATCCTAGTGAGCCATAATGTAATCCTAGTGGGCCACAATGTAATCCTAGCCGACCTAACAATAATAATTTAAGGGCACAATAATAACAAAATGGAGGTTACAAGGGTACAATAATAACAATAAGGGGGTTACACTAATAACAATAAGGGACTATACTAGTAATATTGGGACCTAACATTATGATGGCACGACCCATGGTTTAATGCTAGCGAACAAGTTCCTAAGACTTGAAATTCATTTTTTGGGATTATTCACTGTGTGAAAAGCTCCAAAATGTTATAGAATCCTTATGAAAGTGATCTAAGTTTCATGAGTGTTCTATGGTCATAATTACACTCAATAAATTATGTCGAGAAAACACATAGAATTATCACTAAAATAGTTATGTCAAGGCTCACCAAGTATATCAACCCAAGTTAGAGGAGTTTCGTAATTCTACATTGACCTTCCTTGAAGGGAAAATTTTAGGGACTATTTTCTATACTTTTTCCAAAAAAAATAATGGCCAATTTCCATTTTTTTCTAAAATAATTAGCCCAATTTTTATAGTATAAAATTATCTTACCTTAATAATCCCCAAGATCTTATATAGAATAATCTAATATAATGAGTAATTTAGATATTTTTACAAAAATGTTATCAAACTTTTTACTATTTTTCTATTAGATATTACTAAGATTGGCCAATGATTCTAAAATTTCAAATAAATATCCATCCTTAAAATTTTCCCTCCTTCCTTATATCCATTATTGAGTTAAGACAAGGTACTCAAATTAGAGATTTGAAAACTATATAATCACATGGGGAGTGATTTAGGAAACTCTAAGATATGTAGTTTAATGCCACAAAATAAGGTTTGTGGGCTTCCAATTTATTTGTAGGGATTATCTACCATGCCTAAAACCCCAAATCACTATATTTTACTATAAAAATAATTATAAAAATGTGATAAATAAAAAAATAAATTATCCCAATTTTTTCTTATCATTAAATTAACAATCTCAAGGCTCGTAACCCATTTAGGGGTTGTCTAAGACTATATAGGCAGCCCTTCTATCCATTATTGGACCAAAACCAGTATTAGCACTATATCTGCCGACCTTCTATCTATTATTAGACCAAAACAAGTATTTGTTAGGGAAAACGAATGGAGAAATTGGACCAAGAGAAGTATTTGTTAGGGAAAACTAATGGAGAATATTTATTTCTCATTAAAAAAAAAAATTAATAAATATATAATGACAATAGAAAAAATATAGATATCTAATATGCTAAAGTTGAAGTTGTGGTTTTTTAAAAGAAACTCAATTTCTAGATGATTAAGCCTAATCAAATTTTATATATAACATTCAAAATAATACGTGATTTCGATATTGTTAATTTGATTTATGGTACATAATGGAAAAACAATCCAAGTACCCACCCAAAACATGGAATATTTCTTAAAAAAATCACAAAATTCATATCCAAAAATAATAATAACATCATGTGCAACTGTAAAAAATTACATGCTTTAGAAATAATACTGTACATCCAGATTACAATAATAACACAATACTGTTAAATTGACTTTCAATAATAACACACTAAGTCTAAAAAACCAGAAATCATTTCTTAGGACTTGTTCCAATGTACGAAACTCGACACAAGGAGAACATAAATTCACTATGTAACATTAATTGATCACCTTTTTCCAATGAACTAAATCCACAAACAAGCTGGCTGCCCTTGTGGTCTCCTCCATCTTTTGCTTGTATGATATTATTCTTGTTCAACATCCATGGCCACAGCTTGAAGATGTTTCTGTTGTTCCTCATTGTCTACTCTTTCAGCTGTTAGGTTAAGAAAGGGTTTTCTGCGTGCTCATTCTTAAGGGCAAGCTTTTGCTGTGTGCTGGTTGGATCCATTGATCTCTCCCATTCCTTCTCTGCCAAATAATTAGTAGTGTTAGATGTTTTCTGTGTGCGGGTTGAATCCATTGATCTCTCCCATTCCTTCTCTGCCAAATAATTAGTAGTGTTGGATGAGTCCTTGTTGCTCATATCCAATGCTCTCTCCCGTTCTTTCTCTGCATGATAATTATTAGTGCTGAATGTTCCTTTATGCCCATATCTAATGCTCTCTCCCATTTTTCCCTGCATGATTGCTTTCATAATTAGTCTCCCTGTCAGTGGTCTTGGAACAAAAATTGACTCCACCATCATCAGAATCCCACCAGGTTATCACTGGCCTCGCTTCCTCCACTGCAACATGCGGATTCTCTTTCTTTCTTAGTAACATATTTTTCCTCAAAGTGATGCCTATATTTTTTAATGCGATCCTGCATTGCACTGAAGAATCTCTTGTGTGAGAGGTAGTCACCATGGCCATCTGTTAAACCCACTCTAGTGCAAGCATTATAAAAACCCGAGAATTTATCGTACTGTTGCAAAATTTGTTCACAAATATAGACGAAACATAAAACTTTATCACTCGAAAAGTCAGAAACGGAATATTCCAGCAGCTTCTGTATAGAATAGTTGATGGCTGCGTAGATCTTTGGATAATCTTTCACAAGAAAATCGAGAGCGTAGTGAATAAGAGCGTTCACTGCGATGGGGCCCTCCTGGGGAGGAGTGCAGTCTAAGAGGAAGCCGAGGAGTAGATGCGGGGATCGCAAATCTTCCCAAAGCTCAGCAATTTCGCCGTTCTGATCTTCATCAAAGGTCACGTAGTTACTATTGCTGTTGCACTGCAGTCTCTGAGCCAAAAAGGAGGCGTATTCGCGAACCCAAAGAGAGAATTGGAGGGTGAGGGGAGTCGAACAATCCTCAAAACTTTGGGACACCCCCACCAGTGGAGTTGTATGAGAAGAGTTGTAAATTTCTTGTTCTTCTTTGACAGCGACCATCCAATTGTTTCGGCTTAACCGCTCCTCCGTTGCAGAAATGAGGAGGAGGTGTTTTTCGTTGCGGGGCTTATGATTGTGGCGAGTAACTTTAACGAATGCAACGTCTATATCTGCAAGTCTGGTACTGATAGCTGTAATCGTATTGACAAGTCCCACATAACTCATGATGACAAATCCAACGGAAGCGGTGTTCATCACTGCCCCCACTGCTTTTCTTGACCAGGACCCATCCCGGCGATTTTCAACTGAGGTAGCTCAACAGTGCAAACAGGGTAGACTTCCCTGGGATAAATTTAATATGCTTCTTACAAATAAGAATGCCTAATCGCATACCCTCGTTTCGAAATTTCAGTCTACGTACTCTTCATTGCTTCCGTTCTATGGGTGTGACATTTTGTTTTTCCAAGATTCTATGGGTGTGACATTTTGTTTTTCCAAGATTCTAGAAGCAACATCTGAATTTTGTGGCTTTGCACTGCAAAAGGAAGACTTTATCTGGGCTTATATTGAAAGACAATCAAGTGGAGTTGTATAACATCTTTGCCACCATGTAAGGCATTAAAAGGATGCTTAGAATGCAATGCTTCTGTCTGGATAGGATAGGTTATCCATTGTTCATATGTAGAGGCATATTGCATGTGAACATGATATCAAGGATCTACGAAATCCATCGGGTTTGAGGACAAGGGTATTAGCGACGATTTTAGCTTTAAATGAGGATTATTTTTCTGTCAGTTGGTTTTGCGGTTCTATGTCCTCTGTATTTTGGTTTCATCTAGTCAAGAGGGATTTTGACTTTATGATTTATTTAATATATAGTAGTTTATGTGTGAGTCATGAAGTAATGTTGTTCTTTGTAAAAAATTTATCCAATATTTTATTGAGAAAAGAGACCTAGTAGTGCTAGGAGTAATGGCTTGAGGAGAATTAAAATCCTAAAAGTGCAATATAGAAAATATATGTAGTCTTGATTTTTGGTAATACAAACAAGGAAAATTTTAGGGGCTAATATTTGCAAGTGGGCTAATTTTTCATGTTTTTTTCCAAAAAGAAATTCGTTAATTTCCATTTTTTCTAAAAATTATTTGCCCAAATTTTATAATATAAAATTTCTTACCTTAAAAATCGCCAAAATTTTATATAGTGAATATATAAAATTATTATAAATTTGAATATTTTATGAAAACATAGCCAAACATTTTACAAATTGCATATTATGTATTAGTGAAAATCGCTAAAGTTTCTAAATTTGAAAATAAATTTCTATCCTAAAAATTTCCCCTGAATACAAAGCATTAATTTACAAAAGTAAAATATTTCAATATCAACTATGTATATGTCAATAGACTATATAAAGCAATTTAAAAAACAATTTTTTTATGTTTAAAACATTTTAAAATATCTCAAGTAGTCTCGCTATCTGTAAGAACCCTAGCTAGAAATCTATATAAAACAAAATATAAGACCATGGTCATTGGACACGCATTCCAAGCTGAATGGTGGGATAAACATCATAGTGGGTGTTCATTTTGGTTATTATGTCTAAAAAAAATTGGAAAACGAAATGGAAAAAAAATTGGAAAGGCAAAAGGAATTAATTGGCATTTTATTTATGAAAATAATGGAATTTAGGAGAAAAGGAAGGTGAAAGGTCATAGGTTGAATGTGAGGAGGGAAATGAGGGGAAATAATGGAAAATGAATAAAACATAGGCATCATTAATAAAAATTCTTATGAGGATCAACTAGTAGCTGTTGACAGTAAATCTTTTGGTCAGTTCAGTTTTGGAGCTCTCTCTCTATTCTCTCTCTCTCTCACTCTTGGATACTTAGAGTTTTCTTGGAGAATTTTAGCTTTTGATGAAGAAAGGAAAAGAAGGAAAAGAGGAAGCAAAGATCAAGCAAGGAAGATCCTGATCAAGAAGCTACAAGAGGTTTACTTGTAGGTGTCAATTTTCATGTATGATTTCCTTGCTAGATTTGGCATGCATGGTTATGCATCTGTTTTCTTGGTTCTCTTGTTGTCATTGGCATGGGTTGTTCCAGGTGTGACAATGTTATTCGTCCTTTCCTTGCCATTTCAAGGTAGCCATGGTGTGATGGGATTTTCATGTTTTGGTTGAGCTAGATTTCCTGATGGACTCGAAGCTGAGTGGGGTGGTCTGGGGATTATTAACAAGGCCTAGGAATCTCGGGTTAGGGTATAATATAAAGCTCAATGGTAGTACCATTTATTCGGCCTAATAATCCCAAGTTGGGATACATGGTAAAGCCCAAAGGGTGGAGACCTTGTAGGCCTAGGAATCCATTCACCGTAATGGTTAGATACATGATAAATCTAAGAGGTTGAGATAGAAAATTTCCTCACGGTCTAGGTGGAGATATCCAATAGCATCCATGCTTGTTTATGGCCTAGGGA
The DNA here is from genome assembly GCA_034641835.2 of Pinus albicaulis. NCBI lineage: Eukaryota > Viridiplantae > Streptophyta > Pinopsida > Pinales > Pinaceae > Pinus > Pinus albicaulis. Next base: position 981,044,344 of record CM076575.1, read on the forward strand.
TTCAGTGAGGATTGCTGTAAAGTTTAGTTATATTGATGAGGGTGAGTTGGTTTAGCCGTGGGAAGCCCTGGTTTTAAGCCCCGCATTCAGGCTAGGAAGATGGCACGAGGGTGATTGGCTAAAGAGAGATTTGGCTCAGCCAATATATGGTCGGGTGGAACGTGGTAGTCCCATATGGGTTGGATTTTCCATTCATCAATAATAGTTTCTACTCCTTGGTATTTTATGTGAAAATGTATTGGTTTATATAGGAATTATATGGTTGTTTTAGCCTTATTATTTTTGTTGGTTACATGTTGGTTATGAGCATGTTTTCTGACGGTGATGATGTATGGCTCTCGTCATGCTTTTATTTGTAAATGGATGAACAATGAATGTATGACCTAATAGATGATAATGCACCTAATGTGACAAGGCACCAATTATTATTAGTGATTCTTAGACAAGTATGAGACCCATATGCAGAGATATATTGTTTAAAGATGTAGAATGCATGTTTGTGACATGTTTAACGAAATGTGTGTAATGGATAATAGGGCTCTATTCAAGTCGTTGTTCGATAATTTGCGTTGGAATCATTATCTCTATGCTTCATTTCATTTTTGTAAATTTCATAAAGTTCTGGGCAGTGATTAGGTCCTAGCCCTGGAATTCAGCCCTAAATCTCACAGTCGATGCCATAACAATAGAAGTAAAAGGCCACAATCATACTTAGGTAGGCTCATGGGAGAGAATGGGACCCATAGTCAGTTAGAGGTCTTTGCAAGGGAGCGACTGGGGCTCTAAGAGCTTGAATTGTTGATTTTACCCAAGGGTTAGTAACCTACAAAGGTGGGGTAGCTCTTGGATGTTCTGTTGGTTGATTGGATGATTAGTTTCGTTGTGTTATGGGTGAAAATGTGAAGTTGGGAAACATTTTTTGCCCTTTTTTGACGTTGAAAATTGTAATTTTCTATTTTTTTCAACTTCAACTCCACTAAACTCATATTTTTATTGCAAATTATGCTTTGACATAAAAACAAGAATTGTAGAGAATTGTCTTACCTCCATACCCATATTTTTTTTTAAAAATAATATTGATATATAGAGGGGTAAATTTCTTGTTTACTAACTGCATATACTTGAACTTTTCAGGCAAACATAAATAGTCACTTTATAATCCTTTACTTTTTTTAGGGAAGGTTATTCATTTTTTGGAAAAAAACCATAGCATCATAATCTGCATATATTGCACTAGTGCACAGACTATTTTTCGGTAATTTTCGGATTAAATCACTATTTTTTATTATTTTTTGAAATGGACAAAGAAAAAAAACAGTGATGTTTCAATACATTTTATAATCCTTTGATTTTCTTTTAAATGTGACCGTCAATAAGAAAAAGGAGAGTACCCTTTTGAAGTAGACAGGGAGAGGAAGTGCAGCATGATTTTTTTGAATTTTTTGGTGTCCTCATTAGAAAGTTATTGAATTTTCATTCAGTGCAATTTTTCGAAAAATGAAATTCCATAGTGACACAGTTTAGTAAAAAATTAATAAAAAATTGAATTTTATAATGAAACTCCACAAATCTCATATCATCAAAAACTAGATTCAGAGATGAATCTAATGGTACTTGGTCCGACATATAACATTTTGTTTTTGTAGGTGTTCTGCCCCTCCAAAGTTGCAGGTTCCTGAAAACTGCAGAATTTTCTGTGTTTTTCGTTGACCAGAAACTCTCGGCCGAGATAATGTCTCGGACGAGAAATTTATAAAACTCTCGATCGAGAGTTTAACCCGCCTAGAGTTACATTTAAACGCATGGCCAAACTCTCGGCCGAAAGTTTAAAAAACTCTCGGACGAGAGTTTGCGCCCGAGAGTTTACCCAATGAAACTCTCGTATGAGAGTTTAGAAAACTCTCGTATGAGAGTTTAGAAAACTCTCGTATGAGAGTTTAGAAAACTCTCGTATGAGAGTTTTGAAAACTCTCGTATGAGAGTTTTGAAAACTCTCGTATGAGAGTTTTGAAAACTCTCGTATGAGAGTTTTGAAAACTCTCGTATGAGAGTTTTGAAAACTCTCATCCTAGAGTTTTTTCAACTCGAGTTCTATTCCTATAATAAAACACAACAATTATTAAGTTTTTAGAATTGGTACTTTATATAATTTAAATAATACTTTATTATAATTAAAAAATGATAAAAAATAATAAAATTATAATTTTATTTTAAATTATTTTATTATTATTAATGATAAAAAATACATGAAGATTTAATTAAATAAAATTTGTTATAATATTTTGTAATATCAATGTTATATAAAAAAATAAAAATATTTTATATAACACTAATTGATATATTAATATAAATAAAATAAAATTCTAAAACATAAATCAAAATAAAAACAACTATATATAATTTATATAATATTTTTTTTGAAATTAATGAATAAATTTAAATTAAAAAAACAATTGACTAAATGCAATGAGGTGATAAAGGAGACAATGCATAGCACCTTAATATCGTTATAAATTCTTGGAAATCTCGAGAAATTTTTGAAGTGAGATGAGCTTCTTGGAATGGGTCACTTTATCTTCCACTTCAGTTTCACACGATTAACTTGAAAGGAAGTCTATTTTCCTAGGTATGGATGTAAGGGAATGAACAATATTATTTGAACATTGAGTGAGATGCCCTTCTTGGAATGGGTCCTTCTATATTCCACTTTAGTTTCACAAGATTAAATTGAAATGAAGTTTATTTTCCTAGGTATGGATGTTTAGTTAATACTTCTTTATTTCGTTTGAATTTAGTTTCTTTAAAAACGAAAAATAATAAAAATTCTGTGTTTTTTTCGCGTTGCTGTTCCTTTCTAACGGAACAACACTTCTGCTGTTCCTTTTGAAAGGAACAACAGTTTCGCAGAGTGTTTTTGTTGTTCCTTTCCAAAGGAACAACACCTTCGTAGGATATTTTTCTGCCGTTCCTTTCGAATGGAACATCAGTTTCGCGCAGTGTTTTTGTTGTTCCTTTCAAACGGAACAGCATGTCTGCAGAGCATTTCCTTGCTGTTCCTTTTAAAAGGAACAACAGTTTCACAGATTATCTTTGCTGTTCCTTTTAAAGGAACAACACTTTTTGAACGATTGTTTTAAGTTTGTATTTTGAATTTGTGAGCATTTTTTTTTATGGACACCTGTGGGCAGCAGAGCTCTGTTAATGGTATTGAAGTCATACTTATACAAATCAATAGTTATTTAACCCTCTTTCCTATAATTTTTATTGAATATCAAAAGAAATGCATAAAATTCCTTAAGTTCTATCCCCGAACCATCACACATGAAAAATATTATAAATCGGTCATATTACTTTAATGTGGTAAATAGCGTAATTACATTAATATTTTGTTGTCCCTTCACCTCATACTTGAATTATTACAACGTGATTCCCTCATTATTACCGATTTATCTTACGCATCGATTTCAGTAATTACTTAATTTGATTGACTTTATCATGATTGCGCCTGTTTTTTCACTGCCGTCCTATTGCTGTTCCACACATGCCACCTTAATCGACGGTCAAGGTCGACCTTTCATTCGTTTGGGGGGCGGAAATATCTGCATGCAGATCAGATACCCAAAATTTCTTCACCTGTATCTCTGCAATAGATTTTTATGAATTAAAACCCTTGCATTTTCAGAAAATAATGAATTTTAGCGAACTGTGCTGTGCTGTTCCATTAAGGTTACTGTGTGTTGAGAACAATTAACGAAGAACAGAAATGGGAGGACGTCCAATTCGCAGCGAACCTCAGACGTTGGTTGTCTCTGATGCTGCACGGGCAATATTAGACAAACTGGGATGGATTACATACTTTATGAGAATGCAGCAACCCCATGAAGCAGTGGCTACTGAATTCTTGTTAAATCTGTAGGAAGGTTCTTCCACAGTCAGAGGAAGGCAGATAGAAGTGACCGATGAGATAATTGCAGAAGTATCCGGCATCCCCGCACAAGGAACTGTCTGGACTCAGAAGAAAATCAGAATTCGGGAGGCCATGCAAATCTTTCAAGATGAAGGACAGAGGCTAATAGTCAAAGGGAGAGGAGTACACCCGGCGTCGCTAGGCGAACCATGGACAGAATTAGCCAGGATCGTGCAGTCTTACATAACATGCGACGGTAGAAAAGACGTGGTAAGACCTCGCCATCTTAAGCTGTTAGCCGTGCTAAAACAAAAATGCACTATCAATTTACCTGCATTCTTAAACTCTTTATTGCATGATATTGCTCGTGGAATTAGAAAAGCAAAGCATGCAGACACGGTGGTCAGCCACCATTGCTTGATTCGGCTAATAGTAAGTTACAGCCTCGCCCAGCAGCAAACCAGCTGGGAAGAGCTAATTTTTTCTATTGAAGGAGGGATGGCTTTACCTGCTCCGAGACGGAAAAGGATGGCCGGCTCAATAACCGGGCCCTCCACTTACAGACAATCCTTCCAAGGGGTTATAGGTTTAGAGGTTAATGGGTTACAGGTTTAGAGGTTTAGGGGGTTAGGGGATTTAGCAATGAAGGATTTAGGGGTTATGGGTTAGGGTTTTGGGGGTTAAATGGAATCCACACTTAAATGGGTTAGGTTTTTAGGGGTTTACGGTGTTGAATTGGTTAGGGGTTGGGAATTAAGGTTTAAGGGGTTAGGGGTTAAGGTTTTAGAGGTTTAGGGTTTAGGGGGTTAAATGGGTTACAGGTTTAGAGGTTTAGGGGGTTAGGGGATTTAGCAATGAAGGATTTTAAGGGTTAGGGGTTAGGGTTTTGGGGGTTAAATTGAATCCACAATTAAATGGGTTAGGTTTTTAGGGGTTTAGGGTGTTGAATTGGTTAGGGGTTGGGAATTAGGGTTTAAGGGATTAGGGGTTAAGGGTTGAGGGGTAAGGAATTAGGGTTTAAGGGGTCAAGGGTTATGGGTTGGGAATTAGGGATTAAGGGGTTAGGGGTTTTGGGGTTTAGGGGCTTAAATGGGTTAAGGGTTAACGGGTTAGGGGTAGGGGTTAAGGGTTTAGAGGTTTAGGGTTTAGGGGTTAAATGGGTTAGGGGTTTAGAGGTTTAGTAGGGGTAAATGGTTTGGGGGTTAAGGGTTTAGAGGTTTAGGGTTTAGGGGGTTAAGGGTTTGGGGGTTAGGAATTAGGGTTTAAGGGGTCAAGGGTTATGGGTTGGGAATTATGGTTTAAGGGGTTAGGGGTTAAGGGTTTAGAAGTTTAGGGTTTAGGGGGTTAAATGGGGTATAGGTTTAGAGGTTTAGGGGGTTAAATGGGGTATAGGTTTAGAGGTTTAGGGGGTTACAGGATTTAGCAGCGAAGGATTTTAGGGGTTAGGGGTTAGGGTTTTGGGGGTTAAATGGAATCCACACTTAAATGGGTTAGGTTTTTAGGGGTTTAGGGTGTTGAATTGGTTAGGGTTTTTTGGGTTTAGGGGCTTAAATGGGTTACAGGTTTAGAGGTTTAGGGGGTTAGGGGATTTAGCAGTGAGGGATTTTAGGGGTTAGGGGTTAGGGTTTTTGGGGTTAAATGGAATCCATACTTAAATGGGTTAGGTTTTTAGGGGTTTAGGGTGTTGAATTGGTTAGGGGTTTTGGGGTTTAGGGGCTTAAATGGGTTAGGCATTAATGGGTTAGGGGTAGGGGTTAAGGGTTTAGAGGTTTAGGGTTTAGGTGTTAAATGGGTTAGGGGTTTAGAGGTTTAGTGGGGGTAAATGGGTTATGGGTTAAGGGTTTAAAGGTTTAGGGTTTAGGGGGTTAAGGGTTTAGGGGTTATAAATTAGGGTTTAAGGTGTCAAGAGTTATGGGTTGGGAATTAAGGTTTAAGGGGTTAGGGGTTAAGGGTTTATAGGTTTAGGTTTTAGGGGGTTATATGGGTTACAGGTTTAGAGGTTTAGGGGGTTAGGGGATTTAGCAGTGAAGGATTTTAGGGGTTGGGGGTTAGGGTTTTTGGGGTTAAATGGAGCCACTCTTAAATGGGTTAGGTTTTTAGGGGTTTAGGGTGTTGAAGTGGTTAGGGGTTTAGGGGCTTAAATGGGTTAGGGGTATGGGTTAAGGGTTTAGAGGTTTATGGTTTAGGGGTTAAATGGGTTAGGGGTTTAGAGGTTTAGTGGGGGTAAATGGGTTAGGGGTTAAAGGATTAGAGGTTTAGAGTTTAGGGGGTTAAATGGGTTAGCCCGGTTAGGAATTAGGGTTTAAGGGGTCAAGGGTTAAGGGGTTAGAGGTTTAGGTGTTTAAGGGGTTGAATGGGTTATGGGTTGGGAATTAGGGTTTAATGGGTTATAGGTTTTGGGTTTAGGGGTTTAAATGGGTTAGGGTTGGTTTAGAGGTTTAGGGGGTTAGGGGATTTAGCAGTTAAGGATTTTAGGGGTTAGAAGTTAGTGGTTAATGGGGTTAAATGGGTTAGGTTTTTAGGGGTTTAAGGTGTCTAATTGGTTAGGCATTGGGAATTAGGGTTTTAGGGGTTAGGGGTTAAGGGTTTAGAGATTTAGGGTTTAGGGGGTTAAATGGGTTACAGGTTTAGAGGTTTAGGGGGTTAGCGGATTTAGCAGTGAAGGATTTTAAGGGTTAGGGGTTAGGGTTTTGGGGGTTAAATGGAATCCACACTTAAATGGGTTAGGTTTTTAGGGGTTTACGGTGTTGAATTGGTTAGGGGTTGGGAATTAGGGTTTAAGGGGTTAGGTTTTTTGGGTTTCAGGGCTTAAATGGGTTAGGGGTTAACGAGTTAGGGGTAGGGGTTAAGGGTTTAGAGGTTTAGCGTTTAGGGGCTAAATGGGTTAGGGGTTTAGAGGTTTAGCGTTTAGGGGTTAAATGGGTTAGGGGTTTAGAGGTTTAGTGGGGGTAAATGGGTTAGGGGTTAAGGGTTTAGAGGTTTAGGGTTTAGGGGGTTAAGTGGGTTAGGGGTTAGGAATTAGTGTTTAAGGGGTCAAGGGTTAATGGGTTAGAGGTTTAGGTGTTTAAGGGGTTGAATGCGTTATGGGTTGGGAATTAGGGTTTAAGGGGTTACAGGTTTAGGGTTTAGGGGGTTAAATGCGTTATCTTTGGTTTAGAGGTTTAGGGGGTTAGGGGATTTAGCAGTTAAGAATTTTAGGGGTTAGAAGTTAGGGGTTAATGGGGTTAAATGGGTTAGGTTTTTAGGGTTTTATGGTGTTGAATTGGTTAGGGGTTGGGAATTAGGGTTTAAGGGGTTAAGGGTTAACGGTTTAGAGGTTTAGGGTTTAGGGGGTTAAATGGGTTATAGGTTTGGAGGTTTAGGGGGTTAGGGGATTTACCAGTGAAGGATTTTAGGGGTTAGGGGTTAGGGTTTTGGGGGTTAAATGGAATAAACACTTAAATGGGTTAGGTTTTTAGGGGTTTAGGGTGTTGAATTGGTTAGGGGTTGGGAATTAAGGTTTAAGGGGTTAGGGGTTAAGAAATAGGGTTTAAGGGGTCAAGGGTTATGGGATGGGAATTAGGGTTTAAGGGGTTAGGGGTTTTGAGGTTTAGGGGGTTAAATGGGTTAGGATTGGTTTAGAGGTTTAGGGGTTTAGGGGATTTAGCAGTTAAGTATTTTAGGGGTTAAGAGTTAGGGGTTTTGGGGTTTAGGTGCTTAAATGGGTTAGGGGTTAACGTGTTAGGGGTAGGGGTTAAATGGGTTAGGGATTTAGAGGTTTAGTGGGGGTAAATGGGTTAGGGATTTAGAGGTTTAGTGGGGGTAAATGGGTTAGGGGTTAAGGGTTTATAGGTTTAAGGTCTAGGGGGTTAAGGGTTTAGGGGTTAGGGGTTAGGAATTAGGGTTTAAGGGGTCAAGAGTTAAGGGGTCAAGGTTTAGTTTTCTGCAATAACATAATTCTCCAATACCATACACTTCTTCTTGGAATGTCACACTTAAAATTCATTTCCTTTTCTGATAATATTCTTTATCCCCTTACATCCATACCTAGGAAAATAAACTTCATTTCAATTTAATCTTGTGAAACTAAAGTGGAATATAGGAGGACCCATTCCAAGAAGGGCATCTCACTCAATGTTCAAATAATATTGTTCATTCCCTTACATCAATACCTAGGAAAATAGACTTCCTTTCAAGTTAATCGTGTGAAACTGAAGTGGAAGATAAAGTGACCCATTCCAAGAAGCTCATCTCACTTCAAAAATTTCTCAAGATTTCCAAGAATTTATAACGATATTAAGGTGCTATGCATTTTCTCCTTTATCACCTCATTGCATTTAGTCAATTGTTTTTTAAATTTAAATTTATTCATTAATTTCAAAAAAAATATTATATAAATTATATATAGTTGTTTTTATTTTGATTTATGTTTTATAATTTTATTTTATTTATATTAATATATCAATTAGTTTTATATAAAATATTTTTAGTTTTTTATATAACATTGATATTACAAAATATTGTAACAAATTTTATTTAATTAAATCTTCATGTATTTTTTTATCATTAATAATAATAAAATAATTTAAAATAAAATTATAATTTTATTATTTTTTATCATTTTTTAATTTTAATAAAGTACTATTTAAATTATATAAAGTACCAATTCTAAAAACTTAATAATTAATTGTTGTGTTTTATTATAGGAATAAAACTCTCGGATGAGAGTTTTGAAAACTCTAGGATGAGAGTTTTCAAAACTCTCATACGAGAGTTTTCAAAACTCTCATACGAGAGTTTTCAAAACTCTCATACGAGAGTTTTCAAAACTCTAGGCCGAGAGTTTTTTAAACTCTCGTATGAAAGTCTTCCCGAGAGTTTCCGTCAATAAAACTCTCGGACGAGAAAACGCATAACTCTCGTTCGAGAGATTTTTAACTCCGGTTAAACCCAACAAAACTCTCGGACGAGAGTTTTTAAAACTCTCGGTCGAGAAATAGAGTTGACTATTTTCTCGGACGAGAAATTAAAAATTTCTCCCAAATTCTAGCCGTCCGCCAAAAAGTGTTTCCCAACTTCGCGATTTCACCCTTATGTGAGTTCCACTTACTTAAGGTAACCTAAGAGGTTGAATCAGATCATAATAGTCTCTCATTACTTGTTTTCCCCATCGGACCAGTTAACATGGGTAAATGTGGAAGGAGGGTGTCATAAAATGGTATTAGAGCATGGTTCAACACTTGGACTAGATGGTAAAAATGTGTTTGTCATGAATACATGTTAGTTTCATATGTGTTATTTGTGTTGTGGAATATGTGCTTGTTGTGTATGCATGTTGATGGTCATTGTTTCAGTTTTGTTGTGATCTAGAAGTCGATGATTTTTTTGTGGGGATCCATTAGTCATGAATGCATGTTGGTTGTATATGCCTTTTTTATGCGTGTTACTGGGTATATGTTGTTATGTATGCATTTTTATGGTTAAGGTATTTTTCCATGAGCTCATTTCATTCAGGGGCATTAGGCCCAAGACAATCTTTGTACATAAATAAACATAAGGGGGGTCTTGTTTTTTTGTTTCCCTATGTAATTATTCTCATTTGAGTGATTTTAGTTAAATATGGAGAAAAATCTAACTGCCCGAATGATTAGTGGGCACATGACGAGATAGTCAGTTTCAATTTAGGACTTAGTCTAATTTTAGAACTGTAGGAATTTGGAGAGTTTGTTGAATCATCAAAGAATATGAATCGATTAATTGGTGATAGTCGTATAAAAATAAGTCTCTATGGCAGAGACCTGGACCGAGACCTACATAGGGCTGCATATAGCTGTAGGAGAATCTACAGAGAATAGGTTGCAAAAGGGCCAATTGATCGAAAATATGGCCGAACCAGAAGTTAGTAAGTAATTTCAAGTATATATTATGGAAGAAATTGTTCAATATTGCATGTGAATTTGTTGGATTAAATTCTGTGTGAAGAATGCCCTGAATCTCTATAATAGAATCCTGTAAGTTGGGCGTTAAATGTACCTTGTGTATCCTTATAGTAATCAACATTCGCGATAATGTTATGATGTGGAATTGACCGTGTCTGGTTTCATAAAATGGAAGTCTGCGAAATTTGTAGTGGAAGACTGTGTTGAAAGGCCCTCGCTCTCTGTCTCAGTAAAATTGTGGAGTTACTGGCTATATGTGTATGTTAGGGATAACTCTGCCGAAGGACTCACTCCTTCGTTCATGGACTCCACGTATAATGAGTATTTTTGTGTGTAATTTGGAAGGAATACGATTTTGTGTTATCTTTGTATTCCTTTGAAACCATACTCTTAGTGAATGAGTTGATTGCATGTGCATTCTGCATAAGAAATGGGGAAAGGTTGAATAAGGCCCTGTTAAAAGAAAAAAGTATAACTATGCTCTGTTTGTTAAAGGATAACAAAATCAGCCTAAAGCTTAATCCTTGTCTGTTTGAAGTGATAAACGTTGTTTTTTCAATTGGATGATCAATGGCGTAGCTTGATTCTATTAACGAGATTAAACTACATATGGAGATTTTGTTGTGAAGAAAACGGTGAACAATGTCATTGAATCACATTAGAAGCCACAAACTAGTATTGTAAGTAGAATTGAACAGAACCTGGAGCAGCGAAATAATTGGAACCATGAGAACCCACGAAAGCGGTTTTGAAAAATAAACCCAACGGTATCGCGTGATTGTAAGAGTGGTAATTGGAATTGCCAAAAAAATGCGATCTACTCTGGAAGTTGACACATGGAGCTGAGTGGTTTTGTAATACCATTTACATCACGTGAAATTGGGGGATTAAAACTTGCGCATGTTAATCACGCGATATCCATCGGCGATTGTCCATCTAAAGTTTGGAGCGAGACGAAATGTGGATCATTGGATCCATTCGACCATTAAGCCAAGGTACGTTAAATGGTGGGCCGAATGATAAGTTACATAGGCACTGGCATTTGAATGTCGTGAAGGTCTATTGTTAATATGTGCAATATAAATTGATGTGTTAACTTTGGTGAATGTTGGATGTGCGGCAATTAAAGCGTGGGCCCGATATATATGGTTGCACAACCGTATGTTAAAAGGGTAAAATTTGCTCATATGTTTGACTGTATGGGGTTATAAGGAGATAGTAGAATGTCAAGGTAGGGAGGTATATAAATTGGGTTTTGTCCCAAGGTCCATTATATATATATATATATATATATATATATATATATATATATGTTTACATTTCCGCTAATCAAAGGTCAAAGGCGTAGTGAACCATTGACTTTGGTTAAATTTTGTATGTAGATTTGCTTTATACATATGGGATTTCATAATCTTTGATAAGAGTTCCATAATTGAAGACTGAAAATTGGGTTAAAGTAAAAGGGTATATTATAAGCATTGGGGTTTTTTTAACCTTGAAGATAAATCTTCCACATTGTTAAATTCTGGGTTGAGGGGTGTGGTTTCATAACCTAAAGAGAAGATTAATTTAATATCTCAATCTCGGATTGAGATATTAAAGCACATAGATATATTTAAATTTCCAGCTCAAAAGAAATTGAGATTGTTGTGAGTGCCCAGATTTTGGAATTGGTTGGGGCATAAAATTTGAATGCATTTATACACAGCTAAAAGGATGAAATTTTGAGTAACCAGGGACTGTAGGTTTCACCCCCCCATCATCATTGTAGGAATTTTAGGTCATCATGATGTTGTTGGTATGTTATGATGCGAATGTGTTGGTTGAGATAGAGCAGGAGATGAAAATCATAAAAATAAAGTTGCAGCACTAGACTTTGGGGTAAGACCAAGTCATCATACATGTATTGTATGTTTCAAATATAGCTATGTGGTTAATGGTTTTTATAAGTGTTAAGGCTACACACATAAAGTTTATTTACATGCATGTTGATGTTATGGTTACATACATGATATATGCTAGTTGATTAGTGTAGTCATATGCACATGTGTCAGAATTTCATGAATAATAGTAACTATAGTTGTATGCATTGTGGGTGCATGCATGATGATTATGCTCATTTAATTTAAGGTATTGATGTTATATATATCATTCTAATCTAGACTGACTCTGCAATTGTGATTGTTATGCATGAATGCCAATTTCTTACAACTTTATGATGTGAACATGGTAGCTAGTTACTATTATGGATATCATGACCTTTTTTATGTGTGAGTTGATATGTTGTGAAGTTATAGCATGCTAATCTAGATTGATTATGTAGACAAATAGCCTTCCCTGAGATACATTATGGTATGAGTTTCTTATGTCATATACTTGGTGCTTAATTGTTTTATTATGTTATCTATTTGGTGTTTGAGTTTTTTTATTATGTCATCTAGTTGACTTATCTATCATGGTACATTTACATTAAGTTTTAATGTTTGATTAATTGAATGATATGAGTATGTGTCTATAAGAATGCATGAAGAAATGATCTTGTTTTACAATGGTTATACTAACAAATATGTGTTGATACAAATGATATGTACTTGAGTGTAAGTAGGTTCTAGTTGTAGTATTATGACTGTTGATTGTGAGTTTATTATGTCATGGTTGTTGGCATTGATCAAGGATGATTTCAAATTAATAGACATGATATCTTGATATTTTGAACATGTGAATGAATTGTCTAAACAATTGCAGGGAAACATGCTAAACATTATTGTGACAATGTAATAGTTGATTTGTTTATATAACTAACTATTGGGTGATGTGATAGTGCATAGTAAGACTCAATTGCAATAAGAAAAAGGTAAAAGAAAGGAATTGGATGAAAATTCCTATGGCTATGCTTGGAAAAAAAAATTCCAAACGAGTGAGTGCTTTGTATACAGGAATTGTTCTTAATCCTTTTTATTTTACATTATGTGGATATGTGGTGTATTCCTGAACATGTATTTAACATGTATAAAAACTTGTTTACAATTTTGGTTAGATTAATCAAGGGAATTGGAGTCACTTGAGAGATGGCATGGACATGTTAAGTTACAAGGCAATGTTCTTGGGACATCGAGGTAAGGTAACGAGTATATTGTTATATCTATTTATACACTGATAATTGTGTGTTTATAATGGTATGATATTTGGGGTTGCATGGAAAGAGAGATTTCTATTAAATATTGAAGAAGGATCGGGTTGATATTTCCTTTGGAAGCACTAGGAACCCATGGGGACTAAGTCATGGTGTTTGTCGCTATTCTTGTGCATTTGTTTTTTTTTGGTTTTTTGCGCTTGATTTATGGTCTTCATTTTGTCTAGTGCATGATCATGCCACTATATTTGTGGTGTCATATTTATATTGGTTTTCGTGATATTCTTCTAGTTTGCTTTTTTCTCTTTCCTTTTATGTTCTTTGGGTCTTGGAATTGATTGGGAAAGAGGAAATTTAATGGAGCTCAGGGAGACCTCAATGGAACCTGATAGGTAATGTAAAACTTAGATGAATTCTGGTGCATGAGTAAGGGATGTTGAAGGTAAGAATATGATAATCGGTTGGATTGGTTGGGTCCATTGTTGTAGTTTGATAGTGGCATTACATTCATGAAAAGCCAATCAAGAAAGATAGGGTAAATAGATTTGAGTTTCCAGATGCCTTGGGTAAGTTGGGAACTTTTGTTCTCAACATTGTGCATACTATGCATGCATAAAGGGAGTTCTCTTAACCTTGACCTTATGATATCCAGTAATTATTTTGCTATTATTATAATGATAATGTTTATATATGTATATATGAATGTATGTCATTGACTGACCACGTCGTTAGGATCATTTTATACTAGTGTTCACTTGTTTGTGTGTGTTTATATATATATATTTTTATGTGTGTATATGTATGTATGTATGTATTCATTCAATTTTATGACTAGGTGGCTAGGAACATGATTGCTTCACGTCGATGTTTATATGTATATAGATGTATGTATGTAATTTGTTGTCTAACAGGGTCACTAGGAATCATTCTCATGGAGGAATTATTACGTATGTGGGTGAATGGTATGAAGAGATTCCTGGTTTATGAGGAATGAATTGGGAAGAGTAGCCTTGATAGATCTACAATGTTAGTATCATGTGGATTTGATTTAATACTATGTGATTATACTATGTCTATGTTTATACTATGGCAGGTAATACTGAAAGATACAATAGTAGAATGAAAGAAGTGTGATTTGCGGCATGTTGGGATAAGCATGGATAGTGGAAAGACACTAAAATCAAGGTTTCTTCGTAAATTCAGTGTATGTTCTATTGATGAGAAGTACGACTATTGTGTATATGTTGTACATATTGTACTTGTGATGTTGTGTACATGTGGTTTTTTGTATATATGATATTGTATATATGTTTTTTATGTAGTACTATATATATATGGTGTTGTGTACATGCAATGATATGTACAGATGGTGATATGCACATGTTGGATATGTGATGCTATGTACATATGGCTATTTGTGCGTATTGCCTATGTGGTGTTGTGTACATATGGCGTGGTGTGAATGTTGTACATATGGTGCTATGTACATGTGGTGTTGTGTGTATGATTTTACATATGGTATTGTGTGCATGCAGTGTCATGTACATGATGTACATGGGGTGTTGTGTCCAGGAAGTGTTGTATACATGTCTTGCATGTGGTGATGTGTACATGTGGTGTTGTGTGCACGTCGTTCATATGGTGTTGTGTACATGTCGTTTTTTGTACATGTTGTGTAGGTGGTGTTGTCTACATGCGATGTTGTACACAGATTATGTAGGTGGTGTCGTGTACATGTGGTGTTGTATACACATTGTGCAGGTTGTGTTGTGTACAAGTGCTACTATGTACGTGTTGTATAAGTGGTACTATGTACATGTGGTATTATGTGCATGTCTTACATGCTGCATTGTGCACATGTGGTATAGTGTGGATGTTGTACATGTTGTTTTTTGTATGTGTGGTATTGTGTATGTGCATTGCATAGTCATGGTATCGTGACATATGTATTCATTTGGTTGTAAACCAATTGTAGGTGTATTTATTGTGTTATGTTGTACACTGGACGTAGGTATATGTCTTTTGTCATACATCGGATGCAAGTGTATGTGTTGTGTTGTATGTCAAGTGTAGGTGTATGTGTTGTATGTCAGGTGTAGGTGTATATATGGTGCGGTGTTGTACATTGTGTATGATGTATGTGTTGTGATGTAAATGTGTACATGATTGAAGAGAAACAAAAGCACTGGGTTCTTGTTGGGTGTGGAAATCAATCTGGTGTGTGTACAGAAAGAAATAAGGCAAAAGTACGGATCAATTGAAGGATAAGTATTAGTATTTAATTTCAATTTTATTACACATATGATCTACGATTCTTATTTATGATGGTTACATGTGATATGTGATTCTAGTTTCTGATGATTACCTGTGAGTTATGATTTTTATTATGATGGTTGTGTTTTGAGCTAACCAAATATGATATGTTTATAAATGTTGACTTGATAAAACAATTTATTTAACTTGTTTTCACAGGAAGTGAACAAAATTTGAAGTGTACCTTGTTGACGAATTAACAATGAGGTATGATGTGAATTTATTTCAATTTATTTTGAATCTAATGGAAGTTATGTGCTTGTTACAAGAAACCATGGAATGTCCACTCTGGTGGTTGGAACTGACTGCAAGAATTAGCAGCATCAGTGAAAAGGAATTGAAATAGGTAGTAGTATGGTTGTAAAGTGTTTCAGGAGTAGGGCCATTATGGGACACTGTTACTCGATAGTATCCATTGATTTCCATGAGCATGCTATGACTAGTATTATGGTTTTAAGGTAGGTATATGCATTTTATTTTATCTTATGATGCGAGGAAGCCTTGCCAAGGGATGGAATCCTTCCAAGGAAGCCTTGCCAAGGGGACATCGAGGAACTTGTAAGGTGAGTGATTACATGGAAAGGGGTTACTGTATTTCCCAAGGAATTGTGTAGGAGAGAAGGGAATGTCAGGGATGGATTTTTTTTAGTCATTATCATTTCAAGATGGAATCCTAGAAACATTAGGAGTGTGCCTTGCAAAAATGAGTCAGTAACTGTTCATTGAGAGGGAAAGTGGAGGAGGATTGTAGCACTGGACCTTGGATAAAACTTTGAATTTGGCAGTATATTATGGAATTCCTTGGAAGGAGGTGAATCGTAGTACTACTTTAAGGGTGGAGGTGCGTCCCTCTGGATTCCCTTGTTGCTGATGAAGGAATCATATCCTTTTATTTGTTTGTTGAGAAAATGTGCATATGTGTACATGTGTATATTATTGTAAATATCATAACGATTTTTTTTATAAAGCTCCAGTAAATGGAATGTTTGTTATGTTTTCAGTAGTGGTCATGGAAAAAACTTCAACGAGCTATGTTATAAAGATCCACAGGTAGTATCCTTTTTTTCTCAGTAATTTTATGGTTTATAGGTGTCATTAAACACCGAGGATGATGTTTCCCCAAGGGGGAGGGTTTTGTAACAACCATGATTCAAAATATATGTAAATAAAAATATAAGACCATGGTCATTGGACACGTACTACAAGTTAAATGGTGGGAAAAATATCCTTCTTGGTTTTCATTTCGGTTATCATGGCTAACGGAAATTGGCAAGGGAAATGGAAAAGGATTTGGAAACACAAAAGGCATTAATTGGAATTTTATTTATGAAAACAATGGAAATTAAGAGAAAATAAACGTGAAAGGTCACAGGATTTCTGTGTGAAGGAAAATGAAGGAAAATAATGGAAAATGAAGAAAATAGAGGCATCATTAATAAAAAGGATTCTCAATATTAGTTGGTAGATTTTGGTAATGAAAATTTTGGTCAGTTTAGTTTTGGAGCTCTCTCTCTATTATATCTCTCTCACACTCTTGTATACTTAGAGTTTTCTTGGAGCATTTCATATTTTGATCAAGAAAGAAAAAGAAGGAAAAGTGGAAGCAAAGATAAAGCAAGGAAGAGAAAGAGCAAGCAAGCAAGAGAAATATAAAGCAACTACAATAGGTTTACTTACACGTATTGATTTGCATGAATGATTTCCTTATTATATTTGACATACATGGTTATGCATGTGTTTTATTGGTTCTCTTTCTATCATTGACATGGAATTTTCCATTTGTGACAATGATCATCGGCCTTTACTTTCCATTTCCGAATAGCCACGGTGTGATGGGGTTCTCATGTTTTGGTTGAGCTATATTATCAGATGGACTGGAAAATGATTAGGGTGCTCTTAGGATTATTCACAAGGCCTAGGAATCCTGGATTTGGATTCATGGTAGAGGCTGGATGCGAACACATTTATTGAGCCTAGGAAACCCTTGACCGGTGAATGGTGGGATACATGGTAAAGCTTGGTGGTGGTACCCTTTATTGGGTCTCGGAATCTCAGGTTTAGATATATGGTAAAGCATAGAGGTTGGAGACCTCATAGGCCTTGGAATACCTTGACTGGTAATGGAGGGATACATCATAAAGTCAATAGGTTGAGACAAACAAATTCCTCACGATTTAGGTGGAGAGATTCAATGGCATCCATGATTTTTTATGGCCTAGTGATATGGGGAGGATTGTTGTAAAGCATGGCTCTATTCATGAGGGTGAGGTGGTTTAGCTTCGAAAAGGCCTCGTTGTTTATTTTGGTTTTAAGTCCCATATCCATGCTTGTAATATTTCACAGGGGTGATTGGATGAAGAGAGATTTGGCTCAACTAATCTATGGTCGGGTGGAACATGGTAGTCCCATACCGGAATTGATTTTGCATTCATAAATAATAGTTTCTACTCCTTTGTATTTTAATTAGAAATGTACTTGTTTGTATTGGGATTCTATAGTTTTTGTATCCTTATTAACTATGTTGGTTATGTGCTCATTATGAGCATGCTTTATGACGGTGATGATGTATGGCTCTCATCATGTTTTGATTTGTAAATGAATAAAAAATGAGTATATGACCTAACAGATGATAATGAACCTAATGTGACAAGGCAAAAATGCTTCTTAATGATTCTCAGATAAGTATGAGAACCATATGCTCATATTTGTTGTTTAAACTTGTAGAATTCATATTTGTGACATGTTTGATGAAATTTTTGCCATGGCTAGTAGAGGTCCAATCAAGTCTTTGTTTAATAATTTGCATTGACATCACTGTATCTATGTTTCATTTCATTTATGTAAATTTCATAAATTTATGGGTAGTTACTCAGTCCTATTCGTGGAATTCAACCTTAAATACCATATTCGTTGGCATAACACTAGCAAAAAAAGGAGACAATCGCACTCAGGAAGGATCATGGCAGTGACTAGGACCACAATTGTTTAGAGGGCTTGGCAAGGGAGTGAATAGGGCTCTAGGAGCATGAATTTCTGAATTTCCTCTAGTGTTGGACACCTTGAAATGTGGGGTAGATCCTAGAGGTTCTGTTGGTTGAATGGATGATCTGTTTAGTTTTGTTACGTCAGTTCCAATTTGTTAAGGTGACCTACGAGGTTGAATCAAATCATTGTAGTCTCTCATCACATGTTTACCCCAACGAACTGGTTTACTTGGGTAAATATGGGAGGAGAGTCTTACTCTAAAGAAGTTTGCATATAAAGAAATTTGATCCCTCTTGGGACTCGGTATATACATAACTAAGATGTATCAATACTAATTTTATCAAATGCCCACACTTCGTTTATCATGAAGATGTTGAAATCTTCCATCTCACCAATTAGGTTTCTAGATTTTGATTTTTGAATGAATGTTGATTTTGAACTTACATATAATCAGCTATTGTGATTTTCCATTATTCTCCTTTTCTTCGCAATTTATTTTATATGAATAAGACATGAACTCTTTATATATATATATATATATATATATATATATATAACATGTTTTTGAGATGTATAATATTAGTGCATTAGGATACAAGGCCTATTCTTGCATTTTGGAATTTTCAGTACAAGTTAAGCGATAATAAAAGATAAACCAAATTGCATATTTTTGTAGGCCATGGAATACCCCCACAAAATTTTTAGTGTGAGTTTCGTATACAAGTCGTAAAAGGGAGGATAAGATAATCCAGGTTGATATCATGAACCATGATCTCGGTGAAACTATGTTTTTCGAGGCATATAAAAACACGTAGGTCTTGGGCCGTAACACTTATTGACATGGATATTGCCTTTTTAAAGAAAAATCTAAGGATATATAGTTATATAATAAGTGGAGAAATTTTAATGAATTTTATTAGATTTTAAAATGACAAATAAAAGTTTGACAATGGTTTTTAAAAAATACTAAAATTTCTAATAGTTTTATGTCTTTTTAATAGAAATGATCTAATTTTAAAGTAAAATAATTTTATTCAATATAAATATAAATTTAAATGAATCATTAAAAATATATCTATATTTAATCACTTATTGAAAAATTAAAAAGGGAATTAACCAAATTAAAAAATTTGACACTTACAATTTTCCTTGGTACTTCGTAAGGCCATGACACTAAACCCACTTAACGAATAATTGAACGCAAAGATAGGTATTATGCCATAGAATTTTTCTCATGAGAGGACATGCATAGGGCTAAAGGCCACTATACAAGCCTTGAATTAAGAATATTTTTACTACGAGCAAAATACTATGGTCATTTTCAAGTTTGGGCAGGTCGTGAATGGCTTACAAGGCATAGGACATGATTTGAGGTCAAAATTCAAGGTATAAGGCCCAATTGATATTTATTGAATCATTATTGAAGCTCTATGATTCAATGATCACTTTTTTTGAATTAAGTCCGGGAGTCATTTACCTGCTTTTAGATTTATTTAAAAATCATTAAAAGAGTTAATAATTCCTTGTTATTGACAAAACAATACATATGTATTGAATCATTATTGAAATTATGTAATTCAATAGGTATATGTAATTTAATAGTTACTCTTTTCAATTAAACCACAATGTCATTTAATGATTTCAAATTTGCTCAAACATCATTAAGAGTTAACCAATCTTTATGATATGATAGTAAATTTATAATTACGTTACTTTCAATCCAGGTCTAAATAATAAAATTAAATTTCTTTTTCTTATTCACATTAAGAAATGTGCAATATAATATAATTTTTAATTTGGATTATATGTGAATTATCAAATTTTATACTTCAAATAAATATTCTTCTAATTTTATGTTATGACAAGTTTTGCACGAATAGTTTGTATGAAGGGCTGTATGAATAGTTTGTAAGAACTTTTCATATGTTTATTTTTTATTATATTTGAATTTACACAAATTTTGGGTAGGATAAGAAGATTTTATAATTAAAATAAATAATATTATAATTTTATTTGTAATATATATATATTTTTAATAGTTTGTAAGTATTTTTTATATGTTTTATTTTCAATTATATGGAATTTACACAAAATTTCATAATAAAAATAAATATTATTCTAATTCTATTTTATGATGATTTTTGTAAGCATAGTTTTTAAGGACTTTTCATATGATTTATAGTATAAAAATAATGAAGAAACTAACCAAACATATAATTCTGAAGTGTTAATTTATAAATTAAGCATAGGAGATAGTAATAAAGGACTTGGCTAGAGAAATCCATCCCACTTACGATTAAAGGAAAATTTTGAGATATTTGAGCCATCCTTACCCATGTTCCTTAAAAGAAAAAAAATATTGCTTAAGTGGTATTGGATGGTATTTAAAAACAATCCCATCTACAAGAAGGAACCGTCAATCTTTTAGGTGGTAATGCATGGCTAATGTTTTCTATATGAGGTAATCAAAACAAGTAGAGTAGGAGAAAAAAAATGGTTTTAGTCTTATTATTGAATAAAATATATGGTTTCACAATTTATTCCAAAATCAAAATCTTTTTAGGATAATAAAAGTAAGAAGAACCTCCTCCCATGAGAGTTGGAAACTCTAGAGGAGAGAGACATATCCAACAATATAAAGAGAAGCAAAATCACTAAATACTATTTTTTAATGCCACCTCTAAAGGAAATCCTAGGTGGTAGGTATCAAGGGGAGACACTTTTTACTTCAAAGGATATCAAGTAGTTATAGACGTTTGTGAAATGAGAACTTCCATGAAAAATGAGGTGGAGGATCTAGCGCTATTCAAAAGTCTCTTACTTTTTAAGGTACAAGGGGAAATGGAGGCATCCATTATAGGAAATTCAATTATAAGTATTTTGCCAAGGTGAGGCATGTATATCTCCAAACAAACATCCTTAGCTCACATGATGACATAAAAACTCTTAGAAATGTTGATCTTCAACAAGATTAAATTCTCTTATCCTAATGCATCAAAACTCAATTTCAAACCAACAACTAAGCTTGGTTGCAATATTAAGTTTGGGCTTATATCAAATGAATGGGGGACCTCCTTCCAATTATTTCAATAGTGTAATCATAGAAACAATGAAGGTTTCCTTAGACATACACTTTGTGGATATCACAGTATTGAATTGACAAGTATTAAGGAGCTAGTAGCATTGAATTAATTCCCTTATACTCTAGTTTTTGTAAAGAAGTATGAATTACATGTTGTTCCAATTGGTAGTTGGTGTGGGTTATATTAATGGGACATGTGTTAGTTCAAGTTCCCCTTGATTTTATCATGTATCATTCTATTTTCTCCAATATTATAAATAATTTAACATTTGGAATCTCTTAGAAATAGAGGGAGCTCCTCTCCCTCAACTCTAAGTTTGCATCACTAACTTTCCATTATACCTTGTCTTAGCTCGGTTTGTCTATCAACTTAGTGTTAGATAATGCATAGTCATTGTAGCAAAGAGTGTTATATCATTTGTGAGTTGGGTGAAATCAAGAAAGGGCTTATGTTGGTGTATGGAGTATGTTATAAATGTTTATTAAAGTATTTTCAATCCTAGGTGTAGTGGGAAATGTGATGGCCAGATATTGATCGAAAAAATCATAAAATAATATAGTTTGAGACAATTGTGTTGTTGATATAGCTAGACATGTGGTTGACTTAAAATATTGGTGGAGGGAGGTTGATGTGCATATGGAGTTTGAATGTAGCATAAAGTTGGATTATTTTTTCCAAATCAACTTCATAAAAGTAATATTGGAGGACATCATGTCTTACCTTGGTATTCTGGACAATGTGGTTGATCCACTCTACAATTAAATTCTTTTCTCTTAATGAATTCTCCTTAGGCCTTTGAGGAAATGAGGAAAAATCCCATGTTGGAACTTGAACAAGGTATTATTTTGATTTTGTGGATATTAAGGAGCATATTTAAAGGGTCCTATGTAATAACTCCAACTTATCAATTTTTTTTTCTTTTTATAGTAATTCCAGTCATGTTCAGTGTCTTTTACGATATATTCATCGTGGCTAATTTTACACTAATAGTTAAACTGTAAGGTGTCTTTATGTTATTTCTTGCATCTTCAATTTTTATATTAAAATTTCTTTGTTGAGTTCCACATTCATTTAAAGCATTTTCTTCTCAGTATCTATTGTTATTTATCCATGAAGGGACCCTATTAGTTTGATTAACATACTTACTGTACTTCTTATTTAATATTTATTCCTAACTCTTGTTACTTATAATTATTCCTCCACAAATAAATTCTATTTTTAAAGTTATACTTTATCACGATAATTTCCTTACTTATAGTATTATAGATATATATACTTCCCACAACTATATATATATATATATTAACTAACCTTATAATTATACATATTGAAATAATTGAAATGTTATATCACTAATGTATGCATTATCTTTTTATACTATGGTGTCATACCAATTTACATACACTATATTCCATACCTTAGGAATTTTTCATACGAATACATATATGTCTTAGCCCACCACATATATATCATTACACCCAAGGCGCATGCATTAACATATTTGTAATGGATAAGGTAACCTTCTCTTGACATTTATGAACTATGGACCTTTCCATATCATACATTCGAATTAAATTAATCTATATTTCATTCAAGTGGAGTTGTATTATCAATGTGATTTGAATTGGAATGATGGGATCATCTTGTATGCATTTTCTCCTTATCGTTTCGAATTTTCAACCCGATTAATGCATGTCCTTTTGGCACCTAAAGATCACATCGGTACATTTAAATTTTGGGACACTTGTATGGTGGATTAGAGATTTTGGTAAGGGTTTTGATTTATCCATAATTCCTCCATACCCTGATTCACTATGTCTAGGGTTTAATCATTCCATTGTCTGTTCATTTCGTTGGTTTTCCATTTGAAAAAAAATTAGCAGAGCGAACCTCTTCTCTTGTTTCTGGCATTTCGTTTTGCAAACAATGGAGGAGAGCAAAATTCTACAATTCGTATTACCCTCTCTAGTAATACAATTCCCTAATATCGAGTATCCTTCTCGTAGGCTTGTCAGGTAATTTGTATACTTTTGTTTTCGATTTCCCTGATTGTTTCTATGTAAAACTCATTTGGCTTCTGCTACAATGTTTCATAACTACTTTCGATTTTAATGTATTATATCTATGACAAAATCTCAGTCTCATTCTGGTGCTATTAATGACTTAAAGTATCACTTGCAAGCCTTTTGGTTGCTTTATATTGATGTCGAATTACACTTTGTTTCTCAAGTATTCCCTACGGCTAGAGCAGAGGCAATGGCCTTCCTCTTTACACACTTATTCCAACATTGAAATTGCATTCACTCTAATATAGGGTTTCAACCATGTCCTAAGACTTAATTTCTCAATTTTCTGAGTTAATATTTTTAATATACGCATGCTATCCATTGCATAAAGTTTTTTTCTGAGTTTCCCCTGTGAAATTGTCTGTCAGTACATTTCAATTTTTTATCAATTTCCAATTCATATGGGTAGAAAGGATTTTTCCTCAATTGAATCAATTTGAACCATAAGTAGTCATTTCTGTGTATTAATTATTACAAACGTCTTCCTGTTGTTTTCGAATTGGGAAATTTCCATAACTTTAATTGGTTTGGTATTGCCACATAATGTTTTTTAATGATTTGTTGAAGGTATATTACAACTTTTCCATTAATTTTTAAAGGAATAAAAATTTCCCCAATTTTCGATTCCTCCTTTTAAGTTTTTTATAACGTCTGTGTATAAATTTATTCATGAAGTTTGAGTTTTATCTGATTGATAATTTCTATCTTCGCAATGAAATTATTAAAATACATTATGAAATTGATAGTGATATTAGAAGTATATGATTTCGAATTCCACTGTATCATACTTCTATGTCATAATTTTCTCATTCCTCACTTGGTTCAGTTGTCTTTATACACACACATGTGTGTGTGCGTGTATATGAATTAGATTTCACATGAAAGTGAGGTTTCATGATACTCCACCAGAGAATGCCTTGGCCTTTGTATTAGGAAGAATTAATTCTTTTCGTTTTATTGCACTCCTACTTGGAAATTAGAATTTAATTCTCTCATAATTAGTAGTATATGTGAGAACATGTGGTTTGATAAAGATACAAGTTTTGCATTCTCTATAATATGTTTCTTAATTCTTTTATTTAGAATTTCTAATGTCCTTGAATTGCAGTGGTATATTGCATTTGACCATTTCCCTTTAATTGCCTCAATTTTAAAAGAGAGTTAATGCGTTTTAACATGCTTCTATATAATTATACAAAATATTTGATTTGTTTTACATATATACACTTTAACCATTTACAATAGTAATTTAACTATTGTAATATGATACAATTTCTGAATTGAGTTTATCTCTCTTATAATATTAGAATTGCGTTTTTTTTCCTTCATATTATTCTAATAAATTAGAGTTATTGAATTTTAGAATTTAATTATAAATGAAATTTATAATTTGTTCTTTTAAAACTAATTCTGGAAAACCATTTTTTCTAGATTCGTATAGTTTTTGTCAACTATATGACTTCCTCGTGCATTATGATAGAACCATTTCCCGAGGTCTGTATAGATGATTTAAATTCAAATTTTCTTTTCAGGCTCAAATTTTCATCTATCCTATTCATCTTCTTGCACTAAAATTATGTTTATAATATGTGCATGAATAAATTCCACCTTGAAGTTACTCTTACAGGTATTATTATTTTTATTATCTATATACCTTCTACATTTTTCTTTGTTTTTCATTTCCTTCATTTATTTTATTAATTTGATATATATGTTTTATTACAACCAACTCTTAGAAGATCTGATGATTAATTCCACTTATTTCAGTTCGGTCAGTACGAAAATGGAAGGCTACACTACCATTATGTTCATTTTCAATTTTCACTGTCATCTTGGAATGGTTTATAAAGTGGTTTTTATCCTCATATCCACTAGAGTATTTTCATACAAAGGATTGTTACATTTAATTTAATATGTTTTTGTTCAGTACATATTTATCATTGTATGACTGAATATGCATAGAATAGAAATTGTTTACTAAATGACAACATCTTATACTTCTAGTTAACTTTAAATCTGAAGTATTTGTTTATTATTCAGATTTGTATTTATTTTCATGTTATGTATCTAAACTATTTCCTAGTTTGAATTTCATCTATTATTCCTATAGTAGAGTTGTATTTGTTTCATGGTACATATACTATAATTATTCAATGAAATTTGAGATATTTAGATGGACTTAAAAAATAGATTTAGGCCCTTACCCATGGTTTAGAGATTCTGTCTGTTTGTCCCTAAATTAAATGTTGTCTATGTAATAATACAAAAAGATTAACTGTACCCCTCTATGGTTAATCTATGTTAAATACATATGACACTCATTTATTTATGAACTAATCACAACATGTTATACAAAATTTACAAAATTAATCTACTAAAATTTGAGCCACAATTTATAAAAGTATATCCCTTTTTAACTACATCAGAATTATATAAATTCTAACAAAAATATAAAACATAAAAATTCATAGAATGTGCATACCAAACTGGCAAAACCTATTTTCCTCTCAACCTTAAGCTTAATCCACATCTCTCCCCCAAGCAGAGAACAATTCTTCCTCATGCTAGACATCCTCTTATCTCCCTAAGAATAGCTTATTTAAGCTTGCTTTCACTCAACATGTTTCCATAATTGGGTCCTTTTATTTAGATATTTTTTTCCCTTAGCCTAGGCTTTACTTTTTTTTCACAAAAGGTTCTTTAAAACTAGCTTTTCCTCTTTCTATTTTTATTCTCACCTCTTCTTAGTAACATTCCACTCTAATGAGGCATTTATTAGGTTCATATTTCCCATCTAATATTTTTTTTTTTAATTCTCCAAGTGTTTTTTTGGATAATTTTGGGAAAGTATTAGGATTCTATTCCATCCTCATGTATTTGAAATCCTACTCTCCAATTTACTCTAGTATTTTCACAATAATAAAATTTCACATTTATTTTTTTCAAAAATAATATGTCCACATATACTTTTCCCTTAAAGTCCAATCGACCTTTAGGATTATTATTTGTCTATAAAATTTGAAAAACATGGATATTACACCCTAGAAGTGGATTATACAAGAAACATCAATTACCAAAATCTTGGAAGTAATCAAATACTAAGTATTTTCTTTCCTTGTTAATTTTTTTTTGAATAGTTTATTTTGTTTAGAAATAAGTATGCAAATATGATTTCTAGGATAGAATAAGGTTTTTTAGGGACTACAAGCTGCTTAGGTTAGAATTTGGATCGTTTTCCCAATCTAGACTTATGGACTTAACCTAAATTTTTTATTCTTTCCTAGCTATTTAGCTTCACTACAATCTTTTTTTGTGAATAAAAATCTTATATATTACTATTAAAGAAAATATTATTCTAATCCTATGTATGGTGCAGCGTTATAACTATAATGCTTAAATGTTTTCTCATCTCATATAACAATTTGTAAGAAAATGGTTACAATTATTGTAGTTTATAGGAAATTGGTAATAATACAACATTACATATAGGTAGATAGAAAATGAAGGTGGATATGCCACATAGGCTATGTTGACACCTTAATTTATTTTAATATGTAACAAATGTTATGACTTATCTAGTTAGACAAGTCAAAATATGCGTGTGATCTCCATATGGTTATTTAAAATATGAATATGAATAATAACCATAGTAAAAATACCACTTACCGAAATAAAACATACAATAAATACGTAAATACACCTCCACCTACCCCCTCCCTCTAGCACTGACGTATCTAAAAGGAAAAAGAAAAATGGAAGCAAGATATGTAGGTGATGATCAGATAACAGTTTCTAACCTAACGAGGGAAGGGAAATTTTCAGGATCCATACCTACCTTAGAGTATAGAAACCTTGGAAAATATTAGTAATTGTTAAAATTCCAACCATAAATAATTTGACAGTATTTTGGAAAAATATTGAAATTTATAAGGATTTTATATAGCTTCAAAAAAAAATTGGCTATTTTTAGGTTAAGGGGATTGATTGTTGGGCCTCCAATTTGTCATAATTTTTTTATGAAACCATCAATTTTGGCATCATTCCATTCACCCATTGTCATCATTTTTAACCATATTTATTCATAAACGAAACAAATTACCACATACGTGTTTACATGGTTTATTATTATTATTTCCTTTATTTTTAATGAATTAAGGAGAAAAATGCATCGTTTTACTAATCATGGTTTGAAATTTCAAGTTTCTAAAGTTTAAGCCAAGTTTTCACAGCTATCTCTATGGTTCAGGTAGTAGAACCACTCTAGAAGGAAATATGACATATGCACATTTTTTATAAAGGTTTCAATGTGGATTTTATTGGTCAAATTCCACACACCTCGCATGTGTGGACCTCCAATGTCAAATTAAAGGAAAATGAAGAATTTTTTAGAAGTCAACTTAAAACTCTTTTCTGAGCAAATGAAAGTGAATTTCGGGAAAAAAAAAACATGGGTTTTATATTGCACGGGCCCAGGCAAGTTGTCACAGTGAGAATGTTTATGAATTTACTTAACATTTGAGATATTTTTAGAGATCTTTGCAGCCTTATTTTGGAGATTACATGGATATGCAGTTTTTCAATTTGTCGTTTAATGCACATTTGACAAAAAGGTCAGAATGAGTTGTTCTTTTAAAAATTCGTGGAATAGAGATATGTTTGATCATATTTGGGTAGATATTTGATAAAAAAATCCATGAAATTTTATTTGATTTGATCCCATGACCATAATTGTAGCATAAAAAATCTAAGTTTGTTGTTGCTTCAGAGATCTATAAATTTCAATCCCTTTGATGAAAGGGGAGTATATGATTGTTTGAAAAACTTTGTTTCCAAAAATAGATTTTTTTTTGTTTCATTCCTTTGTATTGCATGGTATCGATGCATATTTAGTCTTGTAAAGAAGTACGTTATTTCCTACATCTCACAGGAGGACCCCCATAAAGTTGTAAGGTTTTCATTAACTATAGAGAGCATTTAAATTCTTTGTTTTGTTGTAGCATTTCATTAGTTTTTTTAAGCGCTTGAGTTTTGATTTTCAAATGATTTTTTTTAGAGCAGGATTGCATAATTATTTTTTTGTAGAAAGAGTGAGTGAAGTCGAGACCTCTTATGCACATGAAGGTAGTTTGATATATTTTGGATTGATGTAGATTTGTAGTGTAGATTGAGTCAAAAATATTTCAATTTCAAATTAATGTGATTATATATTTAGTTTATTTTCGGAGTGGTTTAATTTTAATGTCATTTTCTACAAGCAAGTGTGATAATACCCTTTCTAGAAGTGTGATATTTCATTCAAGCAAAGTGTGATATCTGCTTTGAGAAAGTGTGGTATTTGTTTTAAGAAAGTGTGGTTTTATTTTTTTGAGCAAGTATAGTGATTTTGGTTTGCAACTAAGTCCTTTTAAGACAGTGTGGTCATTTTTATTTTAAAAGTGACATAATAACGACTTCTAGCACATACAATGGACATCCACTTCATCAGTATACTAGCCCTAGTTGACAATGTATGTAAGTAATTCAAAATCAGTTAAATTACCAAACATTGATGAATCATTTGTATAGGAAAAATGGGGAAAATTATCCCATGGGTAAAATTTATCACCTTAAATTTTCCCTAGAAAGGAATGCTTCAAATTCAAAAGCTTCATGAAATTGCAAGGCAAGGTTATGTGAGGTTATATCCCTGAGTCACTCTAAAAATATATGCACGAGTGCCTTGAATCCAATACTTCAACAACATGCCAAATTATCAGTAGAAATATATGCAAAAAAATATTTCATCATAGAGAACAATCCTCAATATGAATCATAAAAAACAACATGTGAGATAAGGTACTCATGTACAAGTGAGGAATTAAATATTAAGGTCCTCACCTAAACCCCCTATTTTAAGCTACCTAGGAGTTATTAATTCAACTAATGCAACCATTAGATAGTAATGGATTGTTATTTAACATAAATGTTTCATATTTTATATTCATTAAACATGGTACCACAAGTAGTTATAGTTTCTCTATTAAGAATATATTTAAAGACCTAGGAGTTTATGGAATGTTGTGACAAGTATTGTTGTGGTGTGCATATTCTTCTAGATTCATCACTTTAGTTTATGGATTGACATTTTAGACTAGGGAAAAGTATTGTTGTATTTTTCGCTTTGATGAGTTAAAGTAAACCCACATTCCACATTAAGAGGCAAGTGAAAAACTATTTTTTCTTTCTAATTATCATAGTACAAGAGCATATTTTATGTATTTCATCTCATTTGTATCATGTACATAGTTTTATTTTTTATAATCTCTATATCCTTAGTTTTCTTTTCAAACATAATGGTTAAGAAACACTACACGTGGTATCAAAGCTCTTTCCTAAGATATCACCCCAATATATTTTAATAGTTTTTCGAGGATAGAGATATTATCTAAAATACACATAACTAACAAAGGGATATATTTTTTGGAGTGTAATCCTATGGTTAAGTCATAATACATGTAGAAAATATAAGTGATGTCACTTGGTTGGAAATCCATGCACCCTTTGTTAGGTACAATTTTAAGTGATTCCTCAACACATAACACATGTAAAATAAAGTTTCTTCCATGTTTCCTAAGGTATATAAAAATTCCTTGAAAAATTCTTGAAACGGCCTTACATAAACATGTGTTTGTCCTATAGTTATAGTAAACCAAGAGAAACACTCAAGGAGAAAATTCTCATGGACAAATAATTTAGATAGTATGTCTACTTAGCATG
Organism: Pinus albicaulis; assembly: GCA_034641835.2. Classification (NCBI taxonomy): domain Eukaryota; kingdom Viridiplantae; phylum Streptophyta; class Pinopsida; order Pinales; family Pinaceae; genus Pinus; species Pinus albicaulis. The sequence continues at coordinate 981,074,505 of CM076575.1, forward strand.
TTCTATTAGCCTCAGTGGTGCGAAATATATTTTCAATAACTATAATTGGAAACCATTCAATATACATGATAGCTATAGCACCCGATACTCCTTTGGCCTCAGAACCCTATAAGCCTAGACTATGTTCTCTACCAATGAAATTCCTACATATTTCCATTGATAAGGAATTTGAGAATTATGTTAGTACAATAACACTAAATTACGAATAATATCATCACCAACATTAAATACAATAAAAATAAACCCTAATTCCTACCAAAAAATTCTCGGTGACTTATCACAGGAGTGCATATGTTTAGTAACCTTTTTTTGGGAACTTACGATATAGTTTTTGATGGTGCATCTCAATATAATCTTCTCTAGCTCTTGAACATATTGAGATAAGTAATGGATAGAACTTTGGCATGTTCCTAACTAGCCCCAAGGGACATAATCACCACATGAAAACTATTTAGGAATTAAATATTAAGAACCAAAATATTTTAGACTCATTTTATAACTTCAAAAAATGGTTAATCACAGAAGTTTTGAAATATTCTCTAAACATTTCTAACATATGTGAAACTAGGTTTCTAACTAGAAGGAGGAGTTCAACAAATTCCTAGGTATATTATTCACCTCTCAAAAGGACAAGGTTATAAAACCTTACATGGAGCCACCCAAAAGGGAATATTTAATAGCTAATAAGATGTAAACTAATTTATTATTTCAAGGTAACCATAGTCATCACACACCTTTCACAATCATAGTTGACAACATAGTTTTTCAAAAGTGACAATGAAAAAATTTGATGGTCTTGATCCATAAAGTTGGGTAACCCAAATGGAACAATATTTCTCTCTCCATGGCATTAATGATGACCTACAAAAAATACAATATGGGGTATTACCTTCTAGATTCAAAGTGTTGGAAATGGTGGAAATACTATAAGAAACCTTATGGAGGCTACGTTGTTTGGACCTAGTTTGTGAAGACCGTTTATGGTCATTTTGAACATGTCACTCACTATCTAGGAAAATTGATAAAAATATTCCAAATTAAATTTATTGTGGCCTTTGAGAAATTATAAATGTACACCGAGTGCCTATCCAATTCCTTTTTTAAATAATTTTTCGTCAGTGATATCAAGGACTCAATTAAAGCACGAGTCATAATGCAATTCTTAACAACATGGTTGAAATATTGTGAAAGAGATAAATAAATTGAGATGTCTATCAATGCATAAACCATAATATCTTGATTTACTACATGTACTAGAATTCCTATGGAAATTACCCTTGACCCATCCACTTCTCAACCATTAAAAATCCAAATGATGTCGTAATAAAAGATAACAAAATACAAATTCCTCGTACTATGTTATGATTGTTATGAAAAGGCATTTTGAAGGGCACAAATATAAAGGAAAAAAAATATTTAAAATGGATGCATTCCCACAAAACTATCAAGAACACATCTAAGTTGAATACACCCCTAGACTAGAATTTGATGACACAAACCCTCCCAATTTTTTTGATACCCAAACTTTTCATTTGATTGGTTACATCAAACACCACAAAAGTATTGTTTTCATTATCAATAAAATCATGAATAATATGTTAGAAATACTAAGGGGGTGGGAGAGTGAATTAGCATTTCATTTTGTATTCAAATTCAATTAACTTATTTCATTCATTTCAAAATTTTCCTTCTTCAGTTAGCATATCACAATATTATAGATTATAGCTTATTTATTAAACCACAAGAAACATTAAATGTAAGAGCATGTAAACCATAAAATACATCAAGAAATAAATCATATAAGGAAACCGGTCTTTTATGTAGAAACCCAATGTGGGAGAAAACCACCTTTGTTGTCATTTTATCCTCTTCTTTTATTATAACGAAAATTCTTCACTACATCTTGTACTGGCATAGACTCTTTCTAGCACACACACTCCTACCTACATGAGGCTACAACCTTAGCTCATTCTCTAGCTCCTGCTAGAAGGAAGCTACTACCCCCTAATCAATTTTACCAGATCCTACCAGAAGTAAGCTCCTACTCCCTCACAGAAGGCTACAACCCTCAAGACCTCTTTGGAATTCGTTACAAAATTTTGATACTGGATCCACCTATCAATTAACCATCAAAAAACTTGTTGCCATTAATTTTCAAGCTAGACCCACAGCCAAGATACCAAAAACTGATCAAGCTTAATGCCAATATGTCAATTGTTGAATAAGTGAATAACTAAACACCAAATCACTCGACACTAAACCACTGAATACTAAATTACTAAATATGAATATAATCATTGAATCATTAAATCTGTATACAATCATTGAATCACTAATTATTATATAATAATCACCAATATACCAATTTGAAAATTCTCAAAAACACTGCTAATACCAAGTAAATGAAACCACAACCAAGAAAAACCCATAAAACTGTCATGTCAAGCCAAATAGATCATCAATAATATCTTGGTAAAACCACTGAAATCCTTTGTTCTTCATTACTACCAAGCAAATGACAACCTTGTCAAATCAAATATTTTTCACATCCATAAATTGTCAAGTATCAAGTCATGAATGGTCAATGAAAAAATTTTCAAGTTCCATCCTAACAACCAAACCATATAATCAAAATATTCAATTTATGCCAATCAGTATTGTCACAACCAAATGATCTCGTCACAATTCATGAACATACTTCCCAAGGTATCATCATTTATGCAATCTCAAATTTTCATCATCATGCTGATGATGAAATAGGACATCTAATTTCAAATAGAAGACAAGCATCATATTCAAAGTTACATCATTAATATTTTTCCCATCCGTCATATTTAAAGTATCATCTTTAATATCTTTCACAACAACTTAATATTCTTTGCAAAGCCCTAGTCAAGAAGCCACACAAATCTCTGCAATTAGTTTCATATTAGTGCAACTCATGCATATTAGGTCTCTACCTCCAATTGAGTATACTCCATGTAATTTCCTTAATCAAAGGCAAATTTTCTGATTCAATTATAGACTTCTACTGACTCATATATCGCTGCAATAAATACCCCTACATACATATCCAAGGCATTTATAGAATACACACAATCCTTTGTCACATCAAAGAAAAACATTCCATTCAGATCTTTGTATAGTTAATTATTTGCAACAATGTTAAGATGCCAAAATATATTTACATACCGCAAGCCATTTTTTGTATCAAAAATAAGTCATAGATCTTTGTAGAAGAAAACAATCATGTCAATCATAAAGTGGTTTTCTAGATATCTTCCCTGCAACACCAGTCAACACAAGGAAGGATATATCCAAAATATAGATCATTGTTACTTGACATTTACCACATATAATTGAGCAGAAGTAAGCATATAATATGATATCTCTATTTCACAGACATCCATAACTGCATCTTGATCTCCGTAACTAAAAAATCATCTACCATCACGACATATCAACACTAAGCAGCAATCATTCAGTATAAATAAATTCTAATGTATGCTTCAAAACCACACATTGATACATATATTTTCACAAATATATCTTCATACTTACATAACCCTACAGCCGTGAGTCATGACATACTACAACATATGAATACAACATTTCATTAGATCTAGACAAATCTCTGTGATGCCCAGGCTAACCTCTCAATCCACTATCACACTCTCTATGTGCATATAAAGTGCAATTATATTTTTACCCAAATAATTTTAAATCTAGGCAGTCTTTAAAAATATATCTGGAAGATTTAATATCCCAAATATTAGAGATTTGAGATATTAAATTAACACCCTCTTATGGTTATAAAACCCTCTCAACCCAGATTCATTTATATGCAGAAGTTCCACTTATTTCAAATCAATGTTTAATATCATATGATAACACCCATTTCATGAATGTAATCACTTTACATGCGGAAGATGTCTAATTAAAGCCTATGGTTGAAACCACAACCAAGTCCATTTCATCATATTTAACATTCGACCCTCACTCCGTGGGCTGTGAACCTTTATTCCAACTTCATGTTTAAACCCATTATATAATGGCTCAACTAACATTGGATTAAACCCCACAATTCTGGGATCGCGCATACCAATCCATCGATGGAATGTACTTATACACTTTCGACTTGATGAAGTTACCAATATACATTCATTTGGGCCATGACTCACCAACCCAAACATATATATATGCCTTTAAATTTTAAAACTTACCCAAGCTTGACCTTGGTTAATCAACACCGACGCATATAGATATTATACATTCCAACATCAAAAAACATTACGTGAAATCTTCACGGCATTAACTTAAAACACCAAAACCACATAAAATAATATTTGGGCCCCAGCAATTAACTTACACCTTCAATCGACAGTCAATCTACTCTCGCATTCCAAAACCCAAATTCACGTTCATCCGATGATAATCGCGCTACTAAGATGTGCAAAGGGTGTTTCTCAGAAATTATGCGATAAAAGTGGTTTTTATAAACCACTCTTTGCCATGCGTCAGTCTGGTAACGATGTCGCATTTTTTTTCTCAATTCCACTTACCATTTAAAAATTGCATGAAAACAATAATTGGGTTTCAAGAACCGCTTTCACTGTTCAACGCTCCTCTCAATTTCGCTACTCCGGTCCCACTTTAACTTCATGATTCCACCACGCTATTTCTATTTCACACAGATATTTGTTCAACACAAATTGGTTACCATCGTATGGTCCACACCTATATCATATCGACATTTAACGCTATGGCATATAAGGCATTAATTCTTGAACTGCAACCTAACTGTCATTTATAATCTCTGGGGTTTAATCCACAACCCCCAAATGAATCTTTAGACCATTCTGCATTTAGTTGCTCCATTACTATGCCAGAACTTGACTCTTCAAACCAAATTCACACTATCGGTTCAACGCTGAGGAATGGAATTCAATTCCGAAAAGGATTTTATTCTTAACAGATTCTTTCTTAATTAGGAACTACGCTTTCAATTCACCAGTTTGTTGGTTCTTAAAATCTTCTCCTTAGGAGCGTTTTCCATCAAACACAAAATATAGACTCCACACCAATTGCAACCAAAATCGATATACTCCAAGGTTATATTACAGTTCAACTCTCTTGAATAGGATCGATCCTTTAGTGATCGATCTTTCTCAGGTACTTTGTATACAAATTCATGTTAATTCTCTTATTCCAACAGAGTCACCCTTTCAGCCAATAACACAGATTTTCACACTAGCCCTCAAAACTCAAATATTCTTCATGCAGAATTTAATCAAGAATACATACATTTTCACACAGAAACTGGGAACAGTTCTTCATCAATATATATATATATATATATATATCTATATATATATATATATATATATATGTCATCAATTACAAAAGCATCCACTTGCAACTTCTTGGTTGGCCAGATCTTCAATTCGATGGCCTTCTATCCTCACTACTCTGCACCTGAACAACTCTCCTAACCTACAGACCTCTACTTGATGCTTACATTTATACAAAAAATGAATGAGTCAATTCACTTCTTTGACAGCTCCACAAAATCATGGATTTCTCAAGGTCCTAAGATTATCCTAAGTCCCTGACTCTTCACATTCCTAGCTTAATCAACTTCCCTCATGTTCTCTAGATGTTAAAGAACATTTACAATTCCTCACCATTTTATTGAAAATACTAATAATTACATGAGAATTTAAAAACATGAGAACCCCCCTATGTCTACTTAGATACAAAGTATTTTGTTGTGCCTAATGCCCGTGCATCAGACTCCCAAGGTTCAAATTGTTCATGATCTCCTGATCATGTGCCTTCATTCCTTGTTTTCATGGATCCCATACATTTCTTTGTCGTTGTCCAACAGCTGCCTTATTCTCCAACTACACTTCTCTAGGTCTCCATATCTTGTTCTACAAATTACCACCAGATGTACCTTCACAATCCCTTCTTGTTTTTCCTTTGCTAAAATCCTTCTACTTTCTTGCTGTTGTATGCTGCTTCTGAGACACCTTCATCATCAGTTCTTTGATGTTTTCAATTTCTATGTCCAACTTATCTTCTAGCTGGAATTTACTTTGCCCACTGCTGTCTTCAATTTATGTTGCTGCCAGTGCTGCTGTAGTTACTATATTCAAGAATTTTGCTGATGCCTTTGTGGTTGCCTCCTTAATTGTTGCTGCCTCCCAAACTTCTTGTCCCTCTGCAACATTCTCTTGCTCATCACCTGCAAATTTACCTTTAGAAAGTAAATTATCTTTTAGTTCTCTAAATGCAGTAACATAACCACTCATTTCTCCTTGTATACTAGTAAGCATAATTAATTTGTGCAACCTAGTATCTACTCCTAGTTCTTCCATAGCTTCAGACAATTTCACTCTAGTGTCTGCAACCTCTTTCTCCTGTTCGAATGTTTCTAGCAAACATTTCAGCCACTCATTTTGTACTTGTTTCACATCCTCCATATGCTGCATTTTGAATTCAGCATCTTCTTCTTCTGCCTTGACAATCTCCAATAATTTTCCACCATCATCTTGATCGATTCTGGCAATCAAATCAAGTTTTCCCAACTCTACATTTTCATCTTCTATCAGAATAAAATCTTGATTCTTCATCAGCGTAGTAGTTACACAAGTCTATCCTCCAATATTTTCTTGATCAATCAAACAAACCAATTCTTCCCTGTCACCGATAGTAACAAGTTTCAGCATGACTGTTTCACCTCCTTTCTGCAACAATTCTCCTTCTCTCAAGACAAATCCAAATGATGGATTGTCTTCTGCATCACCTATAAACACAATCAAACTATCAATTTCAAAATCACAAGACCCAACGGTCTCAATTGATGACCCAGTCACCAATTCTTTTCTCTACAGTTCCAAGTCTCCTTCAGGACTTAGAAAATCTTCATTATCTTTCTCCTCAACTTCTAGAGTTATCTCCACTATTCCAATCACCATGCTAAAATGATGATCCTTCACTATGTTTTCAGCCAACATAGTTTCTCTTTCATTCCATTGTCTGACAATTTTCATTTGTTGTTCTTCTTTTCCTACATAACTGACACATGAGCTTTCAGCACTAAAATTACAAGGTATCAACACCTCTTCCTCCCCTGACAACACATCAGTTTGTTGTTCTGAATTTCTTTCCAATTCCTCTATCAGCACATCAGTATGTTGATTTGCATCCTCCATGAGACTGTCAGCTGGTCTCTCCTTCCTTCCATCATCTACTTCATGAACATTATTCATGAAAACCTTCCTGCCCTGCTTCCTTAGAAAATTATATGATGCATAGGTCCTTTGTTTCTCCAATTCTCTTCTTTGAAAATCCAACCTTCTATACAATTCAACAACTTCAATTGGAGTATATTTTGGGAACCTTACACAATCGTTTATACCTTCACTTGTTCTTGCCCAATCATCAGATGGTCCTTCATCTCTTGCCTCAATACTCTCATTAGAATCCTTTGTCTTCAATTCTTCCTGAGATCTTGCTATCTCAGTATTGATCTGAACATATTTCAGATTCAATTTCTCCTCCTCAACAAACTTTAAAGCTTGCTCATCCCCATGTGATGTACCTGCAAGCATACACAACTATTTAGTTTTAAAACCACAAGACTTTTCAGTCTTGGTTGCTTTCTCAAGCACTTCCCTTTGAACAAATCTGCATGTGGAATCTTCAAATTCCATCCTTGACTCAAGAACTCTGAGTTCCTCTTCCTCTGTAGAACCTGTAATCCCCTCACAATTGTTAGACTAAAAAATACAAGTCTTTACATCATCCAACTGATTTGGACTTGTCCAACAACTCAGGAAATCATCAGTGATTTCTCTTCAGCAAGACAAACTTGTTGCTGCCTTAATTCTTCATCATCATTCACAAGATCTTTTGCAGATCTCCATTCTTCATCCGTACCCTGCTCTACTTCAAAAACAAAAACTTCTTTTCTCAACTCAGCTGCCCTGAGTTCTGTACATCTCAACTGTACATCCATCCTTTGTTCAAGCTTTCTCATCTTTTCTGCAAAGATACGAAAATAATCAGATGTAAATTCAATTGACCTCTTGGTCTCACTTGAAGTTTCAGTCTTCAATTCCTTCTCCAAATACTCAATCATCCTGAGTAATTTGTCTTTCTACTAATAATTTATCATTTCATCTCTCTTCATATGTAGCCTGTGCCACTTTACCTTCTTTTTCATGAGCCAACCAACTCTCTGGCTTTCCTCTATCATCATCTTCAGTTTGTTAAACTGTTCTCTGGTCTCAACTATCTCTTTCCAATACTATGCATCAATCAATATCTTCCTCATGCCATTTTTCCTGGCATCTTCTTCCTCTTTTCTGTTGTGGCCTCTCTCAAAACCTCTGCAATCTCTACTATGACTATTAGCAGTCATCATTTTCTCCATGAATTATTCACTCACAAGCTGCGCTAAGCCTCTGCAATAGCAAGCTCTCCTGTTTCCACTTACCTCACCAATCCTTCCCTCTGGATCTGGGCTTTTGGCAAGTATTGGTCCCCTATCTACTGGAACCTTCTGAGAACTCTCTTCTACTCTCTCTAGGCTTCACTCTACAACTCTTAGAACTCATTCAACCTCTGTTGAATCTCCTCAGGTTATGCCACACTTTCTTCTTCACTCAAAATCCCTTTCTAGACTCCTTCATCACTGCTCTCAAAGTTGTGATCTGCTTTTGCTGAGATTTATTCAATTGCCTGCACTCTAAATTCTGAAAACAATTCTTTAAACCAGAGTTAAACACTGCTCATCAACTCACCTTCTCTTGAGAACACTACAATTATCCTCCCTATTCAACCTTTAGCTGAATGTCAGGTTCACTGCCATCATCACCATCAAATACTCTGTCTTCACCTTTTGCAACCATAATTCTGCAATCATAAATTTCAAATCAGATTTAAAATTATTTTACCTGCAATATCCCTGAATGATCTTGTTCTTCACTCATCTAGTTCTACAAATCTCTATTCACTACAACCCTATGTATCTTTGCATATCAGATTTCAGAATTCTGATCTTCTTTCTTCTCTCATCACACATCGAGATTTAATTACAAAAAAATCCTTTACTTCAAACAAAGCTATTCCAGCTTTGATGCCACAATGATTCCCGGCCTAACCTCTCAATCCACTATCACACTCTCTATGTGCATATAAACTACAATTCTATTTTTACCCAAATAATTTTAAATCTACGCAGTCTTTAAAAATATATTTGGAAGCTTTAATATCTCAAATCTCAGAGATTTGAGATATTAAATTAACACTCTCTTATGGTTATAAAACCCTCTCAACCCAGATTCATTTATATGCAGAAGTTCCACTTGTTTCAAATCAATGTTTAATATCATATGATAAAACCCATTTCATGAATGTAATCCCTTTACATGCGGAAACTGTCTAATTAAAGCCTATGGTTGAAACCACAACCAAGTCCATTTCATCATATTTAACATTCGACCCTCACTCCATGGGCTTCGAACCTTTATTCGAACTTCATGTTTAAACCCATTATATAATGGCTCAATTAACATTGGATTAAACCCCGCAATTCTTGGATCGCGCATACCAATCCATCGATGTTATGTAATTATACACTTTAGACTTGATGAAGTTACCAATATACATTCATTTGGGCCACGACTCACCAACACAAATATATATATGCCTTTACCTTTTAAAAGTTACCCAAGCTTGACCTTGGTTAATCAAAACAGACGCATATAGATATTATAAATTCCAACATCAACAAACATTACATGAAATCTTCATGGCATTAACTTAAAATGCCAGCACCACATAAAATAATATTTGGGCCCCAGCAATTAACTTACCTCTTTAATCGACGGTCAATCTACTCTCGCGTTCCAAAACCCAAATTCACGTTCATCCGACGATAATCGCGCTACCAAGATGCGCGAAGGTTATTTCTCATAAATTGCGTGATAAAAGTGGTTTTTATAAACCACTTTTTTCCACGCGTGAGTCAGGTAACGATATCACGTTTTTTTTCTCAATTCCACTTACCATTTAAAAACTGCGCGAAAACCATAATTGGGTTTCAAGAACCACTTTCATTGTTCAACGCTCCTCCCGATTCCGCTACTTTGGTCCCACTTTAACTTCATGATTCCGCCACGCTATTTCTATTTCACACAGATATTCGTTCAATGAAAATTGGTTACCATTGTATGGTCCGCACCTATATCATATCAACATTTAACCCTACGGCATATAAGGCATTAATTCTTGAACTGCGACCTGAATGTCAGTTCTAATCTCTAGGGTTTAATCCAAAACCCCCCAAATGAATCTTCAGACCATTCTCCATTCAGTTTCTCCATTACTATGTTAGAACTTGACTCTTCAAACCAGATTCACACTATCGGTTCAATGCTAAGGAATGGAATTCGATTCCGAAAAGGATCTTATTCTTCACCGCTTGTTTCTTAATTAGGAACTATGCTTTGGATTCACCAGTTTTTTGGTTCTTAAACTCTTCTCCATAGGAGCATTTTCCATCAAACACAAAATATAGACTCCACACCAATTGCAACCAAAATTGATATACTCCAAGGTTACATTACAGTTCAACTCTCTTCAATAGGATCAATCCTTCAGTGATCGATCTTTCTCAGGTACTATGTATACAAATTCATGTTAATTCTCTAATTCCAACAGAGTCACCCTTTCAGCCAATAACACAGAGTTTCACACTTTCCCTCGGAACTCAAATATTCTTCATGCAGAATTTAATCAAGAATACATACACTTTCACACAGAAACTGGAAACAATTCTTCATCAATATATATATATATATATATATATATGTCATCAATTACAAAATCATCCACTTACAACTTCTTGGTTGGCCAGATCTTCAATTCAATCGCTTTCTATCCTCACTATTCTGCACCTGAACAGCTCTCCTAACCTACATACCTCTACTTGATGCTTACATTTATACAAAATATGAATGAATTGATTCAGCTTCTTTGATAGCTCCACAAACTCTTGGATTTCTCAAGATCCTAAGATTAGCCTAAATCCCTAACTCTTCACATTCCTAGCTTAATCAACTTCCCTCATGCTCTCTAGAGGTTAGATAACATTTACAATTCCTCACCATTTTATTGAAAATACTAATAATTACATGAAAATATAAAAACATGAGAACCCCCCTATGTCTACTTAGATACAAAGTATTTTGTTGTGCCTAATGCCCCTGCATCACTCTGCCCTGGGTCACTGTAGACAGTCTATATTACTGTAGCCACTAGATATGGATTTGAGCATATTTGTGTTCCAATATAAACCAATAATCATAAAAATTCTATATTAGCTTTGAAAAATAAACAATAGAAATCCAAACATCTCTCTATCCTAAGAATAAAATCATAATTTGTTTTCACAATATTTAGTCATTGATCTTAGTAAAATACTCATCTTCTTCAAGTCTCCACCTACATAGTGTTAGTAGATTTTATATCAAGCAAATATATTCATTGATCTCAATACACTTGAAATAGACACGTAAATTCATTAACGCTTCAGATCCAATACCCCTCAAGCCATTATGTGATCCTATATACTCTTGTTCAAAAGAGAAATCACAGAAAGAGCTCATCAATTGCACACATAATTATCTAGCTCTCTATTATTTATAGATATTGGTTTTTGATCAACCCAAAAAACAATTTTTTCAAGAGACCACATTCAAATAACTAGAGAAATTGTTGACCATGTCAATTCCACTTGTGCACACAAATTATTGGGGGTGAAAAATTGAATTCGTACTTGGTTTTTAATTTTTTACAACTTGCAGCCATGGTTGCATGTACAAGAAGGTAAATTTTTTGTTTTAGCCTCTCGAGCCACCTTCATGGGCCTACCTTGATCTGGCTAAAGTCCTATGGCCTCAGTGATAAACCTTCCTCTATGTGGCTAACGCTTGGACTAGGGAAATACCTTCTATTCTCAAACCAAATCTTTCCAAGCTTCTCCCTCATGTTCTATAACACCTGCACAACTTATTTTATCCCCTACAATACCTTAGTAAGCCTATTTAACCCTATACCTTTTCCTAAACATCACATAACCTCTTTCACTACCATTGTTAACTATCATACCATGATAAGCAAGAAATCCATACATTCCATACAAATTGTAATGACATTAGTGTAGGTTTCATTCAAGGACAAGGGAAAGAGCCATAATGCCAACATAATATACTCATAGAAGAGTAGTTGTAAGAAATGAATTGTTGACAATTCGCGTTATGCTGAATTATCAAATTATGATAACCAATGCTGGTATGATGAAATGGGGTGACCAATGTGAAATAGAAACTTCAAATGAATGAATATCATATCAAATGCCACACATTTTCTATTCAAATGGGTGGTTTTGAATAAGTTATTGAGGCATAATGGTTACACAAATTAGAACTTGTCACCATTGATTCCAAGGAAGAAACATACCCTCAATGGGATTATGTCTAGTTCCCTTAAAATTATTACATCTCACATATGGAGAAGTTATTAAAAAAAATTTAACCATGCATTATTGCATAGACCAGCTCCATACAAGTATTAAACCCCCCAAAATTGATGTAATATAATTTGTAGTTTGTACTCTCTAAATATAAATAAGTATTTGAAACACACAAAATTTTACGACCTTCAGATCGGGATCATGAAAAAAATATGACCTTGATTTCAAGTATTCAACCAACCAATGTGCATCCTTATAGACACCCCTTTGCACAAAAGAATGAAATGACAAATCATTTAGGAATTGTCAAATTCTAGAGTTATACATCCCAGTACCATCCTTTACTCATCACTATAGGTAATGGTATTAAATAAGGAAGGAAATTGGTGCATGTGTCCTAATTTATTGGCTCTTATTAAGTTTAACGTCAAGTGAAATTTTCCCACCCCAATTATTTGTGATTTATTCGATGAACTTCATCGAGCTTATATTTTTGTTGAACTTAACCTTATTTCAAGATACCAAAAAATAAAAATGGCATAGTAAAACATCTATAAGATATATTTCCACACACAATGTTGGTATTGATAATTGTTAGAAAATAAATAAAAACATATATGAAGCAAGGGACATTGAGATTTTACACTCAAGAAATTACGAAAGGTAAATTAAATTTAGTCTGTCATTCTTGTGTGAATTTCTACAGTACAATTGGTCATTTTATATAACTTCAGGTGACCATAATAGTTGTGTTATAATTGTATATTCAGTTCAACCATATGCATAAATATCTCCAATGGTATCTCCTTAAACATTTTCATGAATATCCAAAGTGATATAAATCCCTATCTTTTCTCTTTTCTCTTCATTTTTAATTCTTTTGTATATAGTTATATGCTTAGTGTACGTCATTAAAAATGACAATGTATTCATTAAACATCACGAGTAGGAATTAATCCTTCATATGCCCCCTTAAGAAACACTTGTGAACCAATTATGTTTCTTACCATTTTCAACTAGACCCATTTTCATTTTCATTCTCTATGATAAGTGTCTTTGATTCTCTTTGTGCTCATTCTTTTTCTTCTACAATATTCTTCTTTAATATTTATCTTAATATTATTTCTTGTCCAATTTTCATCATGTACCTAAATATAAACATCATGTTTATTAAAATCCATATAAACAAGTTACCATTCATCAAAATACATGGGTTAGTACCAGTTCTATCAGTTGATTCTCTAGGAAAAATAATTTGTATACATGGTTCAACGTCATTTCTTTAGTCACAAACATTTTCACTCCCCCTACATCATAAAAGATCATAATCTTGGGTTTTCTTTGGATTATTTACGGCCACACTTTGGGTTTCTCTAGGTTAAGCTCAACCATTACATCCCCTTATTTTTTTCATTTGTATATCATTAACCATTAAGATGTTGAAGAATTTTTGGATTACCATGAACCATATATTACATCAAATGGTTTTTGAGTAAGAAAAAACCTTCCTATATCATGAAAATTGGTTTCGGGTTTACCACAAAACATTCAAAATTAAAATTATGAGGTATATTTGGCTCATTAAGGCTTACATTGACATTTGACTCATGTATGTACAATTTCAAATTTTTGATTCAAGCTGATCTATCCCTTATGAAAACGTTGGACCAAGACCACTTTAATTCAACTATAAAAAAAATATATATCAAGGATGACCATTAAAATTCTTAAGGATTTTTAGAATGCAAGTTTCTAGATTTATTCATAATTTTTGAAGATATTTCTAGAGATAAAATTTTTGCGGAATTGTGAAACATCCAATGTTTCAAGTGGATAGTCGACCCAATGTTAGGGACAAATTAACCTAGAGACTGATATATGATCCGGATTTATGCAAGAATGCAACATAATACACATAAACATAAATAAAAATATGCAATGGAAACAACACTTCATTTGATTAATATCAAAGAACTAAAACTTTTTTACGGACAGAATGGAAATAAGCTAGCTAGAGCGCTGGTAGCTTATCCCTGAGAAGAGATGTGGTGGATACAGGCCTCTCAACTGTGTTACAATGAGGCTCGAGGGCCTATTTATTATTGATAAATAATATAAAACCTTAAAAATCCAAAAAACTAACCCTAGGAGATGAAGCACCAAAACTATGGACCCCAGTTGGGTAAATTGGTACATCAACCTCCCAGGGCCGTAACTTTGGCATACAATCTCTGTTTCACACACACCATACCTCGTTAAAAATATCTATCCAGGGACTAAAACCTTTGATGTGAGAAACATCAAATGAAATTTCATGCTGCTCCCATGTTTCCAAAAAAATGTCGTTTAGGGCCTCAAATGGGCTCCAGAAGTTCAGGACCCAAAAAATGCTAAAAATAGTAAATTGTGCTAAAATTAGGGAAGCTAAAAAATTAAGAAACAATGGTGGGCGCCAAGTGAAATTGGTGGGTGGCAACCAATATTCACCTAGATCATTCCTCCCCCCTTAGGAAGAAATGGTCCCCATTGTGTTGAGTTCCTCCATGAGATGAGGAAACTTTTGTTGATCTTGGTCCCTGGTGAACCACTTGGCTTGGTGTAGAAGTTGGAAAACTTTGACAACCCGATACAGTTAGATATTCTATTGGCGAGTGTTCTTGATTTGCATGTCCATGATAAAATCTTTGGTGGCATGTTCCATGCATTTTTGGTTTAACTCTATTGATGTGAGTTGTTCCGCAATTTCGGAGGAGTCCAGGAGAGGTGGGAAGTATGACTGAAGGTGGTCCACATTGAATATTGGGTGCAGAACAAGGAATGGTGGAATACTAAGCTCAAAGGAATTGGTCCCTATAGCCTTGGTGATGGCATACGACCCATATCGAAGTTGGAAAAGATTGTAGTGGGGTCTACTGAGGTGCTCCTTCTGGAAATGTAGCCACAGTTTGTCACCCACATGGAAGTTGTGTGGAACCTGATGTTGTTCATGCCATGGGAACTTAGCATTGGATCTATCCAATATGTCATGAACCTATTGAAAGATGTGTTGAATGCACTCAATGAAGTTTTTCTATTTGTGAGCTTCAGACTGGACATGAGAAGAATCGTCCTGAGTAGCCACAAATGGCATGGCTACGTCAATGGGACATAGTGGATGGAATCCCAACCCCACATGAGATGTGGAGAGCCCAGTTATAATTGTGTTGTACATAGGGAAGGCTCTCATCCCATGTGTGTGGATTCTTTGAATTTTACATGTGCAAGTTGTGTACAATCATCCTATTGACAACCTCCATCTGGCCATCAGTTTGGGGATGGAAAGCTGTGGACTTGGTGAGCTTGGTGTCTAGCATTGACTAGAGGTTGGACCAAAATGTGTTGAGGAACCTATTGTCCTGATATGAGATGATACGCAGTGGGATCCCAAAGGGCACCCACAGCCATTCAAGGAATATTTTAGCAGTGGCTTCTGCTGTGATATTCTCCTTGCATACCGCCATAATGGCCATCTTCGAGAATATGTCGATGACCATGAAAACACAGTGCTTAGTAGAAGGAAGTCTAGACATGTAACCCATGGAGACTGATTCCCAAGGTCGATTAGGGGTAGGTAGAAAATTATAGAGGCCTTTCTTCTTGATGCTTGGTTTGGCGATGGTGCAAGCAGTAGGGGTTGGTGGTTAATGTAGATGACTGTTTCCTTCCCCAAAATGTAATGCTTCCATTGTCGAAAAGCCTGAATAATGTAATACATTTCTTTTTCATAAGTGGAATACTTTTGAACTGTGTCCAATAGTGTTTCACTATGATATGCCACTAGATGCCCCTGTTGAGTAAGAACTACCCCAATATCATAGTCAGAGGCATTCGTCTCGATCTCAAATGGTTGTTGCAAGTCTGGTAATGCAAGCATTAGAGTAGAGTAGAGGTGATGTTTCAATTCTACAAACACCTTCTGTTGAGATTCAGACCAAATTTTTTTTTCTTTCGCTCCTCCCTTGGTGACTTACCTCAAGGGCCAAGTGGTATGAGAGAATCCCAACAAAAACCTGCAGTAGAAATTAGCAAGACCTATAAAGTTTCTAAGCTCTATTGTGAAGCTCTGTTATAGTGGTTTGGGATGGCCAATCCATAATGACTTGGATCTTGGTTGGATCCACATGCACCCCTTGTTCATCAATAATGTATCCCAGATAGTAAACCTGGGTCATGCCAAAAGTTCACTTCTCCAAATTGGCACACAACTTGTGGTATCACAGTGTTTGGAGGACTTGTCGGAGGTGTAGGTGCTCTTCCCAAGTTTGGCTGAAGATCAGGATGTCATCCAAGTACACTACTATAAATGAGTTGGTGAATGGCTACAAGATTTCGTCCATCAGCCTCATGAAGGTTGTGAGAGCATTCATCAAGCCAAAAGGCATGACCATCCATTAAAAAATTCCCTCCTCGGATTTCAAGGCAGTCTTCCACACATCAGAGGGTTCGATTAGTACTTGGTGATACCTAGACTAGAAGTCAATTTTGCTGAAATATTTCACCCCTTTGATTTGGTCTAGAATGTCATCAATATTTTGAATCAGGTACCTATTCTAGACAGTGATCTTGTTGAGCTCCTGATAGTCAATACAAAGTCTCCAACTACCATCATTCCTCTGCACCAACACTATCGGGCTCCCACAAGGTCATGAACTCAGCAAAATGTGACCTTTTTTCAGTAGCTCCTAAATTTTCCTCTTGATTTCATCATTCTATAGAATAGAGTGTCGATAGATCAATCCATTGGGTAGCAGCGCACTTGGGGTCAGATCGATATGGTGCTTGATATGACAATGTAGAGGAACCCTCATGGGTGAGGTGAAGATTTCACCGTACTCCTCCATTACCTTGTCCATTTGATTTTTTCATTCATAGGACCCCTGTCTAGAGTTTGCGGCCACAATATTCTTCTTGCCCTCGGGGCAGATCATCAGGAAAAAAAAAATCTTGGTTTTGGAAATGAGCTTACTACATTGTTTCGCAGTAACCAAGGAGATAGCGGTAGGTGGTGGTACCTATCATATCCTTTACAACTTATTTCCCAAAGTAACTATAACAACATGAGCCACGGACTCATACAAAACATGTTGCTTCCACAAATATGGTTGGCCTAATAATACATCACAAACATCAAGAGGATAAATTTCACATAGTTCCTCATCCATGAAGAGCTTGATGTTGTAGGGAAGGCGATACTGCTCACTAACACAGAGATCCTCTCCTTGGTGGAGCCACCCAATGGTGTACGGTTGTAGGTGTGATGTGGTCAACAAGCCCAACAGCTTCATGACTTCTACTTAAATGAGGTTCTTTTGGCTCCCAATGTCGACAATGAACTGTAGTGGGGAACCGTTTACCCACATATGGTAGTGGAAGAGATGCTCCTCCTCCTCTGGATCTTCTGGCTCCTCCTTCTGTATCTTTGCAATGGCAATGGTGGCATTTGACTCTACATCAATAATCTGCTTCTCTTTATCATTCCCCTTGTCGGGTTCTGATTTAGAGTTGGAGCATGCATTTGAGTCATAATCCCTCATCTTAGCCACGAATGACTACATGGCGCAACACTCACTTGTGTTCTGAGTGGAGCTCTTATGGAAATCACACCACTTTCCCATGTCCTTCTTTGGCTTCATGGTATTTTTATTTTCTTGCGGCTTTGGAAAGTTTTCTTAGGTCACTATCCCTTGGATTTATCCTTTGTTCTACAGTTTGGGGGAACATTTCCCTTTTTTTTTATTCGTAGATCCAAAATCTAGCTTCTTCTGTTTGAACTTCTGCTTAATCTTGGAAGCATACAGGTATGTCATACCGAATGAGGAGATGTCAAGGAACTCCATTTCATCCTGAATGTATCTGTGCAGAAAACTGTGGTACTTCAACACCAAATGTTTCTCCAAATATTTGATACCCAACTTTGTGCACAGGGTATGGAACATATTCGTCAACTCATGCCCATCTTGATCCCTTTGCTGTCATAGCATAGTCCATTGTATGTATTTGTCCTCACATATACCCATGGGATAACATTGTTCCTTGATGGCATCTCAGAAATAGTTCCAAGTGGGTATGGCCAAGAATAGAAAGGGTTCCCCCTCATTCTTTTTTTCATAGTAGGTTTCCCACTAGTCCTTGACATGGGGGCTAGCTTTGAGGAGTGTAAAAATAATATTCTCCAGTTAGAAAATTCATGAATAGAGAAATAACCTTCTAATATATTCAACCATTTATCTACGACATGTGCATCATTTTGGCCCTCAAATATGGGAATTTCAAAGTTTACTTGTACCTTAAAAGGAGTTGTGCCACTAGTGGGGAGTTGTTGAAGGATCTAGGAAACGTTATCCATTATCGCATTTTTAGGGCCTCCTTGAGAAATATTTTGATAGGATATCCTACTCCCTCAACTTTTTATTTATCCCCCATGTGTGACCGTCAGGGTTTGCGGGGTTGATATTGCAAAGGTTCAACCACATCGAGCCCTAACTCCTTATACCCCGACCTCCTTGGGGACATTCAAAGAAGGATCAAGAAAGAAAAGACCGCTCTAATACCATTGATCTATATTTATGCAAGAACACAACATAATACATATATAACCATAAATACAAATATGCTATGGAAATAACACTTCATTTCACTAATATCTAAGAACTGAATTTTGTTTACACAGAGAATGGAAATAAAATAGCTAGGGCACTGGTAGCTTATCTCTGAGAATATATGTGGTGGCTACAAGCCTCTTAACTATGTTACAATGAGGATTGAGGGCCTATTTATTATTTAGAAAAAATTGAAAACCTTAAACACCCAAAAACCTAACCCTAGGAGATGAAACGCCAAAACAATGGGTCCCGTTTGGGTAAATTGGTATATCAAATTCCCAAAGACATAGCTTTGGTATACAATCTCCATTTTACGTGCTCCATACCATGTTAGAAATATTTATCCGATGACTACAATTTTTTGTTTGAGCAACATCAAAGGAAATTCCATGTTGCTCCTGGTTTTCTCAAAAAAATGTCATTTAGGGCCTCAAAACTACTCCGGAAGTTCTGGACCCAAAAATTGCTACAAATATTAAATTTTACTACAATTAAGGAAGTTGATAAACTGAAAGAAACTATGGTGGGGCCCCAAGTGGAATAGATGGGTGGCCACCAATATCCACCTCGATCAATACCAAAAGATAGTGTTTGGGTTTGGATTTATAAATATAACTATAGCCATTGTGAGAGAGGGCTAATAGCTATAAATAAATTATAAAGGAGTCATTATAAATAAAATATTGTTACTAGGTGCCTATGTGTGAAAAATATAAAAATTTCATAACAAATAAAAACATATAAATTATAATACATAAATGTTTTTGAGTTGTAAAATAATAATGATTCTAAAGGGATGAAAAAGTAAATAAAAAGGAGTTATAAATGATTATTAATGAGAAAACATAAATGAAAGATAATGAATTACAAGCAAGATAGGAAAATAGAAAAGGGGGTTAGGGGGAGGGTTGAGAATGAAATGAAAATAAGGGAATATTTCCTTTGATAACATATTAATTGAAATAAAGATTGAGAAGAAAAAAAAAGGAGAAATAACAAATGTAACAAATAAGGGAGGACCATTATTAATTGAGGCAATGAATGAGAGGTTTACAAGGCGAGCTAAATTTATACCTATATTCCCAATTGAAATATTTGTGGTTCTTTTCGATTTCTATTACTTCTCGAATAATGTGAGAATAACAATGAGCAGAAAAAATATATTTTTTTGTTGATTAAAAGAGATAAGGTTTTTCAAGTTATACTAATGTTCAATTATAGCTAATTTGGAAATACATATATGAAAAATGTTCACTTTATGTCCTCTAAGACTAGATTGAAGCATATTCATATTTTCCCATTGTATGGTTTTCCATAGGAACACATAATTTGATAAACACCATGGTTGATAATAGGGTAATATTTATCTTTGTCTATTCTAAATAAGTATTTTGATAGCTTCATATGGTATAAATAAGGTTTTATTATTCTTCTTAGCCAGAACCACTGAGATATGGTCAGTGGTTTCCTAATTGGAGGGAATGGAAACAAGAGCTGAAGCAAGGTAAGAAGTGGTAGAATTTGTATTTTTAAAATTGTGATTGGATTGAAAAGTTTTATGAATTTCTGAGTTGAATACCCATTTTACCTAAATGATTTTGTAATATGGACTTTCTCTTCCCTAATAAATTAGGGAGTAGAGATATTAAAGTAATAGGTAGAAAGGGTTTTCAGCACAACAAATTTTGGGTTAGGGTGATTGTGTGATTGGGCATGTAGGTGTTTTTTAGTGCGGGTCTTTTTTTGGTAAACTTGGTGGGTGAGGGTGTTATCAGATTGATAATAAATAAGGATTTTTAGGAAGGGAATATAATTATCAATTTTCATTTCCATGATAAATTGGATATGAGATGAAATGTTATTAAAGTGGCTAAATAAAGACGATATGGTGGGGACCTATGAAGATGTCAGAAAATTGTGTGAGCAAAAAACCAATACCAACATTTAGGTATTGATTAAAGTTATTTAAGGCTAATCCTTGAAAAAAAATTATGAATAAATTAGTGATTGCAGGGATAAACATAGACGTACCATTATTTTTCTCATAACATACCCC
Organism: Pinus albicaulis; assembly: GCA_034641835.2. Lineage (NCBI taxonomy): Eukaryota > Viridiplantae > Streptophyta > Pinopsida > Pinales > Pinaceae > Pinus > Pinus albicaulis. The sequence continues at coordinate 981,095,746 of CM076575.1, forward strand.
TTTGAAAGTAAAGAAAGTGGATGAGCGATAGATGTTAATAAGGATAAGGTTTTTGGAGCCAAATAGAGTTAATATAATGTTAATGCCTTTAGGGACACTAATTTTAGTGAATAAGGAGATGAAATCAAATCCAACCATGATCATTTTCACCAAAATGGATATTTTAAATTTTCTTGAATAAAACAAAGGAATCTTTGATAAAGGAGGGAGTTTCTCCAACAAAGGGTTCAAATTTATCTACTAAAAAAAAACATATGAAATGATTGGGAGCTCCTATAAAAATAACTGTAGGTTTAAAATGGATATGTCTTATATGGAATTTTGGTTGTCCATAAATCCTAGGGGATTCTGGGGAGTAATTTATTTTTGGATATTGGGATCTAAGGAAGAGGATTTGATAGTTTTGGTGATTAATATAGCTATAGTATTGATAGGGTTCTTGTGGAGGTATTTGTATGGTGAAAATGAAAGAAGGTAAATAATTTTATATTCATAGTTAGAATTGTTCATGAAAGCCATAGAATTTTATTTGTATTCTTTTAAAAAAATTATATTGGGGTTGTCATTAGGAGAAAATGTAGTGAAATTCATATTTATAAAGATTTGTTTTGGGGGGTTCAAAGTGATTCTCTTGTTGAATTTATTCAACATCATGTTTTGGGATATATTGTGTTATATATTCAATAGAAAAAATGATATCTTCCACAAAAATGTAATGGTAGGAGAGAGAAAAATTGAAGCCCTTATTAGGAACCTTGGACCTTAAGAATGGTAAAAAAAAAAATAATTAAAGTCCACTTGAAGGAAGAAACCTCATTTTACAATGAATACAATGTATCAAACAATATTGGATGATCCTAATACTAGGTATCCTTAGTGTGTGTGTCTGTGTGAGAGAGAGAGGGTACATTGGGATAAAATGGGACCATGAAATTTTCTACCTTATATAACAATATAACAATATAAATGAAATTACTCATTTTCTAGGAAATAATAAGGGGTCTTAATATTAAAATTAGCCTTATGTAGGGGCTAACATGCCCCTCACCTTGAAATAAGTTTTATCCCTGAATTTTGGCTATCTGCAGGTGTTTCTACATGAACGACTCATCTTCCCATGACACATCTTCCACTTCTAGGTTCTTCCATTTGATGCGATACTTAGTAATTGCTCAATTTATTAACTACTTAATCCTTGTTTGCAATATTTTTTTTGGTTCTAGTATGATTTTATCTTATTAATTAGCCTCTTGGAAAATAGTTTGAACCTAGGTATTATCATTTTTTACCTTCTTTAACCAAGAAACATGGAATATCGGTTGTACATGTGAATATAGATGCAACTCTAATGTTTACACAATACTTCCAGTCCTCTGCAATACCTTATTGGGGCCTTAATATTTTTTTTAATATATTTCCTTCTTTTTTTGTTTAGGGGGCATCCATTTATATGGTTATAATCTCACAAATACTGAATTTCATCCTATTTGTGTATTTGTGAAATTCAGTATTTTGAATCTGGGATGATTCTTTGGTTTTTCAATTTCAGAGTATCTCATCAAGTGGAATAACTTACCCACTGAAGATTCTACATGGGAGGATGAGACTTTTATACAGAAGCACTCGGAGCTACTCAAGTGTTGAGGACAACACTTTTTTTGAAGGAGAGGGGCATGTTAGGTCCCTATATCACTAGTATAGCCCCTTATTATTGTTAGTGTAAACCCCTTATTGTTATTGTTGTACCCTTGTAACCCCCTTTTTGTTATTATTGTGCCCTTAAATTATTATTGTTAGGTCGGCTAGGATTACATTGTGGCCCACTAGGATTACATTATGGCCCCATGGACTCCTATATATAGAAAGGAGGTTTTGTGAATTGTATCATCCAAGAATTGTTCATTTATGTTATGTATTGGAGGTTGCCCCCTCGAAGAGGCTCATTTCTAAGGCGTTGATATCTCTTTTCTTCTCTTTTTGGAGCTGGTTACACAACATTTGGTATCAGAGCTTGGGATTCTAGGGTTTCACTGCTCCAAACAGGTCATCGTGGCATTTTCGCTATAACTTTTTTTCTACGAAGTTTCAGAAGCTGAAATTTTTAGGGTGCGAAGCTGAAATCCTGAGGAAGATTGTCTAAAAATTTCAGAGCTTGGTTCGCAATATTTTCGGAGATATCATCTATGGAAGTTAGGCCTTTTTTCAAGCTCCCAAACAGGTCATCGTGGCATTTTCGCTATAAAAATTTTTCTACGAAGGTTCAGAATCGGAAATTCGTATGGTGCGAAGCTGAAATCCTGAGGAAATTCGTCAAAAAATTTCAGAGCTTGGTTCGCAATATTTTTGGAGATATGATCTGTGGAAGGTAGTGCTTTTTCAGGCTCCAGAATTGCATCTCAAAGAGGTGATCGTGGGAAAAGTTCAATAACTCTCTCTCTGGAGATTGGATTGGAGTGCCGTCAAAAGTGGTCGCAAGTACACGGCCTGTAGTATCTTGGCTATCAATTTCAAAGACAAAGAACAGAACAGTGACACGTGGAAAGTCGTACAAGTTCTTTCTACTGAACCAGTCCAAAATTAGGTCATTGTGGGAGATTGGACACAAATTTGTCTTGGAGAATCCAAATCAGGTCAAACCTGTGGCATTTGAAAGAAGCTTCAAAGGGCTACTACAGGGCTGAATTTGAGATATTGAAGATTTTCAATTACAGAGATAATTCAATTTCAATATCGAGCTCCTAAAAGCTAGTAAAAGGTGTGTATTTTTTTTCCGAATTACATAAGTCTTGTTGGAAGAATCAAGTTGAATTGATTCCAAGGGAAAATTGTAGAATAGATATCAATATTGGATTTTAAAATGGCCCCTAAAAAGAATTCAACACCCACTAAGCCTTCAGAAGGCTCTACTATGACTCATGAAGATGAAGAATTGCAACATGATCTATCAAAATTACAAGAGCAAATGCAACAGTTTTCACTCTCGCAAAGAGAAACAAAAAATGAAATGGAAGTTTTGAAGAAAGGAATGGAAGTGAAGATGGATGGTTTGAAGAAAGACATGGAAGTGAATATGGACGGTTTGAAGAAAGGCATGGAAGCTAAAATGGATGGCGTGGAAGCTAAGATGGATGACATGAAAGACAACATGGAAAACATGAAGAGTGATCTAAAAGCATACATGGAAGGCTTGATGACAAGCTTAAAACCAGAAATGATTCCTAATGGCGGAAATATAGGAGAAGAACCTCATGATGAGAACAAAATAAATGTTAATCGTGATTTCATAAACTCGAATGTTGGTGGGAAGAACCACCATATTCCAAAAATGGATATGAGGAAGTTTGATGGAAAGGATCCTGTAACATGGATACTACGGATGGAGCAATATTTTGATCTCCATAATGTGCAAAACACACAAAAGGTACGCATTGCAACTTTACATTTAGAACAAAATACATTTGTATGGTATCGATGGCTTTGCTCCCGTAAAAAAATTGTCACTTGGTCAATTTTTACGGAGGAAATGATAGCACATTGTGAGGATACAAAGAGCAACACCTTATTTAGCCAATTGATAAATCTCAAACAAAAGGGTTTAGTGGGGCAGCACATTGAGGACTTCCAAAAATTGAATATAAGGGTAACTGATATTCCAGAGGAACACAGGATTGATCTCTTCATAGGCACTTTAAAGGATAAAATTCAACATGAAGTTCATGTTCTGGAACCTAATTCATTGGAGAAGGCATTCGGGTTGGCAAGAAAAGTTGAATGTAAAATTATGGCAACAAGGAAGCCTACCACTCAATTCTATAAAGAAGGAAGTGTGGCTACGCCTAGATTTCCACAACCTACAAGGTTGACATCACAACAATTGGAAGAAAAAAGAGCAAAAGGGCTTTGCTACAGTTGTGATAGCAAATACACTAAAGGTCATAAGTGTGCTGAGAAGAAATTATTTTACATAGATTGTGAAGAAGAAGAAGAAAATGAACAAGAAGAGGATATACACCAAGAACCACCCCTAGAAGAGGAAGAAATGAATCCGACCATATCGTGTAATGCACTGGTAGGAATTACCACTCCTCAAACTCTCAAGATAGAAGGACATATAAAGAAGAAAAGGGTAATAGTGTTGATTGATTCAGGTAGCACCCATAATTTTATTCATTATAAGGTAACGAAGGAATTAAATTGTTTCCTATACCCAGCACCAGAATGTCAAGTGATGGTTGCAAATGGAGGAACTATAAATTGCTCTGGAAAATGCCATAATATCAAGCTAACCATGGGGGAATATGTATTGACTAGTCCAATACTTGCCATTCCTATGGGAGGTGCTGACGTTGTACTAGGAGTACAATGGTTACAATCTTTGGGGACGGTAGCTTTTAATTTTCAAGAACTTTTCTTGAAATTTTTTTCAGAAGGAAAGGAAGTCGAATTACGGGGTATTGCGGGGAAGCCAGGAAGGATAATAAGCTCTAATGTCATGACGAAGCTTCTAAAGAAAGAACAACGAGGCGTAATTGCACAATTATGCTCACTAGAAGTTCCAACATCAAAATCATCTATTTCTGCAGATCTCCAACAAGTCTTGGACAATCATTCCAAGGTCTTTGAAACTCCCAAAGGACTCCCACCTATTCGTGATCATGATCATGCTATTCATTTGATTCCAGGAAGTGTTCCTCCAAACATCAGGCCATATAGATATCCTTACTTCCAAAAGAGCGAAATTGAACGTATGATTGCAGAAATGTTAGAGGCGGGTATAATTCAACCTAGTCAAAGTTCTTTCTCTGCTCCTGTAGTATTGGTACACAAAAAGGATGGATCATGGCAAATGTGTCCGGATTATAGGGAGCTCAATAAGCTCACCATTAAAGACAAATTTCCCATTCCTGTGATTGATGAATTATTGGATGAATTACATGGAGCAATTTATTTTACAAGTTGGATCTTCGTTCAGGATATCATCAAATTAGAATGAAGACTGAAGATATTCCAAAAACAACATTTCGAACTCATGAGGGTCATTATGAATTTTTGGTCATGCCTTTTGGCCTTGCCAATGCACCTTCTACATTTCAAGGGTTGATGAATTCCATTTTCAAACCCTTCCTTAGAAAATTTGTGCTAGTATTTTTTGATGATATACTAATCTACAACAGGTCTTGGAAGGATCATGTTGAACATGTTGACGGGGTGCTCAAACTATTGCAGGAGAAACAATTATATGCAAAAAAATCCAAATGTTTCTTTGGAGTACAAGAGGTGGAATATCTGGGTCATATTGTATCTCATGAGGGTGTTAAAATAGACCCTAACAAAATTAAAGCCATTAAGGAATGGAAATTCCCCACAACCATAAAGCAGTTGCGAGGATTTCTCGGGTTAACAGGGTATTATCGCAAGTTTGTTAAGAATTATGGGAGAATAGCGGCACCTCTAACAACATTATTGAAGAAAGATGCATTTTCATGGACTCCTGAAGCAACTAAGGCCTTTGAACGTCTTAAAGAGGCAATGTGCCTAGCACCGGTCTTAGCTACACCGGACTTCACAAAAACCTTTATTGTGGAATGTGATGCCTCAGGAAATGGAATTGGTGCAGTTTTAATGCAGGAAGGAAGACCCATTGCTTTTGAAAGTCGTCCAATCAAAGGAAAGTATTTACAGAAACCTATTTATGAGAAGGAAATGTTAGCAATACTACATGCACTAAAGAAATAGCGAACTTACCTAATGGGAAGACACTTCAAGGTAAAAACTGATCATGATAGTCTTAAACACTTTTTGGAACAAAGACTATCTTCAGAAGAGCAGCAAAAATGGGTCACAAAGATGTTGGGTTATGACTTTGAAATAATCTACAAAAAAGGAAAGCTTAATGTTGTTGCAGATGCACTCTCACGAAAGAATGAAGAGGTGGAAGCATTGCTTTGTGCCATTTCTATTATCCAACCAGATTGGATAACTGAAGCAAGAGATGAATGGAAGAAGGACAAAGATGTATGGATACTCATTCAAAGTTGCAGCAAGATCCTAGTACATCTGATACATTTAGTTGGAAAAATGATTCCTTATGGTACAAAGATCGCTTATATCTTTGTAAGAATTCCCAACTAAAACAAAAGATTCTTCTGGAATTGCACACTTCTCCTTTAGGAGGACACTCAGGATTTTTTAAAAACTTACCACAGGGTGAAGAAAGAATTTTTTTGGGATGGCCTTAAATCTGATATTCGAAAGTTTGTGGCGGAATGTTTGGTTTGCCAGCAGAATAAAGTGGAAACAATTAAGACCCCAGGACTTCTACAACCTTTATCCATTCCAAGTCAACGTTAGGAGGAGATTTCAATGGATTTTATCACAGGTTTACCTAAGTCCGAAGGAAAGAGTGTCATCATGGTGGTAGTTGATAGACTTACCAAGTATGCACACTTTTGTGCATTATCTCATCCATTTAAAGCAAGTACATTTGCTACTACATTTATGGACAGAATTCAAAAGCTACATGGACGCCAAAGGGTTATTGTGAGCGACATAGATCCCATTTTTACTGGAAAATTTTGGACGGAGTTATTTTCTTGTTTGGGTACTCAATTATCTCATAACTCATCTTATCATCCTCAATCTGATGGTCAAGCTGAGATAGTGAATAAATTTTTGGAAGGATATCTTCCTTTTTTGTATCTGATAAACAAACACAATGGGTCAAGTGGTTACCTCTCATTGAATGGTGGTATAACACTTCCTTCCATACTGCAGCAAAAATGACCCCATTTATGGCACTTTATGGATATCATCCACCATCCATCACATCATCTTTAAGAGAAAATTCAAAGGTTCAAGCAGTGGAAGATCACATCGAGCATCAACACGAAGTTCTCCAACTCTTAAAGGATAACCTGAATTTGGCACAAAATCGAATGAAACAACAGGCAGATCAACATCGCAGCGAGAGAAGTTTTGATGTAGGAGATTGGGTATTTTTACGGCTACAACCATACAAACAAATGTTCCTCAAGCAAGCAAAGAAGGATAATAAATTATCGCCAAAGTACTATGGTCCTTACAAGGTGTTGCAAAAGATTGGTACTATGGCATACAAATTGGAGCTTCCTTCTTCTTCGCGAGTACATCCGATTTTCCATGTTTTCATGCTTAAAGAAGGTTATAGGTGAAAATCTTCCAGTTCAAACAGTATTGCCAGAACTTGATGGGGAAGGGAAAATCATATTGGAACCTGAAGCAGTCATGGAAAAAGAACTCGACAACTACGGAATCGATCAATTTCAGAGTATCTCATCAAGTGGAAGAACTTACCCACTGAAGATTCTACATGGGAGGATGAGACTTTTATACAGAAGCACCCGGAGCTACTCAAGTGTTGAGGACAACACTTTTTTTGAAGGAGAGGGGCATGTTAGGTCCCTATATCACTAGTATAGCCCCTTATTATTGTTAGTGTAAACCCCTTATTGTTATTATTGTACCCTTGTAACCCCCATTTTGTTATTATTGTGCCCATAAATTATTATTGTTAGGTCGGCTAGGATTACATTGTGGCCCACTAGGATTACATTATGGCCCCATGGACTCCTATATATAGAAAGGAGGTTTTGTGAATTGTATCATCCAAGAATTGTTCATTCATGTAATGTATTGGAGGTTGCCCCCTCGAAGTGGTTATTTCTAAGGCGTTGATATCTCTTTTCTTCTCTTTTTGGAGTTGGTTACACAACAATAAATTGAGAAGTAAAGCTTCCACAGGTATAGATGAAGTTGCCAGATTTAGAAATTAATTGGAGCTTTAATTTAAAATGCATTTTTAAATGCATTGGAGAGTGTGATTATGGGTTTAGCAGGTTTTTCCCGCAATCAAGTGGTATAAAAGAATAGAGGATAATAAAATGATTCAGCAAAATGAATAAGTTCATTTTGGTGAATCACAGTAGAGAGACATTTATGAAGCAGATAAAGGAAAAAAACAGAGACTAGATGACAGTCTCGTGGAAGATGCAAATCAGCATACTGATGTGCTGACAAAGGAATTAGGAGGAAACTCAGAACAACATATTGATGTGTTGTCAAAAGAGAAAGCCAGTGAAGAATTTTTGAATCTTGAAAGAGACTTAGAACTGTAGAAAGAAGAATTGGTGACTGGATCATCAACTGAGACCATTGTGTCTTGTAATTTTAAAATTAACAATTTGACTGCATTTACAGTTATTGCAAAGGACAATCCATCTCTTGGAGTTGTCTTGAAATAAGAGGAACTATTGCAGAGGGAGATATCCCGGAACTTTGGGAGGAAACAAAAATCGGGGGGAAAAAATTGATAGCAGCAACATCAACGTTGGCAGCAAGAAAGGCAGTAACAACAATAACATCAAAAGAAACTACAACAGCTGAAATTGAAAGCAGTGAGCGGAATAATTTTCAGACAAGAGATAAGCTGGACAGAGAGATTGAAAGCATCAGAATACTGATGATGAAGGTGTCTCAAAAGAAGCAAATAACAACAAGAAAGCAGATAAATTTTAGCAAGGGAAAGACAAAAAAAGAATGTGAGAGCATAGCTGGAGGTAATATGCAGAACAAGATATGGAAGCCTGGAGAAGTGCAGTTGAAGAATAATGCACCTTATGGATAGCAGCAAAACAAAGTATGGGATCCAGGAAGACAAGGACTAAAGGCACATGATTAGGAGATCATGATCATTTTTAACCTTGGGAGTTTGATGCAGGGGCATTAGATTCAGAAAATACCTTGTATTTTATTAAACATAGGGGGTCTTATGTTTTTGAAAGAATATTAATTTTTATGTAAATATTAATGGGCTTTTGAGTGATTTTAATTAATTAATAAGAAATATTAAGTATTGTGAGGTTTTTGTAAGTGTTCCTGAATGACTGGAGAACATGAGGGAAATCAGATAGTTTAGATTTGAGATATTTAGGAATTGATTGTAAATCCTAAGTTAGATTTAGTTTCAATATTTTAGGGATAGAATCTAGATTTTAGGACTTTGAAGATTTTGAGGATTTTGTTGAGATATTGAAGGGATTGAACCTAAATTAGTTCATCCTATTTTGTATAAATTATCAAGCCTTAAAGAGTAGAAGTCAGTAGAGTGAGGAGCAGAGTAGCAACAGGATTTGCTTGTAAGCCTTCAGGCTGTAGTATAGGAAAAGGTCACTGATACAAAATATCAGGCCAGAGAAATCCTATGTAAATATTGATTTTTATGCAGAAAAGCTCAATTTCTGAGTTTGAGTTGGGTGAATATAGCGTGCAATGGGATTGATGGAACAAAGAAGATGTCTGTCATTTATGTTCAATTTACATGTTTTATTATGTGGTTGAGGAGGAAAATTCATTTAATAGAATGTTGTGTGAATGATAAAATTAGCATCGACCTCAGAATAGATCGATGCTATTAAAAGAAATTTCCATAGACTTTTAATTTGAGGCAACGATTACCAGATGCATCTCACATTTGAGAGTTATTGTATTAATAATTAATTAATTGATAAATGCAATAGTGGTTTGAAGACATTTGGGGTTTTATTGTGGATTGAACCATAGAGATTGGATATAGCAATCAGGTCGCATTGCAAGGGTTGATGCTTTATATGTTGTAGATTATGATTGAAATAAATATTGATATGATGTATGTACAGACCCAATTACATATACGAAGGTAAACAAATTTCGTGGAATGAATGTCTGTGTGGGTTGGAGATGGAGCCCTGGCCCTGTCCAAACTACGCATTGAATGAAAGCGGAAATTGTGAATCCCCAGCAAGTGGAATGTGTGTGGAAAGGGTTGAGCTGTTCGCAGACTTGGATTGAATGCAGTCACGATGGCATAATGATGGCACAGTAGAATCGTAAACAATATCATTGTGAACGGTAAAGAGGTACGGTAGTAGTGAATACAAACCCACATTGAATGCAGAAACCAAGTATATGGGAGCAGTGGAGTGAATGAACCTTGAGTGAAGGCGCAGTGGAACTGGAGAGTCGAACAATGAAGGAGGTTTTGAAAAAAAAAAACTCGTGGTATTGCATTGTTTCCCAAATGGTAAGAAGTTTGTTGAGAAATCATGCGATGAAGGTCTGTGTGTGACACATCTTTTGAAGTGGTATTCAAATACTATGAGTTTCACATAACATTGAGGAGACAAGGCTCGGATATGAAATGAATGTGATATTCGTTGGATGATCTAACCTCGTGATCGGATGATGGTCGCATCATCGAGCTGCAGGGATGTTAATGGAAAGGTATGTTTTGATATGCTGTGGGCCTGAAACAATACATGTTGAATTGGGTTTTAAAACCAAACTAGAAGGTTAACACAACAAACATATGGTTGAATTATGGCAATTATATATAAATGCTTATGGTTGAATGTGATGGTAAAAGGTTTATCATAATGTTTTATAACATTTAATGTGAGGATGTAATATATATTGATATATTATGTTTGGTGTGAGATCATAAAGCTGTAACCACTATTATATTGGTTTTAATCAAAAATCAAGGCTGAATTTGATGTGAGGTGGGGAACAAAGACTTAGAGCCCAAAGACTTGGCTATGTATTTAATTGTAATTTGAATAATTAGTTCTAATACTCATGAAGTGGAATTTGACTATGGTTTATAACTATAGAACATGAAGAAAATAAAGCTTCCATAATAGAATTTTGAATCTAGGTTGATTGTTTGGTTTTTAATAACCATAAATTGAGAAGTAAAGCTTCCGTAGGTATAGATGAAGTTTCCAGATTTAGAATTTAATTGGGGCTTTAATTTAAAATGAATTTTTAAATGCATTGGAGAGCGTGAGTGTGGGTTTAGCGGGTTTTTCCTTCTATCAACAAATAATTCTTGCACATAAGTATTTTTCATCGAGTTCCATTATATTCTTTCATGCATTCTCATCTTGTTTCCATTATATTCTTGCTTCTTCCACATGGTAAAATTTTGGAATGGAAAAAGTGGATGGTAAATCCTTTGTATCTTTCTCTTCCTTGAGAGTGCATTCTCCACAATATTTTGTTTCCACTTTTTGTACATAATTTCAAATTCATAACCCAACATCTTTGAAACCCATTATTATTTTTCTTCTAAATATTTTTATTGTTCCAACAAGTACTTCAAACTATCATGATCGGTTTTTACTTTGAAGTGTCTTCATATTAGGTATGTGTGTCATTTATTAACTACATATAGCATGGCAATGATTTCTTTATCACACATGGGCCTCAGTAAATTGTTTCCTTTATGTTCGCTACTTTGAAAGGAAAGGGTCCTTCCCTCTTACATCAAAATTTCACCAATTACATGGCCCAAGGCATCACACTCCATAATGAAGGCTTTTGTTAAATTAGGTGTCGCCACAATGACAGTTGTACACATAGCCTATTTAAGTTTTTCAAAAGCTTAGGGTGCTTCTTTTATCTAAGAAAGTGCTTCCTTATTCAATAAATTTTTTATAGACACTGCAATTTGACAATAATTCTTGACAAATTTACAATAATATAATTTAAATCCTAAGAATTATTTGAGTTTATTTAAGGTATTGGGCTTTGGTCATTTTTTCATAGATTTTATTTGTTTAGGATCCACTTTGAAACCATCATGAGATACAATATAACCCAAATATTCCACTTATTAAACCCCAAAGGGACACTTAAAAGGCTTTGCATATAGTTGTTTCTTTTCAAATACTGTTAAGACCCTATCAAAGTGGTGTACATTCATTCCCAAGATTTGTTGTAGATTACTTTGTCATCAATAAATACTAAGACAAATCTTCTAAGGAAGGATTTGAAAACATAATTCATCAAGCATTGAAATATTGAAGGTGCATTTGTAAGTCCAAATGGCATAACTAAAAACTCATAATGAATTTCATCTATTCTAAAATATATTTTGGGAATGAATTTCTACCTCAATATTGTTTTATGATATTCAAAATGGAAATCTAAATTAGTAAATAAAATTTCTCCACACAATTCATATAATTATCGATCACTGATAGGATTAGAAAAATCATATTTGATTATTATTTTGTTGAGTTATTTGTAATATGGAAACATACACCATGAACCATTTTTTTTTATAAAAATATAAATTGGTTCATAGAAAGCACTCTCGCTAGGTTGAATAACATATTTCTTGAACCATATGCCCAATATCACTCTTTTGTGCATATGGATAGCTATAAGGCCTAACGTTAGGTGGTGCACTTCCAAGTTTCAAATGAATAACATGGTAATGTGATATGGATTAGATCATTATATTATTTTTCATCCATCTTGATATTTTCAAAGAGGAAAAGGTTGACGAATCAATTCACATGACCATTTTTACTAGCTAGTCCCATTTTGGTGAACTAGGGTCTGAAACCTTCTAGAAGGAGTTATAGGAATTAAATGAAAATTTTTTGGAGTAAAAGTTTTCCACTTAATTTCGTCACCTTTAAGTATTATTCTACACATATATACCTTTCCAACAATGTTATAATCACCTAATTCTACATTCATGTCTATATGCAAAAGTTATACAACTCAAGATTTGAACTTCTTGTTTTGACCACCATAATTCAAGCGGATGCAACATTAGCCCCCATTACTCTTGAAAAAGGAGTTTTCCATGATGTGTTAACAATGAAGAAGGCTCTAGAGGATTATCTATTGTAACTCTAGTTAAGGGTTGAAGGATTCAACGTAACCACTAGTAGGCTATTAAGTTGTGTTACAACAGGGCCACTAGAAGGAAAAGGGGTTTCATTCTATTCAAGTGCATTTTGTTCTACAAATTAGTAGAGTATATGAGAGTTGATAGGGAGAGAAAAAATAGATGTTTTTTGCACTCTAGAGGCATTGTTTAATATGTTTTAGTAGATTTGTTGTAATGAATTGTCTAGTGGAATATCCATGGAAGTTTATGGACCATAATGATCCTAAACACATGGAATACCCTTAATAATCTATCAAAATACCTTAAAGATTGTTGACATTTTTTTTGGAGATCCACTAGAATAGATTATATATATATTTTTAATATATAATGAACAAAATTGTATAGTCACTCTTTGGTGTCCCTGTTTTAGCAATTCTATTAAGCTGTTAGAGCTTATCATTTTACAGGGTTTCCCTTGGATATGCATAAGTTCAATTTCCTTTCTTTGAAAGGAAAATGTTATGAAAAGATCTTGAAAATTAATGTCAATGTTCTCAATGGTTGTAACTAGTGAACCTCTAATACAACATTAACACTACCCATTTGGATTTCAATCATTGAACTACTCAATAAATAATGCCCCATATTTAGCTTAATATTATGGCACTTCCATGAACATATTATGGTATCTCCATCTGCAATTATTAATTGAAATTATGTTATTAGATATTTAATGCAATCAAGAAGCGTTTTCAATTCGTTACTAATAAATTTATAGATACTATTTGAATCAATCAATATTGTTACCTTCTTCCTTTTTATATACCATTCTATCTGGAGGGCTTTTGGAGTATTGATTCCTTCCAATGCATGAGCCATATGCCCCATCCAAATAGACTATACAAATACTACACATGGAGTGAGGGTGCAAACTTATTCAAATCTTGAGTTTTTTCATGCAAGGATTTGTTATAAGGGCACAATCCATGGTTTAATGATAGTGAACAAGTTTTATAAGACTTCAAATTTATTTTCTGTGATTCTTCACCATTTGGAAAGCTCCAAACTGTTAACGAATCCTTATAAAAATAATCTATGAATCATGACTTTGCTATGGGCATAATTACACCAAATAAATTGTATAAGTAAAACACATAAAATTGTCAATAAGATAGCTATCTCAAGACTCATAAGCATTTACTGGGTTATCTCATACCACATGGACCTCCTTGGGTCCATTATTTGGTTACCACGAAGTATATCAACACGCCAAGTCTAAAAAGCCAGAAATCATTTCTTAGAACTTGTTCCGATGTACAAAACTCCACACAAGGATAACATAGCTTCACTACATATATGTAACATTAATGGATCATATTTTTCCGACGGGCTAAATCCACAAACAGGCTGGCTTCCCTTGTGGACTCCTCCATCGTTTGCTTGTAAGATATTACTCTTGTTCAACATCCATGGCCACAGCTTGATGAGGTTGCTTTCGTTCCTCATTTTCTACTTTTCATCTGCCAGGAAAGGGTTTTCTGTGTGCCCATTCTTAAGGGCAAGATTTTTCGGCGTTCCAGAGACTCCGACTTCTTAATTCCATCACCAGATTGATAATTAGTAGTGCTGGTTGGATCCATTATGCTCATATCCAATGATCTCTCCCATTCTTTCTGTGAAAGATAATTAGTACTGCTGGACGAATCCTTAATGCTCATATCCAATGCTCTCTCCCATTCATTCTCTGCGTGATAATCTGTAGTGCTGGATGAATCCTTCATGCCAATATCCAATGCTCTCTCCCATTCTTTCTCTGCATGATTGCTTTCATAATTAGCCACCTTGATTCCATCATCATCACAATCCCACCAGGTTATCAATGGCCTCTCTTCCTCCACTGCATCCTTCAGAGTCTCCTTCCGAGCTGTTTCTTTCTTAGTAATATCTTCTTCCTCTAAATGAGTAAAGTGATGTCTGTATTTTTTAATGCGATCCTCCATTTCACTGAGGAATCTCTTGTGTGACAGGTAGTCACCATGGCCGTATGTTAAACCCATTCTAGTGCATGAATTATAAAATTCCGACAGTTTATCGTACTGATGGAAAATTTGTTCATAAATATAGACGAAGCATAAAGCTTTATCAGTCGAAAAGTCAGAGAAGGAATAATCCAGCAGCCTGCGCATACAATAGTTAATCGCTCCATAGATCTGTGGACAATCTTTCAAAAGTAAATCGAGGGCGTAGTGAATGAGAGGGTTCACTGCGACGGGGCCATCCAGAGGAAGGGTGCAGTCTAAGAGGCAGCCGAGGAGTAGATGCAGGGATCGCAAATCTTCCAAAAGCTGCGCAATTTCAAAATTCTGATATTCAGCAAGGGTTACATAGTAAATCTTGCTGTTGCACTGCAGTCTCTGAATTAAAGAAGCGTATTTGCGAACCCAAAGAGAGAATTGGAGGGTGAGGGGAGTGGAACAATCCTCAAAACTTTGGGATACCCCCACCAGTGGAGTTGTATGAGAAGAGTTGTGCATTTCTTGTTCTTGTTGGCTGAAAATGCAGAAAGGAGAATCCCTTATCAGTCGATGAATGACTGTCAACGTCTTGAAAGCGACCATCCAATTTTTTGTTCGGCTTAACCGCTCTTCAACAATTTGTTTTATATAACGTCTCAGCCATTGCTCTTCCGTTGCAGCAATCAAAACGAGGAGGTGCTTTTCCTTCGGGGGCTTATCATTGTGGCCAGTAGCTTTAACAAATGCAACGTCTATGTCTGCAAGTCTGGTATTGATAGCCGTAACCGTATTGGCAACTCCCACATAACTCGTGATGGCAAATCCAACGGAAACTGCGTCCTTCAGTGCCCCCACTGCTTTTCTTGACCAGGACCCCATCCGGACGATTTTGAACTAAGGTAGCTCAACAGTGCAGACCCGCCTACACTTCCCCTGCTAATTTTTGGGATAAATTTAATATGCATCTTATAAGTATAAATACCTAATCACATACCCTCGTTTCGAATTTTCAGTCTACGGTACTCTTCGTTGCTTCCATTCTATGGGTGTCACATTTTGTTTTTCCAAGTTTCTTGAGTTTCGGTGCGTAATCAAATTATATTTTCAAAAAGCAACTCTGCTTATTGGGAATCAAGTATTAATGTATTCAAATAAAATGAAACGAGGAATAGGATTTAATGAGATTACTTTTTATTGGGTGATATTATCAAGATTAATTATGGAACGATGGATAGGATTTTTAAATATTATTTTTTGTTCGGTGATTCTACTCTGAAGATTGATTATGGAAAAAAAATAAGCTGTATTGGCAAATTAATCTTTCATATTTTTCTAAAAAGATGGTTAACGTTTATTTTTTCAAAAAATTGTTAATTTAAATTATATAAAATAAAATTATTTTATTTTAAATTAGTAATTTTTTAAAATTATTTAAAAAATTAAAAATTTTAAAGATATATATAAAACATTTTATAATTATCTTAGTAAAATTCGCCAAAGTATTAATACCTCACATTTTCCCAACATCCATACTTCTTCAATTATATTAATACTTCATTTAAAATAATTTCATTATTTGAAATTTCTTCTAATTGATATATATTGAATGATCATTCAAATTATGGTTCAATAGTTATTTCTTCTAATTGATATATATTCTAATTGATATATGTTGAAATTATGATTCAATAGTTACTCTTTTCAATTAAGGCTTAATGTCATTTACGTGATGTCAAATTTGCTTAAATATCATTAAGAGAGTTAATGATACTTATCACTATATAATAATAAATTTATAATTATGTTACTCTCAATGAAGGTTTAAATAAATAAATTTATTTGATTTTACTTATTCACGTGCTTAATTTAATTTTTATTCACATTAACAAGTGTGTAATTTAATTTAGTTTGGGTAAGATAGTATAATTTTTTAATAGAAATAAATATTATTATAATGACTTAATTATATTTTTATGATATTTTTTTGTAAAAATAGTTATTAAGAATTTTTAATATGTTTTATTGTGTAAAAACAAATCACAAAATATCTAATTCTAAATTTTTAATTTATAAACTAGGTATATTATATAGTAATACAAGTTTTGGGTAAAGCAATCTAATTTAATTCAAAAGTGTATATTATAAACTAGGTATACCCGGTAGTAATAAAAGTTTTGTTAGAGTAATCCAACATACTTAGGACTAAAAAAAAATGTTGAGATATTGAAAGAAAAATATATTTGAAGTGGTAATGGATGGTCTTTTTAAACAATCTCATCATTAAGAAGGAACTCTCTAATTCTTAAGTGGTAAGGAATGTCTAATCTCTAATATATGAGGTGATCAAAACAAATGGAGTAAGAGGAAAAATATATTTTTGGTTTTATTATTGAATAAAATATATGGTTTCAGAATTTATTCCAAAATCAAAACCTCTTTAAGATAATAAAGATGGGAAGACCCTCTTCCCATAAGAGTTGGAAACTTTAAAGGAGAAAGACATGTCTCCAACAATAAAAAGAGAAGCAAAAACACTTGATACTATTTTTTAATGCCACCTATAAAGAAAAACCCAAGTGGTAGGTATGAGGGGGAGCCACCTTTTACTTCATAGGATATCAACTAGTTATATATGTTTCTCAAATGAGAAATTCCATGAATAATGAGGTGGAGGAACTAGCTTTATTCAAAGGTCTCTGACTTCTTAAAGCATAAGGAGCAAGGGAGACATCCATTATAGGAGATTAAATGATAATTCTTTCAGTAGTGAAGGCACATATATCTCGAAACAAGCATCCATAGCTCACATGATGAAAAAAAAACTCTTAGATATATTGAGCTTCAACAAGTTTGAGTTCTCCTATGTCCTACTATATCAAAGCTCAATTGCAAAGTAGCAAGTAAGTTCACTTGCAATTTTAAGTTTGCTCTTATATCAAATAATGAGGGGATATTTTTGCAGCTTTCTCCATAGTGTAACCATAAAAATAATGAGGGTTTTAGTGGGCATCCCCTTTAAGGAAATCAAAATATTGAATTAAAGAATATTATTGAACTAGTAGCATTGAATTACTTCCCTTATACTCTAGTTTTTGCAAAGCATTATGAATTGCACAGTGCTAGAAATTTTAGTTGGGATCACTTCATGTTCCTCCTCACTTTATGGTGTCTCATTGTCTTTCCCCCAATTTTTTTAGCCATTCAACATTGTAATTTATATTTTTCCAAAAACACATTAATCCAAATTTTAGAAAATAAAATAATTTACTTTAGAAATCACCAAAATATTCTAAAAACTATAATAAATCTTTATTTTGAATATATTTACGAAATATTTTATGGTTATCATTTTATAATTCAATACTATTTTTAATGGTTATTAAACTTTAAATAAGTATTAATCTTTAAAATTTTGTAACATTAGTAATACTTCAATACTTCTTCAGTTATACCAATAAGTGAATTTTAAGTATGGAAAATCATCTTGAAGTTTAAAAACATTGGTTGATCTCACTAGTCTCTAATATGCAAACTATACATTTATTCATATATTTGTAAAATTATTCAAATTTATAATGGTTATATATGTACTCTCTATATAATTTTGGCAATTTAAGGTAAAAAAAAATATTATATTGTAAAATTTGGGGGAATCTTTTTTATAAAAAATGTAAATTAGTAAATCTTTTTTTTTGGAAAAATCATGGAAAATCATTGCTCAAAGATCATTAAAAATTTTAAGAAATCCTTATCTAGCATTAAAGTAAATTTATAACACTCTCAATGAAGGTTTAAATATGTAAAATCTACTTTTGTTATCTTATTCACATTAACAAGTGTAACAACGATAAGTATTATTCTAATGGAATAACATTAATTAATGAAAAAATTGGGAAGAATGGATTCTAAGGACTCTTTGTATTCCTCAATGTCTAAAAATAGTGAAAAAATAACAATATGTAATTTATTTATTTTTTTATCTTATTCACATTAATAAGTGTAATAATAATAAATATTATTTTAATGGAATAACATTAATTAATGAAAAATTTTGGAAGAATGGATTCTAAGGACTCTTTGTATTCTTCAGAGTGTAAAAATAATGAAAAAATAATAAAAAAATTGATTCTTGAGTATCAATTTATAAAGTAGGTAAATAAGATAGTAATATAGGAGTTGGATAAAAAAATCCAATCCTCTTAAGGTTGGAGATTGCGAAATGTGCGAAAATTGTGAATGATTTCGCGGCAATTTATATTGCCGCGAAATGTGTTTTAGTAGGGGCTCCGCAAAATTTTCCGACCGACGGAAATTTATACAAAAGTTTAATTAACTGTCGGAACGAAGACAAGCATTTTCAGAATTGAATCTACTTTCAGGAAATATAAATTTTATGGAATTTCATAAAATTTTACTAATTTTAATTATTTTTCTAATAAAATGCAGTTTAAAAAAAATTTTAAAGAGGTCATTGTGATTAATTGAAATCGAGTTTTACATATCCCAAAATACATTGTAAAAAAAATTGAAAAAATTATAGGGCATTACATTGGTCCGTCGTCTCTAATGGGTAGCTTTTAGATTTTTAGTTTATAACTTATATGTTAAGAAATTTGTTGCGTCGCAAAACATATCCAAAATATGTAGTTTTTCATATTGGACCAGTTCAAAAAATTCTAGTAATTATGATATGCATCCATTGGCTTTGTAAATATGACGAAACCAAAGTAGACTCTGTCTAGATTGTTGTAACACATTTTTTTTTCTCAAAAACACAAATTCTCAATGAATACAACATTGCGTCATAACATGACTTCTTATGAATCCTTTGATTCTTAAGAAACACACACTCAAAGAAATGTTAAGTTGACATATCAAATCTGCATAAAATTTTTCAAAAAATAAGTAATAGAAAGCTAACAAAATTTCTGACAACTTTTATTTTTATCGCAAAATGAAATTCTACACTGAAAAATTGTTGTAGTTTGCAGAAAGTTGAAGAACCGAAAAAAATGAAATTTTTTTCTCAAAAAAGGGCAAAAAGTGTAACCCAGCTTCACAGTTTCACCCATTGGAAGCATCCTTATTTAGGTTCCTTATAGGAAAAAAATATTTCTCAAATGGTATTGGATGGTATTTTCAAAAAAAATTAGCATGAAAAAATGAGCTTAGTTGAATCACTATCATCTTCATGAAGGAACCCTCCAACTCTTAGAGAGTCGTAAGCTAGGCCTAATATTTCCTATATTAGGTGATCAAAACAAATGTAATACCAAAAAATGTCTCTAGTCTAATTTTTAAATAGAATATATCATTTCACAATTTACTTCAAGACAAAAACCTATCTAAGATAATAAAGCTACTAATACCCTCATCCTATGAGAATTGGTGGCTCTCAAGGACAGAGAAATATTTACAACAATAGAAAGAGAAGGATACTCACTCAATACCATTTTTTAATTCCACCTCTAAAGGAAATTATAGATGGTAGGTAATAGGGACAAACATGTTTTACTTAAAGTAATATCAAGTAGTTATATATTCAAATATCTCTTACTTCTCAAGGCACAAAGGGCATGGGAGGTGTCCTTTGTGGGTGATTCAATGATAAGCCTTTGAGTAATACAAGGTAATTATCTCCCAAAAAAAACATCCCTAGTTCATATGATGAAAAAAATACTCTTAAAAAGGGTTAACATTTGACAATATTGATTTCTTCTATGTCATATGGCCTCAAAACTCAATTGCAAACCAGAAGTAAGTTTGGGTGCAACATTAAGTTTGGCCTTATATCAAATCAATAGGGGGGCTCCTTCCAACTCTTTCAAAAGTGTAATCATAGAAATAATTAGAGTTTCCATAGGCATACCCTTTTTGGATATCACAATATTGCATTGATAAGTATTAAGGAACTAATAACATTGAATTACTTCCCTTATACTCTAGTTTTTGTAAATAATTATGAATTGCATGTTGTTCCAATTGGTAGTTGGTGTGGGTTATATTGTTCGGACATGTGTTAATTCAAGTTCCACTTGAAATATTTATCATGTATCATTTTCTATTTTTCAAATTTTTAAAGAATTCAACATTTTTATCTCTTAGCAATAGAGGGAACTCCTCTCCCTCAACTCCAAGCTTGCATCACTAGCTTTCTATTAGACCTAGTCTTAGCTTAGTTTCTCTATAAACATATTATCAGATGGTGTGTATTCATTGTAGCAAAGAGTGTTTCATCCTTTGCAAGTCGAGTGAACTCAAGAAATGGCTTAAGTTGGTGTATTAAGGATTTTAGAGATGTTTATTGTAGTATTGCTAATGTTAGATTTAGTGGGAAATATGGTGGCTATATTTTAATAAAAAACACAATAAAATAATGTAGCTTGATACAGTTGTGTTGTCGATATAGCTAGACATGTGGCTGATTTAAAATATTTGCAGATGGACATTTATGGGAATAGGGAAGTCGAATGTAGCAAAAAAAAATGGAGGTCTTTGTCGAAATCATCTTAATAAAACTACTCTTGGAGGAAATAATGTCTTATGCTCATATATCGGATAATGTGGTTGATCATCCCTACATTCAAATCTTTCTCTCTTAGTATATTTTCATTAGGCCTCTCAAGAACTCAGTCAACTCCCAAGTTGGAACTTGAACAAGGTATTATTTTGATGTTGTGTATGTTAGGAGAAAAATATAGGGCCTTCAAAGTGTATTTTCAAGAAACATTAGTTACAAAAATCCTGGAAGCAACCAAACACAAGGAAATTCCTTTCCTTATTAATTTTTTTCGAATAGTTGTTTTTCTATGGAAATATGTTTGAAAATTTGGATCATTTTCTCAATTTATATTTATGGACTTTGCCTAAATTTTTTATTTTTCCTAGTTACTTAGTTTCACAAAAATCCTATTTTTGAATACACATCTTATCTGTTACTATTAAAATAACATTGTTCTAATACTACATATGGTGCACTATTATAACTATAATTCTTAACTATTTTCTCATCACTTAAAATAATTTGTAACAAAATGGTTACAATTATATTACTTTGTAAGAAATCAGTAACCACATTATATATAGGTAGATATAAAATGAATGTGGATATGACACATAGAGTGTGTTTTCACCTTGATAAATTTAAATATGTAACAAATGTTATAACTTATCTAGTTAGGCAAGTCAAAATATTCATTTCATCTACAAATGGTTATTTAAAATATGAATATGCATAATAATCATAGTAAAAATACCAATTACCTAAATAAAACTTACAATAAATATGTTAATAAACCTCCACCCACCACCTCCCTCTAGAACCCACTTATCCAAAAGGAGAATATAATAATTTTCCAAAAAATGGGTTTCAGCATGAAAACCTAATTAAATATTCGTGTATAATTAAGAAATCAACATGAAACATGAGTGACCTATAAAACCAATCCATATTTCTAGAGTGTGTGAATAGTTACCAGTTAGGCATTGCAATTGCTAAGTTGATCTAGGAAGTGGTGTTATAAACAAGGATTGTTTTATGTGGATGTGTAGGTGTACGAGTTGGGAATTGCAATTTCTAAGTTTAATGAGGAAGTGGTGCTATATACAAGGCTTATTTTATGTGTGTGTGTGGAACATAAAAAATCACCAAGGAATCGTTAAAGAACATCCCCCAATAATTTTGAATTGGGTGGATGTACATGCCGGCATTGGATATCCCATATAATTGAAAAAAAGGGAAGAAGGATATGTAGGTGATAATGAGATAAGAGTTTTCAATCTAACAAAGGAAGGGAAATTTTAAGGATCCATACTTATATTAGAGTATAGAAACCTTGACAAATCTTAGTAATTGATAAATTTCCAGCCATAAACAATTTGGCGATATTTTTCAAAAATATTAAAATTTCTAAGGATTTTATATAGCTTCCAAAAAATCCTAGTTATTTTCAGAGTAAGGAGATTGATGAATCATCTTTCTAGGAAATAAAAGGGAAAATTATCCCATGGGTAAAATTTATCCCCTAAAATTTTCCTTAGCAATGAATGTTTTAAATTCACAAGCTCCATGAAATTGCAAGGGAAGGTTATGTGAGGTCATATCCCTTAGTAGTATAAAAATATATGCATGAGTATCCCAAATCCAATACTTAAACAACATGTCCAATTATCAGTAGGAATATATGCAACCAAAAATGGCATCATGGACAACAATCCTTAATGTGAAATGCCACAAACATCATGTTAGATAAGGGACCCATGTCCAAGTGAGGAGTTAAATGTTAAGGTCCTAACATAACCATACTATTTTAAGCTATCTAGGAGTTATTAAATAAATTTATGCAACAATTAGATAATAGTGGATAAGTATTAATGTAACTGGGTCCTCTTTTATATTCATTAATCATGGTACCACAAGTATTTATATTTTTCTTTCAAGGATCTATTTAAAGAGTGAGGAGTTTATGGAATCTTGTGACAAGTATTGTTATGCTGTGAATATTATTCTATATTAGTCATATTATTTTATATATTTACATTTTAGAGTAGACTAAAGTATTGCTGTATTTGGAGCTTTGATCAGTGAAAGTAAACCCACATTAAGAGCCAAGTGAATAATGGTTTCTTTTTTCTTATTATCATAAAAAAAGAGCATATTTTACATATTTCATCCCATTTGTCTATTGTATATAGTTTTATTTTCTTATAATCTCTATAGCCCTAGTTTTTGTTTCAAACCTAATGGTTAATGAAATTTACACATGGTAACAAATATATTTACTAAGCTAGAACCCCTCTAGATTTTAGCAGTTTTTTGGGGTTACAGATGTTCTATTAAATATATATAACTAGAAAAAGGATATATATTTTATGTGTAAACCTATGGTTAAGTAAGAATACATGTAGAAATTACAAGTCATGTCACCTATTTGGAAATCCATGCAACCTTTGTTAGGTACTTGTTTAAGTGATGCCTCAACATCTAAAAAATGTAAAATAAATTGTTTTCCATGTACCCTAAGGGATATCAAAATCCCTTTAAAAATTCATGAAACCACCTTACATAAACATGTGGTTGTCCTATTGTGATAGTACACCAAGAAAAACACTCAAGGAGATCATTCTCATGCAAAGATAATTTAGGTAGTATACCAGATAGTTATAGCACTTGATACTCCTTTGGCCTTAGGTCCCTCAAATCCTAGCCTATGTACTCTACCAATAAAATTTGTACATTCCTGTATTTATAAGGAATTTTGGAATATGTCAATATAGTAACACTCAATTAGGGATAATATCATCACTATCGTTAAATAAAAATAAAAATAAATCATGGCTCCTACCAAAATCATTCTGTGTGTCATATCACAAGAGTACATATCTTTTGTAACCCTTTTTATGTGAAATTTCCACATATATTTTGGTGATACCTCTCAAAAGGCTCTCCTATAGCTCTTTATTGTATTGAGATAAGTCATGGATAGAATTTTTCCAGGTTCTTAGGTAGTCCCAAGGCTCTTAATCGCCACATGAAAATTAATGAGGAATTAAAAACTAAGTACCAAAAGCTTTTAGAATCATTTTCCAACATCAAAAAATAGTTAATTGCGAAAATATTGATATCTCCTCTAAATAATCCTAACATATGCCCAACTATTTTTCTAACTAGAAGGAGGAGCTTAACAAATTCCTAGATATTATATTCACCTCTCGAAAAGACAAGGGCCCAAAACATTGCATGCATACACTCACATGGTAATATTCAATAGCTAATAAGATGCATCCTAATTTATTATTTCAAGGTAACCATAGTCATCACACAACATTCACAATCATTGTTCATGGAATAGCTTTTCAAAAGAAAACATCAACAAATTTGATGGCCTTGATCCATCAAGTTAGGTTACACAAATGGAACATTATTTCTCTCTCCATGGCATTATTGATGACCTAAAACAATCAAGGTTGGGGTATTTTATTTTGGATTCAAAGTGTTGGACATGATGGAAATACTATAATATATCTTATGGAGGCTACATTGTTTGGACCTACTTTATGAAGGCCATTTGTGGTCATTTTGAACATGACCCTCGCTATCTAAGAAAAATGATAAAATTATGACAGATTAAATTTATTATGTCCTTTGAGTATGTAATATCCCTATTTTTACTTCTTTTATTAGACAATTGAACAATCCTAAAGGTTGAGTGGAGCTATGTGGACATATTTTATTTTCTTTTAATTTAATAAACGTGGAATTTGAATAATTGTGCAAAGACTAGAGTATAAATGGAGACGAGGATTTCAAATCCATGAGGACAGATAAGATTCCAAAGACTTTCCCACATTCTCCAAAAATCCTTGGAGAAAAGAAAATAAATTAAAAATATTATATTGGAGATAAAAATCTAAAAGATACCTCAGTAAAGTGGAAAATTACGTAGAAGATGTGAAATAAAACTAGAAAGAGGAAAATTCTAGTTTTAAAATACTTTTGTGGAAAAAATAAAAAGAAAGCCTAGGAAAACAGGAAAACAACATCTTGATTAACTGGACACCATTGTGGAAACATGCTAAAGGGAAAGCAAGCTTAAATAATCCATTATGGGTATACAAGAGGTTGTCTACACTTTAAAGGAATTGGTCTCTACCCGGTGGAGCTGTGGAGATAAGGCTCAAGGTTCGGTGGCAATTAGTCTTACCAAAATTGGTATGCACAAGTAACTCAATTATGTGTTATGAATTGTAGTAGTAAAAAAAGTTAGAATTTATATAATTGTATTGAAATATGATTCAATTATAATAGATGAAAAAGTTGGTTTTATGCATTACTAAATACTGTAGAAATTCAATTAGAAAGTATGATGTATTTAATAGAAAACAACTGTAGAATATATAGTTGATCTGTATAGTTACATAGACAATTATAAGTTAATAAACCAACACTCAGAATGTATAAACCCCATTAATCAAGGTTAAATATGAGGTTAGGTTGTAAACCGTAACATTATATACACATAAAACCAGGGAAAATTTTAGGCACTAATATTCGTAGGTGGGTTAATATTCCATGGTTTTTCCAAAAAAAAGATTCGCCAATTTCCATTTTTATAAAAATGAGTTCGCCCAAATTTTATAGTATAAAATTATTTTACAATAAAAATAGCCAATATTATATATTATCTAATATAAAATAATTAGAAATCTAAACCATTTTACAATATTATCATCAAACGCTTTAAAATTTGGATGTTATGGTCTAGTAAGATTCGCCAAGGTTTCTAAACTTTAAGATAAATTTCCATCCTTAAAATTTTCCCTGCATAAAGCATAGATAAATAGATGTGGAAAGAAAGAAAGATCTACTATTGTACACTAACTAGAAGATTTATTGACACACATAAATTATTGCAATAATTCAAAAGTGTACCAATGTCACATAGCATAAAATACATGCAGTAAAGAAATATAACTCAAATTTATGATGATGACTGCATTTTATCATAACCACAATAATTTAAACCATGATATTATTCTTGATATAAATTATAATTTAAATATGTCATAAATAATAGACAGAGTCCATGGTCCTAACTAAATAGTTACAAGATAATTATAAACTTGAATATAGTTCAGAATTCAAGAGGATTAATTCTTCAAAGTGATATGGACCAACATGTATAGAAGAAATCAAATTCTATTGTCAATGAATGGTAGAATGATTTGCCGAAAATTGATAGAATTATAAATTAAATTGTGAAATTGTGCATTGAAGGAAGTGGAGTACCTGCACATACAATTGTACACATGAATTAGTATGTGTATAGATATCCTTAAAATTAATTAAATCAAATAATATATAAATCTGTGAAAACTGTAAGTTATTTTGGAAAATGATCTTACTGTTATATGTTAAAAGTGGCACTAACCCTGCACATCAACATGGGCATACTTAAGTGCAAGAATTAAATTAAAAAGAAGATAAAAAGGAAATAAATCTAACGAGAGGGAAAGTGAGTACCTTTGGTCTCATTAACAAAGGGCATAATCAAAACTCTAAGAAACTGTGAATCATTGATTAATTTGTTCCTGTACAATTTATGATATTATTAATTTGATTAAATTAATAAAATCCAGAAAAATTAGTACAAATTTGTCTCAATAAAGATCTCAAATTAAAATTGAGAAATTCATATAGAATGAAATTCTTTAACACTCAGATTTTAAATTCTAAAATCAAACAGAAAATTCAACTTCATAAAATGGAGAATAAAGATACAGAGTAAATAAATGGAACGAGGGTTTCTGTATGAAATCGTAAATCAATTTCCTTAGAGAACACGATCATTCAGGAAGTCAATAAAAATGAAAAGTGTAAAATACAAATTCTCTATAATAGTCACATTGGAGAGAAAATAATATTGATTAAAAACTGCAACATTGAAACCTATTTAAAGAGAAAAATGAATGGAAGTGTTGGGAGGTTGTCATGAATTCAAACCAGATAGGGTGTAATGACCAAGCTTAGCATTGGATTTTGAGATTAAATTGGGGAAAATCAAGTTGAGTAATTGCATTTAATATTCAACGAAAAACCCATAAATTAATTACAACGAATCTTTTTAAATCCATACTGTATGGTAATTTCAGATAGCATTACGAATGCACTGGTTAAAATACCATGAAACACATACACATTAGAGCCATTATGATGCCACGAGGAAGAATGATGGAGTATTAATGAATCCATACTGTATGGTAATTTCAGATAGCATTACAAATGCACTGGTTAAAATACCATGAAACCCATACACATTAGAGCCATTATGATGCCATGAGGAAGAAGGATGGAGTATTAATGAAACACGGAGAATCATACTCCAAAGGAAAACCTCAAGAGATAATTATATAACAAAAATTAAATACTGGAGTAATTACCAAAAAACTTATCAGAGAAAATTTAACTATCAAACCAAATTGTAAATACTAGAGTAAGCCTTCAAACTATTGTGAAAATGAAGAGGTATATGCTGGATTAAATCCTCGGCTATGTGATTACGCCAACGACGAATTGGTATGGTAATAGCAACTTAAACCAAAGTATCAGAGAGAAATAATAAATCAAATCAAGATCTAAATTCAAAATAAGTCTACAAGTAAACAAAAGGTAAGAAATATAAAAGCAAGAACATTGTAGAAACAAATTTACAGTCATTATCATAAGAGAAATTCAAAAGCATTAGACAAACAAGGATTTCATTAAGGGTTTATAATTTTTTACCTATTCCTTCCAGAAGAGGAAATTACCTCATGACCTCAATAATTGTTGAAGGAATACATGTTAAAAACTTTAGATAGAATGAAACCCTCCAAAACGAGAACAGGCCATTAGTTGCAAATCAAAATAAAACTAGAATGAAACAAAATACATTTGATAGAAGCATAACTATCATTCGATGGAAAAACCATTAAAATTTACACGTATTACCTAAAACGCACGTATGCCTCTTAAAATCATGTGTAGTTTTCAATAATGATATTGAATGCGTAATAATATCCAACACTAATATTGATTGGGAGGAAACATTAACAAGTTGATGGGCTATGGGGTAAATCAACAACGAGGGTTGATGGAAAAACCAGAGCCGAATGGTCGAATTTCATAAATGAAAATTCATAATAGGGTTAGCTCTTCGTAGTTACCACGACAGGGATACGATCCCATCTTGACCATCAACGTGTCAGTGATCTAAGCCATCAATGGATAGAAGAAATCCCTGGAGCCATGTGATTGATTTAATGACTGGAGTACAATCATAAATGACGAAATATTGAAAAAAAAAATATATTAAACCCTCTCACCTGGAGATCTACGAATCTTAAATTTGAATCCATAAATCTATTAACGAATATCCCTATATTAAATTTGAACTGGGGTATTAAAGAGTTAGTTATTGATAATGTAATATGAGTTAAAAGGAATAAAACCTTATGACTACGCAATTAAGGTAATAATGATACGAAAGGCCCTTTTTATATAGTCATTAGAAAAAGGTAGAAAAGGAAGTTAACAAAATGTGGATATAATATTACTTTCCTTCCTAAGTTACCTTCGTTAAGCTTTAGTAGGTAATCTTATAAACCATAGTTAATTAAGGGAAATGTGAAAATGATAATTATAAGTTGAATCTAAGGTATAAGGGAAGTGATTATTAAATCCTTTAAAGAGATTTACTAATAAATGTCGTATTATTTTACCTAAATGAAAAGGATATCATTTAATTATTAGGAGGATTTAGGTATATACTTTTAATTAAATAAAAGGAATATGCTTTAATAATGGAAATTTACATAATATATAATGTTAACCTTTGAAGATGTTAACGGTGACATATAATGTGGAAGGAAATTAAGTGATGGAAGTGGATTAGAATACTATAAATGTAACACCTCTCACTTCGCACAAATAATTTTTCCTTTTTTTTTCAATTATAGAAGCAGACCTAACATTGTTATTATACCGTAATTGGTCACATTATGATGTACTTCTACTATCAATAACTTGCCATGTCACTATTTATTTCCTTATAGTGAATTATATTGTTTCACTTTGCCACCTTGTCTGATCCTTCTTCTTGTTAAAATTAAATTTCTCAATTCTTAATCAATACAGTAAGGAAATACTAATATATAATAATCATATATATATTAACCCTTTTTTTTTTTTTTCCGAACAACTCAGTAATACTTAAACACCTTGATTATGCTTAAGTTAAGCATCTCACATTTAACATGCTCAACCTAATTTTCTAATATTCACTACAAGAAAAAAGGACATTGGTGAGGATCATGCTTGTGACAGACCTTTAAGGTCTGTCACTAATGTCACATATGGTGACGGTCCTTAAAAAAGCATCACTGTAAGTGTATATAGCGATGGTCCTTTAAGGTTCGTCACCAAAGCCATTTTGAATGACACTTTTGGTGAGGGTCGTTAAAGGCCCATCACTGATTCTCTCTTTGGTGACACTTCTAGTGATATAATTTTAATGACCCTCACCAATGCTCTTTTTGTTACTTCTGGTGACGGTCAAAAAATGTTCATCACCATTGATCATTCCAATGAGTTTTTGGTGATGCTATATGCATGTTAATATATTTTTTTTAAAAGGTAACAATTTAAGGCCATTATTGTGGAGAATTTTTTATGATATTTCCAAGGCCATATTAGTTAGAATCAATCATTTTTTTAAGAAGTAATTAATGTGTATCATTTCCCTCAAGTAATCACTAGTCGAATAGGGTTTTCCTATGAGTCAACATATGATTCATATCTATTAAATTTATTATCTATCAAATTCCCTTTAGATAAAGTTCCACTAGTGTGTGTAGGAAATATACTATTTAATACATAATCAATCTATGACAATTCTATTAATGAGAAAGACCTAACACTCTTCAACAATCCGGGCACACCTTAAATTAATGCTTTGTCACACACTAACATTTCCTAGCACCTCACATGTCTTGGAACATTGTTGTACCTAGAACATCTTGTCATGAAACTGACGCCAAAGCACATGGTGGCATGCACTAGCACAACATGGAACTCTCCTAGCATGTGTTGGCATGCATGTAGTCCCTAGCATGCCTTGGAACACCTTGGTTGAATGCATTGACATACATTAGCACTTGGCACATAATGCCACTTGACATGTATTGGGACCTATTATTAGTGTGACTTTTGAAAAAAGATAAAGTCCTGAATTATTAACCCTCTTATGTGTTCATTTAATTACATTTTAGCTTGGTTCTTCCTTTTGTTTCCTTGACACATATTGACATACCCTGGCACCCTGCACATCCTTAGCACCTGGCATGTATTGGCATATCTTGGCACTATTTGGCTCATATAATTAGCACACTCTGGAACTCCCTATCAAAATTTGGCACTTATTTACATGCCTTGATATTCCCTAGTATGCCTTACTAATGCTTAGCATACCTTGTCACTCCCTCCTTGGCATGACAGCTAGCACTCATTAACACTAGTCCCTAGCACACGTTCCTCATAATCATTAACTTCCATGAATTTTGGCCTAGTGCTCCCTTAATTTTTTTTCCTAGTACTCCTTAACACTCCTCAACATGAATTAGCACTCTTCAAAATGTCATTCCACTTCGTAGCATGCATAACATTCCCTGACACATATTGGCGCTTGGCGTGTGTTGGCACTTGGAAATTCTTAGCATGTATGGAACACGTTGATATTCCTTGGTATGATTTGGCATGGTTTAATATTAAATTTATTTGAGATCAATTTTTGGAAAGTAGATGAGAAGCAACAAAGGAAGACTTGGCACTTAGAATGCACTAAGACTTTTCACTTGGCACCTACTGGAACCTAGTGTTGGTGTGCATAGCATGCCCCTCTTGGAAAAGGTAAATTGATAACTCATTAACCCTCTTATTTGTTCATTTCCTTTTAGTTTAACTTGTTTCTCCCTTTTGTTTCCATGGCAATCCCTAGCACGCATTGGCACACCCTTGCACATCTTGGGATGCCTTATCACTTGGTATATCTTATCATGTTTGACATGCCTTCGCATTATCTGGAACATCTTAGCATTCTGTAGCACGCCTTGGCACTCATGTCCTCACAGCTAGCCTTTACATTTTTTCATGACTGGGAACCCAATCAAGTCCTTGGCTGTTGCAGTTCATGTAAAAAATTGGCCTGCTCCAACCGCAACAACCTGACCAATTGCACCTACTACAAGTAGATTGTGCCTTGTTAGCCTAAGAACTACCTATAACTCATCTTATGCCACTAATTTCCAAGCTCAAATTGTCCCACTTAACTATTTACCAAGACAAGGATTGCATGATCTAGCCATGGCCATAAAGCAACTAAGCAACATAGCTTACACGGGAAATATTTCAGTTGTATGTTCAGTTAATATAAACAATAGGAAATTAACTGAGATTTTGCAAGAACCACAAGATTCATAAGGCACACAAGCTATAAGCTGACATAAGCTGAGTGCCCCAAAAATTATACACAACAATGTATAATATGCAATTATCTATAATAGTTTAAAACATGAGCATCTAGCCAAAGTGTGCCACATCTCATTTTAAAAAAAATAACTAAAGGCAAAACAATGTTGTGCCTAGCATAAAGTGATCTCCCTTTGTCTAAATTTTTTATATCGAGCACCTTATAACAATCCTAGGCTTGCCTCCTTTAAATCCTATTCTAAAATTCTCCTAACACACTTCGTCCTTAGCACACTTTAATTTGCTAACAATCCCTTGCACACACTCTTATTTGTTCCTTTCCATCCATTTTGACCTAGTTATCCCTTGATATGCCCTGACACTCCCTAACACTCTAGTTTAGCATGCATTGGCATTGTCCAACATGTGTTAGAAGGCCTTTTCATTCCTTTGCATGCACTGACCCTCCCTAGCTATCATGCCCTCACAACTACCCTTACTTAATTTTCAACTTGGGAACCCAACCATTGCCTCGCTTGAATATACCTTGTCACTCCCCCCTTGGCATGACAGCTAGCACTCATTAACACTAGTCCCCGACACACGTTCCTCATATTCATTAACTTCCAACAATTTTGACCTAGTGCTCCCTTAATATTTTTTCCTAGTACTCCTTAACACTCCTCAACATACATTAGCACTCTCTAGCACACCTTAGCACTCTTCAACATTCCCTTCCACTTCATATCATGCATAACACTCCCTAACACATATTGGCACTTGGCACGTGTTGGCACTTGGAAACCCTTAGCATGTATGAAATACATTGAGATTCCTTGGTATGATTTGGCATGGTTTAATATTAAATTTATTTGAGATCAATTGTTGGAAAGTAGATGAGAAGAAACAAAGGAAGACTTGGCACTTAGAATGCACTAAGACTTTGTACTTGGCACCTGTTGGTGCCTAGTGTTGGTGCGCCTAGCATGCCCATCTTGGAAAAGGTAAATTAATGACTTATCAACCCTTTTATGTGTTCATTTCCTTGTAGCTTAACATGTTTCTCTCTTTTGTTTCCTTGATAGTCCCTGACACACATTGACACACTCTTGCACATCTTGGCATGCCTTATCACTTAGCACATCTTAGCATGTTTGACATGCCTTCGCACTATCTTGCACATCTTAGCATTCCTTTTCACACCTTGGCACTCATGTCCTCATATCTAGCCTTTACATTTTTCCACAACTTGGGAACCCAATCAAGTCCTTCGCTATTGCATTTTATGTGACAACATTGGCCTGATTCAACCGCAATAACTTTACCAATTGCACCTACTACAAGTAGATTGTTCCTTGTTCGCCTAAGAATTTTCTATAACTCATCTTATGCCACTCATGCCCAAGCTCAACTTCTCCCACTTAGCTATTTACCAAGGCAAGGATCACATGATTTAGCCATGGTTATAAAACAACTAAGAAATATAACTTACACAGGCAATATTTCACATGTATGTTTAGTTCATATAAACAGTAGAACATTAGCTAAGAGTTTACAAGAACCACAAGATGCAAAAGGCACACAAGATATAAGCTGACACAAGTCAAGTGCCCAAAACTTATACACAAAAATGTACAATATGAAATTATCTACAATAGTTTAAAACATGATCATGTAGCCAAAGTGTGCCACATCTCATAAAAAAAAATATCTAAAGGCAAAACAATGTTTTCCCTAGCACAAAGTGATATCCCTTTGTCGAAAACTGATATGTCGAGCCACGTATAACAACCGTAGGCCTGCCTCTTGTAAATCCTATTCTAAACTTCTCCTAACACACTTCATCCTTCACACACTTGAATTCACAAACACTCCTTGGCACACACTCTTATTTGTTTCTTTCAATGCATTTTGACCTAGTTATCCCTTGATATGCCCCGACACTCCCTAACACTCTAGTTCAACATGCATTGACATTTTTCAACATGTGTTATCATGAATTTTCATTCGTTTTCATGCCCTGACCCTCCCTAGTTATCATGCCCTCACAACTACCCTTACTTAATTTGCAACTTGGGAACCCAATCAAGCCCTCACTTGACTACAAGAGCTTGATCACATTACAGTTACTACAACTAGACTATGTTGTTGAATTGTGTAGCTTTGGAGGTACTCCACAAGCCTAGTGAGATGGCTTTGTTTGACTTTGGTCACAAAAGGATTTGTGGGAAAAGAAGCCAAGAAAAGGGATTTTGGACCCAAGATGGGGTTTAAAATTTAAAAGAAAATTAAATTAATATTTCCTAAGGTCTAAGTGGATAAAACCTATAAGTTCTAGAGGGTTCCTAAGAGGTCTAGGAAAACCTATTTAAGGAGTCCTTAGGATGAAGGAAACAACATTAAGTGATAAGCATCTAATTTTATCGAGGGGGCGAAGAGATATGTAGTCCTAAATAGGTGATAATCATTAGCATGTCTAGCATTCACTAAGATGCCTCGGTATGCTTTGGCATGGTTTAATATTAAATTTATATGAGATCAATTATTGGAAAGTAGAAGATAAGTAACATAGGATGATTTGGCACTTAGAATGAACTAACACTTTTCACTTGACACTTATTTCCACCTAGTGTTGGTGTGCATAGCATGCCACTCTTGGAAAATGTAAGTTGATGACTTATTAACACTATGATGTGTTCATTTCCTTGTAGTTTAAATTTTTTCTCCATTTTGTTGCCTTGATAGTCCATGGAATGTATTGTCACACCCTTTCACATCTTGGCATGCCTTAGCACTTGACACATCTTAGCATATTTGACATGCCTTCGAACTATATGGTGCATGTTAGCATTCCCTAGCATGCCTTGGAACTCATTCCCTCACAACTAGCCCTACATTTTTTCATGACATGGGAACCCAATCAAGTCCGTAGCTACTGCAGCTCATGTGACATTGGTCTGCTTCATCCGTAAAAAAATGATCAATTGCACCTACTACAAGTATATTGTGCCTTGTTCAACTAAGAACTGCCTATACCTCATCTTATGCCACTCATGTCCAAGCTAAATTTTTTCCACCTAAGAAGTTACCAAGACAAGGATAGCATCTATCCATGGCCATAAAAAAACTAAGGAAGATAGCTTACATAGGCAATATTTCACATGTATGTCCATTTCATATAAACAATAGAGCATTAATTGAGAGTTTGCAAGAACCACAAGATACACAAGATAGTCGGCACAAGCCAAGTGCCCCAAAAATTATACACAACAATGTAAGATAAAAATAATACATAAAGGAAAAATAGTGTTGTGCCCAACACAAAGTCTCCCTTTGTTTAAAGCTTCTTTGTCGAGACCCTTATCACAATTGTAGGCTTGCCTCTTGTGAATTGTATTATGAACTTCTTCTAACACTTCATCCTTGGCACTCTTGAATTCACTAACACTCCCTTGCACACACTCTGATTTTTTCATTTCCATGCATTTTGACCTAGTTGTCCCTTGTGATGCCTCGACACTCCTTAACAATCCTAAACATGCATTGACATTGTCCAACATGTGTTAGCATGCCTTTTCATTCATTGGCATGCCCTAACCCTTCCTATTTACCATGCCCTCACAACTACCCTTACTTAATTTTCAACTTGGGAACCCAACCAAGTCCTTGCTTGAATATAGGAGCATGACCAAGTTATGATTATTACTAGTAGAATATGTTGTTTAATTGTGTAGCTTGGGAGGTACTCCACAAGCCTAGTGAGATGGTTTTGTGTGAGTTTTGCGAAGAGCGACTTTGTGGGAAAATAACCCAAGTGAAGGGGCTTTGGACCCAATATGGGGTTTAAAATCTAAAAGAAAGTTGAAAAGAAAAAACAATATTTCATAAGGTATAAGGGCTAAGTAACTGTTGCTAAAGGGAGGCCATGATCATCCACCAAGAGTAAGATCATTATGTGAGGGTTGACAAGAATTTCACATACCTTAATGGGTTCGATATAGGAAGTAGGATGGCATATTGTTGGTTCTATTATGGCAGATCAAGATCAAGAGAGGTGACTCATGAGAATTTGGGCATGTGATTTCAGTGGTGTTTCTGTGTGAAGGTTGCATCAAAATTTGAAATAGTAGAGAGGGTTGAGACCCTAGCTTGTGGTGGTTACTATTTTGCAAGGTCTGTGATAAATACCAACACAAATGGAGGAGGGTATGCACTAGAGTTTATTGTGAGAATAGAGGTAGTCACAGGTGTAATATTTACTAAGGTAATCATATCTTGAGGGTCGTAGAGATCTGAAGTTCAGGCCAATATTCAGTCAAAGGAATGAAAAAAATCTGTGGATCCATATGAGTTAGGCTGAGTATCTTATGGAGGAAGGAGTTGTCATTTTTTCTATGGTTGAATATGGTTTGTTGTAAATAAACTATAATAGAAGTTTAATTCCCTATTTAGGGTGGTTTCCTAGCATGCTCAATCGATAATTTATGCCATTAAGACCGTGACAAATCTGCATAGAATAAAAGGGGTTGTGACCCTTAGAGAGAGGTTTATCTCTGCAATATATACCACAAATTTGGAAGATGATTTGCAGAAGTATGTGTAGAGATATAAAGTCCAAAGGAAGGTGGAACCTGAGTAGAATATGGAGTAGAAGAAATTTTCCATATGAGGAACGGATTGACATGAAGAGGAGTTGAATTGTTGGACTGCCCATCGAGTTTTGGATAGAGATCTGAAGTATCCTATAAATAGTTAGTCAATGGATAATTAATGGATGATTTGTGACCCTAGTTCAGTCATCTAAAAATTCTTAGAAGGATGATAAGATGAGTAGTTCAGATTTGTTCATAGATTGGACAATAAAGAAATTGGTACACAAGAATATTCATTTTGGGAGGACTCAAATAACTATTAAGTTGCACATTTGAAGATACCTAGATGAGGGTAGTTTTGTGGGAACTAGATCAATAAAATAAGTTATTGTGGCTGGGAAAATTCATGGCATTCCAAGTACAATTGGAGCGTTGTTAGGAGATTGCCAAAGAAGAGCTCTAAGTCTTGTACTTGTGAAGGAAAACAAGACTGGCAGAAGGGTAGGTGTATTGGGCCTAAGGATGTGCAGACTTTGAAGGACTAAAGTAGTAGTCAAGTGGGCTAGCCAACTAGCCCTATTTCACTGTATTGCAGCATTGAGAAGAAGGGAAACCTCCATATCCCAAGACTTGTCATCTTGGAGTAGTATTATGGAAAAAGTGGGCATACCAAAGATTTTTCACAACAGATTTGTGAACAACTGATCGAAAACCTTAAGTGTTACAGACCTTAAAGGAAAAAAGATGTAGATAGAGGGAAAATTTTTTTGAGCCGAGTTCAGTAATATAAAGGATTTGAGTTCATTGATAGAGTAATTTTTAGGAGATGCATAATGGGAGGAAATAAAACCAGTCATATGTGTTCAATACATGTGGATTGAAATGGCTATGTGTGGCCAGCATCAAATAGTGGGTCAAGTATTTTCTTGTTCAAGGTATATTGGTTGTCAAAGGACTAACACCAAGCCCTATTTGTATTCCTTGTATCAGTGTGATTTTAAAGGGCCATCATCCCTAGTATGAGAGCTCTAGCCTATTCTATTATAGTTTTTAATTTAACGAAGAAAGGTTTGAAAAAGTTAAAAATTTTCATGTGCATTAGTTGATTCCCCGATGTGTGTATATTTCATTGTGAAAAGATGTATTGTGGCACTTGAGTGTGTTTGCATCAAATATTCTAAGACCAAATCCAAATTCTCATGTGTCGTGGAAATTCAACATATGCCTTGTTCACCTAAGAACTACATGTAACAACTCATCTTAGACAACTCATGTCCAATCTCAACTGATCCCACTTAACAAGTTACCAATACAAGGCTCATCACATCCAACTATGGTCATAAAACACCTAATCAACATAGTTTACATCTTGACATTCCATATTTTACATCCCTTGGAACTACATATCATACCATGTCACTCCCTCCTTAGCACACCTACAACTCAATGACACTCCCTATCACACACTCTTATTCATTTCCATTCATTTGAAACTAGTGCTCCCTTGACTTTCCTTGTCACTCCATAACACTCCTTGACATGCATTGGCACACCTTATAACCTGGCACATATTGGCATGTTTCCTTGACCTCGAGCACACCTTGTCACTCCCTCAGCACACCTGGAACTCACTAACACTTCCTGTCACAAACTATTATTTTTTATTTCCATGCACTAATTTTACCTAGTGCTCCCTTGTGTTTCCCTAAAAATCCTTAACACTTCCTAGCACATGTTTGCACACCCTGGCACCTGACACATCTTGGTCGCATGCC
Source organism: Pinus albicaulis (assembly GCA_034641835.2). NCBI lineage: Eukaryota > Viridiplantae > Streptophyta > Pinopsida > Pinales > Pinaceae > Pinus > Pinus albicaulis. The sequence goes on from CM076575.1 coordinate 981,133,833, forward strand.
ACCCTGGCACTCTAGAATGACTTAGTGCTGCATAGCACACCTTGCCACTCTCTCATTAGCAAACCTAGAACTTGTTGGCACTCCCTATCACACACTCTTATTCATTCATTTCCATTCATTTTAACCTAGTACTCCCTTGTGTTTCCCTATCACTCCCTAACACTCATTAGCACGCATTGCTACACACTGGCACTTGACACATCTTGGTATGCTTCCCTAAGACTCTAGCATGCCTTGGAACTGCATTAAATACCTTTTCACTCCCTACTTAGCACACCCGAAACTCGTCAACACTTCATTTCCATGCATTTGAAACTATTTCTCCCTTGTGTTTCCCTAACACTTGGACCTAACACTCCCTAGCATGTGTTCGCACCACAACATAGCACCCAACACATCTTGGCATTCCTTAATAGTTTCCTTGTCTTGGCATGTCTAACATGCCTTGGAATTGTCTAGCTTGTGTTAGTACTTCCTGGAATTCTCTGGCACACCTTATCACTCCTAGTTGTCATGCCCTCATAGATAGCCTTACTTTTTTTGTGACTTGGGAACCCAACCAATTCATTGGGAAAACAATGTTGTGCCCAACCCAATGTCTCCCTTTATTTGAAACCAATTTGACCAACCCCTTATTGTAACCATAGGATTCCCTCCTAAAATTTCTATTATGACCTTCTCCTAACACACTTTGTCCTTGAAATACTTGGAATTCATTGACACTCCTTGGCACACACTCTTATTTGTTTATTTTCATTCATTTTCACCTAGTTCTCCCTTGTGATTCACTAGCACTCCCTAACACTCTTTAGCATACATTGAAAAGTTATAACATGTGTTAGCATGCCTTTTCATTCCTTGTCACACCCTAGGTATCATGCCCTCACAACTACCCATAATGTTTTTTGGACTTGGGAACCCAACCAAGTCTTATCTTGACTACAACAACTTGGCAAAGGTATGGTTACTACAACTAGACTATGCCTTTTTCACCTAAGAATTGACTATAACTCATCTTAGGCTACTCATGTACAATTTCAACTTAACCCACTTAACAATTTACAAGCTACCAAGTCAACGCTCATGTCCAACCGTGGCCTTAAAACAACTGAGAAACATATTTTACATATTGACATGCCATAACACTTGGAATGTATAATAATCCCTTGGTACTATGTGGCATGTGTCATTACCCCCTGTATTCCTTGCCACTATGTGGCATGTGTTAGCACTCCATGACATGTCGTGGCACTCTAGCATTCCTTGGCACTGCCTGACATATAACCTTGTCTCTCCCTCCATAACACACCTCGAAATTACTGACACTCCATATCACTCAATCTTATTCGAACTTCATTTCCATGAATTTTGAACTAGTTCCTCCTTGTGTTTCCATGGCACTCCCTAACACTCCCTGGCATGCATTGACACAACCTGGCACCTAGCACATCTTTGCATGTCGCCCTAGAAGTTTAGAATTCCTTGGCACTACCTAGCATACCTTGTCACTCCATCCTTAACACACCTAGAACTCACTGACACTCCCTGTCACACACTCTTATTCATTCATTTCCATGCATTTGAAACTATTAATCCCTTGTGTTTCTGTGGCACTCCCTAACACTCCCTAGCATGCAATGGCACACCCTAGCACCTAGGACATCTTAGCGTGATTCCTTGGTCTCTAGCATGTCATAACACTCTCTATAAGATATTTTCACTCCCTCCTTAGCACACCTGGAACTCAATGACACTTCCTGTCACAAAATATAATTCATTCATTTCCATGCATTATTTTTACCTAGTGCTTCCTTCTATTACTTTGGCATTTTGTAACACTTCCTAGCACATGTTGGCACACCATGGCACCTGGAAAGTCTTGGTTGCATGCTTTCCTGGCACTCGAGCATGCCTTAGAACTGCCTAACATACCATGTCACTACCTCCTTAACACACCTAGAACTCATTGACACTACCTGTCACACACTCTTATAATTCATTCATTTCCATGCATTTTGACCTGGTTCTCCCTTTTTTTTCCCTATCAATCAACAACACTCCTTAACAAACATTATCACACCTTGGCACTTGGTACATCTTAGCATGCTTCCCTAGCAAAACCCTAGCCTCACTACAACTCCCTCTACTAGGTACCAAGTGTTGAGTGCCTCTAGATCTGAAGCACAAGTCAACTATCTAGCCCTAGCCTCAACTGACCCTTGACCTCCCCTCACGACTCTTCAACTTCCTCACTGCTCTCTCATTCCTATTGACCGTTACATTCTCAAATCAATCTTAGCATAACTGCTGAGATATTGGTGAGCGATACTCACATTACGATGAGTGAGAAGAGGAGGATATTGAGGGTTCTTGGAGACCCTAGAATGTTTGTTTCCCAACTCCTGAAATAATGTGATTGCTAGGTACCTTTGATTTTATTGCGAGGTTCCTGGAGCTTTGTAAGTAACCACCTTACTCACTAGATGAAACCCTATATGGGTCATATGTATTTATAATCAAATAATGATACTATAAGCACATTCAACTAATTGAAAGAATGATATTAACAAAAAATCAATTTAGACCCTTGTGTGGTCAATTTTTGTGCCACATCATTGTCACAGAGATTGGATTTTATAGTTCCCCTATGTCTATTCAACCAATATTTTTCTTGTGGGCTTACAGTTGAATGGATGTTGACTGCATCTCCACGATTGTGTAATTTAACTAGTTGTGGGGGCATGAATGAACATTAGGAAGTATCCAACAACTTCAATTTTAGTCCCTTTGTGGAGTCATTATAGTGTGATACAACATGTACAGTTCCTCGAGCCCGATGAGCTAGATCGACATTGTGGAACACGCCCGAATCTACAAAAAAACTATCACAGGCCAACTACACCACCAAGGAAACATTAGCATGTGTATGGATGCCTCTTGTTGCAAAAATTACAACATGCAACATTTCTAGTTGTTTGGGTTTGCCTTCCAAGATAAGAGGGAGAAACAATTTGTTTAGCAAAGGTAGAGATGTATCATCATCCAAGCTCTATAGCTCACATATATTACCCAACAAAAACCTTTAATGTCCTACTACTTCAATACATTCCAAGTATCAGCTTCTCCTTTGGCCCTAATCACAATAACTCCTTCAAAAACCCTTCTTAGAGCCTCACCAAGGTTCCAACAACCATAGAAAAGAGGCATACATGAATTATGTCTCTTGATATGGTGTATTTCACTTGCAATAGTGGGCACTTCACTCTCATTGATGTAATAAATACTGATGGCCTCCACACAACGTCAAAACAAAGGGAGAGTCACACTAGTCTCACTAGTCACATTTTCTGGGGAATTCATATGTGATTCTGCATTGCAAATAGTGGAGGTCACATTGGTTGCTAGGTCGAGTAGGTTGCATCGACCCCTGCTTCTTAAGACTACGACTTAGCAACTGGTCACCACTGGCCAGAGGTCGCACCTCCCAGTTGTTACTTGAGGCTATGACTCAACGATTGATCCGTAGCCTTGGCCATGAATTTAATGCCATCGATGTGAGTCTCGACTAGATTCAACTATAATGTGTGAGGCATCCTTACACACCAAATTCACTTGGCCAATTCGAAATTCTTGAAATAGTGACTGGATAACCTCCTTTTGTACTATCCTTTAAATGCTAATGATATCAGTGCTGGAACTGGGTCATCCACACAGGCAAGTAGAATTTTGCAAATATACGATAGCCCATCACCGACCACCTTCAGAGATAAACTCAACATTATAAATTCATCTGAAAGAAAGTAACTCTATAATCCTACCAAGATAGTCACAAATAAAACCTTATAACTTGGAGTGTAACCCCCCCATCGCAGGTTACATAGCATCATGGGCATTAGTGTAGTAGAATGTGCCTAATATGAAAGGTGATTTCAAAAATTTGACAAAGATAACTGCTCTTCGCGTTTCCAGAACCCACTGTGACCAATGCAACACTGCTTGCATTAATTTTAAATATTTTGATTCGCATTCAGGCCCGAAAAGCTGGTGTGAAATCGTAAAGTCATTTCCTGCAGCTTGCATTCTCCAATGCATTGGTCGCATCCACAAATGAAGAGGTTGTATGGTCACACCATTCTATGGTTTCGCTTGCACCCTAATAACACATTAACATCATTAAAAGGTCCTTGTTAATAATATATATACATAAGTGTCGTATTCCCATGGGATCTGGCTTGTATATAAATGTTCATATCACCCAAAAGAAAAGCACAACTCATCCTCTCTCTCTCGTAATGGTTATAACTCATTAAATCCCTTTACCATTTGATTTTCATGCTCTAATTTGGAGTGCGCATTCGTGTTGTAGTGACCAAATAATAGAATTTCAGGCATGCATTAAGTAAGGACTTTAGCGAGCATGATAAGGTTATCCTCAACTTAAGTATATATTGCGATGATTACACTAGAGACTTTCTAGGTGATTTTGTAAAAAATTATGACTTGAATGTTCAAACATTTATTCTAATATTAACATATGGAGTGAAATGCCAAGCTTTAGACGCTTACTCTCTCACACATAAAGAAACCTTATTTTGGGAAAGTAATGCCTATTCTCATGGATATGATGGATATGATTCCTTAAAACTTGGTGGAGAGAAATTTGAGTAATACACGCCAAAGTGAAATTCAAGAGAAAAAGGTTTTAACCTTTGATTCATGGCTATGATAACTTAGGATTTTATAACATATGGACAAGACCATGATAATCCAAACCCTAAATTAATGGAGAGCATAAGGGCACATGGGCATTATGACCAATGGGAAAACACCCTTGAAAATGCAAGTTGATGACAAGTTAACTCCCGAAAACAACTACATGCACAAACCCTAATGGAATAAGAGGGAATGAGGACTAATGCTATATGAGGCACCTTGTAAACCCTGATGCACATGAGTGATCCAGTTTCGAGATAAGATGAGAAGGTGAAGATGATAAGCTTCCCCGAGAGTAATGATTAATTCACAGCAAGGTTGGAACTTCAATCACCAACGCCTAAGGTTTCAAGGATGTCAGGGAAAATATATAATTCTATCAAACCCTAATGCACATGTTGAGACATAGGACCAATCAAGGGCCTAGGGCAGCATGCTATGAAATAAATACCACCATGGTGTCATGTTATGTCGATGAGACTGTGCCCTTAGAGGCGTAGGTTAAAAATAGAAAGTGTGTCACTTTCTTACAAAATTAGGGTTTCTCCCAAACCCTAGTATAGTCAACATAAGTGGAGCCAAAAAAACACTCTCATAATGCTAAATCTGAGCAATTAGCTTCATTATGATAGGTGGAAACTTAGTCCAAAAAAAATTAATAACTATCAAACCTTTAGAGAGGACATTTTATCATACAGTTTTATCTCTTTATTAAAATAAGAAAAAACCACAAATTTAATGAGTCTTTTAGTTTAAATGTGACCAAGTACTAATTAATTATGTTTATACGTTTTATATATTAAATAATTTATATGCATCTTAATATCTTATTTATTTATATTGAATTTTTAATTTAGTACTATATAAATATTTTTAAATATTATTATTGACATTTAATTTTTAATTTTTATTTTTAAAATAATTGCAATTCCCACCTCCAAAACAATTCCGCCCTGGGTGAGCAACAATTGAATGAAGTTCATGAGCCAAAAATCGCTAACAAGTAAGGTTAAACTGCATTTGAACCGAACGATTCCATTTTTAATTTTTTGATATAGTTTTATTCTCGCCTGCAAAAAAATCCACGCACCATTCAGGAGCAGGAGCAAGTGGAACCCTGTGGTGAGCATTCTGCCAGATTTCGAAGAGGGATGCTTGATTCCTTTGTATCATTTGAGGTAGATGGTTGATGCCATAACTGTGGAGATGCACGCCGTATTGGCCTCACACCGGATTGGCTTCTGAGGGGAAGTAAGCTCAAGATTCTGCTCACCTTAGTCCACAACTTGCCCACCGGGTATTTATAAAATGAACCTTCAGAAATGCTATTTTCTGATTTTTTTTAGCTAGTCAAAACCCCATATTCTAATGCCTTGCAAGCGAATTTATTAAGCTTTTTTTATTTTGATGTCTTGAATTTGAGTTGCATGTTGCATTTGCAATAGTCTTTGACCTATCTTAGAATTCTTTTGGTCTGGACCCCATATTTGATTTTCTCCATGTCCGTTCCTGAGGTATAGTGCTCCAAATCTTTGAGCCTTCCACAAAAAACGATGATTTATGCCTCATATACAAGTCTGAGCTACCGTAGCTTGAGACTGCAATCAGAAATTTTGTCTTCTGAAAAATTACCTCTGCAATTTGAGTTCTAAAGATGACACCACATTTCTGTAATATAGGTTCTGAAAATTTGTTACACGATTTTACAAACGCAGGTCCAAGCCTACAAAGAACTGACCTCTGTTGTAATCCAAATTTAAGGTATCAAGCAGACTTTTCTTTTCCCAAATATATCATTCTCAGCCTCCTTTATCATCATGTCACTGTATAAACTTTGAAATTCTTGACCAAAATAAGCCTCACTGTACAAACTCTGAAATTCTTAACCGAAATAAATTATTGACCGAAATAAGCCTCACTGTATAAACTCTAAAATTCTTGACCGAAATACATTCTTAACCGAAATAAGTTCGTAAAACTAATAGTAAGCTCTTCTATTTGTATGAATTTTACTTGAAATGAAGCGACACATCCTTTTGGAGTGAGGCCTGTATGAGAGTGTATTTGGCTAACAATTAAATATATATATTTTCAACTTAAAAAATCAATTTCTCATCAACCAGTGGGAGTTTGTGGGCAAGTAAGGGCTAGTTAGAAAGAGGAAAAATTTCTCTTCAAGATGGTCTAGGAGAATACCTTGAAATAATCAGCTTCAAGTCTGATTATGCCAAGCATTGTTCCAAACATTATCACCAGACTATAGCAACAACAATAGTGGAGCAACCCTAACAAAGATGAGACTGCTGCTTATAGTTGAACAAAACTTTGGAAGGGTTATTACAATTTCAATATTGTAATCCAGAGAAGCTTTTAACTACTGAAATCCTCACTGTAGGAGATTATATTCATTTTGATGAAGTCCTAATGATAGTGGATGCCAACTGTAACACTGATTTCTAGAACAATCTGCCCATGCATCTACTATATCTCTTGTTCATCCAAACCCTTCTTTTTTTATAAGAAAAGTAACCTTTGCTGAGAACATCAATGCTCTAGTGAATGGAAATTCCTGAGGTTAGAGGAAAATTTTGCATAGATATTTGATCTTCATCGGTACCTAAGGGTATAGAAGTGCTAGAGAGAAGCATGGCTGCAAGGAACAGTGAACTCTGAGCACGCAACAAACTTCTTCCAGCTATTTCTAACTTGAATTAAAAACAACGAATTCCTTAATCAAGAATTTCAAGTTTTGGCAAGTTTGTTTATGTTGGCTACAGACTTCAATTAGATTTCTTTCCAAGTTCGTAGACGTATCAACTCACAAAGGTTGATGCCAATCACTGGATAGTTCTCTTATGCCACCTATATAACAGAGAAGTACTGTAGATGGATGCCGATTATGTTGCAGAGGAACTAGGTATTATATATTCTGTGTATATGAACTGTGCAACGAGTCATATATGTATACTGAGAAAAGTATGTACACAATGAGACACCGGAATTCAGATATAAAGGTGCCTCCATCGAGAGTTACATCATAATTGAAATCATGACAGATAATAAACCAAAAAGGTCTCTGCATATGTTGCAACTGCTATCTGAAGCTATGTATGAATATCACTACTGATGTCATACTATAATACATATATACATATATGTTGCCATACAGTTCTGCACTTCAACATACCAACACTTACCTCCAGGTACTACAACATATATCTTTGATGCCATGCACAGGAACCATATATCATAGTGCATAGGGTCCAAACAAATATTGAGAGTCACCGTACTGAGATGTGATGGTGCCTTATACATATAATCGAAACCATGTGAGAGATAAATATTAGATGCCTTAGAGTGAACATGATGCCAATAGTACACAGTGAATGCAACGATACCCATATCGTCAATACATGTGAATGCGATGTCATATATTCTGCATATGTAGCCATATCAAACATATTGTCATACACTGAATATTCAATCAACAAAGATAATTGCAATGTCATTTACTTTGCATATATGCACAATGTCATATCTAATGTGATGCCATTGTTAATGTTGTAGAGAGAGATCCCACTGCCTGTATGTCAACATCAGTGTGTGCGGGCCATTGAAATAATATATTTTTTGTAATGATCTGACCCATCCAATCCATGATATCTACTACCGACAGAGATATAATGCGACATGCTAAGGTACTTGAGAACCAAATACTTCAAGTCATGGATTCTATTATATCTGTAATTGCTCTTCATTTTAGAACTATAATCTATGATTCAACTCTTAACAATTTGCAGTGACAATCTCAAAATTCCATTTAGAACTTGGAGTATTCAACTGTCTCTGTCCATATACATTAACTAAGATATTTTCTTGATGATGCCAATAGACCTGCCTTAAGATGATAAGGTTTTGTCCTTCCAGGCATTAATACAAAAGAACTACATTATCATGACATAGATACCAAGACTCTGATTTAAATTGTGTCATCCCCAATATACTCCAGCATTGATATATATAAACTTGGTTAGTCATGTAGTGTTATTATTCTGTTCACTAGTTGTAAAGATGTTCATACACAACAATATAATGAACAATCCCAAGTCTTTATTAGAGATAAAATCTCTACAGACATAATCCTTAGCACATGGATGCATTCTACAGGCATAAGGGATGTTGATCAGAACCTTGGCAAGTTCAAAAAAGGCTCCCAGAAGTTTTAGAAAGGTATTAGTGCACTTCAATTATTTTGTTGTCATCATCATGCACAACTGATCAGGATATGGTTCGCTGCATTGTGGAAAAATCAAGGCCCAGACGATCAACACATCACATGGATCTTATCATAATTTTTATGAAGACCATACTAAGAGTGTATTCCAGGTCATATTCTTGGTCATTGTATCAATGTATGTAGATTTGTTATTAATTTAACAACACAAATAAAACTATTTATAATATCTTTAAGAGGGCTAAGATTTCGCTCGTTCAAATATAGATATGCTCCACAGGTTTCTTAAGTCATTCCATATTTCTAATGAACAGAGATGCTCACACAGTGCTTGTCACTAAGCTCAGTATGCTATGTAGGTTGGCTTGTAGGAAATTTCTGAAGAAGATATATGTATATGTATGTGACAAGGGCTATCTCCATTACACAACACTTTTACATCTTGAATTTGCACACAGTGATCTGTTAGAACCAAGGTTCTATTCAACTTTGTTTTCCTCTTACTACCTGAATCTTTCGATCATATTATGCCACTTTAATCACAGAATAGTGCAAATATTTGTTTTTAGTGGTGCCCTAATAGGGCTACAAGAATGAAGGTCTTAAAAACAAGATTTGAGCTAGAACTTTCATTGACATGTAGTGTCTTGAAACAAGGGAAATTTTACCAAAAGATTTCGTTGTTTTGTGATGAAGATCACAGAATATGGTGAAACTTGGAGCTCGATCTTGTAGAGATCAACTGCCTTATGACGTCCAAATGGAGCCGTAATCCCTGGATATTAGGCTTGTTTTTTCATGTCCTAATTGTAGGATAAGGTCAATATATCTAGAGCTCCACACATCAAAAGAATGCTCAGATTTTTTTGGTAGAACAGAGGTCATATTAGCATTTTATTCTTACAGTGATACTACAATAATTCCAACGATACTTCTTACTGATTTTTCAAAGAATAGGAATCAAGTTACTCAATCTTCCACAGTACTGATAAGTTCAGGTCATAGTAAACTCTAAGTTGTATTAACTCCACCGGGCCAAGGGATTAGGAGTTCTTGACATATAAATGATTTTATGTTACTATGATACCTCATACTCCAGGCAAGGATATTGAAGGGAAAGATCTCCTTCTGAAGTTTTACTGCTAAATATACCTCTGAAAATATCTTGAAACCACTTAAAAACACACCTCATAAATTCTGAAACATACGTTGATGACTTCCAACTTTTGTTTGTGATGACTGAACTAATCTTTGAATTTGTGCCCAAGTTCACTAATTAGGGCTTATAGAAGGCCTTAAGACAATGTCACAGATTGTCCTTTTTTGAACTCGGACTTGTCCTACCACAGAGGTCTGAAGGTGACTTCTGCTGAAATTCCTTTGGTGCTTCTTAGAGATCCCAATATCTTAAGCTTGGGCTTGTCCTCACCTGGCTCTGAAACCATGTTAATTTTGAGTTAACATGTTCTTAAATTAGGTTAGTTACATCATTTTACCATTAATCCATTATCAATCTCATTAATGATTTAATGATAAGTGTAACTAATGAAAGAACATAAGTAATAAAAGTTGAAGACAAGACTAGACAAGACAAAAGAACACACGAATATGGCTGAAACCAGGGAAAAACCCCAAGATGGGGAAAACCCTTATCAATTCTTCTTATCATTAATGTCAAATGTTCAACAGAGAGAGAGAATAAAATACTTCAAAGTCAAAATGACTTGCAAAATGAGAAGGTTTAATACCACTTCCCTTAGACAAGATGATGGTTCCAATAAGGCTGCAAATCTGATGTTTGGTGTATGGTCCAAGGACTCGTGTATTCTCTGCAATTCTGGTAGGACTGACTATTGCATAAACACATTCAGCAACTACCCCATTCACAGGCTTAAATACCTTTACTACACTATGGATTACCTTCAACCAGTCCCTTCAAATGCTGGTAGCCCATAAGCCTTCTTCTAGGCTTCAAAACCCACTACACAACCTCATGATAAATCAGCCCTGACTATGGCTTTCTTGCTGTAGGTTCTCGGCCTCCAGGACAGGGTTCTTAAGCCCCGTGGCCTAGCTGTAGGTGACCCAAGCTAGTGCAGATGGCTTCAAAGAGAATGACACCTTCACAACAGTCCCAAACTTTCATCAAAATCACCCTTAACGGGTGCAGATTCTATCTACTTAAACTCGGACCTGTTATGAAGATAACATGCCCAAGAAAAATCATAAATGTGCCCAAAACAATCTCGTCCTCCATCTTTTTGAACTGTACCCTTAAATATGACTAAATTGAACCTAACCTTGCCTTCATCTCCTTCGCTAGAAATCACCTTCTTTTGCGGCTACTTCAGAGAGATGAATGAATATAAAAGTGCCTAGGATAGGTTATTTATATCCTTCTTGGGTAGGCCGACTTGATTACTTGAGGAGAGAAATTCAAATTTTCAATTTTCACTTTTTCCTTCCTAAATAAGGTCATGCCTTATGAAATTTCATTTGAGTGAATTAATACTTTTCCTTATCAAAATTTACTGATATTTAGGTCAATTTTAATCCTCTCAAAAAGAGAAATCCAATGCTGCAATCATTTTCCTCATAGGAGCAGTCCAAAGTGGAATTTGGCCCTAGTTTCCAATTTTAACACTGACCTTGTTGGAAATCAAAGTAAAAAGCATTATGTTTTGAGTGTATGTCTCTATGAAGCTTCTTTAGAACCTTCGTTTTAGCCTTGAAGAAATTTGACTAGGTGCACTAGAGTGTAGATGAATTGCTATTTTGGAATATGTTGGGATCATATAGGCCTAGTTTAGCTTTGAGGAAATTATAAGTAATTTTATCCCCATGAATGAATCTTACTAGGAGGATATCTTCCTCATCAGTTGGAGCTTCAACTATCTCAAAGTCTCTGCAAACATGAGCCTTAAGTTGGCTATAATCCATCCAATTAAAATAGGGCACTCTTTCTTTTACATTTTTTGAAGATTAAATGTTAGCTAGTCCCCAAATCTAGCCATATAGATTCAATAACATCTCCCACTTAGTATTTGGTTGATAGCCCTCTAGTCTAAGTGTCTTTTTATAGCTTTCCCACCAAGTTCAGGTATGATCCCCATGCTTCAATCAACCAAATAAATGATGTAGCAATACTTACAAACATTCTGGCCAATGCACTTGTCGGAGCATTATTTCCCATTTTTGGAAATGGACCCTTGGATCTTGTCTATTTTAAATGAGTGTCTATTCCCAAAGACTCCTCACTTCTAAGAGAACCCACCACCTACTTTGTTTTGATATCTTATTATATTTATATTTGTTAGACCTTTTTCCTTGAGTACAAGAAATAGGTAGTACAAACACATGCAGTGAGCTATTAGAATGTCATATGTACTTATTAAACTGATGAAACCTCATTTGGTTAACAGAGTAAAATAATGACACCTGGTTGGGGTCTTGTATTACCAAACATCTTGAAACATTTATGGTTGTACAATGAACTCTACTCACAACATGAAAAAAATTTCTACATGGTTTGTCGTTATTAGTAATTGGCAATTGCACGAGAACATCATCACTGAGTAATTTTTCACTTGACAATTTTGGAGATGAACTTGGTGGTATTGTGGCGGTCTCCACAAACACAAAGGTTCTTTGTGATCTATATAATTATTTAAACTTTCATTTTTACAAAGATTCATCACCAGATTCTCCAAATCCATATTTGTTCTTGACTGCTGCAATATTCTCTCCTCAAAAGAGCACTTTATTATCACTGAAATAAAATCACTAGTTTGTCTTAGCCTATCCCGTGAGATCGTGATTGAGCTTATAAATAAAAAAATGGATTGAAATATAGATCATAAATAATTGTTTGTGCACTTGGAAAATTTATTCCAACCCCCACCTTGCCTTCCGGCCCCCCTCCTACATGAGTTGAAATAAGGAAAAATGTTCATTGTCTGGGCTACTAAAGTTATTTATTCAATGATGCTTTTCTAATGTTGGAGTGATCCCATCCATTTTACAATATACAAATTCTAATAAATTCAAGAATTCTTCCATTATATCAAGCATCCATTTCCACCTTGTTTCAATTGTGGAAGTGCCTTTCCAATACCTGAAGCTTTCTAGACGATCCAACTAGCATCTCAAATACCTTTCTTACAAAATCACTCCTTGTCCTCGGAAATGATATGATGATTTACAACCTGGAAGGAGGATAATTTTTGGAATGACATATTCAAGTATTAGTTGTAATAGGATCCAGTAGGACTCATTAATCACGGTTTCCTCAATAGCTGTCTCTTCAAAAGAAATTTTTGCACTTTGTCAAATAGCTACATGAAGCCTTCCATATAATGCTCAGATAACAGAAGAAAGTGTTTATTTTACTTGACATGAAATTCATAGAGGAAGAGAATAAAGGGAAAGAAAATAATGTTGTGATTATGTTCATCCAATGTTTAAGCATATATGACAGTTTTGCAATAGCTACAATAGATGTGAGGTAGCATATAACTGCTTTCTAGAGGTGCATGAGGTCTCCTTTTTTTTGTTGTTTTTATTTTTTTCCCTTCTACACGAGAAACCATATTGATTTTTAAGCTTGGTCACATTTGAAGTATCAATAAAAAGTGTATTTTCACTTCCATATTCTCTTAGACCTTACCAGCCACTAATCAAATCCCTATAACATCCATGCAATTCATTGTCTTCTTAGCGGAGTCTTGAATACAGACAAACAAGGCCCCAAAAATATGCAAGCTTGAGGCAACTTGTCATGTTCCCTTGTTGGCCACTCCTTCATCCAATTTGCTTGGCATTGAAATTCTTGTTTTCAAACTAGTAACCCAACTTTTGGCCTCTGTTAGGCAGGCATGTTTTCGGGAAAATGTGATTTTTTTGCTCGACTGATTTTCTATAACCAATCATTGTAGAAAACTTGAGATAATTTCGAAATTTGTGAAAAATCCTCAATGAAGTCCCAAACTTGGTCGAGGACTTTCCTGATCGATTCATTTTTTACAACATAAGGCTTCAACTAAGACTTGTCCAACACTTGGAGCTTGTCATGATTATCTATTTCCAACCACCTTGAGGGTTGTTGAGGAAGTATGCGTGGTTGCAACTCATTCATGTCTCTCCTTTCCATGGTTTTGGAGAGGCAAAATTCAAATGAAGAGGGTTTATTATCATTGAAACTTGAGAACATTGTCAAAGAGTTTACGTGATATATTTCAAAACATCCCAAGTTAGCAGCAGTTGGAACTATCTGTGAAAATGAGATGTTGGTTCCTTTTTCAAAATTCCCTTATCTGACATTAGCTTTCTCACGTTGATTACATCATCCCAAATAAGTAGCATAGATGTTCAACAAAATCACATATGCTCCATTCAAGTGTCTCCAGTGGCCGAGGAGGTCAACCATGCACGCATAATGCTCCACTCTAGGCTTCACGCCAAAATTTCTACTAATTCAATCAAAATGATGCTATCCTTCATCTACTATAGTCCTGCATGGTTGTGGCCAGATTAAATAGCAATGAAGATGATATGGCATACCTTAATGCCTTCTTCTTGCATTTCATAAAAGAGTGTTAGGGCATCATGCCCATGCATTTGATACCCACGCTGCAGAGCCACTAAGTCAGCACATGAATGAAAATAATTATTATGGTAACATATTTAGGCTTCACCTTTGAAACTTGCATTCAACTGAAGAGTTTCAAGGGTTAAACACTATGACCAAATTGAGTATATCTCACAATGACAACACTCCATGTAATTACATCTGGGTTCATTCTTGTCATTTTGAAGTTGATAAAAGAGTCCTAGCACCTCATCACAATATCCATTCAATGCATAACAAAAAATTATTAGATTTCATGAGATCAGATCCCTCTTTGGCATATTGACAAACACTTCGTATGCATCATCCATTTTTTTTTGTTGCAGCGCCTCTAATTCTTCACAAGAAGCGAAAGCACTGGAAATAGTGACTGAATTGGCTTTAACTCCATCTAGCTGCATTTTAGAAAAGATCTCGCTGCACCTTTTATGTGACCATTCTACTCATAATTGGATATCATCACGCATTACATAGGGTTTCAACCTTCCCATATGCATTTCATCAAGTAGCTTTCATTCCTCTTACAAAATTTCTAATTTCGAAATATCCTATAGTCATGGTGTTCCATGTAACTATGGATTACCCTGCCCTGCTCAAGGCTGCAATCTTAGTGCACGCCTTGGGGATAATTGGAAAGGTGTGTCTCCACTTAGTCCTCCCTATTGAATTTGGTAATACAACTTGAGGGCTTTCTAACACTTTCCATCACTGACACAACCTCTGATAATAACATTCCATGCAGACACATTGCGCTTGGGAATTTTCTCAAACACCTGGTGTGTGCCCTTCATACTTCCACAATAAGCATACATGTAAAAAGTGCAGCCGGATCGCTGAAAAAGAGGCAAATTAGTGATATGGGAATTTCAATCTGCATTAGCAATGGTAATCGATTCAATTTGTTGTTGGTTATTGCATTCACTACTACAATATAAAGTCAAATGATGAAAGAGTCTGGCTATGGAAACTAGATCATTTATCACCTAAGCAACTCAACTTCTTGTTTTTCTTTTGTTTCCTAGACTATTTGCAATGCCTACAAGGATCAAGACAAAAATTTGTGGTATCGTTGCTTTTCAAGGCTATACAAAACCCCCTGAAGACAAGGCTGAGTATAGGAATAAAATAGTTAATCACCTAGACAACTTAATTCACTAATATGCTAAGCTTTCTTAATCTCCTACAAAATGCATGATGGTTTTTTACATTAGGGAAATAGTATGCTATCATTTTTTTTGTTTTAAATCACCATGAAAATGGTCATTAAATTTATGAAAGGGTTCAAAGCTGTGCCACTTTGTAATATCATTTTTCTAAATGCAAGCCATATTCTTGCAGAATATGTTCCCAAAGTTTTTATAAACTACTAAAAAATAGAGGCAGCATTATCAATGGGAAATAAATAATCATTTTGCAAGCCGCTTAAAGCATTTTTAAGGTCTACTCCCATTTTCCCTCGCCAATCATTGTTTTAGTCAAGCCTAAGATCTTCATAAAATTATAAATTACCTTAGGACAAATGGGTTATTTTAGTGGGTAGCATAATTGTAAATTGCAGATTTATCACTCAAAACCTATACAGATGATAGGGCATCTTCTCTACCTATGGAAGAGAAGATATGCATTAAATAGGGAAGTATTCTTTTGGTCCTATAATATGCTAGAACTTTAAATATAGTAATAGATTTACACAAGGGACATTCAAAGATAGGTAGTGTAGCAATTGTGCCCCAAAAGTCATGGAAGTAACTTCCTCTTGTTAATTTTTTCTTTGACGTGTACATTACTTTGCAGTTGTCTAACACTACCTGTTCCATATTGGTGTAGGATACAAATATTCATAGCACAAATATACATTTAGAAATCTTGATTTACTCATTGGAGCGTATGCATATTTCACACAGAATAGTTAACTTAGTTTATATAGATTACAATCTCAAACTTGTTCTAAGACTTCTATAGAATGGAATAAATGTATTATACTTGTATGTTTGGTACTTCCCAACACTTCATTTACACCTCCACCCAATTTTCATAACTTCCATAACCATTAGGTAGGCACTTGCAACTTCGATGTTATTTTTCTTGTCTAGTAAAATATTTGCCAAGATTTTACAAAGTTTTATAATTTATTGAAAGTTGTATAATTTAGAATTTATAAAGTTTCAAGGTTTAATCTTTTAAAGTCTAGTTCTTTAAAGGGTGCTAGCTCAATGGAAGAGCACCTTCTTTACAAGCAGGAGGTTGGTGGTTCGATTCCATCATTCCCTCATATTCATATGGAATGGTGACGAAGGCTCTTTTGACCATCACCAATGAGCTTATGGTGACATTTTTCAACCCTCACCAATGAGCTTATGGTGACATTTTTTGACCCTCACCAAATATGAATTCGTGAGGGTCAATGATCGTCGCCGTATATATGAATCAATAGTGACGACCATGAAAGGTCCATCACAAAAAATCATTGTTGTTCATATGAAATGGTGACGGACACTATCCATCATTATAATCAATATTCGTGACGCACCTTGAATGTCACCACAACGTATACTTTCGGCAACACCACCTTTGGTGACGTTTAGTTTTTTGGTGACGAAGGCTATTTCCCATCACAATTTCTCATATAAAATGGTGACGGTCACTATCCATCATTATAAATCATTATTGGTGACGGACCTTGAATGTCACCACAACACCTATAATTTCGGTGATGCCACCTTTTGTGACGTTCCGTTTTTGGTGACGAAGGCTCTTTTGACCATCACCAATGAGCTTATGGTGACACTTTTCACCCGTCACCAATGTCCTTTTTTCTTGAAGTGATTATTCACAAGGTGATAAATATATATCTACCCCTAATCTCAAAGGATAATAATTATTTAGAGCAACTTTATTAACCCTATAAATATTATGGATTTGACACACATATAGACACTGGCTCCCTTTTTGTCCTTGTGTTATCACTCAAAATTCGTTAAACACTAAAATATGAATGATACCTTTGTTACATATTAACTCAATCATACCACCTTTTACATTTGAAATATAAGTCATATTCACTTGTCTATTTAACCTTTCTAATACTAAGATTTATATATGAAGGAATACCCTTATGGTTAACATTAGAAGCCAACACTAAATATTTCCTTACACATTTACACTCTTCTTTATTAAATATTAATATGAAGGTTATCATGAAGCCTTATGAACATATTATGGTGTGGTGACGTGTAATTCCACTATCAGAATTTGTAAATTCATTTTTTCCAGAGTTGCGCTCATATGAATTAATATCCTAGTTACTAACTAAACACTAAGGCCAACCATACGTAACTTACTGGTTGACATGTACAGAGTATTGAACTCATTGTCAGTCCGAAAATTGTAATTCGCATTTAGTCATGGTACTGTGAGGTTACAACTTAGTTTTCAATGACCTTCATATTTAATATATTGATTTGAAATTTCCGAGGGTTAACTTCTCGAGACCGGAATTTGGATTTGATTTTTAATGCATTGATATCAAATTCATATATAATAATATTTATTCACTTCACTGGAGTACTTCATGGTCACACGGTATTTATTACTGCATACTCAGTCACATGGGTCACCGGACGTAACGTAGGGAGCCGCGGGAAAATCCCTCTTAACTCAGATCTATGACACCTGGCCGGTGCAGATCATTCCTAAGTTAGTTTTTCTTAATTCCATAAATGATGTCATTTTTTGGAATGGTGTTCATTTTTTCTTGTCGTTGATTCTTGGTGGAAGTTGATCACTCCCTACATTCTTTGCCTGAATTCTCCGTCATTGCCTCTGTAATATCGTTTGGTTTTTACATGAATGGAGTGGCACGGTTGGCTAGAGGTACTCAAGATGAGATTGAATGCCATCTTCCTCCAGAACCTAGATAATTCTTTCCACCTTACTTCTCCTGACTACAGCCATTTTGTTAGTTGAATTGTATAAAAAAAATTCAGTTGGTCTTCGGGAGCATTTATTCACTATTTAATATGAATAGCAACAATATCGAATTTACATTAAACCAAATTCTAGCTAAATATAATTTCTAATTATAAATTGTATTAATTTAGGCATCCTACCTTCAATGTCGTTCATTGTTGTTCCTTTTTATGATATGGCCTTGTTTTCGTATTGAATACATTTACTATCATGAGATTCTATAGAGCTTCTTCCATTTATACAGTTTACTTCGATTCATAATGGTGATTCTCTTATATTATCCCCACATTTGATTCGATTTGGTTTTTATTTTTTTCTGGTTGTATTTGCCAATAACTATTATTACGCATATGTGGTCTCACTGCGTTATTTTGAAGACACAGAGCCCATTTCATTACGTTTTTCAGCCATCTTTCCTCAGGGTTTTCCAGACTTACTGGTGATTATAAAGCTTACCTCTATACATTTCATTCAGTCGCTTACACTTCAAATTACTTTCACTTGAAATTTTATATTAACTACGAATTCTACTCTTTCTTATCTTATGATGACAGATGAGCGTAGTGGTACTGTCAGTTTCTGAGGTAACCTATCATTTTCTTGGTTGATAGCTTGGGTTATCTTATTGAAATATTGTAATGGAATTTTTATTTCTTGAGCCGTGACTTTCAATCTTGGTAATGTGCAGGTATTTTTGCACCTTTGTTACCATTCAAATTTGATATTCATTTAGGACTTTCTTAATAGTTTCTTACCATGGCTTATTATTCTCCAAGATGGTTCAGATAACGAAAATTACTATCATGATGCAATTTCTGGCATAATTTCTTCTCGGTTAATCATTCACTATAGGGCCAAATGCCCTCATCATCACATATTTTCATTGAACAACCTTTTCATTTTTTTTAACTATAAACTTGCACAGGTTTGAATTTTTCTAATAATATAAACAATGGATTGTTCTTTTAATATTGTTCGAATATAGATCTAAATTCTGTGAAATTAGTTGTAAATATTATTTGTATCAGGTTGAGCATTTTTATTAGACTGTGTTCTTCATTTTCTAAGACCATAATTAAATTTCTGCTATATCGAGAGTAGTAGTATATATGTATTTGTCTGAAATTACATTTTTCTACTTGTTTCTCTTCCAAACAGAAACATCAAGGTATAATGTTATATTAGTTTTTCACCTACCATTTTAATTGTAATATTTCCACTCAGATATATATATATATATATATATATATATATATATATATATATATATATATCTTTTACTTTTTCTTTACATGTTTGTTAGCTTTATACCATGGATAAATCATGAATACTCTTATTTCTATTAAAGTACGATTTCGATGAATACTTATCCATAAATTGGTTTAACATATTTTCTATATTACTCCATAAAAAATTGATGAATTGAAGTCTCTAGTCTCCTTTACTTTTAAAGCAGAATATTACTTTAATTTCTATTTTATTTTTCCTTCATAAAATAAAATTTTGTCTTCTGTATGTAATTATATATTTTGTCTGCCTTGTCCAATTTTTTCATATAGTTCGCTAAATAATAGAAATATAATTAGCTATGCAGTATATCATTTGCTTCACGATATTGTAGCTATCTACGCCATTATAGTTACTCCATTTATGTCCACTAATTTATGTGCATATATTTTAATATAGAAATATTAGAACCATGCTGTAAAATTATTCGATGTTCTTCTATAACATTTTTTGTTTAAAGCTATTCCACATACATTTCATAGCATAACCTTAGAATAGTATAATTTATTATAACGTTTCCTGTGAGGTACCTAACCTCATATCTGGCCCCAGTATTAGGTGTTAGATATTCTAAGAGTTGGTTTTCACAGAGTAGGTTTGTAAAACACTACGAAATAACTATTATTTTTATGGTTAATTCAGGGAAATGTACAGACCATAACATTAAATTTCTAAGTCACTAAATTCCTACAGTATATGTACACAGGCCCAGAGCCTTCATTGAGAGCAGCATTATATGGAACAACTTCATCTGATAATAATACTATGTATTAGGTATATATGTATTTGCCTAAAATTAAATTTTTCTACTTGTTTCTCATCCAAACAAAAACATCAAGGTATAATATGTTATATTGGTTTTTCACTTACCATTTTAATTATAAGATTTCCACTTAGATATATATTTTACTTTTTCTTTATATGTTTGTTAGCTTTGTACAGTGGATAAATCATGAATACTCTTATTTCTATTAAAGTACAATTTCGATGAATACTTATCCATAAAATGGTTTAACATATTTTCTATATTACTCCATAGAAAATTAATGAATTGAAGTCTCTAGTCTCCTTTACTTTTAAAGTAGAATATTACTTTAATTTCTGTTTTCTTTTTCCTTCATAAAATAAAATTATATCTTATGTATGTAAATATATATTTTGTCTACCTTGTCCAATTTTGTCATATAGTTCTCTAAATAATTCAAAGATAATTAGCTATGCATTACATCGTTTCCTTCAGGATACTGTAGCTATCTACTCCATTATAGTTACTCCATTTCTGTACATTAATTTCTATGTATATATTTTAATATAAAAATCTTAGAACCATGCTGTAAAATTATTCGATGTTCTTCTATAACAGTTTCTGTTTAAAGTTGTTCTACATACATTTCACAACATAACCTTAGAATAGTATAATTTATTATAATGTTTCATGTGAGGTACCTAACCTCAAATCTGGACAATATTGGGTGTTAGATATTCTGAGAGTTGGTTTTCACAGAGTAGGTCTATACAACACTACGAAATAACTATTCCTTTTATGGTTAATTCAGGGAAATGTACATACCATAACATTAACTTTCTAAGTCACTAAATTCCTATAGTTTATGTACACAGGCCCAGACCCTTCATATAGATTAAATTACTACACTATTCAATAATACATAATAGAATTAAAACATTCTTTCAAAAGTATGTCAAATTAATTTTACTGTGCATACCATTGAAGGTAGACTAGAAACCTCCCAACCTTAAAGCTCTTTCTCCACATCTCACTCCCGAGCAGAGATCTTTTCCTCCAGTGATAGACAACCATTTTTCTATCCTGGATCATATTATTTAAGCTTCCTTTCCCCAGCCTATTTCCCTTAACTGCGTCTAGTTAATTTAGGATGTTGTATACCCGTTTGCCTAGGCTTCCCCTTTGTTTCTTCCACAAAGGTAGTTTTAAAGCTAGCTTTTCTGCTTTCCAGCTTTATTCCACCTCTTCCCAATAATTTCCTCTTTACTGAGGTACCTTTTAGATTTTTATGTCAAATCTAATTTTAGTATTTACTTTATTCCTTCCAAGGATTTCTGGAAGTATGGGAAAGTCTTACAACCTTATTCATCTTCTTGGATTGGGTTTCCAGATCTCTAATATTAATCTAGTCATTGCACATAATTTTCCATTTTATTTTATTAATTTAAAATAATAAAATAAATCCACATAATTTTTTTCCATTCGGGTCCACTGTACCCTTTTGGACTTGTTCAAATGTCTAACAAAAGAATAGAAAACTCGGGATATTACATATTCCCCCCTAAAAATAAAACATTGTCCTCGGTGTTGTAAAGACAAATAAAAAAATAACTATATAAAAATTGATGGATATTTTTCCATCATATCTTCCTCTCATTCCCAAGTAGCTTCTTTGGGTATAAAGTGCCTCCACTGCACTTTCACCCTGACCATTGTCCTTATCTGAAGCTCAATTTCCTCTTGTGCCAAGATTTGAAGGGGCTTTGGAAGGAATCCCCTTCTGGTTCCACCTCTATCACATTCCAATCAATAACATTCATAGTGTCATGCACATATTTTTTTAATAATGAAACATGAAATACATCGTAAACCTTAATGTGACTAGGCAAATCCAGTTTATATGCAACTGGTTCAACTCTTTTCAGCACTTCAAAAGTTCCATAGTAACGTGGAGCTAGTTTTTCACATCGTTCATTGTGTAAAGTAATATTCTTAGGTTTAATCCTGAGGTACACATGATCACCCACATTGAATTATTTGTGAATTCTCTTATTGTCTGCATAACTTTTCTGCCTGTCTTGTGTTGTTTTGATGTTTTGCTAAATTTTCTTCACAACTTTTTCCATTTCTTGCAAGGCTTCCAATCCAAGTATTAGTTTATCTTCTTCCTGACTCCAACTTAGAGGAGTATCGCACTTTCTTCCATAAATTTCTTCAAAAGGACTCACTTTTATGGAAGCTTGATAGCTGTTGTTGTAGGAAAATTCTGCTAAATGTAGATAGCCCCCCCATTTTGTTGGCATGTCCATGATATACATCATTAACATGTCCTCTAAAATATGGTTTATTGTTTTTGTTTGACCATCAGTTTGGGGATGGTAGGCAGTACTAAAATTTAATTTGGTACCCATGCATCCAAAAAAACACCTCCAAAAAGCTATGGTAAACTTCACATCTCTATCTAAAATGATCATCTTAGGAATACCATGCAATTTTACAAGCTCCTTCATAAAAACATTTTCTACTTTAGTTGTACTAAAGGTAGACTATAAAGGTATAAAGTGAGCAGCTTTAGTCAAAGTATCCACTACAATTGTGGTAGAGTCATGTTGGTATTTGGTCCTTGGTAACCCAGTAATAAAATCAATGGAAACAATCGCCCACTTCCATTTTGGAATGAGTAAAGGATTCAGCAATCCAGCTGGATGCTAATGTTCGACCTTTACTTGACATTCTATACATCTAGGCAAATAATTTTCCACATCCTTTTTCATACCAGACTAGGACATGTTCTTTCTTAAAGCTTAAAGTAATTTCTGGTATCCTGGATGTCCAACATAGGGTATTTTATGGTATTCATCTGGAATCTCTTTTTTTAATGAGTCTACATCAGGAATATATAATTTATCTTTATAAAAAATCAATCCCTTCTGGTTCTGTGTATATCTTTTCATCTCCTTTTTCAGCATTTGTGACTGAAGTTGTTCATAGTTTTGGTCTTGTCTCACTACCTCTTGTATCAATCCTTCTATGTCAAAGTTTGCATTACTCACAGTTTGCCAAGCATTTCTACTTAATGCATCTGCAATCTTGTTTTTCTTTCCCTTAATATGTTTGATCTCCGTGTCAAACTCGCTAAGGAATGACAACCACCTAGTGTGCCTAGCATTCAAATTTGTTTGGGTGAAGAAATACTTTAGGCAGAAGTGCTCTATCATCAACACAAACTTTTTCCTTAAAAGGTAATGTCTCCATATATTTAGAGCATGTATTATAGCAGCCAATTCGAGATCATAAACACTATAATTATGTTCATTTTTCTTGAGTTTTCTTGATTCATAGGCTACAACAGAATTTTCTTGTAGTAAAAATCCTCCTAATCCTTCTCCATAAGCATCTATGCACACTACAAATTCCTGATCTGAATCAGCAATCTTTAAAATAGGTGTTGTTGTAAGTTTTAGTTTTAGCTGATCAAATTTATTTTGACATTTTTCCCATTCAAACTTAACTCCTTTCCTTTGTAGGGATGTAATTTGGTAGGCTAATGCTGAAATTATCTCTACAAACCTTCAATAATATACTGCAATACCCATGAAGGATCTCTTAGAAGACACATCAGTAGGTACATGCCACTCCCTTATTACTTTTATCTATTCTAGTTGCACTGCAAACCCCTTCTCTGAAGTTATATGGCCTAGGTATTGAATTTTATTTTTGAAGAATTCACATTTTCTAAACTTAGGATACAACTTTTTTTCTCTGAGTGTTTGTAAAACCATTCTAAGGTGTTCCTTATGTTCAGCTTCATTCTTAGAATAAATCAAAACGTCATCAATAAATACTAGGATAAATTTTCCCAAGTACTTATTTAAGACATTATTCATTAAGCACATAAAATTAGTAGGTGTATTAGTCAACCCAAAAGGTAGCACCACAAACTCATAGTGTCCATACCTGGTTCTGAATGAAGTTTTACTTATATCTTAATCTTTAATTCTTAGTTGATGGTAGCTTGTCCTTAGATAAATTTTCGAAAAGATTGTTACTCCTCTAACTTGGTTAAAGAGATCATCTATCCTAGGTAAAGGATATATGTTCTTGATTTTAAGCTTATTCAATTGACGATAGTCTACACATATTCTGAAGGTACCATCTTTCTTTTTCACAAAAAACACCAGTGCACCCCATGGGACACACTTGGTCTGATGTAACCTATATCTAGCAACTCTTGTAGATGCATTTTCAACTCCATTAGTTCTGGAGTACACATTCGATAAGGGGCTCTAGAAACGGGTGTTGCTCCTGGTACTAATTCAATTGAGAAATCAATTTCTCTCCTAGGAGGCAGATGAAGAATTTCATCTGAAAACACATCCTTGAACTTTCTGATAACATGTAATGTTTCTAAAGGATTCTCTTTTGCTTGCTGTCCTAATTCTTCTACATGAACATAATACACTTGGCAACCCTTTCTAGCAATTCTTTTCAATTGAAGTGCTGAAATTTGTCTCACCGATATGGGCTTGGGTTTGCCTTTGACTATGACAGGTTTTCCCTACTTATTTATGCAATGTATTGTCTTATCTAAGCAGTTTAACATGGCTTTCTTTTTCTCTAACCAGTCCATTCCTACTAGTACATCATAGGACCCTAAAGGTAGAATATTTAGATTTAGCTCAACTTGGTATCCATTCAGGTTTATGGCTGTTTGGGGTAACCTATGAGTCACTTTCCTTTTTGTACCAATTGCCAACTGTACTAACCATGACTACTGAAATTTTTCTGACTTTAAGTTACATTTTTCTACCATTTGAGGACTGATATAACTTAAAGATACACCTGGATCTATTAAAATAGAAACAGGTTGGTCAACAATCATACCTTCTACTTCAACCATAGTGAACTGGTGTTCTGCTTGACGATCTTCCAGAGCAGCACTGATTTTGGGGATTTTTCTTGCCACATCATTAATAGTCATTGCTTCTCTCAGTACTTGTATAGTCTGAATGTTTCTGTGTGGATAATCTCTCAATAAATGAGGTTCTCCACAACCCCAACACTTTCGAGGTTCTCTCATTTTAACAATCCCCTCTCTTTTATTGTTTCCATTCATCTGTTTGGACCCTGTTCTTGATTGAGCAGTTTAATTTTCTTCGGTTTTGCTGAGCTTCTTCCTTTGGTGATTCCTACCAAAGTTCTTTAAATATGCTAGTTTTGTTCTCTTTCCACTGGAGTCACCCTTCTCTTTGTTTTGCCAATTCTTTGCTTGTTCATTTTTGCCCTTGAATTGCTGGTAATACAACCTTGCTTTGCGCACCACCTCATCCATGGTCTTGGGATTATCAAACTATATCTTTTCCTTGTATATAGTAGGTAGACAGTTTAAGAAACGATGTACCTTTGCCTTCTCCTCCCTTCTATAAGGTACATATCGAAGCAGATTGGTGAATTTGGTTACAAATTCATCAATAGTAAGCTGACCTAATCTAAGTTCATGAAATTATTTTGCCTTATCATCATAATAATGTTCATTTAGGTATCTATTTTTGAATTTGACTTGGAAATCCTCCCAAGTAACATTTTTTTCATCTATGACATGAACCATCTTGTTTTCTTTCCATCACAAGGTAGCCTTACCTTGCAACTGATAGATAGCCAGTCTAGCTGTCAAGTTACTTTCATATTCATAAACATGAAAGTAATTTATCATATTCAGAAGATATGCTTCAGAATATTCCACTTTCTCTCCATCATAGGAGGGAGGTTTGATTTTCTGGAATTCACCCTGAAATTCCTTGTTCCTCCTAGACTGTTTTCTAGAGGCATCCTCTTCCTAAGAATCTTCTAAGTGATTACCTTTCCCTTTCTCTTCCTTTCGGAATATTCAACTTCTTGACTATTCTTGGAGGTCAATTCTCTTATTAATTTGTCTTGCTCTTCACTGGCTAAAGGTAGCCTGTCATTGTGGTTTTTCAATTGCATCATTTCTCTATGCATTGATCACGACAACCATCCAAATGGATCATTTTGGAAAAGTGCATTTTCTCCACCACCGGAATCTACATACGACTAAGTCCCCTTCACTCATGGTCTGCAACTATATCCTTCAACATTGTTTCATTGTACATGAAATTAAACATTAGCGAATTTTAAATTAAAAAAAAAAAAATTACCGCAACATAATTTTTTCTAGTGTGAGTGCATAATTTGCCCAGTGTTTTAAGTTGGGCTATGATACCATTTGTAACACCTCTCACTTCGCACATTTTTTATTTTTTATTTTTAATTATAGAAGCAGACCTAACATTGTGATTATACCATAATTGGTCACACTATGATGTACTTCTACTATCAATAACTTGCCATGTTACTATTTATTTCCTTATAGTGAATTACATTGTTTCACTTTGCCACCTTGTCTGATCCTTCTTCTTGTTAAAATTAAATTTCTCAATTCTTAATAAATACAGTAAGGAAATACTAATATATAATAATCATATATATTAACCCTTTTTTTTTGAAAAACTTAGTAATACTTAAACACCTTGATTATGCTTAAGTTAAGCATCTCACATTTAACATGATCAACCTAATTTTCTAATGTTATTCCCAAGGTGATAAATATATATCTACCCCTAATCCTAAAGGATAATAATTATTTAGAGAAACTTTATTAACCCTATAAATATTATGGATTTGACACACATATAGACACTGGATCCCTTTTTGTCCTTGTGTTATCACTCAAAATTCGTTAAACACTACTAAAATCTAAACGATACCTTTGTTACATATTAACTCAATCATACCACCTTTTACAGTTGAAATAGAACTCATATTCACTTGTCTCTTTAACCTTTCTAATACTAATATTTATATATAAAGGAATAAACACATATTTCATTAAATTTGGAAGTATTCTATTACAAGGCCTTCAACAACATTCATTTTTTTGTAAATCACCATATTAAATTAATTTGAGATAAAAATAATTTTAGGAATGTCAAACCAATTAGAGACGATGAATAGGTCAGCATGGGGTTGTTAAGTACAATAGTATCAATGCACAAGGTGAGTGTGAAAGAAAACTCTTAGAAACAATTTATTTAAAGTAAATCATATTAGTATGTATAACATCCAAGAAAGATATTATAGTTGTGGATAACATACTAGAGTCGTCGATGTTTTAATTTTGTGTTAGATGACTCTAACCCCCTTTCCCACAACCTGCTCGAGAGTTGTTGATTGAATAATGGTGATGTGAGGATCTTTGTGTAAGTGGAAAGGAGGTGCCTCCCTTGCATTTCTTTGAAAATAATGTACTAGAAACTTAGTAAAATGTTTTTGTGCTAAAGTTTCTACCCCCTAATTCCTTTAAGTAACACTAATGAGGAGGTGATAATTCTTCTTTATAGCATCCATGCATACACTATTAAAGCTAGGTACTATTGATCTAGGTATTTTAAGAAGGTTTGGGTATCATTGATCTATCTCCACTCAAATCCAAGTACATCAAATGAGAGTTCTTAAATGGGTATTCAAGTTATTCCATTATGATGGAAAATGTCACAAATTGAAGTAAACAAGAATTAGTGAACCAATATACATAGACAAGTAAATAGTGGAAGCAAGGGTTTTCAAAAAATAGTACACTTGATGGAAGTCCGGATATTTATCTCTCCTTGTCCACATTGTCAAAAACTAATAATGGTCCTAATGTAATAGTGCCAACCTATTGTACGAAAAACCATGATTGACCATTATTTTCACCAAGAGGAGAAAATGATAAGAATTGTTAATGGGGAATAAATAAATGTGAAACACAACTAATGGATTTTAGTTGAAATTTATATAAGTCCTCATTCTCTTTAATTATTACATACTTAATGTAACTACTAATAAATTATCATTAAGATATTAATTTTGAATATTAAATATGTATTAAAAGCCATTTATCTATTACACATGATTTTCCATGTGGTCTAAATAAACCACTTAAAACCCATTATCAATAAATTCTAATTATTTTTGTAAAAGATGTATCTTTACTTACATTAAGAGATTTATTTCAAAAATATATTACATTTATAAACTTGTAACAATGCATATGACTAAATGGAATATAATAAATAACTTCAGGTCTTGTTAGCTTCTATGAGATTATTTTAATTACAAATATTTTATTTAATAATTGAATTTTACAAAATGTTAATCTCGATGGGAAAATCATGTCATATGGTGGAAAAATTTTTAAATATGTTCATTTCTGACACAACTCCTGAATGGGATTGAATAGTCTACTTAATGATCATTATGAATTAATTAATCCATGTTTTAATAGAAAAAAAAATTACATAGAGCTTTCTTTTAGAAATAGAAATATCACATATATGATGATGATGATGATGGTTAACGTCCACTAAGACCAAACTTTGGTCTATCGAACCTAAAGAAAAAAATTATTTAGTTTTCTTTAAAATTGTACTCCTATGCTCAAAGAGCTTGGAGAGAAGCATCTCGAGCTCACTATAATTTTGACATGTTAAAAGGCTAGGAATGTCGGTATTGTAACAAATATTATGAAACTGAGATCTAATATGGGTGTATGCAGGGCACTCTAAGAGGAAGTGATTTTCATCCTCAATGTTCATATTCTCACAAAGATGGCAGATCCTTTCCACCCATGGTGTTTTAGGAACTGCCCAACGACCTGTTTCACTATGGAGCTCATGAGAGTTCATTCTTATCTTGGCTATATTCATTTTTTTCTTTGAGATATTTAAAATAGAGAGATACTATTGATCTTCTAGAGTAGGGTTGATGACCTCCTTATAATATTTTAATTTTATTTTAGCCTCTAAATCTTTCTCATACCACATTTTCTCTTTAAACTTAGAAGTAACAATATTTTCAATGTTATTAATATTTTGCAATGCAACATTTTCGTCGATCTCCCAATGGTTTAACCAAGCCTTGGTATCTTTATACCAACCTTGTTTGGGCCTTAGGCAGTTTTGGCTGGAATTTAAAGCTAGCTTAGGAAGTCTATGGTCTCCCATGTTATTGATTTTGTGCTTGTACAATAGGAGCCTAGTCATAGCTAGGCTCTTGATAGGGGAAAGACCCACTTCTATAAGGAGAATAGGATAGGGTGTATTACTTTTAATTTTGAGGTTATACGTTTCTCGACTTATCGACTTATATGGCATGATTGTATATAAAAGTAATTGATTTAAAAATGCATAGTTAGAAAATGTTATCGATTGAAAATAGAATAAACCACTTAGAATTCATCATCGATTGATATTAAATTATTATTTTTTCTAAAAAATGTATCTTTACTTAAATTAAATGTTTTATTTAAAAAATATAATACATTCATAACTTTGTATCATTGCATATAAATAAATAGAATTTAATACATGCTTTATGTCTTGTTGGCTTTTATTATTTAAATTAGAAATTATTTATTTACGAATTGAAATTTAGAAAATGTTAATAGGGATGGGAAAATCAAATGGTGTATGTTGTAAAAAGTTTAAATACATTTATTTATGACCTATATATTAAGAGAACTTGAGGAATCTACTTACTATTCATTATCAATTAATTATTTCATGTTTTGTTAGGAAAAACATTTCATTTTACATGGAATTTTATTTCAAAAAAACAATGTCACATTTATACACTTATATTAAGCTTCATGATAGGCAAATAAAAGTTGATAAATGGCTTTATATAGACCACTTATAACTTATTATCAGTTACTTCTAATTTGTTCTATAAATAATATATATTTATTTACAATAAGAACTACATTTCAAAAATACATCACATTTATAAAGTTCCATTAATGCATATAACCAAATAGAAAATAATAAATAGCTTATTATTTAAGGATTAAAAATGAAAAAATGTTAAAATGGATGGGAAAACAAATGTCTTATGCTACAAAAAGTTTAAATACAACCATTTATGATCGATATCTTTAATTAATCTAGATGGCCCACTTAACACGTTTTTAATTAATTTTTCCATGTTTTATTAAGAAGAGCATTTTTTTTAATGTGGGAAACAAATAAAGGTCTATAAATGGATTCATTATTAACTTATCTAGGATAAGATGATTACATATGCAAATAGTTGATATATATATATATATATATATATATATATATATATATATATATATATATATATATATATATATATATATATATATATATATATATATATATATAATTGAATGCCTTACAATTTAAGAAGTTTGAAGTATGATGACCCATCACCCATTAGCTTAAATAGTCCACTTAATACTTATTGTCAAGAAATTATTAGATTTATTTTTTGAAGAAATTTCTCATAGTATATGGCTATTATATATCACATTTATACACTCATATTAATGGATATAACTAAGTAAAAATCAATAATATAATTATGGCTCATATGATATGATTTCAGTTTATTTAAAATACAAATTACAAAAAAAAAACCTTCAAATAATGTAATCATATGCCTTAAAGGTAAAAAAAAGTTCAAAGACATAATTTATCTATGATAGCGTCCAATCAAACCTTGATAGTCCACTTAGCAATCATTATCATTAATTATATGTTTTTTTAGAAATGCAAAATTATGTATAATAGATTTTTTTCTCAAAAATTAAATATCACATTTATGCACTCATATTAATGCATTTTATAGGTAAAAGGTCAATAACTAACTTTGAGTCTCGTTGATTTTCAATATGATACGATTTTAATTACAACCATTTATTGATTGAATTATATAAATTTATGTAAAATATAGATTGAGAAATCACATATCTTATGCTTCAAAAAGTTCAAATCATTTACCTATGACACATTTCCCATTAACCTGAATGGCCAATAGTGCAGGTAGCATTTATCAAGTAAATTATGATAATTTCTTCAATACTAATTGCACCTTTGTTTACCATGAGCTCTATTTCAAAAATTATATTTCACATTTATATATGAGTATTATTCCTATAAGTAAATAGAATTCATTAAAAATAATATGCCTTGATGGTTTGTGTAAGATGATTTCAATGGAAAATAATTCATTTAATAACACACATACACACATTAGAAAAAAAAAAATTGATACAACAAAGTCATTGCAAAAATAATAATAATAATAATAGAAATATATAATAATATAATTGAAAATTTTCATTGTAATTTTTTTATTAATAGAAAGTTTAATTTTTTTTCTCAGAAAAAAATAATTGACAATTTTCATATAATATTCCAAAAAATATAAAATCGTACAAATTAATTCATAAAAAACTATGTTCAAATTGCGTTAAAAAATTGGAATGTACTTGTGAACAAATTTATAAAGAAAATATCTCCATCCACTACAACGAAGTACATGTTCTATTGAACATTCAAATGTATTCATTTTTCTCTTTCATACGATGAAGTGTCTTAAGAAAGGGGAATAAAACCTACATAAGCCAAGTATCTTTCTCTTTTCCTATGTAGGCTTTTATCAAGATGTGGTATTCAATGAATTGAGAAGTATGAATTTTTTTTTTACCAATGAAAAAACCAACAAATTTCTATTAATGAAAACGAAAAGTTACATTTTGTATGTGCAATTAAGCATTCAAAAATTCCCCA
Organism: Pinus albicaulis; assembly: GCA_034641835.2. NCBI lineage: Eukaryota > Viridiplantae > Streptophyta > Pinopsida > Pinales > Pinaceae > Pinus > Pinus albicaulis. The sequence goes on from CM076575.1 coordinate 981,166,061, forward strand.
AAGGGCCCATGTGCACAAGCACACAAAGTAGCAAGGCTACCATAGGAGAAAAAAATTAAATTACAGTGTACCAGCAGGGCTAGGCTTTTTGCGCTTGCATTTTTTCTTTTTGGTTAATTTTCCAAGTCCCTGAATGTGATGAAGAAGAAACCAAGGCCAACTCATTATTCCTTGTGATGTTTTCTTTGTTCGATTCAGAACTTTCAGATACATGCGATCTTTTATTTCCACCTGTAATTGTAGTGATTTTGGTGGCTTTCGTTTGAAGTTCAGTGGTTAAGGGAGCAACAATGATGAGAGAGCTATCAGATTGTTGCATGAGGTCCTCTTTCCCTTCCTCCATCTCTTGTGCTCCTTGATGTCCTCCTATTCCCTGATTTTCCTGATTTTCTTCCATTTTTTCCTCATCTTCTGATAAAGGACTATGAGGGAATTACCATCCTTTCTGCTTTTGAACTTTATTTTTTGTTCATTTCTTTGTCAGTTTGCAAGATCTTTGAAGATGCATTGTTTATTGACATATCCTGCGCCAAAAAGTTGTGTTTTCGAAGTCTAATGACTGTACCCACCTGAAATCTTTATATATAATTTTAATACTTTCCGTGAGACCTTTAGTTAGATTGATTTCCACACAAATGCATGGGCAAAAGTAAAATTACCTTTTTCAATTCTTTCACTGTCCATCTTTAGGAATATTCACAAAGAATTTCCTATTCCTTCAAGAACCCGATGGTGCCAAAAACGAAGTGGAAGGTTGTGAAGTTTCACCCATACCGGCGTTTTCGTCACCACCATTGAATTTGAACCAAAGTTGGGAAACCATGGGGTAATCAATAGTCCCACCCTTCCCCAAAACCATGGACCATCATTTATGATAGAGTTAAAATCATTTTTGAAATCAAACTGAACCACAAAAAATACTTTTGCGTATAAATAAATATCTGATTCGCTAGTCCATTTTTGGTTTATCTAGTCATTTAGTGCATTAGATTTTGTCCAAAAACCATTAAAATGGCCCATGATTGCTTTTGATTGAAGGATGTTGAATAGATCCCTTACTTCTAGTAATTCGATAGTTATCTCTAGTGTTTTTTCCAGCTTATCCACCATATAGGGACCTCAAATATTTGGGAATTGTTTGTCATGTAAGAACACTTTCCCCTTTAAGGCATCTTCTAAGGAACCCTGGCCCTTTCCTCAGGAAGATGTTAAGTCCCTATATTAATACTGTAGTCCCTTATTATGTTAGTGTATCCCCCCTTATTGTTATTGGTGTACCCTTCTAACTCCCATATTGTTATTATTGTGCCCTTACATTATTATTATTAGGTCGACTATGATTGCATTGTGGCCCCACTAGGTTTACATTGTGGCCCCATGGATTCCTATATATAGAAAGGAGGTTTTGTCATTTGTATCATCCAAGAATTGTTCATTCATGTAATTTATTGGAGGTTTCCCTCTCAAAGTGGCTTATTTCTAAGCCATTGATATCTCTTTTATTCTATTTTTGGAGCTGGTTTCACAACATTTGGTATCAGAGCTTTAGATTTTAGGGTTTCACTGCTCCAAACATGTCATCGTGGAATTGTCGCTATAACGTTTTTTCTATGAAGGCTCAGAAGCTGAAATTTTTAGAGTGCGGTGCCGAAATCTGAGGAACATTGTCAAACTATTTCAGAGCTTGTTTCGCAATATTTTTGGAGATATGATCCATGGAAGTTAGGGCTTTTTGCAGGTTCATGAATTTAACCTAAACAATTCATCGTGGAATTTTCACTAGAAGTTTATTTCTATGAAGTTTCAGAAGCTGGACTTTTTAGAGTGCGAAGTCTAAATCCTGAGGAATAGTGTCACACTATTTTAGAGCTTGGGTCGCAATATTTGCGGAGATATGATCTGTGGAATTTAGGTCTTTTTCAGGAATTCTAATTTCATCTCAAAGAGGTGATTGTGGAGAAATCTTCATAACTCTCTCTCTGAGCATCGGATTGGAATTCTGTAAAAAGTGGCTTGAAGCATAGAGATTGTAGTTTCCTGTCTATAAATTTCAGAGTTGAACAAGGAAACAGTGACACGTGGAAATTCATACAAGTTCACTCTACTAAACTAGTCCATAATTAGGTCATCGTAGGAGATTGGGCACAACTTTGTCTTCAAGAATCCAAATCAGGTCAGACCTTTGGCATTAGAAATAAGATTGAAAGGGCTATCACAAAGCCAAATTTTAGATATTGAAGATCCGAATTCACAGAGATAGTTCAGTTTCAATATCGAGCTCCTCAAAAGCAAGAAAAAAGTGTGTATTTGGTTTTTAAAATTGCATAACATTTGTTTCGAAAAGAAGTTTGAAGTGATTCCAAGGGAATATTTTATAATTTTTATCAGTATTGGGTTCTATAATGCCTCCAAAAAATAATTCCATACCCGTGAAGCCCTCAAAAAGCTATACTATGACGCATGAAGAGTAAGAATTGCAGTATGAGATATCAAAGTTACGATACCAAGTGCAACAAATTTTGATCTTACGAAGAGAAACCGAAGATGACATAGATGGTTTAAAAGAAGAAATGGAGGCTAATTTTGATGGTTTGAAGGATCAAATAATATCTAATATGGATGATAAATTAGTGGAAGATCACATCGAGCATCAACAACAAGTTCTCCAACTCTCAAAGGATAACCTAACTTTGGTGTAGAATCTAATGAAACATCAGGAATATCAACTTCACATCGAAATAATTTTTGAAGCAATCACAGAAACAAGAACTCGACAAGTACGATCAACTTCCAAGTATCTCAGAAAGTGGAAGAACTTTCCTGTAGAAGATTCCACATGGGAGGATGAGAATTTTATTCAGAAGCATCAAGAAATATTCAAGCGTTGAAGACGACACTTGTTTGAAGGAGAAGGGCATGTTAAGTCCCTATATTAATAGTGTATTAATAATGTAGTCCCTTATTATGTTAGCATATCCCCACTTATTATTATTTTTGTACCCTTGTAACCCCCATATTTTTATTATTGTGCCCTTACATTATTATTGTTAGGTCGGCTAAGATTACATTGTGGCCCCATGGACTCCTATATATAGAAAGGAGGTTTTTTCATTCGTATCATCCAAGAATTGTTCATTCATGTAATGTATTGGAGGTTTCCCCCTCAAAGTCGCTTATTTCCAAGGCGTTTATATCTCTTTTATTTTATTTTTGGAGTTGGTTTCACAACAGAAGATGCTCCAGCTGGTATAGGTGTTCCAGCAACCCCTCCGTGTAATTAGAGATCTGGATGATAGTGGATTTCCTTAAAATTACAAGCATTAAAAATGTAAAGAATAATAAGAAAAAAAAAATACAAGTAATAAGTACCTCATATGGCATTATCTTCATAATTATAACTTTGCACCTCATCATCGTTTCTTTTCTCTTTAGTTGTCTCTACATTAAACATATAAAATAGTTTGAATTGTCAAAATGAATGAAAATAATTACATAATAAGGAAAACAAGTGGGAAAATTATAAGTACATGATTTTATATCTTGTTCTTGATTATAACTTTATTTCTCAAACTTTGGATTATTGTCTTTGTTCTCATTATTTGTCTCTATAATGTGCAATTAATATGTTATAAATTGTGACAAATGATTAATTGAAAAAAAAAAAAAAAAAAAAAACAAACAACAAAGTTCATGTTAACTACCTAATATGATATCATTTGCTTGATTATAGCTTTGTTTCACATTAATTTGATCAATGCTTCTATTCTCCTTGCTTATCACTATAATAAACATAAAAAAATGTTATAAATTGTGACAATGAATAAAATCATTAAATAACTATATAAACAATGAATCATCTTTAATCATCCATATAATATTTTGGTCTTGGCTGTAGTTTTGTGGGAAATTCCCTTGGTCATTATATACTTTCTCTTTAAAAAATTTAGAAAAAAAAAAAAAATATATATATATATATATATATATATATATATATATAGAGAGAGAGAGAGAGAGAGAGAGAGAGAGATACAATGACTAAAACCCATTTCTATATCCATCATTTCATGGTCATTGTCTTGATTAATTCCTTTCTTCTCATAATTCCCTATAATAGACATCTGAAAATGTTATAAATATGAAAATAAAATAAATTTAAAAAGTAACAAGAGAAATAGCCAAACAAATTATGTATCTAGTATGATAACATCTTCTCCTCCTATTTCCATCTCTAAATTTGTTTCAACATCATGCACACTATATTGATTATTTGTTACTTCCCACTTTCATCATTCCCTATTTTATCATCTCCATCATTATTCATTGTAGTAAGCATTTTGACAATTAAGAAATTTGAACAAAATAGCATCCAAAGTATTATAAGAGAAACAAAAAAGAAACTGTAGTACCTGAATTTTCTAAGAAGCTAATGGATCCTGGGTTTGATAGTTGAAAATATTTATAACCATTAAACATTATTTTCCTTTTCGACTTTTCCTGCACAACACATGCAATTATTCTTCTATTTGTACAACAAGCCTTGATCAAATTTTCCCCTGCATGAAAAATAACGACTTTTGCATCACTACATCATTGATGTTTTTCCACTAAATCCATCCAGAAATCATAATCTCTCTCATTTGCATCAAGTGTGTCATCAAATGTGTGAGAGTATTTTGAAGCCTCAAACATTTTTAATTATGAAGTATAGAAATGTATAGTCAAAACTATAGCATAACTATAACTATTTTGGGACTTATATTCATAAATTCCACTAGTCATTTTATATTTGAACTTGGAGTTCTTTATGTTGGAAACACTGAGAGGGGGGGTGAATCAATATTTGTTTTCAATTTTTATTTTTACTTTTAGTAGAAAGACAAGCATATTTCCAACAACAAAGGTGCATGCCAAAAGAAAACTAGGACCTGTTAAATTTTCTTCTAGGAAAAACACAAACACAATGGCAATAATAGCATTACAAGGGGAATGAAATCTACGTGTGCTAGATTTCCCTCTAGCCCGAACATATGTGCATTGCCAATAAAAAATTATAAGGTGAAATAAATCTAATGTGTGTAAGATTTCCTTCTAGCATAAACAAGCATAAAATAACATTATAAGGTGAAAGAATTCTAGTACATGCTAGATTTACTTCTAGCACAAACACAAGCATGTTGATAACAACAACATTATAGGGCAAAGGAAATATAACATGTGCTAGATTTCCTTACAGCACAACACAAGCACATTATAAGATGAAACAAATCTAGCACGTGCTATATTTCCTTTTAGCACACACATAAGAACATAACAACATTGTAGGCTTAAATAAATCTAACACACGATAAATTTACTTCTAGCACAATCTAAAGCATATTGCCAATAACAACATTGCATGAAAGTAAATATAACATGTGCTAAATTTCATTCTAACATAGTCACATGCATATTTCCAATAACAACAATGCAAGGTAAAAGAATCTAGCATATTTCCTTCTAGCACAAACAACCCATTTTCCAACCAGAACGTGGCATTGTGAAACAAATCTTGTGCATGCTAAATTTCCTTCTAGCTCAAACACAAACACATTTTCCATAAAAATGTTGCAAGTTGAATTCCAACGAGTGCTAAATTTCCTTCTAGCACAAACACAAGCACACAAGAAACGTTGTATGGCAAACAAAATCTAGCATGTGCTATATTTACTTTTAGCAAAAAAACAAGCCTATTTCCAACAACATTATCAAGCAAAAGAAATGTAACACGTGCTAGATTTCATTCTATCATAAACGGAAGTGCATTGCTAATAACAACATTATAAGATGAAAAAAAATATAATGAGTGATATATTTCCTTCTAGCACAAATAAGAGCACAATGTGACACCATTGCAAGGTGGAGGAAATATAACCCATGCTAAATTTTCATGTATCAAAAACATAAGCACATAACAACATGGCATGGTTAAATAAATATAACTCGTGCTAGATTTACTTTTAGCACAAACACAAGTATATTTCCAAAAGAAATATTGCAGGGAAAAAAGAAATCTATTATGTGCTGAATTTTATTCTATCTTAGATACAAGGCATTCTCAATAGCAACATTGCAAGGTGAAAAAAATCTAGCATGTGTTAGATTTACTTTTAGTAGAAAGACGAGCATATTGCAAGCAATAAAGGTGCATGCCAAAAGAAAACTAGGACCTATTAAATTTTCTTCTAGGAAAAACACCAACACAATGGCAATAATATCATTACAAGGTGAATGAAATCTAACGTGTGCTAGATTTCCTTCTAGGCTAAACATAAGCGCATTGCCAATAACAAAATTATAAGGTGAAATAAATCTGATGTGTGTAAGATTTCCTTCTAGCATAAACACAAACAGACAAGAACATTATATGGTGAAAGAATTCTAGTGAAATGCTAGATTTACTTCTAGCACAAACATAAGAATGTTGACAACAACAACATTATAGGGCAAAGGAAATCTAACATGTGCTAGATTTCCTTACAACACAACACAAGCACATTATAAGATGAAACAAATCTAGCACATGCTGGATTTCCTTCTAGAAAACACATAACATAACAAAATTGTAGGATTAAATAAATCTAACATGCACTAAATTTATTTCTAGCACAAGCTAAAGCATATTTCCAATAACAACATTGCAAGAAAATAAATCTAACATGTGCTAAATTTCCTTCTAACAAAGTCACAAGCATATTTCCAATAACAACATTGCAAGGTCAAAGAATCTAGAATCTTTCCTCTTAGAACAAACAACTAGATTGCCAACCACAACATGGCATTGTGAAATAAATCTAGCGCATGCTAAATTTCCTTCTAGCTCAAACACAAACGCATTGTCAATAAAAATGTTGCGAGTTGAATTCTGACACATGCTAAATTTCCTTATAGCACATAACAAACATTGTAAGGCGAAAAAAATATAGCATGTGCTATATTTACTTTTAGCAAAAACACAAGCCTATTTCCAACAACAACATTATCAAGAAAAATAAATCTAACATGTGTTAGATTTCATTCTATCATAAACGGAAGTGCATTGCTAATAACAACATTGTAAGATGAAAAAAATATAATGAGTGATATATTTCCTTGTAGCATAAATAAGCACACATTGTTGATAACACCATTGTAAGGTGAATGAAAACTAACCCATGCTAAATTTTCCTATAGCAAAAGCATAAGCACATAACAACATGGCAGGGTTAAAGAATCTAGCTTGAGCTAGATTTACTTTTAGTGCAAACAGAAGTATATTTCCAAAATCAATATTGCAGGGCAAAAAGAAATCTATTATGTGCTAGATTTTCTTCTATCATAGATATAAGGCATTCTCAATAGCAACATTGCAAGGTGAAAGAAATCTAACATGTGCTAGATTTACTTTTAGTAGAAAGACAAGCATATTGACAGCAACAAAGGTGCATGCCAAAAGAAAACTAGGACCTGTTAAATTTTCTTCTATGACAAACACCAACACAATGGAAATAATAACATTACAAGGGGAATGAAATATAACGTGTGCTAGATTTCCTTCAAGCCAAAACATATGTGCATTTCCAATAACAAAATTATAAGGTAAAAGAAATCTAATGTGTGTAAGATTTCCTTCTAGCATAAACACAAGGAGACAAGAACATTATATGGTTGAAGAATTCTAGCGAAATGTTAGGTTTACTTCTAGCACAAACACAAGCTTGTTGACAATAACAACATTATAGGGCAAAGTAAATCTAATATGTGCTATATTTCCTTACAGCACAAGACAAGCACATTATAAGATGAAACAAATCTAGCACGTTCTAAATTTCCTTCTATCACACACATAAGAACATTGTGGGGTTAAATAAATCCAACACACGCTAAATTTACTTCTACACAAGCTAAAGCATATTTCCAATAACAACATTGCAAGAAAATAAATCTAACATGTGCTAAATGTCTTTCCAACATAGTCACATGCATATTTCCAATAACAACATTACAAGGTCAAAAAATCTAGCATATTTCTTTCGAGCACAAACAACCAGATTACCAACCACAACATGGCATTGTGAAACAAATCTAGCACATGATAAATTTCCTTGTGATTTCTCTAACACAAAAACATTGTCAATAAAAATGTTGCTAGTTGAATTCTGACACTTCAATTTTTAGAATGGTGTTATAAAGTTTATTGGCACAAGGCTTAATAATTTAGAAATTTGTTCCTTTTTAAAGTGTCGGTCATGGGCAAGCATGGCACAAGGAAGAGGGGAAAGCATGAAAGCTTAAAAATTGTACGTATATATTTGATGCACACTGAACTTGAACACAGAGAAGGTTCTATATTGTCATTGTGATTGGTCGCCGCATATATTTCTTATTGAAAATATAGATGATGGGGTCCACTGGGGCTATTAAATAAGCATAGGGGGGAATTCGCCCGAAATTTCCCAACCACATGCGAAGAGATCGTGGTTCTGCCAAAAAAAATGTGGAGTGCATTGGGGTAGTTGTGGGGAAATGAACTTGATTGGTTCGTCATATTCCTTAGATGGGACGAGTTGAAGATCGTTTCATCATTTTGAGTTTCGCCATGACAATGGGCTAGTATTCCAATACCTTGGATAATATTTGACCCTTATATAATATTATTATTGAACTATTTGTTCTTACTATCGGAGAGTCATTCTAGCTTATTTTTATTTGGAATTGATCTTGTGGATCTCATAGGAATGTCATTCCAGCCTCTCTGTAATTGGAATTGATCTTATGGATCTCGATGGCTATCTGATCCCAGTGATGAGAGAAACGAGTCCATCAATTGATGGATCCCATGGCACTGCGAAGGACGATTCCAGTGACTGCATCTTGGGAAATCTAAAAATTGTCCTACAAGTGGACTCCTCACACTGCTCCGACCTAAGCTACTATATGTTGATGCTCTGCTCTCATGGTGAAGTATCTTGCTATTGGGAATAAATAAAGGGTAGCCTTTGCCTTATTTGTATGATGGCATGAGGAAATAAACAATACATTGTCCTCAGAATCAAATGGGCATCACCCTGTAACTATGACTCCCTCGCACACTGTTAATTTTTGGAAAATAGGTCCAAACTTCATGTTGCATTGCTCACATGATGATGATGATATTTTTACTAGATTCCGATTTCGGAGAGGTGCAATATTGGTTTAAATATCATCTTGTTTGGATGAGAAAAACATGTATTTTGATTTTATTTTCCACACATGTGCAATTTGTCAAGGTCGCCCTGAATTGTAATGTAGGCTCACAAGCCCAACTTATGTGTCACACACCCGCATTGATGGATAGAATTGATGTTCATCATCTCATAACACACATTCCTCGTGATATTATTGGTTCATACAGACTAGAATATGCTTCTCTCTCTCCCACGTGTGAATCTGGATGTCGGAAATATGGATGATGCCAGAAATGGATGCCAGAAATGTATGGCGGAAATTGGGATGCGGGAAATTTGGATGCCGAAATATGGATGTCGGAAATATGGATGCCAGAAATATGGATGATGCTGGAAATATGGATGACGCCGGAAATCTGGATGTCGGAAATATGGATGTCGGAAATCATTTTTTTGACTTGTGTTGACTATTTTGGGAGTTATCTCATGAGGTGTGTGTGACACTGAAGGAAGGTTGATCTTGTATGTGTTTGACTAAACCTCCGGGAGGTTGGAAGAGCTGGTGTGACCAGCCAAAGTCTTTTTTGGCTAGGGAATCCTGTTGATTGTTGTAACAAAAATTTCTCTCTATCTTTTTTGGACAACAAGAATTGTAAATTCTGATTTATTATATTGGCTTCTCTTCTTTCGAACTATTATTATGTTCTATCATCATTTACTTTAAATGATTATGTGATTGCTAACTGAATTGGGCCTATAAGAAATATTGAAGTAAACTGCTTTAGGCATAAAACATACCATGGTTATCTATATTTAACATGGTATCAGAGCTAAGGTGAAGACAAAGCCCAAGCTAGTTTGAAAAGAAATCAATGAAGAAGTTGTCCTATCAAGGACCAATGGCCTCCACATACAAGGGTTTCAAGAGTGATGATAATCTGGCTGATAAGACCGATTATCATGCATGGAAGATGTCTTTGGATTTGGTATTGGACAGGTCAAGAATTCATGGACTATGTGCATGGAAGATAAATGAACCTCCATCCAATGCACCAACTACCACAAAGACAAAGTATAGAAAAGGGGAAGTCAAGGTGAAGATTGTCATCATGGATTCTATTCATAAGCACTTGGTTTCTTACATCTCCGAGCTGGGTACATCTAAAGAGATGTATGATAATTTTTTTAGCATGTTCATGGCTAGCAATGTTAATCAAGTTCTTTTCTTCAAGAACAAGTTGAAGAATATCAAGAAGGGTAGAGAATAATCCATTCAATCCTATTGTATGAGGCTCACACAAATTAGGAATGATCTCTTAGCTATTGGAGAAGAACTAATTGATTGAGAGCTTGTTCTCATTGCTCTTGGAGGACTCCCTCGTGATTGGCACGTATTCAATACTATTATTCTTAATAATAATGTGATTCCTGATTTTAATGAACTGTTGACGAGATGCACTCAAGGGGAGACAAGAATTATGGAGAGATACCATCCCTCAAATGGGAATGGAGGTGACCCTACTGCCTTTATCGCTCATGCAAAGAAGAGGAAGACTCCCTCTGATAGAAGTGGAAATGGTCAACTTTTGAAGAGGTCAAGGAATTCCAGGTATGATGAATCCAATGTTTTTGATAATAAAAAAAATGAATATATTATTATATCTACCCTCTCTATTGCATGTGACACAACTCTTCAAAATGAGCTATGGCACCATAGGTTTGCTCACCTTCATTACAAAGCCCTTCCTGAAGCAAGGAAGGTGGTGACAGGGATGCCCGAGTTCAAAAATGATCATGAAGGTGTTTGTCAGGGTTGTTTCAAAGGAAAGCATACAAGGGGACCATTCCCCTCAAGTGTCATGAAGACATATGATATTTTGCAATTGGTACATTTCGATCAATGTGGTATGATGCTTGTAACATCATTGGGAGGGTTCTTGTATTATATCACTTTTATAGAGGATTTCTCTTGCAAGACTTGGATATACTTCTTGAAAAAGAAGGATGAAGCATTCAAGTGGTTTCATACCTTCAAGACCTTGGTGGAAAATCAAACAGGAAAGAAGATCAATATTTTGAGGAATGATAATGGCACCAAGTATGAGTCAAATGAATTCAATGAATTTTGCAAGGATTTTCACATTAAGAGGGAGACCACTACTGTGTATACTCCCGAGAAAATTGGTGTTGCTGAAAGAAAGAATAGAACCATTGTGGAAGCTGCTCGTGCATGCTTTATGACCAATGTCTTCCAAAGTTTCTATAGGGAGAATTTACCAACACTACTATGTACATTCAAAATAGATGCCCACATTTTGCATTGGACTCCAAAACTCTCGAAGAAGTCTTCTCTAGTAAGAAGCTTGATGTCTCCCATTTTAGAGTTTTTGGAAGTCCCATTTATTTTCATGTGTCGAAGGAAAATAGAAGCAAGTTGGATGCTTCTGGGAATAAAGGAATGTTTGTGTGTTATAGTGAAACTTCGAAGGCATATAGAATATATGTGCTTGGTAAAAGAGAAATGGAGATATTCCATGATGTCACCTTTGATGAAGATGTTTCCCTTAGGAAAGTCATGGATATTCCTAGCTCAAAGGAAGACAAAGAAGAAGAAGAAGTAGAGAAGTTGGAAGAGTTGAAGGATGAACTGATGCCTGATGTTGAAGGTCCGATGGATCCTATTGATCTACCTCCTTCAAATAAAAGGAAACTCTCATGGCTTAGAGACACTCTCCGAGATGTCGAGAGACATATTGCTCTGAGAGGAACATTCCGTGAAAGAAAGAAGGTGAATAGGTACCAACGATACCTAGCAGCCATGAGCACTACTCTCCAATCTAAGCCTGGAACATTTGAAGAATCCATAAATCGTCAAGTTTGGAATGATGCTATGCACAAAGAATATGAGTCTATTGTGAAGAATGATATCTGGGATGTGGTCCCAGGACCAAATGAAAAATTTGTTGTCACCTCGAAATGGCTCTAGAAGATCAAGCATGGAGTTGATGGAAGTGCTGAAAAGTACAAGGCAATATTTTTTCCCCGAGGCTTCTCTCAAAAGGAAGGTATAGATTATGACGACATATTTTCACCTGTTGCCTGCTCCACCACCATCTGATCGACCATTTCCCTTGCTACAATGCAAGTATGGCGTCTCCATCAAATGGATGTGAAGACTACTTTCTTACATGGTTCAATCAAGGAAGAGCTTTATTTGGAACGACCTCTGGGGTTCAAAGTCCAAGATACAGACATATATGTATGTAGGTTGAAGAAAGCCTTATATGGGTTAAAGCAAGCCCCCAGGGCTTGGTATGAGAGCATTGATAGCTACTTGATGAATTTGGGCTTCACTCGAGGTGATGTTGACCTAAACCTTTATTTTAAGGTTGATAAAGATAGGCCTCTCATTGTGGTTCTCTATGTGGACATTCTCTTCCTGATAGGTGCTGACCCTTTTATTTGGAAATGTAAGAGGGAGATAGCTTCTGAGTTCGAGATGAAGGACCTAGGACTGATGCATTATTTCCTAGGCTTGGAGTTCTAGAAAAATCCAAGTGAGATTTTACTTTCTCAAGGAAAATATGTTGTGAAGCTACTGGAGAGATTTGGAATGGTGTACTGTAAGTCTGTGTCGACACCGAAGGAACTCAACTTTAAGAAGTTGCATGGATACACTATTGGGCCTGAGCTGGGAAATCCCACAGAGTATCAACAACTCATAGGGACCTTGATGTTCTTAGTGAACTCACGTCCAGACGTATGTTTTACAGTGAACACTTTGAGTCAACATATGGTTGAGTCTCATCACATTCACTGGATTGGTGCTAAGAATATATTGAGATATCTTGGGGGCACAATCAACCATGGGATGAGATACACCGCTGGGAGTATGAGGCTCCTTGGATATACTAATGTCGATTGAGTAAGTAGTGAGATGGATTGTAAGAGCACATCTCGATGTTTCTTTACCCTTGGTTTTGCTTCAATATCTTGGATGTGCAGGAAGCAGAAATCGGTTTCTTTGAGCACCACTGAGGCTAAATACATTGCAGCAAGTATGCCCTATTGTGAAGTTGTTTGGTTGAGAAATCTCTTCAGTGAGTTATTTGGGCATGTGATAGATACCACCATTATCCTTTGTGATAACCAGAGTAGGATTCGTCTTTCTGAGAATCTTGTGTTCCATTACCAATCCAAGCATATTGATATTGTGTAGCACTTTGTCTGGGACATGGTACAGTGAGGTGCTGTAAGGCTCGATCACATTGGGACTGATGAGCAGGTCCCATATATTCTTACGAAGCCCCTAAGAAAGGTCAAATTCTTGACCTTCTGTGAGAAGCTTGGAATCATGGAAAGACTCTATTGTGAGGGTCACGCTTGAGTTGGACTATGAACTCTGGGAGCTCCAAGGGGTTTGGTGATAGCTTCTTGGAGCTATAAGAAACCACAGGGCTAGGTTCACCGAACCTTGTTGGTGTGCTAATTCCCCACCATTATGATATTGATTTGGTTCACCCTCTCCTTGATCTACGCCCTACATGCATCCTATCCATGGAGTTTTGGACTCATGGGAAGTACCTCTCATTTCGCCAATGAGGTGGGAAATGTGGATAGAGACCAATAGCATGACCGATGGATGCATCAGGGATTGGCGACTCTGTATGTCTAGGATGGGATGTGTCCAACCACTTGATCTGGGATCAATTCTGGATGAGGTTCTTACCTCTAAATTGACTTTGGGTCAGTATGTGACTCTCTTGAGTCCCGTTGAGGTTTTAACCTCTAATATGACTTTAGGTCAGTGGAGTGCATTGTCTTTGTGACTCACTCTCGTTGTGCGAAGAAGAGCTAGAAAATCATATTACAGCAGGATGACACAGGAGTGCATGATAATATATGATAGTACATTATGGTACTGTATGACAGAATGGCACAGGTGGATAGATGTATTTCTCCCTAGTTGAGAGGGAGTGTTACTTTTGGGCAAGTAGGTGCAAAATCCATGTTGCCTTGATCATATGATGATGATGATATTTTTGTTGGATTCCTCTTTCGGAGAGGTGCAAGATTGATCTAAAGATCATCTTGTTTGGATGAGTAGAATTTATATTTTGATTTTATTTTCCACACACGTGCAATTTGTCAAGGTCGAATTGAATTGTACTGTAGGCTCACAAGCCCAACAGATGTGTCACACACACTCATTGATGGATATAAATTGGAGAGACTTGATGCTCATTTGATCATCATCTCATCACACACATTCCTCATGATATGATTGGTTCGTATATCCTAGAAGAGGGTTCTCTCTCCCCCACACGTGAATCTATATGTCGGAAATATGGATGATGCTAGAAATATGGATGTTGGAAATGGATGTGGAAAATCTGGATGTCGGAAATACGGATGATGCTGGAAATGGATTGCTAGAAATCTGATGCTGAAAATGGATACCAGAAATATGGATGCAGGAAATCTGGATGAGGGATACTTTTGTTGATTTGCTTTGACTGTTTCGGGAGTTGTCTCATGAGGTGTGTGTGACACTGAAGGAAGGTTGATCTTGTATGTGCTTGAATGAACCTCCGGGAAGTTGGAAAAGATGGTTTGACCAACCAAGTCTTTGTTGGCTAGGGCATCCTGTTGACTGCTGTCACAAACATTTCTCTCTATCTTTGCTGGAAAAGAAGAATTGTAAATTATGATTTATTATACTGGCTTGTCTCTTATCAGTATATTATTATGTTCTATCAGCATTTACTTTCAATGATTATGTGATAGTTTTAATTTTGAGCAACTAGGTCCAAACTACATGTTGCATTGCTCATATGATGTTGATGATATATTTTTTGGATTCCTCTTTCAGAGAGGTGCAAGTTGATCTAAAGATCATCTTGTTTGGATGAGCAGAACTTATATTTTGATTTTATTTTCCACACATGTGTAATTTGTCAAGTTTGGCCTGAATTGTGATGTAGGCTCACAAGCCCAACAAATGTGTCACAAACCCTCATTGATGGATAAAAATTGGAGAGACTTGATGCTCATTTGATCATCATGTCATCACTCACATTCCTCATGATTTGATTGGTTTGTACAACCTAGAAGAGGCTTCTCTCTCTCCCACATGTGAATATGGATGTCGGAAATATGGATGATGCCAAAAATGGATGCCAGAAATATGGATGTTCAAAATGCATGCCAGAAATATGGATGCTGAACATGGGTGCCTGAAATATGGATGTCAGAAACGGATGTTGGAAATATGGATGATGCCAGAAATGGATGCCAGAATTATGGATGCCAGAAATCTAGATGAGGGATCCTTTTGTTGACTTGCATTGATTATTTTGGGAGTTGTCTCATGAGGTATGTCTGACACTAAAGGAAGGTTGATCTTGTATGTGTTTGAATGAACCTCCATGAGGTTGGAAGAGTTGGTTTTACTAGCCAATGTGTTTGCTGGCTAGGGAATCCTGTTGATTGTTGTAACAAACATTTCTCTCTATCTTTGTTGGACAATAAGAATTGTAAATTCTGATTTATTATATTTTCTTGTCTTCTGTTGATCTATTATTATGTTCTATCAGCATTTAATTTCAATGATTATGTGATTGATAATCTTAATTGGGCCTATAAGAAATATGGAAGTAAATTTCTTTAAGCATAGAACATACCATGGTTATCTAAATTTAACATACTGCTAATATGAATTGGGCCTATAAGAAATATTGAAGTAAATTGCTTTCGATGACCTACCAGGTCTATGACTCCATAATAGGTAGCTTTAAAACTAAAGGCTACCCTATAAGTCTCAAGAAAGAGTATTCAACCCTTTGTTCTCTCTCATTATTTCATTTATCTTCCCTCATATCAGTGACATAAACATGGAAGGATTAGTTTTCTGAGTTTGGCACTCTTTGCAATACTTGGGCATGACAGAGTGAACACATGAGCATGTCGACCCTTTGTGCCTCAAACCCATGTCCTCGTTTACCTTTAGTTGAGCTTGATGTATGAGAATGTTGGAGGTGCGAACAGGAACCCAACTGCTTGTTCAGGAACTAAACTACTAGAATAGGAACAAAATTCTGGAACAGAAACAGTACTACCTTCTTCTTTTGCTCTATCATTTGGCTCTGATTGTGCTACCCTTGCAACATGGTTCAGCTCTACGTTATTGAAGCTACGGTGGTCTTTCCAGCTTACAACCACTTTCTCTCAACGTAACTTTACACTTTATAAATACTGCCTTATCATTGCTCTGCCTCTCTCCCATGCATTCTGCAAACAGTACTTCAACGCCCTCGGTGTTGACAAATCCAAAACCTTAAAATAGACAAACATTTATATTCACGCAGGGATCTTTCACTACGGCATTATAAATTCACAAGCATGCACATGTCATGCAGATCGAAGATCATAAAGGACCGCTCACAAGCTCACATTGATTAACGAGTTCTCATTAACTAGGCTCGACAGCCATGCTCAGATTGCCCTTATCCATTGCATCCGTAGACAAGATTGATGACTCTTCAACAATTTCCACCACCTAACCATGGCACAATTCCATCACTGCAGTCTATACTCTACTTCACCACACATCTTGTGACTTCAATCCGTAGAACCGCTTCCAGACCTAAAGTACTTCAACCCACAAAGAATATGTCTTTAAAGACTATCAACTAAGATCACAAAAGTAAAGAAAAAGAGTCATCAAGGTATAATTGACCACAGAAGTATGTTTAGTACATACGCAACCACTCGATGAAGTAATAAAGAGTTACAGAGGTATATTCAACCTTGATCCAAGAGAAAAAAAACATTAAAAGAGCTAATTTTATATCCAAAACCTCATTAATTCATGATTCACGTATATTGGAATTCAATCAACAATCATCTAGAGACGAATGAACATAATGAAAATTTCCTTTCATTAATAAAACTGTACATATACTCACAATCCTCATTTAACTCATCTCTCTCTCCATGGCCTAATTTTCTTCATTTGAAATGGCCTCCCCTAATGCCTTCGAGGCTTACAATAATATAGAAAAGGGGTTCTGCAACCATTTCTGGTGCAAATCCACAATCTTCTCAACCATATCCTAAAGATCCTATAGACCCACTTTTAACTAAACTAAATCCCTATTCTAGGATCTCCTAATCCCTAAAATCTTCACAAGTCTAACTCTCTCATATTCTCACATATTTGAGAGTATTTACATTTAAAACCTCACACACATTTCTCACTCAAATTATTCAAAGATAAAGAAAAAGTCCTATTAATAATTCAAATTCCTTATCAAACATCAGACCCCCTAATTTAACCAAATATACAATGTTTTTTTGAGCAGGATGCTCCCGCATCAGCTTTAATCATAGAACATAGAATGGTTGTCTAAATTTAATACACACCAATTGAACCCACTAGTGTTCCAATTTTTTTACATTATCAATGAATATACTAATAGATGAATGATGCTTTGAGGTGATATATTTGTTTTCTATCCAATCAACAACTTGTTTGGCTTATCTCCTGACACATTTGAATCTGATTGAGTCAAAACATGATAATTTTCTCCAAACTCCTTTTCCCTCGGGATATTGATTCCCATGGTAGGTTGGGAGAAATATTGTGAAGATAATTTGTAATCATATTAGAGTCACCTTCCACAATTATTTGATTGATTCCCATATGTTTCTTCTCCAGACCCATTTCCCCACGGGATATTGATTCCCATGATAGGTTGGGAGAAGGATTGTGAAGAGAATCTATAATCATATTAGAGTCACCTTCCACAATTATTTGATTGGTGCCCATATTTTTTTGCAGCTTTAATGCATCCCATTATCACTATGCCTTCAGCCTATAGCTCCATGTTTCCAGAAAAAGGTGGGAGTGCATTCCAAGATGTAACCAAAATAACAAAATTTCCTCACCAATTTCCCTCAAGATGTGCCAATTTCGGACATATCCGTGCAGTTGATCACGTTGTTCCATATATCAAATCCTTTTGGTACCTGGTCCTGTAAAAGGGATAAATGATAACTTGAAGGGAGATATCTCTCCTTTAGGATCCTACACCACAGTGCTATGGAGATGTTAGAAATTTCCAGGTGATTTTTGCAGCCAAAAATTTGTTCATTAGGTCATTTTTTTAATCGAAACATGCCAGTCCACTTGGGTTTTGTTATTTTCAAACTTCAACCATGGTAGAAATTTGGAATTTTTCTTGGGTTTACTTCCTTTTCAAAGAAAGTGTCTAAAATTCCTTTCAATTTCAGAGAGCATTGTCTTGGGTGAACAAGATGGAGCTTAAGAAGATTGGCATGGCACTCGGGAGGGACTGCAAATATATAATTCTACTAGCTAGGAAGAGGTTTCTATTGGACCAAGATTCAATTAATTTTATGGTCTTTAAGTTGATGTAGTGCCATTTTGTTCTTCCAACTCTTGTGGTTGTGAGTGGGAGGCGAAGATATTTGGTTGGGGTTTCTTCACTTTGGAAACCCATGAGTTCTGCAATCATGGTGATTTGGTTTGAGAAAGAGAATCCTGGATATTTTTTGTTGATTTTTTGTTGATGTCCAAAATTTGTTTGAATGATTTGGCTTTCTTTATCTAGGATGCTTCCATGAGAACAACATCATGCACAAATTGGGAATGTGTGACCGATTGTAAATTTGGGGAGGTGTTGATTCCCTTTAGAAAGCCTTCATTTCTAGGTAGAGATCAAGCTCTACCAAAAACATCCATCATAATAATGGAAAGGAACTTGAATCATATGAGGAACTCAATGAAACCCCTTTGATTAGGATTGAAAAGGTGGTTGATGATATGCAGTTTTAAATACATTAAATTCAGGCTAAGATTAACCCAAATATTCACAGAATCTCAAGCAAAAAATCTCCAAGAACCTTGTTATAGAATTTTGTTGGATCGAACTTCCGAAACATGCTATCCTATTTCCTATCTTTGAGAGAGTGAACTGATTCCTGTATTAAAACAAGACAGTCATAGATCCTCCTATTTGAAGTGAAATCTCCTTGTTTAGGAGAATTGATGGAAGCGATGAGGGACTCGAGCTAGGATGCCATAATTTTAATAGGCAGGATGCTATGGTTTATTAGGCAGGATGTTGTAGTGGCTTGCTAGTTATTCTAAAAATGACCCTGCAGCTTGTATCATGGTGAAAACTAAAGAGGCAGGAGACCCTGGATGTTATTCATGAGGATGAAGACGAGACAGGGAAAACATGGATTAAGACCATCATTCTGAGTGGCAACCATTCATATTCAAATTGGGTTTTTGCACACTACATAATATGAACTTCCTTATTCTTATAAAGACATCTATATGCCATGGTAATTCTCAATATATTCCAGAAAACTACTTATGTCTCTCAGCAACAATTGCAAAATAATACATGTCAAGTTTGAGCTAATAAATCTTTACATGTTTCCCTATATATGCAGTGTCAGCAAAGTCTAGATTTTGTGTTACAGTGTTAGTAGGCTTTTCTATTTTGCAACAAATCATCCATTTTTGCACTCATGATTGAATAGTACAAGAGACATAATTCAACTTTCAATTTTCACCATAGAACATCTTGTATTGGTCTTTAATTGAAAGCAATGGTCCAATAAGAATCCCACATCCACCCAGTTAGTTTTATTTTAGAAGTGGGGTTATAAATGTCAAGGGCTACTAACCACATGGGCACCTTTTTCCTACACTGTAACATGACTTTATCCCTTTGGAGATTGACAATTTTTGGAAGGCTGGTACTCAACAAGGCCTATGTCAGAATCACAAGAAAGTTTCTCCAAGATACCAATGCTAGAACCACAATAAATTTTCTCCAAGATGCCAGTGCTAGAAGAACAGGAAATTTTTTAAGAGATGTTGGTCTCATAACAATTTGTTTATGATATTTACTTAACTTCCCCTTGGAGTGGTTTACTGTCTTGTAGTCTTAATTAACATTCTTGTGTCATATCATTGCTGAGGGGGTCATTTTCCTTACAGTGCTTAAACTATGTTGATGGAAGCCATTGGTTCCCACTTTACCCTAGCTCTTAGGTCTTTGTCTTTCCTTGTATTCCCACATCTCTCTCTTATAACGCTCTTTATCCACTAAACCTCGCTCTTGCTAAGGCTACCACAGATTATTTCATGTCACTTTCTTTGAACTTAAATTCAAATCGACAACACATATAACCAAATTGTTGGTAACCACAGTTATAAAAAGGCTATAAATAATTTAGCATTAAATTACTCCATAATCAAATGTTCAAAATGTTCCTATGAAATTACTACTTTTGATTAACCAAAAATCAAATTACCTTTCATTTACTTATATCTTCCTAATACTGATCAAGTCAACTATTGTAAATCCAAATAAAAAAGAGGCCTCAGACCTATAAATGGCCTTTGTACAGATGCATTCCTCCAGAATCAACTTAGAACACTAAAAACTAGGAAAGACTGTGATAACAACTTAACTTATAGGATTTGATTTGGCTAGATAATCAAATTGTTGATGGAAAATATAGCTAAGATGTGCCAAAGATACTAAATTGATGTCTCCACAAATATACTTACCGATTTATCATCCTTTGAAAGCCGATTCCACAAATCACCAATAATATTTTTGATCGCTCTATCCTTATCTGGTTTAATTGACTTGAGCTTGGCTTGTTTCTCAGTAAAGGAAAAATTATAACCAGTTCTGGTCTTGGGGCATTTGGATCTTTCCTTGACATTTCTTTTCTCTTTCGCTTCTCACCTAGTCTGTGATCCAGCATACCAGTTATAAATTTTGTCTCCCGGTTATTCAAAATGTAGTCACACTTGCACCTCATGGTCCAGAGACAGGAGGAGGTACATGGTAGAGAACACCCCTCATTTTTCTTGTTCCCATCATTATAGTGACAAGATAGGCATAGTCAACTTTACCATCAATGGAACTAGTTACAATGCTCCCTATTGATGATGTAGGGTCAACTGTAGCAGTTACACATATATCTACAGTTAAATGAAATGAAAAAATAATCACGAGGATATTATTTAACAGGATAACTTCAATTCATTAGGTTCATACCTCCGAGAGCTTGATAAAAATCAAATTTCCTTGTTTTGGGATTTGCTTTGAGATCCTCTGAAACTAGACATGTGTAATCAGCAGGTATAATTTGATTCATGGTTGGGATTGAGCTCAGTGGGGGAACTGCTGGCGGAGCAGATAGGAAATACAACACCGCTTGAGAAAAAGGTGTGAATGCTACTACTGCACAAAAGGGAAGAAAATCTCTTGATTGTAAATATTCTATGACTTTTAACAGCATACCTGGAGGAGGAACCAACGGTCCCTAGACTTGGAAGAAGAAAATCTCGTAATGGTGGAACAAATTATTGTTGTATTTGTGTAAGAACAAATGAATCACTTGTTATAGTTTGAGGAAATTTGAGCACTATTACTATTTACTTCAATTTTCTCTCATTAATGACCTGTCAGATGAGATGGAGCATAACCAGTTAATGCATATACACTAAATGAAGAGTGACTGTGCCACTTACAGAGGATTATTATGTACATGAGAACACATCTTGAGCCTTAGAATAAAACTGCATGGTAATTCTAGCCCTACACATATTTTCAACCATACAATGTACAATGCAAATCCATGAGCTGTGAATGTAAATTTATGATATTTAAAGTAAATTCCAAATAAAATTGTACTTCGAGTCAGAGGGTGTTTTTCAGGTCAGTAAAAGTATGATGTTGTACTTCTTATTACCCAAAAAGGATTCAATTCCCCATGTTTTTCCTTTGTGGATTGGTGGGCCTCTGAGCATGGAAAAAATTAAGCTTCATGCGCTAAACCAATGATTGGCTCACCGCCTTTACATCTTGTTTTTTGGATGAGAATAAACTAATATTCAATCATTGTCTTACCACATGGTGCTTAATATTTTCCTCTCTGCAACGGGACTCAAGTTGGGATGTCGCAAACTCACACATCACAACTATGACATGGCATCCCACCTCCTGATAAGTGATGGATGATTTGTCAGTCAGTGTTAAGAAGAATCTTGCAAGATATACTTCAAAAAGGCAATGCATCACACTGAAACCTATTACTTGAACCAATATCTTATCACTATGGCTCTTGCATCATATAAATCACTCTCTTTTGCACAAACCCAATAATCAAATTCATTATGTACAATCTTCAATTGTCCTACAAGAGGAAAAACATGCATTCAGGCTACTAAAATACAACTGGAAGTTAAAATGAGTCCCGGTGAAATCCCTTGAAAGAACTTTAATTAAAAAAAATTTAAATTGTATGATGTTTGGCATCTCTCTATCAAGTATTAAAGAAATGTTTCAGTGGTATGTCTAAAAAACCGTTAATTCAGGTTCACTAACCATAATAGGGCCTAAGCTTTGAAAAAAGCTAGGCAGTTGTAATTTTCCTAGCAAGTAGTCCTATTCTAAAGAAAATTGGGACCATGGATCTAAGCACTAAATTTCCAGCAAGCAAACATAACAGTAAGCTATAGAAGGAGCTTTGGAACTTCAAGGCTTGTTGCCATATGTTTTGTGACGGAAGCACACCATCTATTTAATATAGAGATGTAAATAAATGAGGGTAGCCAGCGTGTTACTTGAATTAAATCTTAGCTATGTCGGCTAAGTATGCATCCTTTTTCCTTATATCATTATACCAGAGATGTGATAAAAAAGGGAGCAGGTATATTGTAGGGTAATGTTATTAGTAGCATGAATCTCTTCCATTCTTCGTGTACCTATTATCCATGTACTAGTCTAATTATTATATTTGTAACTTGTTTGACTTAAAATATTTTTCTCTTATGACCTGCATTTCTTAAGAGATTCAAAAGCATAGGTTTCCATCAATTCCATTTTCTGGAAGATAGGTTGTGAAAACATTTGAAATGGTCTACAAATTTACATCCCTAAATTACTCAATTCCATCAATGTTCTTACCAGTAGAATCTGGCAGACCTATGGAAAACATAGAATGACGTCCATGTTGAAAATATCTCTCAATTGTTAGTAGTCACATCATATTTTGATCATGACACTTTCTTAATCTTAAGGGTCTCATCATCTTGAATGTTATAAAACTTATGAGGCAATAATGTAAGATCAGTGAGTAATAAAGGTGAGCCTCCAAAGTTAAAACTGACTTCAGACAGTAAGAGTGTGGATTACTCCTGTGTAGGAACATGTAACATACCCACCTTTCTGCTACACAAACAAATTGTGCTAGATGCATAGTTATAATAAAAACACAAGAAAACGAGGCCAGTTTTAACTTTTAAGAAGCCAAATTGCTGGAACCATTGTTCTAGATGCATGGTTGTCATATAGAATAAAAAAATTAGTACAACTTTCAGAAGCCATTTTTCTAGAATTATAATCCTTCTATAACAACTATACAAAGTCTACCTTACCCTTTCTAGTCCACCACAAGTAGTTACTCATATATAAGTTGGGTTCTATGCTTCATATATGTCAACATCTCAAAATAGAAAATTGTCAACAACAATAATAAAACTGGAATTAAAAGGTTTCTTATCACTGGAGAAGATAGGAGGGATCTATGGCTTTTCTAAGCGTCAAACATTGACAATAACCTTGTCTAGAAAATTGCAGGAGGTGCTAGGTCTTGAAACATTGGTATCTTTGGAAATGTTATCTCCGGGAGACTTGAAGAAGATGATTAACATACAAGGGTTGGGGTAACTCAAAATGCTCTGAACACTGGACATTATTAAATTCCCAGAGTTAAAAGAGCTACGAAGTTTTGAAGATACAAAGTTGTTGAAGCTTACAGCATTTGAATGCCCCAAAATACAGTGGGGTGAGAGTACTGCCGCAGTTATGTCAACGGTTACAGTATTGATCTATTGACTAAAAATATATTACTGCAATTATAATATTTATATTTACAATCTTGTTTATTGGATGGTGGCCATGGTTCTCACTACACGCTGCGGACAGAGCTCCGGAATTAAGCCTCCAATTTGTAAGAAAATTAGAACCAAAATGTATCATAACATGTTCGGAAGTTAATACATGTTTCTTTTGTTGTTTAAATGTATCTAACAACACGTTTAAAGACTTTCCTCATAGGCTTATTGAGCTAAAATGGAGTTAAAAGTTAAATTAAATATTTCAATATGTTGATCTTACGGTGCACATCTTCACCATGAAGAGCTGTAATAACACAGACTACCACAAACTACCATAACGAATATCACTTTCTATATTATTCCCTTTGAATGCCCCAGACTACAGTGTGGTGAGAGTAATGCCGTAGCTATGCCAACGGTTACATTATTTCTCTATTTACTGAAAATATATTACTGCAATTATAATATTTATATTTACAATCTTGTTTATTGGATGGTGGCCATGGTTCTCACTACACGCTATGGACAAAGCTTTGGAATTAAGCCTCCAATTTGTGAGACAATTAGAACCAAAATGTATCATAACATCTTCTGAAGTTAAAACTTGTTTCTTTTGTTGTTTAAATGTATTTGACTACAAGTTTAAAGACTTTCCTCATAGGATTATTGAGCTAAAATGTAGTTAAAATTTAAATTAAATATTTCAGTATGTTATAAACATAATAAACTTATGCCAGGTTTTTATAATTAATTGTTTAGATTTTATGATTATGCTGGTTTTGATGATGTTTTGTTCAAATATAAGTTTTATGATTATGTCATATTTTGATATTATTATACAAAAAGATGGATTTTCCCAATGGGGGCTTTGGTTAACTAGTGAATTCAACAAAGAATTAACACATGCACTAGGTTTCGGTTCCATTGTTGTAGTAATCTTCCTCATGTGCATAGTCATTTAAAAAAAAAGATGCGAGATGCAAGTCCTGGGAAATTTTGGCAGAAATTCCCTGGCCCATGAACCAAAGTAAGAACGCTTTGTTTAGTGCATCCCTAAACTTGGAATGTGATTCCCAAAATACCTTCCAACAAAAAGAGGGGAAGTCTTGCTTGGTTATTAAATGACGCTAAGAACACAAGTGCATCGAAAATTTACAGGATTGGAATCGTCACAAGGGTTTAGAATTTTTAGGCAAAAAAATTAATGTACATTTAATAACGAATTATATTTCATAATTCTAGTTCAAATTCAATATAGAATTCCAAATTCACATGATTAGAAGAGATTAATTCATACCACTTCACGGTGCTATCCTGTGGAGCTGACCGCGACATTCCATATTTCAATTGAAGAATTCTCGCGGGCAACTGCAACATGATTGATCAACACTCATTGCGAATGCTAGTACAATTGTTTTCTTATGGAGCACATATCTTTATCTATGAACTTTGAGCATCTCCAATTTTTTGCCAAAATATCACCAAATCCATATCTTTCTCTATGAACTTTGAGCATCTCCAAATTTTTTGTAAAATATAATGAAAACTACTAAAAGATACATTATAGAGGCAAATTTGGGGCAAAAAAAGGATCAGATAAGTGTCTGCTTTTTGTAAAATCCTAGTTAAAACCCTTGCAGAGAAAACCTCTAAGAGGAATATTTTAAGGGTGAACAGATTGCTTCGATATGCAATGCATTTGTCTTCCAATAACAGTACAAATATGAACAGAATGCAAGCTTTAAATCGTCAAAACCCCATAGAATTTTAAGTTGTTTTGGGCCAAGAAACTTCAATATGAACACAAATATTAGGGAAAATTTACATGAAAGGTTGTGGTTTTTTATGGAAATGAGGGAGAGGGCAACAGACGCTGACAGATTTTAACCCTCACACCCAATTCTATTGCTTCAACCTTCACTTATGCCTTTCATTCAACTTCGCCATGCCATTCAGAAACTAATATTATTCTTTGTTGTTGTCCAACCCTCTTCAGAAACCAATATGTCGGCAGCCCAGGCAGCTCAACCGTTTGCTCTAATTAAAAAGAAGATTTAATTTTAAATTATATTCTAAAATTAGTTTGAGTTTATATTTAAAAAAAACATTTTTCATGATATTTTGAATCTCTATTTTAAAAATTATTTTGACTATTAAACATGTTTGAGTTTATATTTAAAAAAAAAAACACTTTTAATGCTATTTTGAATCTCAATTTTAAACTTTATTCTCATTATTTTAATGGTATTTTTATTCCTATTTTTAATAATTTTAGTCATTATTCTAATGATATTTAATGATAGCATTTTTATTTTTAATATTTATTTTAATGATATTTTAATTATAGCATTTTTAATTTCAAATCTAATCTTGAAGTTGATATTAGTTTTAATATTAATCCTAATCCATGTCTATTTTCTAATTTTAATTTTAAAACTAATTTTAATCTTGTTCTCCTTAATTCCCCTTGAATCTAATCCTTTTTTCTCTTAATTACATACCTCATCCCTCTTCTAACTTCAATTCTTCATCGATATTTAATTATAGCATTAATTCTTATGGTAATAATAACCCAAACATTAATTCTTGTGGTAATAATGATTTTTCCACATCTTCTCTTACCCCACTTTCATACCCTTTTGGCTATTATCATCCTCTGCCCTCTCTTAATGTTAAACTAGTAAATATTTCCAATGTTGAGCTTAATGGTCCTTCCTTAAACCTTTTAGAAGAATATTTTAATTTTTTTCTTGTTCTCTTAACCATTCCCTATGGATATTAATTGTTCCATTGAATCCATCTCTCACCACCTTCCCTCCCATGTTGGGAAAGAGCTTCAGCAAGAATTTGGATGCCTTTAGTCAATGGGTGCTTAACTCGAGTGGTAGGGATGGTGGTTTTACATCCTATCCACCTGAGTTCATGTCCTGGAGACATGGTCCGTCATAGTAAGGCTGGAAGGATAGGCATCTTGTTGGAGTCTAGAATCTTGGCTCCAGTTTCGGTGGTCTCTCGATGTCTTGGTCCTATGCTAAACTATTAGTTCCTGGTATATGTGACTTGCGAGTTGTTGCATATATCTGGGGAGATTGCTAGTTCCTTATCAAAATTTTCGTTGAAAAAATAATGTGGACACATTCTTCGAAGCTCCAAGCTCCCCAAACCTAACCTTACCAAAGAGGAATTTATAGCCCTCTATCAGCTCAATTCCAGCCCCAACATTCTCATTCTAAAAGTTGATAAAGAAAACGAGTCAATTGTTGTGAATTCCTCTTATCACCGTTGTAAGATGCTTTATCTAAAATCTCAAAGTGTCCTCTAATTTTGCATTCTTGTCTTGTAAGTTTCATATTTTCCTATTTTATCGTGTAGTGTGAAGAGTAAATCATTCTATGAATATTGATTATCAGTGAGTGAATTCCTAGTCTTATTTTTTTTCTAAGTTTTCAAGTCTAATGTCTTTATGTATTTGTTGCATGTATTGGTAATATATTTGTTCCTCCTAGTTATCTTACAAGATTCTATAGTGACTGTATTGATTTTTTTGTTTAATGAAAAGGAAAATTGTTCCTTTCTAGATAAAAAAAGAAGAAGAGATACGACAAGCCAATTGACCTTATTAAGCTTCTCAAAATATTCGGCCCGGCATGGGATCCAACCTTTGATAGCTTCGCCAACAACAAAAATAAGCTAGGTTGGATATCCCGCAGCTTTAAACTAGGGGGCTAGCAACTGCCTCAACAATGATTTACATTTAGTGGGATTAGCGATTTCAGGCATAAGCCATTTTTCTTGAATATTGTAGTTTCTTGAGGTTATAGAAGTAGATAAATTTCCCCTTAGGGATAATTCCCCAAAGGTCCCATTATCCATGTCTACCCTCTCAAACATGAAAAATGATGATGGTAAGTCATGGGATACGAGGAATACCAAGTTATGCAAGAGGACATGCCAACAATATTAAAGATGACAAATTCACCAATATACATAATATTGTGGGAAGCCAAAATATTGGTATACATAGAGAATAAAAAGTATGACTAGGAATTAAGTCTATAGCTATTTTCTATAGATGTAAAGTAGAATGAAAACACATCAAAATCTACGGATAATCCCAATCAAGGAAAAATAACTACCCTTCCTATTTCATGACAAGACTATCCTTTTTTTTCCAAGGAAAAAGTCATAATTTTCATTAATTGTAAGGAAAATTGCATGTCTCATTTGCAGCGGATTGCTTCAAACAAGCTCTGTAAGCTATCAAAAAATATATGGTAGAGTTCTTTTAACATAACAATTCATCATCCCAGATGCGGGTGATTAACTGCCCCCGAAAGGTGGCAGGCCCAATGCGTGCCACTTGGTTAGGCCACATGGCCACGTAGAGGGCCGGTATTGTGGAATTTAACGCCCATAGCTATGTGCATCTATCATTCCACTCTCCTGCAGTTGGCCTTAAATCATGTTCTGAAAACCATCTTGCACCTCCTTTAATGGCACCATGTTCCTCCTCTTTGTCATTTTCAGTCCGCATACATTCTCTGTCTTTTACTCTTACCTCTGTTAGACCTTCGAGCTCCTTTGATTTGTTGCTTGACCTCTGCCTCTAGCTCGCTCCACAGCCCTCTAGTGCTGATATCTATCTGCCCGACCACTGTGCTCAATTGCTCCACTCTCTTTTCTCACCCTCCCATCTCCCCCGCTCACCCTCAAGCTCGCTCTCCAGCTCCATTACGTTGAGATGGCACTGCATGAGGTGCAGACATGGAAGAGGAAGAGGGCTAGGCTCTCGCCTGCCTCTCTCCATTCATGATGAGGCCATCTCTCTGTCATCAGCTGATCATGTAGCAATTTTCCACTTTGACAGTCTCCTGGACAAACCTGGGGTCACTGCCACAATTTCAGTCACATTTTAAGAAGCGCAACCCAGCTCCATGGGCTCGAGCTCTAGAAAACACATGCAGAATTCAACTATCTCCTTAGTGCCTCCATAGGACTCTCGGAAGTCCACCACACTACCTGTCAAGTATGTTTCACCATCCTCAAGCAATGCAGGTATCCGCAGCGGGAGTTCTAAGCACACAGTAGGGGACATGAGCAAAGGCAGTAGTCAAGCTCACACTGCATCCTCGCCTAAGCCTACAACACAATAGTCCAAGAAATAAAATGACTCGTTCGAGGATTACAGATGTCTCATTGTTGAGGAGCCTCCTCTAATACAAAAATACACCTAGCATGATGCACAACCAGTGCAAGGATAGGTTTCCTCATCTATTTTTGGTCAATTTTCATGTTTTGTTGCATTTTCTGGACAATTTGTCCATTGGGATGTTTCTGTCAAACTCTGGGAAGTCATTGAACATAGCTAGTTTCCCCATGGTGGGTAGCACATTTTGGGTCAGTTTCTCAGACAGGGGTGGTCAGTTTTTTGGTTTTTTTATTAAGACTCCCTCCGGAATAGGCTAGTACAACAATTTCGGAGGTCATTCCTACCATGTACATTATGTTTCATAATTAATAGATTAGTCCAACTTAGAAAAAAAAACATAACAATTTAGCAGTAAAAAATCAAATATTTACAAAATAAGCATTTTGTGTGCCCAAATAGACATATGATATTAAAAAACTATAGAATTATGTATGCAAAAACTAAAAAAATAAAAAATAAAAAAAATGAAGCAAAAAAGAAGGCCTCTAATCAGACAGGTTGTTCAGGAGGCAATGGTGGACCAAAATCCTCTATGAATGGGCGATGGTAATGCTGATATGTATCCGCCCCCCTGTATTATGTAATATGAAATTGTCCCCATGTTATGTGCGTGGCTTATTTGGATAAGTGATCATCATCCTTATTACTTTGACATTTGTCATGACTGTCATGACTGTTTTCCTCCTTGTTGTCCTATTCATTGCCTTCTTCTTTATCATCCTCTGTATCACTGCCCTTTTCTTTATCATTTTCTGCCTCTTTATCACTTTATGTCTCTACCTCTTCATCATTTTCTGCCTCTTTGTCACTTTTTTTCTCACTGCCCTTTTCTTCATTATCTGCCTCTGTCTCTTCTTCATCATCCTCCTCTGCGTCTTCATCATTTGTCACTTCATCATTTTCTTCCTCTTCCTCATCATTTGTCTCTTCATCATCATTTTCCTCTTCTTCTTCATCATTTTTCTCTTCCTCATCATTTGTATATTCCTTGTCATCCTCTGCCTCTTCTTCATCATTAACCTCTTTGTCACCGTCCTCTTCTTGATATGATGCTTTGGGAGAAGGTGAGGAAGGGAGGTTTTCTTGAGGGGAGGATTCATGTGCAGATAATGAGTCATGGTCTGTGGGGGGTGATGGAGGAGTGGAGGGAGGTGGATGAGATGATGAGGGTAAAATAGGCTAATGATGAGGTTGTGGGCTTGTGAATATCTCATGATCTATGAACACATCCCAAGGTATGCCTTTTTTATCCAACTGATGTAGCACCACCATCTAGATCCAAGAGGAGTGGAAAAAAATATGCATTTTCTAGGTATAACTCCTCCTTCGGACAACAAAAGACATCGTGTCTATACTCCTATACAAGTAATAGGGAAAATGAAGCATCTTGATCCTAGTGAAATGCATGAGTAATATGAGGAGTAAAGCCTGGAGTATCTCCCTTCACAGGTAAATTATTTCATGATGACCTTCATTAGGGTTGCCTACCTCTCTAGTAAGTGTGAGAAAGGGAAAATAGACTTGTAACCCTCTTTATACCTAGGCTTGAGGAAAGGCTCATAGAACCTCATGTCCAACTTTTCCCTTTTGAACCATTTCTCACCAACATCAGGAAGTCCAGTAGCTTGAGCAATGGTATCTGATGATAGCTCAAAGTCTATCCCTGCAAGGCTTGAATTTTTTTTGTGTAAGTTGAGGACAAACAACCTAGTGAGTTCAGGGTGACTTTGCACTTGTTTGACCTTTTCACAAAACTGAAAACACCCCACACTTTTAAAGCATGTGAAAATCATGGGGGAAGAAGTAATCTCCACTGTGTCTTAGGGCTCAAACCTGTTAACCTTCCCACCCTTGTGCTTTTGCCTCATAGGCACTTGACGTGGGTAGGGAAAATCTTGTAAACAAGTGAGGTGGAGGTGGGTTTATGACTGATTTGTTTTGAGCTTGAAGGAGGGCTTAACTTGAATTGATTTCAGCTACCCTAATTCACACTCCCTTTAACTAAAAAATTCTGTTTAGAGGTCAAAAAAGGGCTACTCCAAGAGGAAATAGGACTTCTATTATTTAGGTTTGTGACCAATTTCTTTAACCATTAAAAAAAAAAACCAGTTGGAGGAGGGGGAAAATGTCCACTTACCAATTTCTTGACTCTTTTGCAGTTTCTTGGAAATAGCTTGGAGGGGTCTATTTCATCATTTTTGAAAATTTTGCAAGAAAAAGTGGCATTTTTTTTCCCAAGGCACAGCGTCGGACAGAAGCTTGGGCGAGTCAGTTCCTCCTGGGCGCAGTGCTACCCGCGTGCAGGCCTGTTGGGATCCTGGGCGTAGCGCTGCATGAGACGTGCAGGCTTTCCGGTCTCCTGGGCGCAGCGCTACACGAGATGTATAGGCTTTTTGGTCTCCTAGGCATAGTGCCGGGCAGAAATGGGCCTGTCAAGTTGCTTTAAGCGCAACACTTTCAACGTGCAAGCCTGCCAGTCTCTTCCTGTCAGGTAAAACTAGGTGAACACGTAGCGCCCACATCTAAGCACAGTGCGCTCCGCTCTAGGTGCAACGCAGTGTGAATTTATAGTGTGATTTCTCCTCTACGCACAATGCCATATGCCCTAGGTGTAGCACCTACTCCAAAGTGCAGCACTGATAAACTTGCCCAGATTATCCTGAAACTCATAAAATTTCTCCCTTGAATGCTTTTTTTCTCTTTTCAATAGTAAGATGAGATGGGAGGAAAACAAAGAAGGCCCTTTATACCCTTTTAGGAAAATAAACTAAACTTAAAAACCCACTTTTCTAAGGTCTCCATCCTCGATTTCACTTTTACTGATTATCATTTTGATATTTTTTCAGCAGGTGGCTAAAAGCATTCAAGTGGTATTTTCTCCTTTCTAACCATTTCCTTTGTTGTTTTTGAGATAGCTAACATGAAGGATTTTGACCTCATTTGACCTGTTGGTGTCTTTATCACTCTTCTCTTACACATATTTTGCTTGAGTGTCATGTTTTACTGTGTTTTGGCTTGTTCATGCCTTTCAACTATTTTCACAACTTCAGGTGCTTTGCATGGTGACAACATCCTTAGGACTTCCTTATTTTTATTTTGGAGATCAAATGGTCTTTGGATTGATGGGTGATTGAAACAGTTGTTTTTCATCTTTCTCATTTACCTCCAGGCATGATAAGTGTATCTTTGATAAATATCACAGCTTTCACCACCCTGTATGCTAACTCTCTTTGGCCACTTCTGATTTGCAGGTGCCATGTCATACTAGTTTGGCCCTTTCTATCACTCTTGGAGTTTGACACTTTCATAACAGTCACCTCATGATTAGATTGGCATTCTATCTTGAACATCAACCCTATGCTTTGTTTCCTCTGATCATTTGAGGGAAAATGACTGAAAAATGAAGGCTTTGATCTTCCTTACACTGATACTCTTTCATGCTTTCCCTTTGACATAGTGAAAAACTTTACCTTGGCAATCCATATAAGTCACCTTCAAGAGCCTCTTCAAACTCTCTTTCATCTGTCATCATGGAGGCTTCTCATATTTATTTCATCATCTTTACCTATCTTTCCAAAACCTTAGGCTTTAGGGCTGTTAGAGAAAAATCATTAGTGTTGTCTTCTAAGTTCCCTATAACCCTTTCAAGTTCATTCATTTCTGTTCAGTTCACCTCACCCTTTTTCATTCTTCATTTATAACTTCTAAAAATCTTCAATTCATGCTTGGTTGTGCTCGTGTGCCTCTTTCCTTGTGTTTTTATTCATTGATCTTTGCTTGGCACACTACTGGCCCAATCAATGTCTAAAGACCTTGATTTTCCTTGAACATGGGTTGCTTCTTCTTCCATTTGCTGTGGATGTCCTTTAATGAGCAGCAAGCCTCTTACCTTATCTATTTCTCTATTGATATCCACCTTGACACTCCTGCATAAATATAAAAAATGTACAGTTTTTCCTTTGCATAATTTTGTCCTTGATAAGGAGGTCTTCCTTGGATGATTTTCTTGATCTGACTTGGAAAAATAGGTGTTGATACTTTCACCTTTTAATTAATACTATAGCATATGAAAAATAGTGATTTAGAACACCAATATTAGCCCTAGAACCTATGAAACCCTAGTGACCTAGTGGAAAACTCTTTGACTTGGTCTTTGATTGAAAGTTTGGCTTAGGGTCCTTTAGTATGAAAAAACAGATTTTTTTACAAACTGGTGTATTGAAGATCCAAAATCCAATGTAATTGATTTATCTAAAGAGCATACAGAGGTAGTTTTAAGACCATCAATGCTTGATACATTTGATGAACATGGGAAAGGGTAGGTTGTTTGGAAAACTTATATGGAAAGTGGAAGGGTTAAGCATAGGCAAAACAAAGTACTGAGGTTATGGGTGTGAAAATGAGAGAAAGATGAGTGTCATAAGCCCATGAGGGGTCTTCTAGGGGTGACAGGCTAATCAGGGAATGGCAGAGTAGTGAGATAGTGAAATTTTTGTTTTAAGGATAATTAAAGCAGTGAGATTTCTAAAACTCACAATATTCATGAATCTTGTTTTTATAAATCTAGGACAAGTATTTAGTCATCTACAAAATAGAAAAAATATTGATGACTAACATCTAGAAAATTAGCAAAATGAGATCCTCATTCACAACATCGTTGAGGTTTAGAAAAGCATATTGAATGGTAGAATACCATTCTCTCTTGTCAATCCATGACCAAGGTGCAATTCCCAATAACACTCAATTCCTTATGTCACAAGATGGCAGTTCGAAAATTTTTGAAAAGGGAAGAAGTTAGGAAACAACAATTAGAAATTGAGGCATGTAATAATGTCAAACCATCTAAAATTATGGAGGGTGTGAACTCTTGTTGATAAGCCACACCAATCATGACTACCCAAGCCCATGCTATAAAGAAGGAAGTTCTCTGAAAATAATCAACAATATCATAAACCATGAAATCCAGCAACAACATTATCCTCGAGGCCATTGATGTCAAAGCCTCGTCCTTCATAACCCATTTTAGATAGCATCTTCATACCAATGCCTTTGGTATGTTTCTAAAATGCTACAAAAGAGGTGTTATGAACATAAATAGAAGGAAATCTACTTGAAATGCTTATTACCTCCTTGAACTTGTCATTCATCTTTTCAATTTCTGATGATGATGACGACATTGTAGATGACTCTAGGCACCCACTTTTACCAACTAATATATGATCAGAACCTTGGAGATGCTTGAAAAATTCACATGCATCATTTTTCTCATATGCTCCATAACCTCTGTTTAAACCATGTCCACATATTGGCTTTACTTTGTATGTTTATTTTGGTGTCACTAGAGTGGAACTTTCAACAACTTGTTCCTCAAGCACATGTTTCAATTGAAGGTGCATATGCCACCTTCAGCCATTTATAGCATTCTTCTCAATTCAATGTTCTCCCTCTCCTTTTCATCCATAATCATACTATCATGATGATATAAAGTACCTGCAACTGAAAACCATTCACGAAAAGATGACATCGGTCTGAAAAACCCCTAATCTAACATGTTTCATGAAATCACTTGTTAGGGTTGGAATTGGTGACTAACTTAGGGATTGCATAGCTACAGAGGTGAAGGTCTGGGATTGATGCTCGAGACTGCACAATGCGTAGTTTAGGATGGCCAGGGTCAAAGGATTGCGCAGTTAAGGGGCTTAAGAACTCAGGATTGGAGCTTGAGGCTTAAGGTTTCCAAATGAGAAGTTCTCGAAGGACAGACTCAAGGACCTGCACAGTTGAGGGATTCAGGAGGTCAATATTGAGGCTTGAGCCTTGAGGTTACCCAATGCACAGTTTTGAGAGGCCTAGCTAGGTGATTGTGTAGTTGAGGAGCTCAAGATCTGAAGGTTGAGGCTTGAGGCCTGGAGTTTCCCAATGTGAAATTCTCGAAGGAGAAAAAGCTGGTAGATTACACAGTTGAGGGGTTCAAGGGCTCAAGCTTAAGGCTTGAATATTCCCAGTGCACAATTCTAGAGGGAGGAAAATCTAATGGATTACACAATTGCGCAACTCAAGGTGTCAGGCTGGAAGCTTGAGGCTTGGCACTGTGCAATGCACAGTTAAGACTGACTGGGAGGCATAAATTATGTAGTTCTAGAGCTCAAGGGTCAAATTTGGGCACTGTTGCTATGAAATGCATAATTTCAGTAGGTAAGGTCGGGGCTTGAGGGTTGAGACTGCACAATTTGTAGTTCAGGAAGGTTGAGTGAGGTCAAGTTGATCAGGAGTGAAATGTTTTGGATGAGGCTAAGTGTGGAATCACTGAGACCAAAGTGAACAAGGAAAAAACTTTGGCATGATCACACACTTAGAATAGTTGAAGACACAACATTTATCACTTAGAATAGATGAACAACATTCTTCCCTAAATGTGACAACATTGTAATGACTTTCCCCAGGTGCGATACAAAAGATACACTACGGGACGACAGTGATGACATTTTTGCGATAATGCATAAAAATTTGGGAATGAGTGTAAAGCATGTCTACATCGCTAGAGGAACTCGTCAACACCAAATTTACCCTTTGAAACAAGCCAAAACTCCACTTTACATTATAAGCGATACTTCCCATGCCAAAAGACGAAATTTTCTATATAAAGATAAAAGTGTGAATGACGATGAAAGAAACACATGCCAGAGTGAATATAACATGAAAATGACATTAATTAAAGTGAAAGCAAGCAAAAACGATAGTTGAAAACATGAAAGTGAAACATGTGAACTGAAGGTGTGCAAAAGAGATAGTTTGAAAACTCATCAACATAGAAGTACAAATGCAACCAGACATGAGAAATTGTCAATGACAATGCGCACCGATTGCCAACATGAATTGAAAATTACATATGCATTTCCGAATGGAAATGAACAAGAGGGTAGCAGACATTGACAAATTGTAACCCTCGTACCCCCATTCTATTACTTCAACCTTTGCTTCGTCCTTTCCTTCAACTTCGCCATCCCCTTCAAAAACCAATTATTCTTTGTATTTTTCGAGCCCTCTTCAACCTACATTGATCCTCACTCTGAACCAATAGCTTATTTCCCTCCCTCCATTGATATACTTCCTCTTATTCCTTGTGATTTTCCTTATCTTCCTTCATATTGATCCAACCAATCCAATTTCATTGCTAATGTCGGCAACCTTGACAACTCGACTACTTGCTCTAATTAAAAAAAAGGTTTTAATTTTAAATTAAATATTAATAACCATTCTAAAACATGTTTTAGTTTATATTTCAAAAACAATATTTAATGGTATTTTGAATCCCAATTTTAAAGATTATTCTAGCTATTTTAATGGTATTTTTATCCCTATTTTTAATAATTTTAATAATTATTCTAATGATAGAATTTTTAATTTTAGTAATTATTCTAATGATACTTTAATCGTAGCACTTTTAATTTCAAATCTAATCTCAAGGTTGATATTAGCTTAATAATAATTCTATTTCATGCCTATTTTCTAATTCTAATTTTAAAACTAATTTCAATATTGTTCTCCTTAATTCCCCTTGAATCCAATCTTCTTCCCCTTAATTACATCCCTCATCCCTCTTATAACCTCAATTCTTCATTGATCTTTAATTATAGAATTATTTCTTATGGCAATAATAATCTAAACATTAATTCTTGTGGTAATAATAATTATTCCACATCCTCTCCTACCCCGCTTAACACTGTTAACAATGAAATAGGTAACCGCACTGTTACCTACTTTTTTTTGGTATCATAAAAAGCACCCGATTTTGAAAAGTGGTGATGCAGAATTACCCCTTTTTTTTGTGTGCACATTTTTGACACTCTAATATTTTTATTTATGAAGTATGAATATTTGTTTTAAAATGTTAGTGATTTTCATGCTAATTTTGAAACGTATTGATGCAGCATCAAATTTTTTTTTTTTGAGCGGTGATTTTCATGCTAATTTTGAAACGTATTGATGTAGCATCAACCCTTTTTTTTTAGAGTGGTGATTTTCATGTTGGTAATAAAAAACAAAACTTAGATAAAATATATATATATATATATATATATATATATATATATATATATATATATATATATATATATATATATATATAAACAATTAAAAAACCAATAAAAATGTAAAAAAAACAAAATTAACTCGTAAAAAATAAAAAATTTAAACAAAAATAAATTTAAAAAAAAAAAACAAAAAAGAAACAAAAATATTCGAAAATTATATCAAAAGAAATGACAAAATTTGAAAAAAAAACACATAATTTAAAGAAAAAAAAAAACATCGAAAACATATTTTTCCAAGTTATTAAAAAAAACCATATAATTAAAAAAAAAGAAATTAAAATAGAAAATTTAAAAATAATTAAAATTACAAAATTAAAATTTAGATTAAAAAAAAAATAATAATTAAATTTAAAAAAAAATAATACTAAGAAAAAAAAAATACAAATTTTAAAATTAACAAAAAAAAAAAATTAAAAAAAAAACAAAATTTAACATTGAAAAAGAAAATAAAAATAAAAAAAATATCTTTAAAAAACAAAACAAAAAAAAAAAATCACGTGCAAATAATTAAAAAACAAATATCCATAAATTTACTGTTTTTTTTTTTAAATGAAACAATTTATAAATTTTAAAAATGAAAAACTACATAAACTAAAAGATTAAAAATTAAATTAAATTAAATAAAAATTTAATAAATTTAATAAATAAATTTTAAATTTTAAAAAATAATTAACCTAAAATATTAAATTAAAAAAAAACAAAAAAAATAAAACAAATTAAATTTAAAATAAAAAATTTGAATTAAAAAAAAAAAAAAAAATTAATTTTTTGAAATTAAAAAAAAAAATAAAAAAAAATTAAATTAAAAAAAAAATTAAAAACAAAAAAGAAAAAAAGCAAATTAAAAAACACATATATTAAAAATTAAAAACAAAATTAAAAAAAAAATGTTACCAATTAAAAAATATTAAAAATTAAAAAAAATAAAAAAGAAAACTAAAAAAAAAATCAAATTAAAAAAAACAAATTATTTAAAATAAAAGAAATATAAAAAAAAAAGAATTTTTTGATCGTGGTGGCGCCGCCAATCGCCCTCCGGCTGCGGGAGGCCGATTCCCGGAATTGGCCTCCGCCATTGGCGATGCCACCACGATAAAAAAAATTCTTACTTTTTTTTTTAATTTTTAATATATTTTTTTTAATTTAATTTTTATATTTGAAATTTAATTTGTTATAATTTTTTTTTGTTCTCTTTTTTTTTTTTTTTTTTTCTAAATTTTGTTAATAATTTTTATTAAATTTCGTATTTTTTTTTTTTAATTGATTTTTTTTTTTTAAATTTCATTTTTTTTTTATTATTAAATTTTATGTTTAGTTTTTTCATTTAATTTTTTAAAATTTAATAAATTTTGTATTTTTTCTTTAATTTATTTTAATTTAATTTATTTTTTTTTTAATTTTTTAATTTTTTATTATTATTTTTTTAATTACAAAAAAAATTTATATTTTTTTTATTTCAATTAAAATTGTGTATTTAAAGTTATATATTTTTTTTAATTAAACTTAATATTTTCAAATTAATTTGTTTTTTATTTTATTTTATTTTTAATATATTTTTTTCAATTTTTCATTTCTAATTGATTTTTAAAGTTTTTAAACTTTTTATTTTAACAATTGTTTTTTTTTTCTTTATATCTAAACTTTATTTTTTATTTCAAAATTTATTTGTTTATTTATTTATTAAAATTTAATATTTTATTTTTAAAATTTAATTTGTTATTTTAATATTAACATTTTTTTTAAATTTAAAAAAAATATAATATATATATTTTTAATTTAAGTTCATATATATATATATTTTATTTTTTATAATTTAAATTTAATTTATTTTTTAAAATTTATTTGTTTTTTTAACATATATTTTTTTAAATTTAATATTTTTATTGTATTTTATTTTTCATTTTTTATTTTTAATTATTTTTTATTTTTTTTATTTTTAATTTAAATAATGTTTTTTTTTTTTTAAGTTTTAAATTTATTAAAATTTAATATATTTCTTTAAATTTAGTTTTTTATTTTAAAATTTGATTTAATTTTTTAATTTCATAAACATTTTCTTTTTCTTTTTTAAATTTAATTTCTATATTTTATTTTTTTTAATTTCTTTCTTTTTTTAACTTGTTTTTTTTTTTTTTAATTTTATATTTTTATTTTGTTTTTATTTTGTTTTTATTTTTTTATTTTTATTTTTTTATATATTTTGAAATTATAATCTTTAATTTTATTTTTATTTTTATTTTTATTTTTTTAATTTTATGTTTTTTTAATGTTTGAATTAAAATTTTTATTTTGTTTTTATTTTTATTTTTTTATTCCTATATATTTTTAAATTTTAAGCTTTAAAATGTTTTTATTTTTTAAATTTATTTTTTTCTTAAATTTTAGGTTTTTTTTATGTTTGAATTTTAAAAATTAAAAAATGTTATTTCTATTTTTTAAAATGTTAAAAATATTTTTTGTTATTCCAGCATCAACTGGTTTTGTTTTGAGGGTGTTTTTTCAATCCTTTTTTCAAGAAACAATTTTTTTTTTAGCATAATTTTATAAAATGTTGAAATTTGACCTTAAAAAAAAACCAAGTGTGTTCTGGAATACACTTTTTTTTTGTTTTTGGGGTGTTTTTTCATGTTTTTTGAGTCTTTTTGGGCTAGAGTTCCCGTTTTGAGGTCAGGTTACCTATTTCATCGGTAACAGTGTTCCTTTCAAACCTTTTAGGATATTCTCATCCTCTACCCTCCCTTAATGTTAAACTAGTAAACATTTCCAATGTTGAGCTTAATGGTCCTTCCTTAAACCTTTTAGAAAAAAAATTCAATTTCTCTCTTGTTCTCTAAACCATTCCCTATGGATATTATTTGTTCCATTGAATCCATCTCCCACCACCTTCCCTCCAACGTTGGGAAAGAGCTTTGGCAAGAATTTGGACGCATTTAGTCAATGAGTGCTTAATGCGAGTGGTAGGGATGGTGGTTTTCCATCCCATCCACCCGAGTTCATGTCCTTGGAGACATGGCCTATCATAGTAAGGCTGGAAGGAGAGGCGTCCCGTTGGAGTCTTGAATCTCGGCTCCAGTTCCGGTGGTCTCTCGATGTCTCGGTCCTAGGCTAAACTATTAGTTCTTTATATATGTGGCTTGCGAGTTGTTGCATATATCTGGGGAGATTGCTAGTTCCTTATCAAAAATTTTCGTTGAAAAAATAATGTGGACGCATTCTTTGAAGCTCCAAGCTCCCCAAACCTAACTTTACCAAAGAGAAATTTATAGCCTGTCATCAGCTCAATTCCAACCCCACCATTCTCATTCTAAAAGTTGATAAAGAAAATGAGTCAGTTGTTATGAATTCTTCTGATTATTATTGTAAGATTCTTGACCTCAAATATCAAAGCATCCTCTAATTTTTCATGCTTGTCTTGTAAGTTGCATATTTTCCTATTTTATTATGTAGTGTGAACTTAAACATAAGCAACATTTCATCACATAACTCATACATGCATTCATGAAGAGCAACAACAAAGGATTTTGTGACAAAGTTCACCCCTTCTCAGCTACATCTCCAGTTGTGCTAACATCGCTAGATTTCTCCATATATTCAATGAATTGGAGGACATAAAAGTTTGTTGATAAAATAAGTGGTTATTTCCCCTTCAAGGAAATGTTCTCCTTCACCCTTCCTCCTGATCTTGATTGTTTTACGACACCAGGTATTTCATTCACCCAACCATTGCAAAGCCCCGCATCTAAGAAATATGGTTAAAAAAATGATACTTTTGAGAAGCTTCCAAAGGTAATAATCTAACTTCAGTCTTCTTTCTTGGTGTACGCTATTCAAACCATGCTCGTATTTTTCCCTTTTATATAAATTTTGTGAGAAAATTCGAGGAAATATGGAAATGAAAGCACATTATAGAGTTAATGGCTTAATATTCATGCAACCATGAGTGCTTCACCTCCTCCTCTTGATAAATTAATTTACAGTAATAGGCTTTTGGATTGGCATTGACCATAATTACACATTACTGAAATGTACAGTGATTTGTTTGTGTCGAAATCATGTGTGAATGTGCATGAAGACACATACTTAGGGCATATCTTTCCAACTTCATTCCAATATACTCCCTTCACGGTGAGGGCATCGAGCATACCCTAATGGCGAGGAAGTAGAAGACTTACAAAATTATTTTTTTTCCAACAGTCGTGGTAGACGCATATGTTTGTCTTAGGAAGCAAGTTTTTCTTTATTTGCATGTTAATCAAGGTTTTCATGAATATTTTGCACAATCTAACAATATGCATCTAGTATATGTCATAGTTAAATGAGGGGATGAACTATCGTGGAAGAAGTTTCATCCACAAGCACAATCTCCTCGATCCTGGAAATCGCCATTGATATGGCCGGGAGGCATGAAATATATAGTAGTTGTTGTTTTAAAAATCTTGAAATGTATGTGATAATCACTGTGACAAACATTTAGTGGACACATGATATTTGATAATTTAGGGAGGATAAATAATGTTAAATGGGTCTGACATGTAAAAATTACCTTATAATTAAAATTGTGATTAAAAGAGTCCCTACATTAACATCCATCTAAACAAAATATCATATCTATGTATTTATTTGTAATCAAATTATATTTGTATTATCAATATGGTGACAAACACTATGGAATATCCTTTATTTTTGGCTGTATTTTTAGAGAAAAGATCATCATCATATGCTTGTTGTTATATATATGCACATTACAGTTGCTTCCTATGCTATAGTTATTGCATTTTTTTAGGATCACTAAGTGTTTTTTCTTGGAGTTAAAGTAACTATATCTTCTGAACTCATGAGTTTTGCTAAATTAATATGTTTTTTTGTAAGTGTCTAAAAATTAAAGGGTTGATTAGTTTATTATTGTTTAATTGTTCAATTTGATGGAGCTTCGAGTGTTGTACTTTGATGAGTTATGTGGTTTTTCCCTATCAAAATATAAAGAAAGGATTAATTTGTTTTTTTTAAACATTACAAATTGTTTAATTGTTTTATGAGGTAGTGATTATTTTCTTTCCACCTATATTTCTAGTTTATCTATTAGGTATTTAGATAATTTTTGTATTTCTATATTTTCAAACTTGTTTTTCAAAGTTTATGATTATAATATTAATAATAATTTATTTTTAAGGTTGTTGTCAAGACAATCACCAATTTTTTGTATGACAACCCTTTCTTGTAAAACTTTATCATACCCATGAGGTGTAGACCAATTGGTTTGAGTGGCATTTAGTCCCCAAATGGTCTCATGTTCAAACCTCATGGGAAGGGGTTGTGGAAGCCACTTATGGGGGAATTAAACTATCCCAAAGAGAATCGATGCACAAAATAGTTGCACACAATCCTTGGAAAGAACCATGAATCTTATCTTACTTTTATGTTCATTTTATAGTCTTTCCTATGTGCATTATAGATTCCTTAATAGGAAGATTTCAATCTTCTTTATTCAATATTATAAGGTGGTTCCCATTCATAAGGATGAAATGAAAGAGAAAAAAGGGGATTTAAATCTTATAAGGTGTTTTCCATTGCTAAGGATGAAATGAAAGATGAAAAGGGAGCTATTGGGCGTTGCACTCCCACCCCATGATGGGAGGCACCCACAAAATGCTTGCAAGCATTGGAGCCAACAATGCCACAACATATGCACATAGTTTCCATGAGCCCTTAATACTTGTAAATGGTGATAGAACATAGATAAGGGGCCTAATCTTTGAAAAAAAAAAGGGTCATGCCCTTCGAAATAATGTAGTGTTTATAAGTTTTAAATATATATATAAATAATAAATGTAAAATGAAATAGATTGAGAGTAGAGAAATTTGAAGAGGACAAGACATCATTTCACTTTAAACACATATATTTTATCTCCACATTTCCATGAAAGCTACCATAAAGAGGTTAAATCATTCATATCAAACCTAAAAAAATGAAATAGAGAAATACAAACAATGAATTAATAACAATGCACCAAGAATAAAAGAAATCAAAGGTGAATGTGAAAATAATTACCTAGGAATAGTAGAAATGCACTAAACTTAAGCATTGGTTTACTTGGTTTCATTTGCTAGAATCCTCAAAGAATCTTCAAGAATATATGGATTCATGTAGTCTGTTTTGAAATTTCTTAATTACTTTTATTGATATTGGTTTTTAATTTCCTTCCAAAGAAACCTCGGTATTCCAAATATCATTTTAATTTTGGATTATCAAAATTTTTGAGATCACAAAACATAGTAATGTTGTAAAGATGCAATGATTAAGTTAGATTATTGATTATTTTTATTTTTTAAATATAAAAAATATATTAATTATTGAAAATATAAATATTAAAAATCAAAAAATTTCTCGCCAAGAAACTTTTAGCTAAATCCAATAAAAAACAAATACATAAAAAAAAAATTAGTGTTTTTCCAACGAGATTTTGGCGGCAATTAACCACATTTAATTCTGCGGGAGGGGTTTATAAAAACCCTTTATTTTTAATAATGTTGAGCTCTTTTGGGACAGTTGGAGGAGGACCGGCTTTGGCTCAAGTGCTGTAGTGGAAACAATTTGCTGCGTATGAGAAAAAATTTGAATGTCACCTCAAAGCTCTAGAAAGAGGTCATCCAAAGTTGTCTTCAACTCTCTACATTCTCTAGAGAGTAAGGGTTGCAGAGAATACAACAACCAAAACACCGCTCTCACTATTGGTTGACGCGATGGATTAATTGTTTGGCCTGTGTGAGGGCATCCTCATCCATTCCATTTGGCTCTAACATCGCG
Organism: Pinus albicaulis; assembly: GCA_034641835.2. Taxonomy (NCBI): domain Eukaryota; kingdom Viridiplantae; phylum Streptophyta; class Pinopsida; order Pinales; family Pinaceae; genus Pinus; species Pinus albicaulis. The sequence goes on from CM076575.1 coordinate 981,210,309, forward strand.
GTAACTGTTAGCCTCTCTGAGGGTGATGTAGTGCCACTATTTTTCAGGGCTATGCGATTTTCATTTTCTCTTCACCATCAATTTCCACCGCAAGAAATACTAGCATAGCAAAGATTTTGAAGGGTGTTGGTTTCAAATCTTGGCAAAGCTTAAAGTGGTAACCGTAAGTGATATTGCTAATTCTCACTAGACTTTAATATTTGATGGCAGATAATAAAAACAGGATGAGTTAAACTTATTTTTATCATTCAATTTATAAGCTATTTTTCAATCTCAATATATACAAATGCTGATACACAGTGTCCATACTCATTAGGTACTCACATTCTCTCCATAGAGTTTTGTACCTACTACCAACGTTTTAATTTTTTTATCATCACAACACAACCATTAGGATTTTGTTTACGATTGATAATGCTTTAGGCCTATTTCATGTCTCACGAACATTGTTTGGAATGGGAAAAGAGAGCAAGGTTGTTGCACCGAGAGAAGCAAGGTGAGCTATAGCCCTGATGGGGGGAGATATTCATTACATCATATGTGTGTAATGCCTAAACAAAGGCAAAAATGATATACAAGTTTCTTTCTACGTGGTGTGTTTCCTATAATTGGCGGAGTATCATCACAATTGGAAGTCGCAATGAGTGCTTTCTCTTGTAGTGAAGAGATTGAGTAAGAAAGGTTGACCTATTCAAAACAAGGGAGCTGAACCTCTATGATAACTAGTTGAATTTTGGTGATATATAATATATACAATTATAGATAAACTTAGCTTTAGTGGGTTAGCTAGATCAGTTCGAACCAACCAGTTTCAACGCGGAGATCAGTGAGAGGTCATGGGTACAATTCTAGTAGAGTTCCTCTAGGTTAAGAGTACATATTGTAAACTAGCATAATTTATCCAAGGTACCACTCCTGCAATGTAAGGAGGTGCCTAAAAGGTTTCCTTAAGGAAGTTTTCCAAATAAAATAAATAAGAAATATATAGATTTTTCTTAACACTGGATCTATTAAGCTTCAGGAAGTTTAAAAACGGTTTTTTTCAATCTCTCTTAGTGCTTAACAGATTCATGTTAAGATGGATCTATGCCAGGGTAAAGTTTCTAGTGGGTGGTGAAATTCCTACAACTGTTTGAGTTTTATCACAAATTGAAGTACCACGGATTGCTTTCATTCCTAGTCTAAGAACTTAATGAGAAAGGGACTTAGTGAGGAGGGTTGAGTTATTCAAAACTTGGAAACTGAACATTGGTGATCATGGTAGGTTCACAATAGAAAAACAGAATTTCAATAATCTAGGTGAGTTCAAGTTTTATATGGTTTCGTTATTGACAATCCTGTTTAGTGGGTTGTGTAGTATTTTTTGATCCTGTGTCAGAACATAGATTTCGATCTAAGAAATATTTTTTTAAGTTACTGGAAATTGGATATATCATAGGGGCTACTTCAAAGCAGAAGAATGAAAACCCTGACGATAAAACTTCAACAGAGAACGAAAGCAGTGTAATTTTCAAATAATTAATTCTGAGCAGATTTTTGTTTGCCTTCTAGTTAGGCCATATGCTAAGTCACATTTTTTTGGCTCAATCTTTCTACCTTGGAATTTCATCTTGGGCATGAAGATGCTAGAAATGAAAATACACATGTTTCATCATTGTCCTCACAAAACTTCATTGAACTGCAAAATACAATAGGAGTGCATTCTAGTAAGAGACCTACTAAGCTTATATGGGTTCTGAATAGTTCAAAAGGATCCTGGGTATCTCTTATAGATGAAGATGATATGAATGGATCACGAAGGAAGGGGAGTTGATTTTTGACCTCGATGCGAATGCAAACACATGTAAATAGTACTTTCATCTCAAAATCCTTATATTTGCCATTTTATTTCTCACGTAGCATGATAGCCTTGCATATCATTTACTAATGTACATGTTATTTTTCGTAGACATCTAATACACTCCTCTTAATATTTAAATCTTCATGTATTGATACCCTTAAATATTTTTAGTGAGGAATTTCACTATCAACAACATTATTTTCATTTCTTTGTTTCTTATGTATTGTTTAATTCCTTTCAGCAGTTTTAGTTTTTTCCGCTTGCCCTGCTGAATACTTTTACTTGGGAGAAGTATACTATTAGACGAAATGGAGCTCCCATCCGGTGAATCCCTCCGGTGATGGGACAGCTCTAGCCAACGCCCCACCAACATCTATTGTTTCGACTCGACAGGTGGGCCCCGATCTGCCCCACTCCGTTACACTAATCTCTGATGGCTGCCTCCCCTCTAGTCGCACTTTAGTACCATTTAAAATTTAAATTCTTAAATTCCTTTCACGCCCAACTACCATTTCTATATTTCACTGTGCCTGGCTACCATTTCTGAGAGCCGAACTGAAAAGCGGATTTTGAGAGCCGATTTGAAGAGCGCGAGTAGATTAAATTCTTCACCACAGGTAATTATTCGCCATTTGAATCCCAAAGTAGAATTTTATATTTTTGAGAGGCTTCCTCACTTGCGAGAGGATGGAGCACTGCCACAAAGCATATACATATGCAAGAAGAATGAATAATTTGGGCCTCAAGGTTATATATCCTGGCTTAGAAGATCACCCTTAGTATGTCCTTTAGAAGTCCCTGATAAATAGTGGGTATGGGTATGGAGGGATGTTGTGTGTGGACATGGACACAAAAGAGAGGGCTTATAAGCTTATGTACCACATGCAGAATTATATGCAGTTTGGGTTGATGGCAGGGATCTCACAAGGTTTGTTTTGGATGTCAATCGATTACAGTGGGACTCTTGAGTAGAAATCGATCCAATTTGAGAATGTCGTCGACAATATGACTGAAGTCCTACCTTGTAATCACCAGAATTGAATGTAGTGCAACTGTGTTTTTTTATCGATTTTTATTTTGAAGATAGGAAACCTAAGGATTTAATGTTAGCTTCAGGCCCTTAAGTTCTTTCCATAAACCAAAGTTGTATACACTAATAGTGGCACTACGCATTCTCTTTCTGTTTGTTTCCTTGGATTTCTCCCCTTCTTTTGTGGGTTGTGTGATGTGGATGTGTACGTCAGTAAACATTTTGTGACTATGATTATAAAAATTTCAGTTTTTTCATTTCTTACAAATTATTTAAATGTCCAAAGGAGATTGTTTCAGAATGCCAGTGGATTCTTCTATTAAGATTGTTGATTAAGTAGAATCATAAGGTATAAAAATATTTAAACGTCCAACTGTTCTTTCACAATGGCAGTGGCCTCTTATATTAGTATATTGGTTTGCGAAATCAACTCATGGCAATGTAAATATATAACGGGATACAAAATAAGGATGCAGAGAACCACCTCTTCTTAGCCCTCCATTGTTGTTAGGCATTCCACTAGGTTTCAAGCTCTCCTTGCCAAGTAGGGATCCTCTCCTCCCCCAACACCAACTAAGAGAGAAAAATAAGCCCTCATGGCCAAACCTTTTCCATTGACAAATTGCTAAAATAAGGAGGACACCTATCAATTGTTTTGGCAAAATTTTAACGGAGTTGTTGCAAAAGCTACAGTAGGAAGAGCGGCACATGTAGATATGGTAGCTACACCAAAACAATAATCCAACAAAACACCAGAGCAGTGATCCAACTCTCAAGGGGTCTAAGAATGAAAATATGAATTACAACAAGCTCAAGATGGAAAAACACTAAAGTCTAGAGCATGCCAAACAACTATTTAATAAAATGAACTGAAGTCCAGAGCATGTGAAACAACTATTTAAAAAAATGCTTACAAGAAGAGACCTGTTGTTATTTGTCATGGACAAGGTCCAAGATAAGGATTAGGAGGGGATCCATTTTGAACAACAATGATTGATATTTGGTGGCAAGAAGTTGGAAGAAGACCATAGTTTTGAAAAATACATTATATTAAAGGATTCAACCTTGCACTTGAAATTCCATCTTCATCGAGCTTTAACAGGGGTGATGTCATGAATCTAAATTTTAACTGAATTTTTCTTTTCAAATTTGAGTTTCTCAAGTCCTTTTCAGCACTTTGAGTCACATGTCACACGACACTACTTTTTGACAACCACAGTGGCTTGGCTAGCATGCACCTCAGCTGTACAATTCCTCTTAACTTAAGGCCTATCCATCACTTTCCATTCAATAACAGTATATCAGATGCAAATAAGTCCCACTTAACCAAGTTCATTCAACATAAAACACACATCCAACTAGGGAATTTAAAGCATCATAACATTACAATGCACTTAGCTAATATTTCAATACATAGCTGACACAATGCATTGCATGAAACAAAACAACTAAATTCATCCAAATAATACAAACATAATAGTTGCTTGTTTTTCATGGGGAAATTTTGTCGTTTTAGATTAGGGAAATTTTTTGAGTAGCTCCACTTGACACTTTTTTGATTGCTTTAGAGCTTCCATTCATTCCTAGAACCATCTTCCGCTCATTCATTATTACACCTAAGAGATTGAGAACAGAAAGGGCGCAAGCAACTATACCTTTACCTGGTGAGTTAATCACACAATTCATGTACCATTGGAAAGGTCTCTGAGTGTAGAAAATAATCATGGGGTCCAATGCTTAAGCGCGACAGTTTTGACCCCAAAAAAATCTCATTTAGTGCATCAAAATGACTCCAGGTAGTTTCAGACAAAAATTCTCCAAACTAGGACTCACTAATAAATATGGCCCTACCAGTTGATTCCTCCAGTTTAACCACTCTGAAAAGATTGAAATAGTTGAAAAATAATATAATTGATCCAATTAGATCAATTAACCTACTAAAATTTCCTCTACAATACAAAAAAAATAACTCCCAGTCCATGGAATAACTAACTAAAAGCTTGTGGTTGGCCCACATCAAACTTGAGAAGTCAAGTTCAATAGAATTGTTGTTGAAATAACTGCATGCAAGAGTGAGCCTTAAGGATGAGGTGAAGCACTCATCATCATTTACCTATTAATAAGGAAAAGGGAAAATTGGACATACAACTTAATGTTGTATATCCTCCACTAAATTTAAAATAAGGCTCCTCAAACTACCACTGAACATGCAACTTAATGTGATATAATCCTTCACCCAATGTATAGGTAGGCTCCTCAAACTGCCATAATACCAACTCTACAATACAGAAACAATGTAACACGTGATACCTACATATGCACAACTCATCCTAATGAGGGAATCTATTGCAAAAATTAGAGGGCAAGAGTGATAGTGGTATCTACATTCACTTAAACCTAAAAAATTTTCATCTTGGAATTGTTTCTAGAACATAAAAACCCTTCTTTCTTCCTACTAATTGAAACATCAATGGTGTATTACATTCAGTTGCACCTAACAAATTTGCATCTTGGAATTGTTTCTAAGACATAAAAACCCTTCTATCTTCCTACTAATTGAAACATCAATGGTGTCTTCCAGACTTAAACATAATGCAAGTATAGGGATTGTCGTCAACATTCATGCTGCTAAAATTTCAAGCTGAACATTTCAAACTCCAAATATACCAATCAAAATTTTTTTTGTACCTTACAGATATTATCATGAGAAAAATCATGATATTACAGTAAATACCGGTGACAACAATACCAATGAAATTTGCACGGTACAATTATAAAACTATGAACTAGGGTGAAAAGAACATAAAAGGGAGTCTATCTAGATGAGGCAACTGTCCTATGCCATGAAAAAGGTAAAAATCATGACCTCGGGTGTATTTATGATGGGATGAAATTAGACAAGAAGCTCATTTAACTCCAGAAAACCATCATAAACTGAAATGGAAAAACACATAATTTTGAGTTGGCAATGAGACAATTACAATGAAAGAGAGCAAGCATCCTTAGAAGGTCAAAGGTAAATTCATTTGTTCTCAAAAAAAACATATTTCCTCTTATGGTTATTTAGATATTTATCAGCGTTCTTGTCAAAATTTAGACATACAAAGTGTCAATCTAGTTGCCAAATGACTCGCTTACATCTAGCAGTGAATGGAAATATTTTTTCCTATATGCAATGCATGCTTCTAAGGTTATGGATTATTGGACCATATTCTAATTTTTCTAGACTTGGAAGTTAATGTTAGCATCTAATATTTCTTGAAAATTTATTTTCTAGACCTCAATTATTGGCAAGACAAACATGAAATGTTTGAATCAAAGACCAACATTTAACAAGAAATAAATCAGTATCGAATACGAAGTGTATTAAAAAGATGAGGGCTTACAATGGTATCCATAATGCAAAAAGAAGGCCTAACAACAAAGAGAACGATGGCATGAAGATACAAAATACATATATGTCTCTCTCAACTCTTTCGAACTAGCATATCCACTTCATGCAGAGGGAACATTTTCAAAATACCACATTCTCACATCCATATATCATACTTGAATTATAAACCATATCAATTCTTCCTATCATATGCTACTCTTATAAGTTATAACAGAGAACAATAATCAAATGACCCCAATAAGAACCTCATACAACACAAGAAAAACATTCCAGAGAGCCAAAGTAAGACATCAAGAATTGAATGCACCCACGGAGACAAATGGCATTTAATTTCCTACCCATAAGAAAAACACAAACACATATGATCAATAATTTGCACAAAGCATCCTAAATCATGTTGATGCTAAACATAGCAACATTATTGAAATCTGCTTCTTTGTGTATTCTGTGCCAAATTGTAACATTTATCATATAATATTTCTAGTTGTATCTAGAGGCTTTCTCTTTTCTGATTTTTATTGAAGAAAGGAAATAATAAAGGAATAACAGCTCTTGAGTTTTTCTACATGTATCCCCATCAAAATCATTCTTTGCAAGAAAATTGACATCCTCCACTTTGGAAATATTAGTGGAGGAATAAAGTATCTCTTTCATACCACACACGAAAAGGTGCATATTGAGCAAGGATACACCAATTGATCAACATTTAGTAGATCGGTTGACATGCATCATTTCCTATTGATACTATGACAACAAACATATTATCAAATGAAGCTTTGTAGTTCAAAGTTCTCAGCTCCTTATCTCTAGTTATCTATGCATAGTTGGTTGTGGCATAGGGTAAGCAACTAGAACAACATAAGGAGCATGTCCCTGAGGAAGAATTACAAGAGTGCCAACAGTAGAAACCATAGGCCCTTCAATGGGCTGACCAACAATAGCTCTATATACACAAGGAAGCCCTGGCTGAGAAGCATGATTAGCAGATTTCCCTGTAAATCTTGAAGATTGATTTCCTCGACCATTTATAGGTCCTTCTGGTGATGACACATCACTCCCATTCACACTAGTAATATCATGAATTCTTGATCGTCTTCTGTCCCTGTTCATCGAATTCAACCGAATAAAATACTTTTGTGCGTGACTAGCCACTTGTGTGGGAGTTCGAGAAATAAAAAATTCCGTGAGATGCTCCTCTAGTCACCTTTGCCAAATTTTTCCAGACCAAGCAAGAACATTCTGCATCAGCAAATATACACACATTATCATTAAAATCAGCCAAGGTAGAGTATTTTATGCCATACTTTTTCCCAAACATTCCTCCATCTTGAACAAAGTCAATTTAAGCAAGTTCTCATCTATCAGGATTTTTGAGAAATATCACTAGTCCAATACCACCAGAGACATCAATGAAAACACAAAATGGATTACAACATTGACAGTTGTCTGACTACTCTATACTCTATGCCTTGCAGCATGATAACAGGGGGTTATGATCCCAGTTTTATGTGTGGCTAGGATACATGGTTTTGCACAATTTTCTTTTACTTCTCATTCTCTATTTAGTGAGATTGAAGATGTCAACTCTCAAGCATTCATTCAGCTCAATAACACTCTCGAGCCCTCAATGCTCGCTTTGCAAATGGAGATGCATGAAATATTCAAGGAGATAAGGCTTATTTTCCACTGGTTGTTATATTAAGTTTTAGGGGGAAATTTAAGGTTTCTTAGCACAATAGTCGGAACTGGAAGCTTTTTACAACAACAGAGGGAACGTTACTTGGTTTCAATCTCCGGAAGGCCATACAAATGAGAGCATGAGTGACTGGAGTTCTTCTTTGGGATGAACATTTTCTTTATCATTTTTTGGAGGCATGGATGGGATTATGGAAAACCACCGACGCTGACTGTGCTAAAGAAAACAGTGTGAGTTTGTCACAATAGATCCTTTGTGGAATTTTGAAGTTAGTTTGGTTGGTTGCTGATTATGAATGTGCCCACATTACTGGAATGTTACTAGATTCAACCTCTAGTGGTGGACATGAAGTAGAAGAAGCAGGAAGAGGAGCTTATCGACAAGAAGATATAGGATTCAGAATCCTAGAAAACCATAGATAAACTTTTATTGTTGGCCATGAAATGCACCGATCCAAGGGTTGTGTCGAGGCCTTCAATATCAGAGGCACTTCTCGCCCTTGAAGTTATAGATGGACCACTGTTGGTGAGCAAGGAAATCGAATCAGACTGGAGCGTGCGTAAGGGAGTGGTCATGGGGAAGCAGAGGTGAGGGGGGTGGCGGAGGGGAGGGGAGGACGTGGCGGAGGCAGGCGGTGCAGGGGATAGCGGGGTCCACCGGGAGGTCACGAGTAGTTGGATGACAGTGGGACAGGAACTTGGGGTAGTCGGATGGTAGGGACCGGAGTGGTCCCATCGCCCAAAAAACCTTTCATTTCGTCGAATGGAAGACAACTCCTTTTACTTGCAGGTGGTGAAAAACAATTGAAAATTGTTTTTTTTTATAATGTTTGTCCTTCTAAAGGACCAAAAAAAGAAAGGATTGAAGGATAAATTTATTTGAACAAAAAAAAGGGACAAATCACCAATTGTATCACCTTTTGAAGATTTCTGGCGAGATCATTGTCTAAAATTTGCTGTCAAAACTTTGACAGAAGAAATTCCTATTGTAGATGATGATTTGGCCCTTTAGGATATCCTTTAGAATTATTTTGCAACTCAAGTGAAGGAAAAAAAAAATATGCATAGTATTTTAAATATTTCTAATCCGTTAAGTTCTATCACTCTTCCAGATGTCTCTGGCAGAAATAAGCATCTTGAGAATCCTATTTCAACTGAAGAAAAAGCCTCATGATCGATGGTGGAGTTTAATAAAAGTAACGTGAATCAACACACTTTATCTGTTTCAGATGGTTTTCCTGGGAACTCTCAATAGAATTGGATATATGAGGAAAGTGAAGAAGTTTATGAGGCAAGATGCTAAAGACTTCCTTGAACCACTTTGGAGAAAACTATGTAAGAAGGTCTTGCCTTTTGTGAATGAAAGTAGGCACAAAGAATTAAATATATATAGATCACAAATTCAGAGAATAGACTAAATCAAATGGACTAAATCCTTTAACAAAAGTAAATGATAAAAACGAACACAACTAAATGAGATAAAAAATACTAATGTTGCAGATTGATTATTGGGGTGACTCCACCAAATTCCATAGACTCATTGCTACTTGATAATATTCTATAATACTCATGAAAGGATATTACAATGAACTTTTTCATCAAATTTTATTCTTGACCATGTAAACTTAGTAGTTTTTTTTTTTGTGGCATCTACCTATCCAACATTTAATGGATGAAATTCAATCTGTATGCCAAGTTCCTTACGGTCCCAAGATTTTTATTGACTCAATATTAAATGCATAAATTTTTCTATATTTTTCTGTTTGAGATGGTAGCTCTTGATTGGTATTTTACAAATTCCAAGATTGTAGAGCATGATGGTTAATGGCAGTCTTAATGAGGTAGCATGTTTTAGGATTTACATTTCTAGAACAGAATCCAGACAATGTAGTTTCAAAGTGATGCTATAAATTATTTATTAGCTATCAAATTGTAGAATATTTAGTGTAGTATTTCTAACATTTGTTTTGTAGTGTAATTTATAAATTTTCTTAAATTATTAATTCGGGTTCTCCTTCTCTACATCAGGTCTGTTGATTTTTTCAAATCAAAATGTTAGAATTGCTACTATTTTTCATAATGAAAAATCTGTGAGGAAGGCTATTCATGTGGATGCCCAAATGGTATGTTCCTTTATAAAAAAATGGCCCTTTTCCCATTTATAGCTCTTTTCACATTTCTACGGTCGTTCTGTCCTTGTATGTGTGCCTTGATCTGGGTATTTAGTCTTCTTATTTGCAAAGTCAAGGAGTTAAGTTTCATGTGATTATCAATTTATGTATGCCCTGATAGAGAACCGAGTAATGGGAATATCATATTCAGCATAGATGTATTCTCCTTTTGTAGTGTGTATCACATACATTCTTTCATTCGATGTTTGAATGTAAGTACATATCTGGAATTCAACATATAACCAAAGTTTGGCTGGCCTTAATCTTTTTGTTATTCCAACAAAAATAAAAAAGTATAATGTCATGGCTATTACACAACACATTTGTTAACACTTAGAGTCATTGCTTACATTAAAACTCACATGAGAACTTCCATCATTTTAATGGATTGGTAGAATAAAAAATATTAAACGCAAATTCAGGAATTAAAACATCACTATGAATATGAGAAAACCCCATCATATAGGAATTGAGAGAATTTATGCTATAACATTCTTCTCTCTATAAGTGCAGTTCACAAATATTTGTATACCATGATTCTAAATGGAGATTTCTGACTTCAATCCTCCCATTAAACTAATATACTAAGACTTTGGAATTTCCAACTAGTTTGAATGTCTTTACCTGTTTCCAATTCACATTACCATTAATTCAGCAACAAAATTGCTTCCTTGAGTTATTCCAAGTTTGCACTTGATCATCACATCCTCAGATAAGAACTAGATAGTCCTTGCTCTACACCTTCCCCTTTGGTTGACTCTATCAAAACAACACCACACCCATAGGTCAGAAATTTCTAGCTCCTTCACATCCCTTTGAGAAACAAGCAAAGGCCATGCCTGTGTCATTTTACTTTTCGCAAAATTTTCGAATTGACTGTTAAGATATGAAACAGGGTAGCTATTACTGACCATATGTTGGTTGTGACTATTATATGGTATTGATAGCATTTACTACAAGTGGAAAATGATTAACACATCCATTCCAATTTTGTGCGATATGTGGCCCATCTAAATGATAAATGGCATTGTCTATGTACAATTGTTGCATTGGTGTCTAACCATTAGTGATGTGCTGATTTAGATATAAATAGCCTACAGAGACACAAATTTAATATGACCTAGGGAGTTCAATGAGTTATAGGCACCGATTTTTATTTGAGAATAAGATTATATGAAAATGTGTCTATGACTACACGATAATGATTTTGTTAGTTGATCTGTGATGTACCAATTATAAATTATGAAAATTTTTCCTTCCTAAACAAACATTTTTTGACAAATTTTTACAAATGGTTAGAGTGCAATAATTTAATTAAAAAATTGGCGTGCATAGTAAGGGAAATGCTACAACAAGAGGAAATAAGAGGAAATCATTAATTTTATTTCTTAATTCAGAGAGCTATTACAATATAGGAAGATTAAGGAAACTGGAGGTTCACTTCGTGAAATCTTTTGACCAATCTTGGCCCAATGGTATAGACTGGTATAAACTCAGAAAGAAGGTACATAATGTTAGCCTCCTTTAGAAATTCTTAACCCTTTAATCATGCTACTTAGTACATAGAATTTGGCCTCTAATTTCTGTAGGAAACATACATAGTTTCTCAACTTCATAATATTATGATTGATCTCCAATATTTCCTCCTGAAAATAGCGATATATGGTGCCAAATCTGAGAAAAATCACCCCTGAAATATCAGCCCTCCCTCAAGAATATATTATCAGCATATTAATGATGAACTCCATAAGGAGTATGACCTTCATCTTAGGTGCTCTCGGCCTGTGTACATCTCATTCTGTAACTAAAATTCCCTACAAACTTAGGTAGAGTAGGCTTGTGGATTTTAGTGTTTGTAAGTGGTGACCTAAGCCCTTAATTCCATTAATTGTTCTTCTTAAAGAGACATGCTCCAGTTATCTCCCCCTTTGACCCATGACCTGAAGTGTGACCTTAGATGTTTCTTCCATTGGTGTAGATAACATGCTTCTAGCCAAAATTTTGTAGAAATCAGTTAGTATAGGATGACCATCAACTTGTATGCATGACATTATTACTCTTTTCTTCCACTTGACTAGATGGAAGTGCATGCGATTCTTGAGATTCCAAATATTGAAGAGAATTCAATTTGTTAATCTGTTCAAGAGGAAAAGAGCACAATTATTCAACCTTTTGGTCACTTCTACTTAAATGGAAAGGTTTCATAATTTTCAAGAGAAGGGGTTAGTAGGGGTGGGGTTCATGGAAAAGTGTATGGGAATTGTAGTACAAAATTTTAGGTAATGGAGATGGCATCAGGCTTAGGAATGGCTGCTAAGGCAAGGTGGGTTTCTCTTGAGAGAAACATGGTGAGGAAAATGTTTGAATGGCTATGACATTTTTATCTAGCCAACATTGAATATGTAACTGTTTGGATCATTTTCATGTGTAGGTGGTGCCAAATAATGATCTAGTTGTCTTGTTTGTGGTTGCACAATTTCTCATACAAAAGAATATCATGAATATGCAAATTTTAAAGCAAAGTACATTGTTATTTAAGCATTTGAATTTGTTCTTCAGCAATACATAAAGACAAGGAATTTACTAACCCATGAAGGCTTCCGCAAGTGCTAAGTATTCACAACTGAATGTCCAACAAAGATCACCAAGGAAATGTTGATCCTCTCATCATGCCACAAGGAAACAGGATTGAATACACCTTTTCTTAAGCTCAAACTTCAAACAAGGAATAGATATTGGACTGATATGATGATAACAATTCAGATTAGAGATAAATATAGGTTTCAAACCTCCTTTACATACCTTGGATAGATGGTATAGATCTCGAACCAATACGACAGACTTAGAACAAGATCACAGATTTGGATCTACGCTACAGAATTTGATCAACTGTCATAGGACTTTGGTCTAGTCTTCACTGATCTCTGATATATATAACATAGACCTAGATCAAGCCACAACACTTTGGTCTAGTCACCACTAAACTTGGATCAAGCTACAGATGAAATTATATATGTTCCAAAAACTTTGCTCAAGCCATTGAAGAACTCAGATATGTTGTCACAAGGTCAGAAGCCATAGAAGAACTTGGATATGTTTTCACAAGGTCACAAGAAATAGAAGAAACATGTTGTCACAAGGTCTCAAGTGCTCCAAAGAATAAAGCCACTTAAGTCTGGAGTTGAGGTCTAAGAAATCAAGAGCAAGCTACCTCCACATGTGCTTTTCCATGATGGACCAACCAAGGGTTCATGCATACACCATGTAGATCATATCGCATGGTCCCGAACTCCAGAGATCAAATTTCCTCCTCCAAGTGTCTAGAGCTCCTTCTAGGTAGGTAATTTTCCTAGCCAAGCAAGTGTGTTGTTTGTTTAGTTGGTTTTCCCATTTTGGGTTTCCATGGTAAATCTTGAGTAAATTGTGAGTATGCCACTATTTTGTGTATGCATTCTCAATGCATCGAAAAAATTGCTGCAAGGAAACTAAATAACCAAGTAGAAGCCGACATCTGATCCAGCTTACTCTAATCAGCTTCTGAGCCATGCAAAGAAGGTAATTTGTTTTTTTCCATAGAATACTCTGATCTAGCTTACTATAATCTAGCTTTTGAGCCATGCAAAGCAGATAATTTTCTTTGTTCCATAGAATTGACAAAGAAATTAAATTAGTGTAGACTTTGTTCCATAATATTTTCCTTAGGCATACACTAGGTGTAGACTTTGTTCCATAATCTTTTCCTTAGGCATACACTAGGTGTAGACTTTGAGATTCCTAGATACAAAGGGAAAAAGTAGATGTGAAGATTACAATTGAAGTGTTGGATTACCAATGTGATAAAAAAATTTAAAAATAAATTATATGTACATAAAACAACCAATAAAATCTTATTTTAGAGATCAACTGCAAAAAAATTTATTCATTGTTTGAGAAGAATCAATGTCAAGACATTAGAGGAACGTCTAGACTATCAAATGTATGAACTTTGTACGACCCTTGTATGAAATCAACTAGTATGAATTCATTGGGGAGAAGTAAACACTCCTTTCATAATATATCAACAATCATGTCGCGTTCTTTGTATATGTGGAGGAAATCCAGTTGGTCAAAACCACACGAAATTTACTCAACAAGATGGGAAATAGCCATTAGATTAATATTTATCATGGGAAATTCATCCTTCATACTCCTTATCTCTAAAGATAGATCGCTCATCATGGGCAACAATTGAATGTTCCTACAACTAGCAAATTTCAAGAGATAAAAAAGAGATAAAAAAATCAATGATTTATTGAATTCATGTTGGATTATGTACATATGTAGTTAATTATATTTTATTTGGTTTGTTTATTTAGTTATTTATATCTATTGGACACCTAATCTGTTAGGGTTGCTGTGGAGGAACATGAACATCACTTTCACTCAATCCCAAGGGACCTTGGAAGGATAATCCAAATGTCACATGTACTTGTCTTTATATGTATATATGGTTAATATTATGCAATCTCATGTTTATCCTAAATATCTCTTGCATTATCATAAGCCCAATAGTTGTATTGGAGCCATGACTTTGTAGCAGTGGCCATTTCCTATGACTTTGTAGCAGTGGCCATTGCCTTGAGCATCGTATAGAGCCTATCAGATGTGCCTTGATAGGTCTAGCATTCGATGTTGATCATTCTCCATTGCATCACCTCTTTGTGGTAACGTTTGTTTGCAGTTCTAACATTCCCTTACCTCTATTTTCAACCATTTATCTATGTGTGCGTAGTTTTGAATTACCTATCTCTATGGTATCCAGGCCTATGCACTCTACAACATGTGTCAACTTTGTCATTCTACAACGAGAAAATTTTCTCCTTGTCTGGTTGAA
This sequence comes from Pinus albicaulis, assembly GCA_034641835.2. NCBI lineage: Eukaryota > Viridiplantae > Streptophyta > Pinopsida > Pinales > Pinaceae > Pinus > Pinus albicaulis. The sequence goes on from CM076575.1 coordinate 981,225,312, forward strand.
ATGATATTACTCCTTGAACAATTCAATTGTAATCTTAACACCAATTTTTTTCCTTTGTATCTAGGAATCTCAAAGTCTACACCTAGTGTATGCCTAAGGAAAATATTATGGAACAAATTCTACACTAATGTACTTCTTTTTTCAGTTCTATGGAACAAAGAAAATGACCTACTTTGCATGGCTCAGAAGCTGATTAGAGTAAACTAGATCAAAATTTTCTTTGTTCTATGGAATTGACAAAGAAAGTACATTAGTCATCCTCACCTTCCAGTACAACAATCCATTAGTGTAATTATCTAAATAACCTTACTAACCAGGGGCAAAAGTGGACACTTAATAGTGTAATTCTCTTCCAAATGGGCTTTAAAATTTATAGGTGTTAACAAGCTCAACAAGAGAGGTTAATAAATGACCCTATTAGGTGGTTTGAACCTCTAAACGAGTGACCGGTCCATGGTACATCCATCAAATGGCAGGTGTCATATGAAATGATGATGGAACAAAATGCGGGCAAAGGGAATGCTCCAAGCCACATGCCATGGCACTAGGGTAGCTATGATGAAGGAAGCCCACACATTGGGTATATGGATGTAATATGCATATTTATACAAAAAAAATTAAGTCTAATTTATATATTCAAAGACATTACTAGACTCTCTAAGACATATATGAAGTGTGATAGACTGCTGAAATTTTGAGATTCGTAGAGAAAAAAAACAAAATAGTTTCCTATTGGATTTTTATTGTGCTTGTAAGGTGGAATCAATGCCTCCAAAATAAAATGGGTATATGGGGTCATAAAAGAGTATCGAGAGGACAAAGTCAATGAAATAATGTTGGTGGTAACACTCCAACTTATAGGTTTACTCAAACCTTTTCCTTTTCTCCTATACTTCAGAAATTCATCAAATGGGCGATCACAAGTGAAGACAATCTCTAGGATTATGGGTTTTTGTAATATTTAAAATTAGTAGTTAGCTAATTGGAATATTAATTTTGATTTATTTTGGAATTTCATAATGTTGGGCGGAAATTAAGCCAAATAAAGTCGTTTCCTAAAGTATCTAAGGGAAAATTACGGTTCTAGTGGTGGGGTCGAATTGGCCTTAGGTGGCAGCATATAAGAGGCACGAAAAGGACATCGTGGGATTTCGTAGAGGAAGGTAGCACATAATTGTTCAAGGAGAGGCAACACAGGCCAAGGTGGGACCCAAGGCATTCGTTGGGCCTCAATGCATAAAAGGAAGAAAGGAATGCCCATTTGGCATTCATTCATTCATCTTATTACTCTTGGTCATTTTGACTGAAGCACACTTGAGCTAGATAGCCATGTTTGTAGTGTTGTTTAGCACACGAGATCTTCAAGCGGAGATCCGAAACTATACCTCGGGGGACTTCGAGTGCCTGCTCAGGAGAGGAGTTCTAAATTTTGGTGGAGGGAATTACATAACAGTAGCAACAGGAAGAGCGTAGCCCCTATAGGACTGTGCAAAGGTATAGTAGGCTACACAATGATTGCATAGTTTAGTTCGGTGTGGGTGTCGGGAGTGTGGAGAGTAGTGGAGTTTCAGCAAGATATTTGGAGGGGAGATAAGCCACCTCCTACCAGGGATTTTGGTAGCTCTCCAGAGGCATTTTCTATCAGATTCATCCAAAGGTTCGATTTACCCAGCAACGTAGTGAGCAAGCCCAAGAGGACCAAATTTCGAAGTCAAGCTTTGGGAAAACCCTTTCTAGGTTTTTCTCGGTTTATTGAGGAGATGCCAAGATTATTTTGGAAAAATTTTCTGGGCAGGTTTGAGGCTTAAAACAGACATCCTAATGCAGCCAACAACTATAGGAGCGAGAGGAAATTTGGCGAAAATTCCTGGGTCAACATCTGGCCAATTCCTTCGTGGGTTTTTGTACATTTGGTGAGTAGAGTTTGGGGTTAAAAGCCCAGAATTTTCTGAGCAAAGGAAACAACCCAACCAGCAGTCTGAAGTTAGCCAACAACAAGATTTCTGGGCTAGGAAATGTAGAGACTGAGCCACACAGTAGCACTTTCAGCCAAAGTTTTTGCTTGGGTTTGAGTTGTTCTTCAAGCTTGCCTTGAGTAGGCCCAGATGCAAACTTTCCAACACCTCAATTTTACTCTTTTCCAATAAATTAATAAAATGGCTCAGTAGTGATTTTGGCTCCAGTTTGAGCATTGTAATGGTGTTTGCATTTTTTCTTATCTATTTTCACTTTTATTATTGTTAATCCCCATTTGGGATATTACAATGGTACCAGAGCATAATCTTGGCTCAGCCTATATGAAACCCTCATTCTATGACAAGACCAAAATAAAAAACTAAGAAATCATGGGATCCTAAGAAACATTAAACTCATACTACATGGAAGTAACCTTGAATGAGGTGATTGGGGTGCAACAAATGATGGTTAATGTGGGGAAGAAACTTATTCATGCAACAATTGGGAATCAAGACCATTCTTAATTATACAACAAATCTGCTATGCCTAGAATGGTGGATAATACATCAAGATGGAAAGACATTATTGCAACTAATGTGGAGTTATTGACAACAAATTTGCGGGCATACCAATCATTGGGACATGACATTAAAACGTCCCTCTCTTTTTGGGAGTTCCGTGAACTAAGAGACATGCACAAATCAGGGGGAGTTCTGTGGAATTATGTAGGGATGGTGAGTCAGATTAAGGAAGAAGATGAAAGAGTAGTTGAAGGGGCCATGGTTGGCAAGGAGATAATTGAGCATACACTCGCTGATGAGACACCACCCATTGTTGAGGTATCCATTTATGGGGTATCTAGGGTTGTGATCGAGTTCTCTAATGATAGCAACACATCAAAGGTTGATGAGGTGTCGAGAGATAGCTCCACCGCTGTTGAGGAGACGATAGGTAGAGAGGCCTCCAGGTCTATGATAGAATTTTCAGATGAAAATCACATGCAATTGACTAGTGAGCATGTCTTGCGTGTTGGAGTGTCTATGGAAGAGGGTGTGCAATGATTCTTTAGGCTAGCCCTTGATGAGGTGCTAGGAGATATAAAGGTATTGGATAATGGTGGCACACAACAATGTCATCTACTTCAGGTCATCCTTCTAGCTTTGAAAGGGAAGGCCACATCAGTACGAGAGGCTATTTTTTGCAAAACAAGGAACTAGAGGGCATGAGAGTGGTTATTTCCAAGTCAATGGCCAAGTTGGCCCACATTGGGGAACAGTTGGATTCCCTAATGGTATAGCTAGAGGGCACATTGGAGTGTCAAATCACCCTCCTTCAGGAATACATAGACAAGGCTAGCAGCAATTTTGGGGCACCTCTTCCCATTGGAGAGAGAGAGAAGGAGCCACCTAGTCAGATTTAATATGTTGACCTAGATAGCAGGATGAGATGACCGGAGTTGCACAAGGTGCAACATCCATATGTTGAGGTTGGATGGCGGGATATTTTGAGTTGGTACTTGGTGAAGTGGGTTATGGATATGGTGGTGGACCCAAGTGTACTTCAGCATCAGTTTCCATGCGCTAGAAATACAGGAACCCTAGACTGGCATTGGGATCCAGGTGGGACTACCTATCGTTTCCGAGGCAGGCTGGTTGACTATGTCTTGGAGGGAACAGTTGGCCTAGAAGTTTAGAATGCACATTCGCTAGGGGAGTTTTGGTCAGCTCCAGTGGCTAACCATTTTATGGGCAGACTCCTTGGGTTGTCTGGTATGACATTTGTACACAGGGTCACGGGGTGGTCAACATACTTTGGCAGGAGGTTGTCGGAGGAGGTGCCATTGGAAATCCACCAGAAAATGCCTCGTATGGAGCCAAGGATTCTTCACCTTTGTGTGGGGCACATAGGTCACAGTGGAGTAGAGCAGTGGTCTGACATGTAGAGACACAACTCTAGGCCATCACATCCAAGGATGTGTGGGAGCATCTAGCATTGAGAAGTGGACTACTGGTGGACATGGGTGCATGGTGGTGTACTGTAGTGTTTGGGACTTCTTTGTGGAGTAGGAGTGTCTTACATCACATTGAATACATGGGAGGAGTGACTGGTGACTTGACATGGACAAAGAACGGGACAGTACATGGTGGTACAACAGTAACAGGGGGTATCTAGTGGTGTACAGGGGTATGTCGCAATGTGCAGTGACATGTCGAGGAGTACATGGGTGATCGGTGGTATTCTGGGGTGTATGGTGCTACACAACGGGGTCTTAGAGTATTGCCTCCAAGAAGATTCATGGACGAAGACATCAGAAATACCTTTGGGGGTAGTTCACCCAGGATCGATGAGGAGACAAATGAGCGATGCTTGATGGTATCCATGGGGACTCACACGCCTGACCCTCTTCTACATCACTCACAGGCACAATCTAATTTGTTGTTGTCCTTTGGCACTTTGGGCATGAGCAGAGGGGTATGAGAGACTCACCCAAGATATTTGGATGATACTCAGCACACTAGGGGAGAGAACTTCTTAGCAGTGGCATTGGGTCGGTGAACTAGTTAACAACTACAGGTTAGGGGATGAGATGGTCATCTGTAGGGGTGGCATATCAGTCATCACTGAGCCTACACCTTGGAAGCAATCATGAGGGAGACATGTGTCACTCTTTTCTAAGGGCATGTAAGACCATGCATGAACAGAGGATATTGGGTACAACCGAGGTAGCATCCCAGTATGTTTTTGGGCTCCAGGCAATATATCGACGCATTATTTAGAGGGTGGATGGATGATACAGTGGATATGGTTGGTAGGAACAAGAGGGATCCACATACCTTGAGTCGATTTCTAGTATCGGATATCCATCTATTGGTTGCATTCAAGGAGTGGCTATTTGTCACGTGTGGCTTCCATCATTCATCAATACTACACAGTGGCAGGCACAGGGTAGGTTAGCATGCATCAGATTTTCCCATGATATATTTACCCTCTATATTTGTCACATGGAGGGACTAGAGATGAGGCACGAAAGGATTCCTGCAATTGTCAGAGCTATGGTGCAGCAGGTCCAACTATGGGAGGCAAAGATTCAGCTGATTGATAGACCATTTTGTCTCGTGATGGTTGGATTCAGGACAGAGAGTGATCTAGCTCATTATTGGGTTGGCACTCAGAGGCCTCCATCAGATGGCGAGGTCAAATTTCTCTGTTGCTACATAGGATTAGATTTAGATGTCGAGGGGTAGATATTGGCAACAAGGTGATTCCTGGGTAGGATGAAATTGGATCTCAGCGACGTTCCACCACTAGGCCTCAAGAGAGGAGGATACGATCTACACATGGTGGGGAGTATGCCATAATTAGAGTAGTGCAACATCAATACGGTGGCACCACTATGAGTTTGGTAGGGGGCCTGATCATCACCGCTCTTTACAGCTCAATACCCCTTAGGGATGAGCTGGCTACCATAGCAAGGGATCATGTAGATCTTCCATTGGTCTTTAGTAATTCCCCAATGGCATGGGGAACCTCAATAACTTGGCAGGTGGGCAAGCAACATGATATAAGAAGAAGCTCACATGAGCAAGACACTATCTATTTAGGGATTACGTGGTATCTTCGAGGGTCTACTCTTAGAGTGAAAGGGGTGAACTACTTGGTAGGGAAACTTCATGAGGAGTGGGGCACAATGCCATATCATCATGATTCCCTACTCACTGATGGTGTGCAAAGGGCTTCTATTACTTATGCTTGGTAGGATGGTGAGTGGAGCACGAGGATCTTTATGTTGGACAAGATGGCTTGGGATCCTGGTATTGAGGGATCTCTTCATATCAGAGTGATGCAAATACCAGGGATGATTCAGTGGCGCATCTGGGACCCTTGAAAATTTTGCAGTGACTGTGGGGGAGTGTCAACTGGAGAGGATTCTTGTTCGGGAATTTCTTGAGGACAAATAATTTTTGGCGGGGAGGACAACAATATTCAAAATTAGTAGTCAGCTAATTGGAATATTAATTTTGATTTATTTTGACATTTCCTAATGTTGGGCGAAAATAAAGTGGGTAGGGGATCCAAAACTAATAATTAAGCCAAATCAAGTCTTTTCTTAAATTCCCTAAGGGAAAATTGTGGCTCTAGTGGTGGGGTCGAATTGGCCTTAGGTGGCAGCATAGAAGAGGCATGAAAAGGACAGCGTGGGATTGGCTAAAGGAAGGCAGCACATGACTACTCAAGGAGAGGCAGCACATGCCAAGGTAGGACCCAAGGAATACTTTGGGCCTCAATGGATAAAAGGAAGAAGGGAAGGCTCACTTGGCATTCATTCATTCATCTTATTACTCTTGGTCATTTTGACTGAAGCATGCTTGAGCCGAACAACCAAGTCTCTAGTGTTGTTTAGCACACGAGACCTTCAAGTGGAGATCTCAACCTCTACCTCAAGGGACTTTGAGTGCCCACTCAGGAGAGGAGTTTGGCATTTTTTTGGGTGGAATTAAACAACAGTAGAAACAGGAAGAGCTTAGCCCCTTCAAGACCACGCAAAGGTAGAGTAGGCTACACAGTGATTGCGTAGTTCAGTTCGGTGTGGGTGTAGGGAGTGTGGAGAGCAGTAGAGTTTCAACAGGAGATATGGAGGGGAGATTAGCCACCTCGTACCAGAGATTTTTGTAGCACTCCAGAGGCATTTTCCAATAGATTCATCCAAAGGTTTGATTTACCTAGCAGCGTAGTGAGGCAAGCCCAAGAAGGCTAGATTTAAACGTCAAGCTTTGGGCGAACCCTTTATAGGTTTTTATGGGTTTATTGAGGAGAAGCCAAGTTTAATTTGGCATAATGTTTTGGGCAGGTTTGAGTCTTCAATAAAAGATCCTAATGCCGCCAATAGCTAGAGGAGCAAGAGGAAATTGGGCCAAAATTCTAGGGTCAACATCTGGCCAATTCCTTGCGGGTTTTTGTGGGTTTGGTGAGTAGAGTCTGGGGTTAAAAGCCTAGAATTTTCTGAGCAAAGGAAGAGGCCAAACCAATATTTCGAAGTCAGCCAACAACAACATTTCTAGGCTAGGCAAGGCAGAGACTGAGCCACATAGTAGCACTTTCAGCGAGAGTTTTTTCTTGGGTTTGAGTTGTTCTTCAAGCCTTCCTTGAGTAGGCACATGTACAAAATTTCCAACACCTCAATTGTACTCTTTCCCAATATATTAATAAAATGGATCAATAGTGATTTTGGCTCCAGTTTGAACATTTTAATGGTGTTTGCATTTTTTCTTGTCTATTTTCACTTTTACTATTAATCCCTATTTGGGATATTACAGTTTTGTATTGATCATGGAAAATTTACTCATGCATTCAACCAAATGTAAAGATACATAAAATCATGTAAAATAATCAATGGAAAGTACCAATAAAGAGAAATTGTGTTAGCTGGTCTACCATCCCATAATAACCATCAAAGCCAATGGAAAAACCCAAAGGCAATGACAAATAGATATAAGAAATTCTACCATTCTTCTAAAGTGTATTCAAAGTTAACATGTGAAATGATAAGCAGTTCCCTGAATAGGTTCATCAAAATTTAATGATCTCAAACAAGTATGATGGAAATCAATGTAAAACTATAAACATGAACCTCATCATAAATACAGGTGACAAGGTTATGGTAATGGAACAAATATGGTTTTCAGAGACAAAGAAAGTTTGAGACCATGTCCTGACAAAAAAAACAGGGGATGCACTCAAGGATATTTTAATCAAGAAATCATGAAAATGGTTATGCTAAACTACACGTCAACTTTATTGGTGGTCAGATGATAAAGTGTCATGATAGGCATGGAATTTTCCAATTATATTCCATCTATTTTCTTTCTATATTTGGTCCTTAAGATCTTTCTATGAATCTCATAACGTGGGAGGTTTCCCCATTTGTAGAATTCACATTGTTTGCTTTATGTGGAGATTTAATTGGCTGTAAACTGAACATTAAAAGCATAAATGCATGTAGTTGACATTTCCTTGTAGATTATGGTATGGAAGCTACTACATGATATGCCTTGAAAGAAACTACAAGAGGAGTGAACAACAAGGAAAATGGACTGAATAACTCCCCAAATCAGTAATGAGTTGACTTATTCTTATTAGTGAGGTTAAAAGGAAAGATTTTGCAACAATAGTCCATCTAAATAGTAGATCATAATACACTTGGAAAGCATGAAGACCTTGTTAAGCTAAGCATGTTTTCTTTCCTCTTCCGTGAGCAACTAAGGTGAATTAATCTTCATGCTTTGGGCCTTTGTATAGGTAAAGTTGAGGGGATGTAGAAGGGTTGAACAATATTCTCTAAGCAGTTCTACAAAAACACAACTCATCATTCTCTCACCTGCCAATTCCAACAATCCACTCCACCAGTGCATGCTAGTAGGATTATTGCAACCTATCATTTCTTTCACATTGCAATGTTGTTATTGGAAATATGCTTATGTTTGGGCTAGAAACTAAGCTAGTTTTCTTTTGCTCTGCAATATTGTTGTTGTCTATTTGGTTGTTTATGATATAAATAAATCTAACAAGCGTTAGATTTCCTTCACCTTGGAAATGTTATTGGAAATGTGCTTGTGTTTGGGCTATAAGTTGTGCTAGATTTCTTTTTCTCTACAATATTGTTGTTGTCAATTTGGTTGTTTATTATATAGTGAAATCTAGCACGTGTTAGATTTCCTTCACCTTGGCAATGTGCTTGTGTTTTTGTTAGAAGGAAATATAGCATGCGCTAGGTTTCTTTTGGCATGAAATGTTGTTGTTGGTAGTATGCTTGTATTTGTGCTACATGTAAAGCTAACACACATTAAATTCCTTTTACCTTGCAACGTTGTTATTGGAAATGGGCTTGTGTTTGTGATAGAAGTTGTTCTAGATATCTTTTTCCATGCAATGTTGTTGTTGGCAATATGCTTTTGTTTATGCTAGAAGAAAATCTAACATGCTAGATTTCTTTCACCCTAAAATGTTGTTACGTGCTTGTGTTTGTGCTATGCTTAGATATAGCACGTGTGAGATTTATTTTGCTCTGCAATCTTGTTGTTGTCTGTTTGGTTGTTTATGATAGAAGGAAATCTAGCATGTGTTAGATTTCCTTCACCTTGGCAATGTTATTAGAAATGTGCTTGTGTTTGGGCTAGAAGTTGTGCTAGATTTATTTTTCTTAACAATATTGTTGTTGTCAATTTGGTTGTTTATTATAGAAGGAAATCTAGCACGTGTTAGATTTCCTTCACCTTGGCAATGTGCTTGTGTTTGTGTTAGAAGGAAATATAGCATGCACTAGGTTTCTTTTGGCATGAAATGTTGTTGTTGGTAGTACACTTGTATTTGTGCTACATGTAAAGCTAACATGGATTAAATTTCTTTTACCTTGCGATGTTGTTATTGGAAATTTGCTTGTGTTTGTCATATAAGTTGTTCTAGATATCTTTTTCCATGCAATGTTGTTGTTGGAAATATTATTTTGTTTATGTTGGAAGCAAATCTAACACACTAGATTTCTTTCACCCTACAATGTTGTTGTGTGGTTGTGTTTGTGCTATGCGTAAATCTAGAAAATGTTAGATTTCTTTTGCTCTGCAATATTTTTGTTGTCTTTTTGGTTGTTTATGATAGAATGAAATCTAGCATGTGTTAGATTTCCTTCACCTTGACAATGTTATTGGAAATGTGCTTTTTTGGACTAGAAGTTGTGCTAGATTTCTTTTGCTCTACAATATTGTTGTTGTCAATTTGGTTGTTTATTATAGAAGAAAATCTAGCATGTGTTAAATTTCCTTCACCTTGGCAATGTGCTTGTGTTTGTGTTAGAGGAAATATAGCATGCAGTAGGTTTCTTTTCGCATGAAATTTTTTTGTTGGTAGTATTCTTGTATTTGTGCTACATATAAAGCTAACATGGATTAAATTTATTTTACCTTGCGATGTTGTTATTGGAAATGTGCTTGTGTTTGTGATAGAACTTGTTCTAGATATTTTTTCCATGCAATTTTGTTGTTGGAAATATGCTTTTTTTAATGTTGGAAACAAATCTAACACGCTAGATTTCTTTCACCCTACAATGTTGTTGTGTGTTTGTGTTTGTGCTATGCGTAAATCTAGCACATGTTAGATTTCTTTTGCTCTGCAATATTGTTGTTGTCTATTTGGTTGTTTATGATAGAATGAAATCTAGCACGTGTTAGATTTCCTTCACCTTGGCAATGTTATTGGAAATGTGCTTGTTTGGGCTATAAGTTGTGCTAGATTTCTTTTGCTCTACAATATTGTTGTTGTCAATTTGGTTGTTTATTATAGAAGGAAATCTAGCACGTATTAAATTTCCTTTACCTTGGAAATGTGCTTGTGTTTGTTTTAGAAGGAAATATAGCATGCACTAGGTTTCTTTTGGCATGAAATGTTGTTGTTGTTAGTATGCTTTTATTTGTGCTACATGTAAAACTAACATGCATTAAATTTCTTTTACCTTGCATTGTTGTAATTGGAAATGTGCTTGTGTTTGCAATAGAAGTTGTTCTAGATATATTTTTCCATGCAATGTTGTTGTTGGCAACATGCTTCAATTTTGTTTTGAAAGAAATCTAGCATGCACTAGATTTCTTTTTCACCGCAATATGGTTGTTGACAATATGCTTTTGTTTGTGCTAGAAGTAAATATATCATGTGCTAGATTTCTTTTATCTAGAAATGTTGTAATGTGTTTGTGTTTGTGCTAGAAGGAAATCTAGCATACATTAGATTTCTTTCACCCTTCTATGATTTTATTGACAATGCGGTTGTATATGCGTTAGAAGGAAATCTAGTGTGCACTAGATTTATTTTGCATTGCAATGTTGTTGGCAATTCAATTGTTTGTGCTACAAGGAAATCTAGTATGCGCCATATTTCATTCACCACAATGATGTTATTGGAAATGTGCTTAAAGGAAATCTAGCATGTGCTATATTTATTTTGCCCTAGAATTTTGTTGGTAATATTCTTTTGTTCATGCTATAAAAAAATTTGGCATGTGCTAGATTCTTAACCCCTACAATGTTGTGTGTTTGTGTTTGTGCTAGAAGGAAATCTACCACACAGCATATTTATTTTGTCTTCCATAAGGTGTTTTTGTCAATATGATTATTTGTGCTATAATAAAATCTAACATGCAGTATGTTTCTTTCACCCTACAATATTGTTATGTGCTTGTGTTTGCGAGAGAAGGAAATCTAGCATGTGTTCGATTTCATTCACCTTGAAATGTTGTTATTGGTGACATGTTTGTGTTTGGGATATAAGTACAAATAACATGTTAGATTTAATCCACCTTGAAATATTGTGATTATATATATGCTTATGTTTGTGATAGAAGAAAATATAGCATGATATAGATTTCTTTTACCCTACAATATTGATGTTGCCAATATGTTTGTGTATGTTGGGAGGAATTCTAGCATGCGCTAAATTTATTTTGCAATGCAATATTGGTGTTAGCAACATGCATGTGTTTGTACTAGAATAAAATATAGTATGCAATAGATTTGTTTCTCAATGCAATATTTTTTTTGGCAATGTGCTTGTATTTGTGCAAGAATGAATTATAACCTCCATTGGATAATATGATTGTCGATAATGTGCTAGAAGTAAATCAAGCATAGGTTAGATATCTTCCACCCCAAAATTTTGTTTCTGGCAATGTGATTGTGTTTGTGCTATAAGAAACTCTAAAATGTGTAATATTTCTTTTACTTTACAATGTTTTTGTGAGTAACATTCTTCTATTTACACTAGAAGGAGATTTAGCATGTGGTGGATTTCGTTCACCTTAGACTATTGTTGTTGGAAATATGCTTGTGTTTGTGCTAGAAGGAAATATAGCATGTGCTAGATTTATTTGACCATGTAACGTTGCTTCTAGCAATATTCTTATGTTTGTAGTAGAAGGAATGATATCGATTGTTAGCTTTCATTTGAGGTGCATTGTTGTTGTTCGAAATAGGCTTGTACTTGTGATAGAAGGAAAGCTAGCACACATTATATTTCCTTCATAATGTAATGTTGTTTTTAGAAATATGTTTGTTGTTATGCTAGAAGGAAGGCTATAATGTGTTAAATTTCCCTCATCTTGCAATTTTATTGTTGAAAATGTGTTTGTGTTTGTAATACAAGTAAATCTTGCATCTGTTAGTTTTTTTTTCGCAATGCAACATTACAGTTGGAAATGTGCTTATATTTGTGTTAGAAGGAATTATAGAATGCACTAGATTTCTTTGTTCTCGTTCCAAATGGAAAAATATCAAGATCTCACCCTCACTAAGGTTAGTGCTCTGAGATTGTTCTTGGTAGTGCATTTGTGATTATGCAAGAAGGATACCTAGTGATTACTAGTTTTCTTCTAGACACCATTACACTTATACAACCAGTTCTCTAGGGGTGACATTGTCTCAATAATCACAATATTTAGAGTTATAGCTTTTGATGTTCCCTTTTATTGAATTTGGAACAATTTATGGAGATCAATGATCGTCCAAATGAATTGTATATAGATATATGTTGTTGTTTGCACTACATTTGTGCTTGATTTGGAAGGAAAGATAATGGTATAGCTTTCCTTTTGGCACAATCACAATAATCCAAACACAATTATTTGATCCATGGAGAATAATGTGATATTTGTATAATTTTGAATTTTATGAATAAATTTATTATTTAGGTATACTATATTTTTCTTCCAATGCACATGCATGCAACTTTAAAGTAACAAGCACAATTTTTTAGCATGTATTGTTCTTCTCTCTATTTTGTTGTATAGTTATGAACTTCCAAAAACAATTTCACTAATGTTTGGATGCATAAAATAAGACTCTTCCTAATCAGCATAAAAATGTAGGAAAACTCAAATCTACACTTTTCGAGGACCTAAAGTTAACATCCGTTTGTATCCATCCTAAATAGTATGTCCTTAGATGTGTATAGGTAGGGAGTGCTAACATTGAAACTAAAGATTTGTAAAATGAAATTTCTTTTCTTTTGAACTAAATAAAAACTCTAGTTTGGCTTTTGATTATCAAGTTCAAACATCAAACATCCGCACCAAGTGAAAATATAATTTCTCCTTTTCATGGGGCTTTTAGACATCTAATGTAGCATCAATCTTGGAATTTCTTAGATTTTCCAAAGGACCATGTTTTGGTTCTTCAACTTCTACAAATTTATTATGATCATTATTCATTCACATGCATTAAGACTACAAGTGTCATTTCTGAAGTTAAATAGGAACTTGGTGGTTTGATGAGCCCATATTTGTCATTAAAAAAATTTATTTGGAGGAAAAGCTCTAGTTTGGCTTTTGATTATCAATTTCAAACATCAAACTTCCTCACTAAGTGAAAATATAATTTCTCATTTTCATGGGGCTTTTAGACATCTTATGTAGCATCAATCTTGGAATTTCTTAGATTTTCCAATGGACCATGTTTTGGTTCTTCAACTTCTACAAATTTCTTATGATAATTATTCATACACATGCATTAAGACTACAAGTGTCATTTCTGAAGTTAAATAAGAACTTTTTGGTTTGATATGAGTTTCTATTTTTCATTCTATGATACTATCTACATCTCTAATTGTGTGGTCTTCATATATGTTTTGTGTAATTTTCATGTAAAGTACTTTTTGGTAGTTGGCACTAGATGGTAGGGAACAATGTTTCATTACATACAATATCACTACCATACTATTTAAATTATTGCATCTATATTAATTTTTTGAAAGTTGTGTGTTTTTGCGAAAATATAAAATCACACTTTACATGGTTCAACCTTTTAATTACAATGTATGATTAAATTGTTGTTACAAAATTGGTACAAGATAGAATAGAAAATATAATATTGGCAAAAGGGGACTATGTTGATCTCCTTATTAATGATCAAGTTGTTGGGCTAGGAAGGGTCGAATCTATAGAGTCTGGAAGAAATAGATAGAAATTGTGAAATATGAAGTAATGGGGATAATTCTATACATTTTTTGGTTAGATGGCCAATAAATAAGTTGGTGGACAATAAGGGTGTGATATTAAGGGTTAAGGAAAAGTTCAAGGAGCCACCCAAGGAAATGGTCATATGGGATGTTATAGAGGACACAAATCTCTTAAACAAATGGGATGCATCTCTTTGTAATGAAAAATATATAAACTCAATTAATATGCATGTAACAAGGCCATATAAAAGGATTAAAGGAGTTATGGCTAGAACAAAAAATGAAAAATGTCAAACAAAAATAGATGAAAAGAAAGAAATTTGACTTTTGGCAGCAGATGTATGTTGTAGAAAAGATTATCTTCAACATGTAGATAGGAAGGCCATTGTAGGTGCTAGAAGGGGTATGAGACAAATAAATAAAAATGGTATTAGGGAATTTTTCTTGAATTCACTCATGTCAAACATAGTCATGTCAAGGAGCCATGGCCATGGCCTACCACCTATTGCTAGAAATGTAAAGAACATGAGATTTAATGGGAATATTATTTGTAAGAAAGCATGGTATAAGATACATAATATTCCTCAAAGCGCATTCTATAACTACCAACATTATTTCCAACATTGACATATCAAGGCTATTCATGATAACACCAACACATGAAAAGCACGAGCACACACCGTGGAAACCATAGAAATATTGCACAAAATTGTAATGAATAATTCAGATTTTGCGCCAAACCAAACACATCAAGTTGAAGAAGATGGAGCATCTTCTCCTTTTAGATTTTTTCCTTCGACTTACACACAAAATTATTCATTAAAAGAGATCAATGAGGCTCTTCAAAAGCTCAATTACCCATCAATATCACATTAAACAATGAGTAAGATCTGGAATACTAAGTTTCAAGATGTGGCATTTTCAAAGAACACCAACTTTAGTAAATGTCGTGAATGTATTGTGTTGAAAGCACAGATGAAGTCAATGACTACAAAAGAGTTGGAAGAAAACATACAAGGTAGGCTGAACAAACATAACAATATTGTTATGTGTGGAAGATATTTCTACTATGCCCATAGAATTATGTCAGAGTGGTTTGCATAGGAGTATTTGAGCATTATCCATGATAAAATGGATAAAGCAAAGACTTCAATCCCAAGGCTACATGTCAAATCAAAATCTATCGTAGGAACAAATTTAGTTTTGTCATTGACATGTATGCTAACACATCGGCATAAGACATGAGGTTTTGGTCATTTCTCCGTACCATTTGTCCATATGGGATCACAATTTACTATTACATCCCTTGAAAAGTGCTGAAGGGACCTTGAAGACCCACAAATTGATATGTATGGTGATCTACTTTATGAGAGTGGAAGTTCAAGAAACTCACTCACAAATGCATTACTTGACACCTCTATTTACTCAAAATGTCAAGTGTACAAGGATGATTTTATATCTCATGGAAGATCAAAGAGTCAAAATGTTGATCTTAAACATCTTCCTCCACATTTGTTGTTACAATCAGACAACACATCAAGTGATAATAATAATAATTATATTTTCATGTTTCTATCACTTTTAACTACACTTGGTGTGTTAATCACTATTGAGGTTAGATTCTTGCCTGCGGGGCACACCCATGAAGACATAGATGGAACCTATAGAAGAATGTATTCCAACCCAAAAGTAAAAATATATATTCTTTACCTGAAATGATGGATACATATCGCATAATTTAATAAAATCGAGTGTTTCCACCTACACTTATTGACAAGGTCGATGACTTTAGAAGTTTCCTTAATGGATACATCAAGGAGGGAAACATGTGCTAGTTGGACATCTTAATGTTCAATACTTCCAATTTCTTGTACTCAATGATATTCCAGTACTAAGGTACAAATAATCCATTAGAGATATTCAGTGGTCAGAATCAGTTGAGTTATGTAATATAGATGATGAAGGTCGACCTATAATTCCCATAGAGAACCCATCTTTCTTAGCTTCCAAAAAGAATGATGCCTATTTAAAAGAACTAGAGGAAGAGTTAACATCATAGATAAAAATGTGGAAAGACACTATCAGGAATGAGGAGTCACCAATTGTTACAAGGTAATGGAAAAATAAAGTAGTGTACTGGGAAATAGTACATTAGATGGAATCTATAATGACCATAGAATAATAGATGGAAATGATTCATCTTCTGAGGATTTCTGGCCCAAGACAAGGCACATTGTTGATGTTGATCGTAATGCACTCCATGTAATCTCACGTATTATGGATGGAGATTTTGATAATGCAATAGATGAACCAATATATGTTGGACCCAAATGAAACAAGCCAAAGCCAACATTCAATCCAATGATTGATGTTGAGAAAGGATAGATGTTGCTAGTTAGATCAAGAAATGAGGATGCATGAGAGATGATTTGGATGGAAAAATCCATCTCATATATCTTTAGGGACAATGAAAGTGAGAATCTTCATGTAAAGGTTGATTGGTGGAAGCCTAATTTAGGGAAATACAATGGAAATTTTTTAGAGAAATATTGGATACCAAATCCTCATGACACAGAACTTGGCTCTATTCCAATTAATATCATAGTGTGGGCATTAATGCCAAAGAAAGAACATTGAAATAAGACCAAGATAAATAAATATGCTATAGAAGTTGCTCTTGACCTACTTGAGCGAATATCTTAAGATTAGGTTTATATGATTCATGAATGTAATTTTTTTTTTGAAGGATCTATTAATATACATTTTGACACAGTTTTAAATATTTTTTGTATATCAGATATTACCTTCATATTATTTTTGGAGAAGTTTTATATTATTTAGTATTTCAATGCAATCATGCGGTGATACAAATGACATGAGAGTGCCATAAAATATTTAAGTTTTCAAAGCTTTGTTTGACCAACATGACTTCTCACCATATCAAATATGCATAATCAAATTCAATAATGCACTTAAAAACAACATCTTCTAAACTTCAAACATTATTACTAGTGTTGCAAAGGTGATAGACTTTTAAATTGTGCCAACCCTGTCTTAGTAATAATCGTAACTTAACACATACATGATATTTACTATATCAAGTTATAATTAAATGGTTTAATAATAGTAACATACACAATATTATTTTCATAAAGTTAATAATAGTAACATACACAAAATTATTTTCATAAGATAACCTTCACAAACTTAGCTTTTAGTACAAACCATAAAAAATCTCAAAAGAGATAATGTAAGGAATCCAAGATTAAGATGTGAAAGATTTTCTTTTGTAAGTTTATATAAATTTGTTTTATATAGTTTACCATGATAATTTTTTCACCAAAAATGGCGAATTTCTACATTAAAATTAGTAAACTAAGTGATTTTATAATTTCACATTTTGAAAAAACTTAATCTAGTTAAAGTTCTAAATTCTAGATCGACGGAATACTTCCAAATTTAATGAAATATGTGTTAATACCCTTATGGTTAACGTTAGAAGTCAACACTAAATCTTTCCTTACACATTTACACTCTTCTTTATCAAACATTACTATGAAGGTTCTCATGAAGCCTCATGAACATATTATGGTGTGGTGACGTGTAATTACACTATCATAATTTGTGAATTCATTCTTTTCCAGAGTTGCGCTCATGTGAATTAATATCCTAGTTACTAGCTAAACATTAAGGCCAACCATACATAGCTTACTGGTTGACATGTACAGAGTATTGAACTCGTTGTCAGTCCAACAATTATAATTTTCATTTACTCACGGTACTGTGAGGTTACAACTCAGTTTTAAATGACCTTCATATTTAGTATACTGATTTGAAATTGCCAAGGGTTAACTTCTCGAGACCGGAATTTGGATTTTATTTTTAATGCATTGATATCAAATTCATATATAATAATATTTATTCACTGCACTAGAGTACTTTGTGGTCACACGGTATTTATAATTGTGTACTCAATCACGTGGGTCATTGGACGTAACCTAGGGAGCCATGGGAAAATACCTCTTAACTCATATCTATGACACCTGGACGGTGCATATCCTTCCTAAGTTAGGTTTTCTTATTCCATAAATGATGTCGGTTTTTGGAATGGTGTTCATTTTTGCTTGTCGTTGATTCTTGGTGGAAGTCATTCACTCCCTGCATTATTTGCTCGAATTCTCCATCATTGCCTCTGCAATATCATTTGGCTTTTACATGAATGGAGTGGCACGGTTGGCTAGAGGTAGTAAGGACGAGATTCAATGCCATCCTCCTCCAAAACGGTAATTTTTTCCGCTTTACTTCTCTTGACTGCAACCATTTTGTTAGTTGAATTGTATCTGGAATAATCAGTTGGCCTTTAGGAGCATTTATTCACTATTGAATTTGAATAGCAAAAATACCGAATTTACTTTGAATCAGATTCTGGCTAAATATAATTTCTCACTATCAGTTGTATTAATTTAGGCATCCTACCTTCAATGTCATTCATTCTTGTTCCTTTTTATGATATGGCCTTGTTTTTGTGTTGAATATGCTTAATGTCATGAGATTCTATAGAGCTTTTTCCATTTATACAATTTTCTTCGATTCGTAATGGTGATTCGCTCATATTATTTGCACATTTGATTCGATTTGTTTTTTATTTTTTATCTGGTTGTATTTGCCAATAACTATTATTATGCAGATGTGGTCTCATTACATTATTTTGAAAACACAGAGTCCATTTCATTACATTTTTCAGCTAGATTTCCTGAGGGTTTCCCTGACATACTGGTGAGTATAAAGCTTACCTCTATACATTTCATTCTGTCACTTACACTTTGAATTTCTTTCACTTGACATTTTATATTAACTACGAATTCTATTTTTTCTTATCTTATGATGACAGGTAAGCGTAGTGGTACTGTTAGTTTCTAAGGTAACCTATCATTTTCTTGGTTGATAGCTCTGGTTATCTTATTTAAATATTGTAATGGAATTTTTATTTCTTGAGTCATGACTTCCAATATTGGTAATGTGCAGGTATTTCTACACCTTTGTTACCCTTCAAATTTGATATCCATTCAAGACTTGCTTAATAGTTTCTTATCATGGCTTATTATTCTCTAGGTGGGTTCAGATAAAAAAAATTACTATCATTATGAAATTTCTTGCATAAGTTCTTCTCGGTTAATCTGTATTCGTTCACTACAGGGTCAAATGCCCTTATCAACACATATTTTCATTGAACAACCTTTTCGTTTTGTTTAACTATAACCTTGTACAGGTTTGAATTTTCCTAATAATATAAACAATGGACTGCTCTTTTAATATTGTTCGAATACAGAAGTAAATCTTGTGAAATTAGCTATAAGTATAATTTTTAATTGGCTGAGCATTTTTTTTAGATTGTGTTCCTCATTTTCTAAGACGAGAATTAAATTTCTGCAATATCAAGAGTAGTAGTATATGGAACAAATTTATTTGATAATAAAACTGTGTATTAGGTATATATGTATTTGTCTGAAATTATATTTTTCTACTTGTTTCTCTTCCAAATAGAAACATCAAGGTATAATATGTTATATTATTTTTTCACTTACCATTTTAATTGTAATATTTCCACTCAGATATATATATATATATATAATCTCTGCTTATATATTTTACATTTTCTTTATATGTTTCTTAGCTTTGTACAATGGATAAATCATGAATACTCTTATTTCTATTAAAGTAAAATTTCTATGAAAACTTATCCATAAACTGGTTTAACATATTTTCTATATTACTCCATAGAAAATTAATGAATTGAAGTCTCTAGACTCCTTTACTTTTAAAGCAGAATATTACTTTAATTTCTGTTTTCTTTTTGCTTCATAAAAGAAAATTTCGTCTTAGGTATGTAAATATAGATTTTGTCTACCTTGTCCAATTTTGTCATATTGTTCTCTAAATAATACAGCGATAATTAACTATGTAGTACATGATTTCTTTCACGATACTGTAGCTATCTGCTCCATTATAGTTACTCCATTTCTGTCCATTTATTTCTATGTATATATTTTAATATATAAATCTTAGAACCATGCTGTAAAATTATCCGATGTTCTTCTCTAATAGTTTCTGTTTAAATTTGTTCTGCATACATTTCACAGCATAACCTTAGAATAGTATAATTTATTATAACATTTCCTGTGAGGTACCTAACCTCAGATCTAGACAGTATTGGTTGTTAGATATTATGAGAGTTTATTTTCATGGAGTAGGTCTGTACAACACTACAAAAGAAATATTATTTTTATGGTTAATTCGGGGAAATGTACAAACCATAACATTAACTTTCTAAGTCACTAAATTCCTACAGTATATGCACACAAGCCTAGACCCTTCATATAGATTAAATTACTGCATTGTTCAATAATAGATAACATAATTAAAACATTCTTTCAAAAGTAAGTCAAATTAATTTTACTATGCATACCACTTAAGATAGACTAGAAAACTCCCAACCTTAGATCTCTCTATCCATAGCTCGCCCCCAAGCAGATATCTTTTCCTCCAGTGATAGAAAACCCTCTGTCTATCCTGGATCATATTATTTAAGCTTTCTTTCACCAACCTGTTTCCCTTAACTGCGTCCAGTTAATTCATGATGTTGTATTCCTGTTTGCCTAGGCTTCCCTTTGTTTCTTCCACAAAGGTACTTTTAAAGCTAGCTTTTCTTCTTTCCAACTTTATTCCACCTCTTCCCAATAATTTCCTCTTTATTGGGGTATTTATATATTTATCTCCAAATCTATTTTTTAGTATCTTACTTTATTCCTTCCAAGGATTTCTAGAAGTCTGGGAAAGTCTTACAACCTTATCCATCCTCATGGATTGGGTTTCCAGATCTCAAATATCAATCTAGTCATTGAACATAATTTTCCATTTTATTTTATTAATTTAAAATAATAAAACAAATCCACATAATTGTTTTCCATTGGGTCCCACTGTACCCTTTTGGACTTGTTCAATTGTCTAACAAAAGCATAGAAAGCTGGCGATATTACAATAAAATATTTGATAGTATAATATAAAGTGTGATGTTAATATATTATTCTAGATTTAGTATCAACCTGTAAAGACAAAAATAAATAGAAATTATAAATGTTGTTATAGTAGCACAAGTTCATAAAGAACTCTCTTCAAGGGCAGTCACTACTGAAACTGAATTATTAATTCGTTAAGAAGGTCAAGGATCATAAATCTCAAACAATATTCTATACATGAAATTATAAGTTGTGAAATAAATTTTAACAACAGAAAACACAACGAAATAGTTATGTCTAATGGTGATGAGATCCATAAATGTCCTTGACGAAAAACTAGTAATTATGTTATAATTAGAAAAAAATAAAATTTGTGGTAAGTGAAGTTTTTAAATATGGTGATGGTAGGCTCACCCTGCTAATACCCACATTCTCTTTATCCTGTGCTATGCATATAAAAATGCATCCCTATTTAAATCCCCAATTAAATCTTTAAGTCTGGGAAATTTCACAATATTAATGCGGAAGCTTTTTACAAATAAATCTTCATAAAAGACTTCTTCACTTTCTTTTAACTTCTGTTACAAAACCCCAACAATACTAACTTATGCGTAGAAGTTGTCTCCTTCTTATAAAATGTGATTTCAACCATAAAAAAATCTTTTTATCAAAGGGGTTTCTCTTTACAATTGTTCCAACCGAAAAATCTTGTTAACCCTTACCCTATTATGATTCTTATCTTCATATCAAATATTATATATTGGACTATGGCACAACCAACATGCTCTTAATATACTTTATGTTATTCAAGTCCAACATGTGTATGTATCTTGTCCACAAGGTTTTCCACATATCCTTAAGATTTTTCGTTCATATGGTTTAACCCTTTAAAATCACGTTAGCAATTCTTACGACCTCACAATTTCATACTTCATTAAAAAATCAACAACACTTCTATTATAATACCATTATAATATAATTTTCATATTTATAAAGGACTTACCAATTCCGTCCAACGAATGAACTGCATACAAAATCGATGCTCGTATCTGGCCCACCATTTACTTCAACGCTTCAATTTGGCACATTCAAGCGGCACGTTCGATTATGATCCAACAACCTATCTTTCCTCGCATTCTAGAACTGAATTGAACTCTCATCCGACGATCATCATGCAACCAAAGTGCACGAGCCTTAATCTTCAAAAATTGTGCGATATAAATGGTTTTCAAATACCATCTATTGCCACGCATCCTTCAAATAATGATATCACATTTTTTTAAGCAAATCCACTTACTAGTCTTGAGGTCGCACGAGACCACTTTTTTTGGGTTTTGAAACCACCCTTACTATCCAACGCTTCACCAGTTCCGCTCTTCATCTTCATGGTTCCTTCACTGGGTCTCTCAAGCAGGGTTAAATCCTTCTGCGGTCTATGCAATTCACGATTGTGAATAGAACAATCCTCACCAACGCATTCAACTTTAATTATTCAATGACCATCTCTTAATTAGACCTACGCATTCAATTCACCGATTCTTCCGCATGGTTCCTCCACTTCTGCGATAGAACAACCCAGATGTTCTAACCGCAACGTCATTTCAATTGTTGTTTGTTCACAGCCCCATATCGACTGCATTTCAGCGTAATTCTTCTGAATTTGAAACCCTTCCACGATTTCATTGTTCTGCATCGGATCCACTTCAATTTTGTTGTTCATCAATGCTATTAACGCATAACATCTACGCACTGCCTCTTCAATCTGTATAATTTGATCTTTGTTTTGGTTAAACCCTTAATGTGATTTACACCAAAATATGCTCTTCAAAACCTCTCCTCACACACTCAATCCAATATACCAGGTTTTCATCCCTCTTCAGAAGCGCTTTCCTGAGCTGAAACTCGATTTCACTCCTTTTCATGGGTGATCGATCCTTCCAGTGATCGATACACCTTGATATATATCTAACAGATATGTATACAACCCTTCTCGGCTCTAATCGCAAGATTGATACTAACCCTACAATTCATCATCAACTCCTCAACCATATATAGAATCACAATTTAAACCCCTATACGCAGAGGTTTTCACTGCTCACAAACCCTGAATAATTAACTCACACTTTCACAAGTAATTCAAGAAGTAAATACATGCATAATCCAATCAGTCAATAACACAGAGTTTCATATTTTCCATAGAAACTCAAATATTCTTGATACATAATTCAACCAAGAATACATGTAAATTTCACACAGAATTTAGAAACAAATTCCTCATCAATATATACAAACGTGATAAATTACAACAACATTCACTTACAAACTTCTTGTCTGACTAGATATTCAATTCGATGGCCCTTATACCTCACTACTCTGTCCCTCCTATCTTCCCGTAGGATTACATTTATGTAAAATACTAAGGAATCGATTCAGTTTCCCTAATAGCTCACCAAACTCTTACAATTCCAAAATTCCTAACTCTAGACTAAATCCCTAGATTTGTGGAAACTGATTCCAACTCATTCCTACTCTGCGGTATTTTCGAATCTCTCATCTCTTCATATGCCCAACTAATCATTTGAGAGAAGTTACAATTCTCTCCACAGTTAATTAAAATTAATTAGAACCCACTAAATTCACCACATAAAATCTAATTCTCTTGAAAACTAAAAACCCCTAAGTATAACAAAAATGCATGGAATTTCTTTTAGTCTAATGCCCCTGCATCAGACTCCCAAGGTTAAAATTAATCATGATCTCCCAATCATGTGCTCTTAAAACTTTGCCTCCTAGGTCCCATACTTTGCTTTGCTGTTGTCCATCAGCTTCATTATTCTTCAACTACACACTTCCAGGTTTCCAAACTTTTTTCTGCAACTTGTCTCCAGTTGTGCTTTCACATTCTTCTCTTGCTTTTATTTTGCTAAAATTTCTCTGCTTTCTTGCTACTGTCTACTGCTTCTGAGGCACCTTCATCATAAATCTCCTGATATTTTCAATTTTTATTTCCAGCCTCTCTTCTGTCTAGAAATTAATTTTCCCACTGTTGCTGCTTCTATTTTTTGTTGCTACCAACACTGCTGTTGTTACTGCCTCCAAGAATTTTGTTGCTGCCCTTGTGGCTATCTCCTCAATTGTTGTTGTAATTGTTTTTATTTTTACAGATGTCACCCCACATGTTACTTCCTTTGTGGCTACCTCCCAAACTTCCTGACTATCCCTTAGGATATCTCCCTCTTCTTTCTTGACAATCTTTAGTAATTGTCTTCCACCTTCTTGATTGATTCTGGAAATCAATTCAAGTTCTTCAAGTATTGTGTCTTCATCTTCTGTCAGAATAAAATTCTGATTCTCCTCCACTGTAGCAGTTCCAAAAATCCGTCCTCCAGTCTTCTCTTTGTCCATCAGACAAATCAGCTCCTTCTTGTCATCAACAATAATAACAAATTCCTTCACTTGAGACATGATAGCCTCACCTTCCTTCTTCTGCAATAGTTCATCTTCATCCAAGACAACTCCAAGAGATGGATTGTCTTCTATAACACCTGAAATTATAGTCAAATTGTCAAATTCAACACTACAAGATCCAATGGTCCCAATTGATGATCCAGTCACCAATTATTTCTTCTGCAGTCCTATGTCTTTTTCAAGACTCAGAAAGTCTTCACTGTCTTCATTCCTTCGCATCTTCACATTCTGCAATCCCCAATTTGAAATTTAGGTTTCCCTTCCTGCATTGGATCCTGGTTGTTCAGCATAATCTCCAGCAATCCAATTTCCTCATTCCATGGATTAAAGTCTTCCATAGAATTTTCCTCCTCCTTTATTTGGCTGTCCAATGGTGTCAAATTTTCTCCATCATCAACAAAATATGCATTCATAAAATAATTTTTAAATCAAAAATCATAAGGCCTCAGTTCCTTTCTTTCCTCTTCCAGCATTTCAGTATGCTGTCCTGAGATTCCTTCCTTCTCTATCAACACATCAACATGCTGATTCACTTTTTCTAAAGAATTGTCTAAAGAATTCCCAAGCCTGTCAACAAGTCTTTCATTCACACCATATGTCTCCATGATGTCCTCCTGTTCACTGTAGTGAACTCTGCCTTCTGCAATTTCCTTTTCATACTTTGAATTCTCCAGAAAATATTCCAGCAGTGCAATTTCTTTGTGGCATTGCTGAAGTATTTCATCATAATTTACTATCCCTACATTCATACACAAACTTTCAGTTTGTAAACCACAAGCTTCAACAGCCTCAACTGGTGTTTCACATATCAGTTCTTCAAACTGATCCTCTCCTTCTTTATTCACAAGAATTTCTTCCTATGTTGCAATAGTTTCCATCATAAATGCATCACTTCTTCCTTCAGTCAAGAGAAATTCTCCAACATTGCATTTTACTTCAGATTATTCATCTTCTGAGAGATACTTCTTCATACTTGTGATAGCTTCACAAGATCTCTCATGCTTCTCTGTAAAACCTGTAATCACCTCACAATTTTCATATTCAAAAATATAAGGCTTTACATCATCCAGCTGATTTGGACTTGTCCAATAACTCAGGAAATCATCAATAATTTCCTCTTCAGCAAGACAAACTTCTTGCTGTCTTAAGTCTTCACCATGGTTCATAAGATCCTTCATAGATCTGTATTATTCACCTGTACTCTGTTGTGCTTCACAAATAGAAACTTCCTTTTTCAACTCAGCTGCTCTTAGTTCTGCACATTCCAACTATACATCCATCCTCTGTTCAAGCTTTCTCAGCTTCTCTGCAAACTGAATGTTCTCTTGCTATTCTCTTCTCTGTTGTAGCCTTGGCCACTTCACTCTCTTCTTCATGAGCCAACCAACTCTCTGGCTTTCCTCTATCATCATTTCCAGTTTATTAAACTGTTCTCTGATCTTAGCTACCTCTTTCCAATATTCTGCATCAGTCAATTTCTTCCTCATGCCATTTGTCTTGGCACCTTCTTCCTCTTTTTTGTTGTGGCTTCTCTCAGAACCTCTGCTATCTCTTCTATTATTATCAGTAGTCATCCTTTTCTCCATGGTTTATTCACTCATAAGCTGCTCTAAGCCTCTGCAATATCAATCTCTCCTGCTGCCACTTACCTCACCGATCCTCTCCTCCAGATCTGGTTTTTTGGAAAGTACTGGTCCCCTATCTGCTGGAACCTTCTTAGAACTCTCTTCTGCTCTCTCTAGGATTCACTCTGCAACTTTCAAAACTCATTCAACCTCTGTTGAATCTCTTTAGGTCCTACCACATTCTTCTTCCACTCAGAATCCCTTGCTAGACTCATTCATCACTGCTCTCAAAGGAGTGATCTGCTTTTTCTGAGATTTCTTCAATTGCCTGCAATCTGAATTCTACAAACAATTCTTCAAACCAAAGTTAAATAATGCTCATCAACTCACCTTCCAAGATCCCTGAGTGATCTTGATGTCACTCTCACCTGCACTGCATCTCTGTGCTGCAATCTTATCAGTTTTAAAATCTGAATTCTTTTCATCAGACATGAAATTAATAAAAACTTGAACCTTCAAACAGAACTATTCCAGATCTGATACCACTTTATGGTGGGTTCACCCTAATAATACCCACATTATATTTATCCTATGTTATGCATATAAAAATTCATCCCTATTTAAAGCCCCAATCAAATCTCTAAGCTTGGGAAATTTCACAATATTATTGCGGAAGCTTTTTATAAATAAATTTTCATAAAAGGCTTCTTCACTTTCTTTTAACTTTTGTTAAAAAACCCCTACAATACTAACTTATGCGTAGAAGTTTTTTCCTTCTTATAAAATGTGATTTCAACCATAAACAAATATTTTTATCAAAGGAGTTTCTCTTTACAATTGTTCTAACCGGAAAAACTTGTTAACCCTTACCCTATTATGATTCTTCTCTTCATATCAAAGATTATATATTGGACTACGACACAACAAACATACTCTTAATATACTTTATGTTATTCAAGTCCAACATGTGTACGTATCTTGTCCACAAGGTTTTCCACATATCCTTAAGATTTTCGTTCATATGGTTTAACCCTTTAAAATCACGTTAGCAATTCTTACGGCCTCACAATTTCATACTTCATTAAAAAATAGATAACAATTCTATTATAATACCATTATAATAGAATTTTCATATTTCTAAAGGACTTACCAATTTCTTCCAACGAATGAACTGCATACAAAATTGATGCTCGTATCTGGCGCACCATTTACTTCAACGCTTCAATTCGGCACATTCAAGCAACACACTCAATTATGATCCAACGGCCTATCTTTCCTCGCATTCCAGAACTCAATTGAACACTATCTAACGATCATCGCACAACCAAAATGCACGAGCCTTAATCTTCAAAAATTACGCGATATAAATGGTTTTCAAATACCATCTATTGCCACGAGTCCTCCAAATAATGATATCGAATTTTTTTAAGAAAATCCACATACTAGTCTTGAGGTCGCGCGAGACCACTTGTTTTTGGTTTTCAAACCACTATTACTGTCCAACGCTTTGCCGGTTCTGCTCTTCATCTTCATGGCTCCTTCACTCTGTCTCTTGAGTAGGGTTAAATCCTTCTACAGTCTAAGCAATTCATGATTGTGAATAGACCAATCTTCACCAACGCATTCAACTTTTATTCTTCAATGAACATCTCTTAATTAGAACTGCGCATTCAATTCACCGATTCTTCCGCATGGTTCCTCCACTTCTGCGATCTAACAATCCAGATGTTCTATCCACAATGTCATTTTGATTGTTGTTTTTTCACAGCCCCATATCGACTCCATTTCAAATTAATTCTTTTGCATCCGAAAACCTTCCACGATTTCATTGTTCTGCATCGGATCCGCTTCAATTTTTTTGTTCATCAATGATATTAACGCATAGTATCTATGCAATGCCTCTTCAATCTGTATAATTTTATCTTTGTTTTGGTTAAACCCTTAATGTGATTTACACCAAAATATGTTCTTCAAAACCTCTCCTCACACACTCAATCCAATAAACCAGGTTTTCATCCCTCTTCAGAAGCGCTTTCCTGAGTTGAAACTCGATTTCACTCCTTTTCATAGGTGATCGATCCTTCCAGTGATCGATACACCTTGATATATATCTAACAGATATGTATACAACCCTTCTTGGCTCTAATCGCAAGATTGATACTAACCCTGCAATTCATCATCAATTCCTCAACCATATACAGAATCACAATTTAAACCCCTTTACACAGAGGTTTTCACTGCTCACAAACCCTGAATAATTAACTCATACTTTCACAAGTAATTCAAGAAGTCAATACATGCATAATCCAATTAGTCAATAACACAGAGTTTCATATTTTCCATAGAAACTCAAATATTCTTCATACAAAATTCGACCAAGAATACATGTAAATTTCACACAGAATTTAGAAACAAATTCCTCATCAATATATACAAATATGATCAATTACAACAACATTCACTTACAAACTTCTTGTTTGACCAAATCTTTAATTTTATGGCCCTTCTACCTCACTACTCTGTCCCCCCATCTGCCCGTAGGCTTACATTTATGAGAAATACTAAGGAATCGATTCATTTTCCCTAACAGGTCACCAAATTCTTACAATTCCCAAATTCCTAACTCTAGTCTAAATCCCTATATTTGTGGAAACTGATTCCAACTCATTCCTACTCTGTAGTATTTTGAAATCTCTCATTTCTTCATATGCCCAACTAATCATTCGAGAGAAGTTACAATTCTCTCCACAGTTAATTAAAATTAATTAGAACCCACTAAATTCACTACATAAAATCTAATTCTCTTGAAAACTAAAAAGCCCTAAGTCTAACAAAAATGCATGGAATTTATTTTAGCCTAATGCCCCTGCATTATATGGTATCATAGCCCATGTTAAAACATTGGTTATATATGTGTCCTCACACAGGAAATTAAAAATCCAAAAAAATTGCTGCTGTAAATTAATTTAACTTGAAACAATTTTGCACTATTTTATTTTCTGTGTACATTGATTTAGTGCAGAAAAGTACAACTGTCATTATGAGTGATGAAGGACGGTTGTACGTAGATCAGGGTGGTGAGGGAAATCCACCGGATCAAAATGCTTAGATGCTCAATATGTTCAGAGAGATGCAAAAAGAATTCATTCATCTGAGAACTAGTAATGAACGATTCTTGCAACACCGCAAAGATAAAGAGAGGTTGATTAAGTAATTAACCTCAAGGTCTATTAACTAAAGTGAAGGCCCTATAATAAAGAGAAAATAAGTTGAAACCAACTCAAAAGGACATGTAGATGGTGAAGCAGTTGGACAACAGTCCAGAAAGAAAAAGGAATTACAAGGAGAATTCCGAAAAATTAAACCTCACACTTATGATGGTGAAGAGGAGGAAGATGCAGAAGCTTGGTTTCTAAATATGGTAAAATATATTCAATTATATGAATATAGAAGT
The DNA here is from genome assembly GCA_034641835.2 of Pinus albicaulis. Classification (NCBI taxonomy): domain Eukaryota; kingdom Viridiplantae; phylum Streptophyta; class Pinopsida; order Pinales; family Pinaceae; genus Pinus; species Pinus albicaulis. Next base: position 981,254,765 of record CM076575.1, read on the forward strand.
AACCTGAAATCTAGATTAACTATTTACCAAATACACGGTAAAGCTACCTTGTGGTGGGAAGAAAACAAAATGGTACAAGTACTAGATGGGAAAATTGTTACTTGGGAAGACATTTAAACTAAATTCAAGTCTAGATATCTGAATGAGAGATATTATGATGAAAAATCCAAAGATTTTCATGATCTGAGATTGGGACAACTCACTATATATGATTTTGTTACTAAATTCACTAACTTGCTTAGCTATGTTCCTTATATAAAATAAGAAAAGGCCAAGGTACAACGATTTTTAAACTTCCTACCTATTATCTATAAGGAGAGAATATAATTTGGTAATCCCAAGAAAATGGAAGAAGCGGTGCAAAAAGCAAGGCTATGTTATCAGCAGTTCAAAGGCAGAAACGATCATCTGAAAAATTAGCAAAAAAAAGGAAAAGGGAAAGGTGACTCTAGTGGAAAAAGAGTAATACCAACATATTTGAAAAACTTTGAGAAAAATAATCAAAGGAATAAGTTTAATCAAACTGGAGAAAATCAACCAGCACAATAAAAAATTGGATCTAAATAGATGGATGTAAACAACAAGAAATAAGGGATTGTAAAAATGAAGGAACCATTAAAGTGCTGGGGTAGTGGAGTACCTTACCTATTACGTGACTGTCCTCATCGAATAGTTAGAAATATTCAAGTTCTAAGAGAGGCGACTACTGTAAATGACGTTGCTAGAAACATTCCAAGAATCAGCCATAGGGGCTTCACTGTGGGAGAAATAACATAGAACGTGGGTTCATATTGGGGGATATATAATGAGAAAAAAATGACATAATATATTGGGGGATATATAGAGGATAAATGGTTTTTATGTTGGCAGGTATAAAAAATGGAGGTCAAAGTTAATGAAAAAATATAAAGGGGTATTAAAAATTTTAATAAAAAAATGGATACCTAAAATATATAGTGGAAGTAGGGGCTTTTTAAATTGGGAAGGTGTATTGGGTTTATATTGGTAAGGGGTTAAATAATGTTATTTTTAGGGGTATTTTCCAATATGTACTCAAATTAAGGATATTTTTTAATATGCTATGATCGCACGTGATATGTTAGAGGTTTATTGAGTGAAGCCCCTGTGGAATCAACGTTGCACTAGAGGATCACCAAATTGAACACCAATGAACCATGATTGAAATCAAAGGTGGAACAAGAAGGGGAATTTCCTCCAAATCCCCTTCATATACTGGCACGGGAAGGAATCGAGCTCCAGAATAGTACAGTAGCTAGGTTAAAAGTGTAGTGGAGGCACTTTTCACCTGAAGAAGCTACTTGGAACCAAGAAGAAGAAATGAAGAAAAGATATCCATCACTGTTTTCAAAGTGAATTGATATTTTTCAACACTAAGGGCAGTGTTTTGTTTTATAGGGGTAAAATGTAATATCCCTATTTTTATTTCTTTTATTAGACATTTGAACAATCCTACATTTTGAGTGGACCTAAAGGAAAACAATTATTCTGGACAGATTTTATTTTTTAAAATTTATTAAATGTGGATTTGAATTATTGTGCAAATACTAGAGTATAAATGGAGACCAAGATTTCAAATCCATGAGGATGGATAAGATTCCAAATACTTTCCCACATTCTCCAAAAATCCTTGGAGATGATAAAATAAATTAAAAATATTAGATTGGAGATAAAAATCTAAAATATATCTCAGTAACGTGGAAATTTACTGAGAAGAAGTGAAATAAAACTAGAAAGAGGAAAAAGCTAGTTTTAAAGTACTTTTGTGGAAAAAAAGAAGAAGGAAAGCCTAGGAAAAAAGGAAAACAACATCCTGATTAACTAGACGCAGTTATGGAAAAATGTTGAAGGGAAAGGAAGCTTAAATAATCCATTCCTGGGTAGACAAGAGGTTGTCAACACTTTGGAGGAATTGGTCTCTCTCTGGGGTAGCTGTGGAGAGAAAGCTAAAGGTTGGGTGGTAATTATTATTACCAAAATTGGTATGCACAAGTAACTCAATTCTGTGTTATGAATTGTAGTGGTAAAGAAAGTTATAATTTATATAATTGTATTGAATTATGGTTCAATTAGAATATATGGAATTGTATATGAAGTTAGTTTTATGCATTATTAAATTCTTTAGAAATTCAGTTAGACAGCCTGATGTATTTAACAGAAAAAAAGTATAGAAGATATAGTTGATTTGTATGGTTACATGGAAATTTATAAGTTAATAAACCAACACTCAAAACGTCTAAACCCCATTAATTAAGTTTAAATCTAAGGTTAGATTGTAATCCTTAACATTATATACATAGAAAACATAGATAAATATATGTGGAAATAAGGAAAGATCTACTATTGTATAATAACTAGAAGATTTATTGACACACATAAATTATTGCATTAATTAAGAAGTGTACCAATGTCATATAGCATAAAGTACATGCAGTAAAAAAATATAACTCAAATTTATGATGATGACTGCATTGTATCATAACTACAATAATTTGAAGCATGATCTTTTTCTGGATACAAATTATAGTTTAAATCTGTCATAAATTATATATAGAGTCCATGGTCCTAACTAAATAGGTACAATAGAATTATAAATTTGAATATAGTTCAGAATTCAAGAGGATGAATTCTTCAAAGCGATATGGACCAACTTGTATAGAAGAAATCAAATTCTATTTTCAATGAATGGCAGAATGATTTGCCCAAAATTGATAGAATTATAAATTAAACTATGAAATTATGCATTGAAGGAAGTGGAGTACATGCACATACAATTATACACATGAATTAGTATGTGTATAGATATCCTTAAAATTGAGTAAATCAAATAATATATAAATTTGTGACAAGGGTAAGTAATTCTGGAAAATTACCTTACTGTTATATGTTAAAAGTTGTAGTAACCCTGCACATCAACATGAGCATACTTAAGTGCAAGAATTAAATTAAAATGAAGAGAAAAATGAAATAAATCTGACGAGAGGGAAAGTGAGCACCTTTGGTCTCGTCGATAGAGGGCATAATTAAAACTCTGAGAAGGTGTGAATAATTGATTAATATGTTCCTGTACAATTTATGTTTTTATTAATTTGAGTAAATTAATAAAATCCAAAAAAATTAGTACAAATTTCTCTCAATAGAGATCTCAAATTAATATTGAGAAATTCATATACAATGAAATTATTTAACACTAGGATTTTAAATTCTAAAATCCAACAGAAAATTCAACTTCATAAAAAGGAGAATAAAGAGACAGAGTAAATGAATGGAATGGGGGTTTATGTATGAAATCGTAAATTGATTTCCTTAGAGAACATGATCATTCAGGAAGTCAATAAAAACAAAAAATTTAAAATATCAATTCTCTATAATAGTCATATTGGAGAGAAAATAATATTGATTAAAAACCCCAGCACTGAAACGTATTTAACGAGAAAAATGAATGACAATGTATGGAGGTTTTCATGATAATCGAAGTTAAACCAAATAGGGTGTGATGGCCAAGCTTAGTGTTGGATTTTCAGATTAATTTGGGGAAAATAAAGGTTGAGTAATTACATTTCATATTCAACAAAAAACCCATAAATTAATTATAACGAAGCTTTTTAAATCCATACTATATGGTAATTTTAGATAACATAACAAATGCACTGGTTAAAATACCATGAAACTCATACACATGAGAGGAATTAAGATTCCACGTGGAAGAAGGATGGAGTATTAATGAAACATAGAGAATCATACTCCAAAAGAAAACCTCCAGAGATAATTATATAAAAAAAATGAAATACTGGAGTAATTACCAAAACAACTTACCAGAGAAAATTTAACTATCAAACTTAATTGTAAATACCAGAGTAAGCATTCAAACTATTGTGAAAATGATGAGGTATATGCCGGATTAAATCCTCGGATACCTCATTACACGAACAAGGAATTAGTATGGTAATAACAACTTAAACGAAAGTATCAGAGAGAAATAATAAACCAAATCAAGATCTAAATTCATACTAATTCTACAAGTAAACAAAAGGTAAGAAATAAAATAGTAAGAACATTGTAGAAAAAAGTTTACAGTCGTTACCATAAGAGGAATTTGAAAGCATTAGATAAACAAGGATTTTGTTAAGGGTTTAGAATTTCTTACCTATTCCTTGCAGAAGATGAAATTACCTCATGACCTCCATAATTCTTGAAGGAATATAGGTTAAAAACTTTGGATAGAATGAAACCATGCAAAACGAGAATGTACCATTAGTTGCAAATAAAAATAAAACCATAATGCAACAAAAGAAATTTGACAAAGGCATAGCTATCATACGATAGAAAAACCATTAAAATTTACCCGTATTACCTGAAAGGCAGGTATTTGTCTGAAAATCGTCCATAGTTGTCAAGAATGAGATTAAATGCGTAATAATATCCGACATCGATATAGACTGAGAGGAAGAATTAGCAATTTGGTGGGCTGCATGGTAAACCAGTGGCGAGGGTTGCCAAAAAAACTAGAGTCGAATGACCGAATTGCTCAAATGAAAATATAAAGTCATAATAGCATTAGGTCTTCATAGTTACCAAAGAAGGAATATGATCCCATCTTGACCATAAATGTGTCAGTGATCTAAGCCAGCAATGGATAGAAGAAATCCCTAGAGCCATGTGATTGATTTAATGACTGGAGTACAGTCATAAATAACGAAATATCTAAAATACAAATGTATTAAAACCTCTGACCTAGAGATCTACGGATCGTAAATTCGAATCCATAAAATAATTAATTCATATCACTATATTAAATTTCAATTGGGGTATTAAAGAGTTACATATTGATAATGTAATATGAGTTAAAAGAAATAAAACCTTATGGCTGTGCAATTAAAGTGATAAGCATACAAAAGGAATTTATTATAGTCATTAGAAAAGGGTATGAAAGGAAGTTAACAAATGGTGGATATAATATTACTTTTCTTCCTAAGTTACCTTTGTTAAGCTTTAGTAGATAAGATTATACACCATAGTTAATTAAGGGAAATATGCAAACAATAATAATAAGTTGAATCTAAGGTATAAGGGAAGTGATTATTAAATCCTTTAAAGCAATTTAATAATAATTTTGGTATATAGTTTACCTAAATAAAAAGGATATCATTGAATTATTAGGAGGATTTAGATATATACTTATAATATATCCTTTAATAATGGAAATTTACATAATATATAATGTTAACCCTTGAGGATGTTAAGGGTGACATATAATGTGGAGGGAAATTAAGTGATGGAAGTGGATTAGAATACTATAAAATATTTGAAGGTATAATATAAAGTGTGATGTTACTATATTATGCTATATTTAGTATCAACTTATAAAGACAGAAATAAATAAAAATAATAAATGATGTTATAGTAGAACAAGGTGGTAAAGAACTGTGTTCAAGGGCATTCACTACTAAAACTGAATTATTAAATCATTAAGAAGGTCAAGGATCATAAATCTTAGACAATATTCTATACATGAAATCATAATTTGTGAAATAAATTTTAACAACAGAAAATACAACGAAAGAGTTACGTCGAAGGGTGAAAAAATACATAAATGTCCTTGACAAAAAATTGGTAATTATGTTATAATTAGGAAAAAAAAATTATGGTAACTGGAGTTGTTACATAGAAAGTGGAAATCTACATCGAGGGCTTATCCCATTCCTATTTTAAAGAATGTTTCACCAGTGGTCTCAAGGACACAATTATAACACATGTCATAATGAAATTCTTAACCACATGGTGTGAAGCTTGTGAAAGAGATAAAGAATTTGAGACGGTTATCAATTCCCTAACCAAAATAAATTCATTTACTACATGTTCTATAACTCTTATGGAAACTACCCCCAACCCAGCCACTTTATAACCATTTAGGATCAAAACTTTGTCCTAAGAAGAGATGAAAAATTATAAATGCCCCATACACTGCTATAATTTTTATGAGAGGTATTTAAAAGGAAACAAATAAAAATAACAAAAAATATTTAAAGTTGATGTATTCCCACAAGACCATAAATAAGACATCTGATCAGTTGAAGACGCCCCTAAACTAGCATTGGATGGTGCAACCCCTCCCATGGAAGAAGAAACCACCTTGCAATGTCTTGATGAGGAAATTACTTTTTTTTTCCAAGGAAAAAAGTCATAATTTTATTAATGAAAAAAAAATTACATGCTCCATCTACTGGTAATTGTCCATAACATCAATCAAGATAGGCTATCTAAGTTACAAATAAGAACATATAATACATGGGGAGAAATTAAGATTTATCCCTTTTTTCTTTTCAACCTTGCACCAAACACCTTTTGTTGGCGAGGCGGTGATAAGGGCGAGTTGGTTTTCTTCTTTGATTGCTCTATTGTACTTATCTAAATCCGAGGTATCTGATATGTGTTTTCATTATTTCCCATGCTGTCTAGTACCCCAGGTTCCTTTGCATGTTGAACCGTGGTGTTTAGTTCAAACAGATATTTCATTTCATGTTATTGTACTTTCAGATTGGTTGTTGTCTATTTAATCTCATTTCAGATGGACACATCCTCTTTTTCTTCTACCTCCTACTCTGGTCCACCTAGGTCAAATTTCCATCCTTTAGTAACTTTCAATGTCATCTTGTTTTTTCTGTTTTCTCTTTTTTTTCACCCGGGCATGTTTTTTTTAAATGCCCAGTCTTCCTAGATATTTTTCATTTGAATGCAGTGTTTTTATAATCTAGGTGTTGCATCCATTTTTTTTGTTTATGAACCAATTGGATGCTTTCTGGGAGTCCCTTGTTAAGATCCACTTCCACACAAATTCATGCGAAGGTGTATATTCTCTCTTCCTACATTTGGGTGTATGTTTTGATATATCTCCTGATGATGTTCCCAATTCCTTCTAAAACATATTCATTCCAGAAATGAAGCAGGATATTTTACAACCAGACACAAACTAGCATTCCAGTTACCTCCATAGTGTTTGCATCAAATTCTGGAAACCATGGTGTGATGAAGAGTTTGGTGTAACCTGAGAACCACAATACAACCCTGAGTATGATGTTTATGGCTTCTGAGGATGTAAAATTTACTATAAAAAACCATTTATAACAGAGATGGATTTCACAGTCCATGGTCCAGCTGATAGAAATCCATTGAAAGAGCTCCATTGGTTTTGGCCAGAAGCAGTTAAATCTGCATATTATTGCTTGAGATTCAAATGTGGTGCAATGTTCGTCGATCTCATGAGTGTCTATGTTTAGTTCTGGCATGAAGTTAAGTTGCTCCACAATGTATGGTTTGGGAGTATTCTCAGTTGGTTCGGATGGTGTTATTGCTTTGTTTCTCCCTTCTAAAATGTTCCTGTAAGAGGGACCTTTGGGGCTGTCAAATTTGGAGGTGATGCCTCCCCTTTTGGGTCCATGAGCTTTGTTCTATTCTCTTGTACCCCCTATCAGTCTCAGTTTGAGATATATTGTAGAGCGAGGACATATGGGGTAATCCAAGATTTAGCAGGAGTCTTGTAAGGATCTCCCACCATAGATTAATCATTGCATATGACACAGGCATCCTAAACATTTATTGATATTTAGCTTAATATTTGTTACCTTGTCAGTATCTTGTATCCATGTTAAAAAAAATTTCCCCACAAGGGGTGGTATGAAAATTTGAAAATGAATAGAGCTTACCTATTTCTCATTTTTTGTGGTGCTTGTATTGGCTCCTATGGCCATTTTTATAGGATACATTATTGGAGTACGGTGGGTGCCAAGTTCCGATGAGCAGTAGGGATCTGTGGTTGCGAGAGGCATGGCACCTCTAATAGGCTTAAGACATGATGTATTGTGAGGTCTGAAACCTATGTGCCCCTTTGCACACATAGATTCTCGAGAGGGATTGTGGTACCGCCACACCTTTTAGCCGCCAACAAAATACTTGTTCTGTTTTTCATTGTTTGATTACCCTGTGTCTTTTTTACTCCATACCCTCTGAGAGCGGATGTCCCTTTGCTAGAATAGCAAGCTCATGATAAATCCAGGAGAGGATATGGGTCTGCTGAAGCTTTCAATGGCTCATGGCCGAGGAGAGAAATAGGGAGATGGGGTTCTGCACTAGAGAAAGCCGAATATCCCCAATTCCAAACTTGTAGAGAAACTTGTGCAGGCGCAGTTTTTGGATGCCTCTCGCGCTTGGGACAGAAAGCCTTAATATAATTTTTACCCTTCCTATTAGGTGCGCTATCATGAGGGATCATCGTCGTGTTATGAGAGATTTCATTCCCAAAAACCCTAGCTCTGCTACCATTCACCATTTTCCTCCTCCAACTACTAATGGGCCTTTTTCAGGAAATTAAAATTTATATCCATGCCTTGTCAATTTTTTTTACACCCAAAATTTTAATTTGATTATTTACTTCAAGAACAACAAAGTGATTTATTTTATTAACAATAGAATCCTGAATAGTTTACTAAGAGGAGAGTGGTTGAAGAAATACATTTTTGACAATTCATGTTATACTGAATTTTCAAATTATGATAGCTAATGGTGGTATGATGAAATGTGTTGACCAATGTGAAATAAGAAACTCCAAAAGGATGAATATCATATAAAATTCCACACATTTTCTAATTAAATGGGTGGTTGTGAAGTAGTTATTACGGCAGAATGGTTACACACATTGGAATTTGTCACCATGGTTTTTCAATGATAAAACATACCCCCAAGGTGATTACATCTACTTCCCTTAAAATTATTACATCTCATATATTGAGGATATATTAAAGAAAATTCACCCATACATTATTGCATGGACCAATTCCATATAATTAGTGGAAAATCCTCCATAATTGATGTAACCTAATTTGTAGTTTTTCCTCTCTAAACAAAAACAAGTTTTGGAAAAATATAAAAGTTTAAAACCTTCACAGGGTGATAATGACCAAAACTATAAGGAAAATACCTTCTAGTAGAGGTTATAACAAAGGTCCTTACTGTTATAACTTTGGCAAAAAATGTTAAAAAAACCTTCGCTATAACATTTGTTTGTAGTAACACATGTTTTAGTGATGTTGATAATAGAACTTCATCAAAACTAAATATCTCTCGAAAGCTATAGGTTTTAGTAGATAATTTCTAAGTGGTGCGCTTACTGGAAAAATCACACTAGTGTGCTACTAATATAAAAGCATCGGTGTTGTAAATTAGAATAAAAGCACCGAGACTTGAAACAAATGTTTGGAAAGTTGATGCGTTAAATTTTTAAAAGCATCATTGCTTTAATAATAAAAATACACAGGCTCATATAATCTATGATAACATTCACTAGGGAGTTGAATGAAAATAGTACTAATTCCTTAAACATATACCTCCCTAGTGGTCATGTCTTCCAAAAATGCCCCGGGTAGTACTTTTCAAGAAGGGCACCAAGGCAGGAGAAAAATCTTGCAAACCCGGTGCTTTAATTTTCTCAAATTCACCGAGTATTTATGTGTAAAAATGCACCGGTGCTAATAAGTTATATTAACAAAAATAATTCTTTAAATAATAAATCCCCAATTCTTATGTGTTTGGAAATTCCCCAATTCTATACTTTTCACAACAGGCACAAGGGCGGGAAAAAAAAGCATGCAGTATAGGTTCTTTTATGTAATCTACTGCACTTGTGTGTTAAAGACGAATCACACAAGTGCATGAAATGTATATCTTCCTAGTGCGTATTTATTTTACAAACGCACCAGTATACCACTTTTTATTATTGTAAATATTGTTGTTGAAAAAATCTTATTCAGAGCGGTGAGAATTAATATATGATCTCCCGGTAACCATTTTCTCTTTTTTATAAACATCGTCATCCGACAGTGAATTTATTGTGAATTTTTAAATTCATTATTATCGATGTGATTTTATAAACATCGACATGTGACAATGAAATTATTGCGACATATATTGTATAACAATATTCATACAAATTAAATTTTGATTAGTGTATTTGTATATTATGTTTGGATTAATTTGTTATATCATCAGATTTCACATCTCTTTATTATAATATGTAATCATTCCTATATTTAATCAGTGGTGTAACATTTCACAGTGACATTGGACAATGCAATATAACAAATTAAATTGTATTTTATTATATATGAATAAAATTCTCTTTTTCATCTAAAATGGAATAGTTATTGGTAACTCCTTATCTTTCCATTGGGACATTATGTACATTACATTAAACAAAATGTCTTATTTTCACAGAAAATTGTTTCAAAAAATACAACTTCCATTGATATCTTTCAGATCATAATTCGTTGTTGGAACTCTTTTCAGTGTTCAAGATACTTCCATGACTTGGGTTATTTGGAAAAAAAAAATCTATTGCATCTATTTTTTTCGTCTTCTTCAAGTTCCATCTACAAACATAAAAAAAAGTGTAATGAATGCATCTATATTGGTGAAATAATGAAAATTGAAATAAATAATAAACATCAATGTAAATGTAAAAGCAATGTACCATAGAAAAATTGAGTCATGAATTATACACATTCTTTCAAAACCAAATCTCATCTCTTCTTTCCAAAGAAGACATGAGATTTGTTTCTTGCAAGCTTTCTATCCCATAATAAATCATAGATTTAATATAAAATATTTTTTGTTTTATTAATTATGAACTCAATAGAAGTAAAATAACATAAATATTTACAAATTCCACAATTAAGTTTTTGATATGCTAACATATACTCACAGCACATATATAACCCAATGTCAATCAATTCTTATAATGAATTTTCTTTATATGTTAGCACCTATTTGAAGAAATTCAGCGATTGGTTGTTGTAAAACAACTTAAAATATACAAAGATGAAATATTAATTTATTATAAGGAAATATTAACAATTACTCACAAACTTTGATATCAACCCTTTTCTCACTTGTTGTCCTATTTTATGTGTTGAATGAGTTCCATTCTATTTTGTTTTCTGCAAGAAAATACTTGAAAAATAATATTTAATGCTAAATTATTTGTTTATATGTACCTAATATAAAAACTTAATGATTACACAGATTTGAAGAAAATTGTTGTTGAGATGGATCCTCCTGTGATGCAATTATGTCCATTTCTTTTACCATCTTCTTGCACACTATTTTGGGCATTCCTATTGGCATGTTTTAGATATCAACTTTTTGATTGTTTGGGATTTTCATAATATTCCTAAAAAGTAATAAACTATTTTTATATCTATATATAAAATATAAATATAACAAAATTGATATTAATAAATGAATTCTTTGTAGTAATATATATATATATATATATATATATATATATATATATATATATAATTGTAGAAAAAAATGTTAATAATATTAATTTTTAAACTATTTGTTTTTATTGTTGTATGTTTTTTCTATTGAAAGTGTGACAATTCTCATTGACCATTTGTTTGGAAACACTTCCTGTAGTTTAAATATAACTTGGTTCTTGGAATCACTGGATTGATTTCGTATTTTATGTGGAAAATACATCTATACGTTCATTCCACTATATCCCTCATCGTTTTGTAAAATTCCCCCCTTTCATTAACCTCCAACACCACTCCAAATGAGCTAATGACCAATTCATCATCATTTGCATGTTCTACAAATAAATAAAAAATCTTAGAATGGTGTTAATTTCCTTCATTGTTGGTCCCTGTAGAACACTAATGATATTTGAATTAATATATTGTTTGAAACATGTTATCTAATATTCTTAAGTATACCGCCGGATGCGGCTGACAGAGAGAATTAATGGGCCACCGGCACCCACGCAGCTCCCAAGGCTGTTTGCATGCCCTGCCCACATGGCCTCGCGTGTTCACAGTCCTGGCGTTATTAATATGCCTTGGGTGGAACACTATGGTATTTACTGCAGCTCCGTTCTCTGGTATATGGCGCTGGTTTTGGCATTCGCTTTCGTTATGGAAGAAGGGCAGAGAGACGGAAGCTATGAGAGAATTCTGCTCCCTCTGAGCAGCGCTTGTCCTCCTGGTGCAACCACTTCCAGCTGCAAAACGAATACGGGGCGTCGATGCAGTGTTTGGGCTTGTTTGGAAACGGTGTCGGGCGTCCACTTCTCCAACAGCCCTTGTTGCAGAGTTTGCGCCTCTTCTGGTTTTTCGAGCATTTCCTTCACAGGTACACCGTCTCTCTCCAATTTCAATTCAAATTCTCAGGATCTTCGCCCTTCTGTTAATCGAACCTTCAGCTCTCCTGCTATCCTGCATAGTCAGAGTCACCCCGGTGGTCTCCTCGCCTTCTCCCCTTCTCCTGACCCCTACTTAGGCAGGCCTCGTCTGCGTCATTTGTTGCTAGCCATGCCCAGACTTCGTCAAAGAATGAGAGCACGACGTGGTGTTAGTCGAGGCCGCATTTCTGGCACTCCTCCTCTGCCCCTTTCTGAGCTCAGCTCCTCCTCTGAAGGCGTCGACCTCACCCCCCCGCCACCCTCACGTGATGGTAGACGTCGGGGCAGAGGTAGGGGAATCCTTGCTGGCAGAGGACGCGGGCGTGTGCGAATTATTGGTGATGCTTCTGGCCAACCTGATGCTCACTCTGAGCCTCCCGGACTTTCCTTTCCACCTGACATTCTTGCTCCTCCCCGTCAGCCCCTTTCCTCAGATGCCACCACCCATCCTTGTCAGCCCACTCCTCCAATCAACAGGGTTCGAGGGACCACCATCAGGCAGACCACTCAGAATGCGGAACTTCGCTTCCACTGTACTTCTTTTGACTCCATCATCACCGCCCTCATCACTGTCTCCCTTCGTGAAGAAATTCCCCTTTCTGCTGACCCCCCCCCCCCTCCTCTTGACCTTCGCCCCAACCCATCTCTTCACGCAGGGGTCAGTACTGAAGCTGAGCACCAGAACATGAAGTCTGACAGTCAGGAAGGAAAGGAGGACAGCAGCACTGGAAATGAATATGCATGCAGAGTTGAAGAGGAACCGTTGTCTTCTGAGAATGAGGGCTGATCCCTTGGGCTCAATTACTGTTGGTTTTTTCATGTTTTACTGTTTTAGTTACCCACCTGTTGGGCAAAATGATGTCTCTTGCTTTGTTTTTGAAGTTATTCACATGTTTTGTATAAGTTTCTGGCTGGTTTCCCTACTATGGGCGGCCCAACTTCTCATGTTTAATGGGTCGGTTACCCACTATGGGCGACCCCAACTTCTCAAGGACAGCTTAGTCAATCAACCCAGACTGTCTGGCTTTCACAGCAGAAGTCCTGGCAGTTTTGTATCATTATTTTCATAATCAATAGAATTAGTCCTATTTAGAAAGAAAAAAAATATTCTTAAGTATACTATTAATAAATATTAAAAAAAAACACTCATATTGAATAGTATTTTTTTATTTAGTTGATTCATCCTTATGCAATTTTTCTAACACGATTTATGCTCTTCTTCACTTAGATCAGAAATAATATTCTGGCTCTTTCTCATTTTCTGGCTCTGTATAACACACACCAACTAATACATATTAGTTAAAATTACATATAGTTCAAACATATTGCTTTTGTAAAGAATTTACAAAGAACTTATCTTTTTTGTTTTTTTTTTATGTGTTATCATTGTGTCAATCAATATTTTTGTTAATTGACAACTTATCAAACATTTTTTAATTAATATAAAACATGTACCATTTAATACAAATGCCATTAAATATATTTTATAAATAAATCACATAATTTTCAACCAAAAATAGGTCTGGTAACCGGTGCGTTTGTGCACATAAACGTAGAGGTGTGCTTAATTCAGTAAAATCATAGTGTCGTTTAATTATTGGGTACTCACAACAAATTTTTTTTTTAATAACTTTAAATTATGAAAGTGCAATATGTAATGATAAAATCACCACCATTACAATAGAAAACGAAAACATAAAAAAATAAACACACATTTTTTAGACTCAATAGTGTTATTTGGCATATGTGCAACAGTGTGTTATATTACACAGGGCACATCGATAAACAAAAGTCATTTAAAAAAAAACATACATGGTTGATAGGGTATGCATCTTATTCAATAAGTGATTCCCGTGCTTTACATGTCAAATGCCTTATATATAGTAACACAAACCATTTAAATCTAAAATTCCTAAAATGAAAAGACCTACTTCTGAAATGGTAGAGGAAGGTATATCTTAAGGTGAAATTTTGAAGCCACATAAGCAAGAAGAAGCAAAGGCTTAAGGTAAGTATTGATATTTTTTGTTATTTTATGAATTTTAAATAAAAATAAATAGGAACAAATATTGTAAAGAAAAATATTAGTAAAATCAATAGTAGAATTTTTACTATGTAGGTTTTTTATTTTTTACTATGCAGGGCTTTGAGTGAATCACCGTACCTTTAAAATTATGATATTCTAAATAGCTATGTTGTTCCAAAGTATTCTTCTACTCCATAGTGCTCCCAATATGCCTCTTTCAATTTGTAATGTCTCTCATCTACACAATTTTTTTTTTTTTCTTCTTCTGACTAATTTTCATTTACCGCTTTTAAACGTATTTCGTCATCATATGACGAAATCCTATTTTTCCATTTAGATTTAATTTCGTTGCAATTCAATGAAATTCTATCACTAATACTAATATTTTCACTTTCTCTCCTTGAGTCTAGTATTTTGTGTACTACTATTAACAGTACGCTGCACTCAACCTAGTGTATTAATATAAGGTTACAACCATTCTTTATGGTTTACTATGACCACCCATTAATTTAATTTAACTAACTTTAGACTATATCTTCACCTTATTTCTACAAGTATTATATACTTATATGTATATACAAGGCCTTTTCACCCAAAATATATCTTCTCACCTAATATATATATTTCATTCTATTTATTTTAAGGGACCTATTTAATTATTAATACCTTTAATCATTTAGGTATTATATATACTAACTCATAGCTTCAAAGGAGATTATATCGTACTCTATATTTTACCCCCACCTCGATAATCCCCAGAATTTATTTTGAGCCAACCCTATATATATTCCACCTACAACTTATAAGCGTCTCATTTAATTCATTTTATATTTCTATTTTTATAATGATGAAACTTTTTTTGTTCATTAACAACTACGGTTACGACTTATTTGCTATTTCTGGTTGGGTATTATATTTAACCCCTGATTTCTTATGACTACACCCTATGGAATCTCATTTCATTTATTTCCTTTCTACATTTTGTGCCTATCCTCTGTACTTTTCGAGTATGTCTGGGTCAGTGTATTGAATGCATACCTATCAACACAGCTAGAGATGATCGGTTAATCGTATACCATTAAATATGACTGTCGCATCTTGAATTTTATTTACGTCAAAAATACCTATGCATATTTTTCTCGAGATGAGTTCATGTACTAAAATGGTACTCTGTTCCCTCACGCTATTGACATGGTTTTCTTGGCACAGATCCGAGGTATTTCTCCTGATCTTGCACCACGTGGACGGTGCTTATCAAATTGGGGATTAGTGTTTTTCTTCCTGTATATTATTCGAAGTTTTGTTGAGATATTCCATTTGGAAGTTTATCAGTTTGTCGAGCATTTCACGCAAGGTCACGGGTCATCGAACTGAACAAGTATTTACCAATGCTAATGGGTCTCCTACCTTTCGACACTGGTAAATCTTGCTTACACATCAGTTTCTCCCTAAATTTCTTGTCATCGAGTTTCTCCTATTATCAACTCTTAGTCGAAATTTCTTGTTACATTACCCATCCTTCTCTATTCACCATATGCAGGGATAAATAGTTATGTATTCCCGAAGGTCTTCTCGACAACAAGTTCTGGGGTTCTTCATGCTGGCCTACATTCGAATTCTGAATTCTTAGCGTGACTAGTAAGTGGGTTTTGTTACTGCCTTTAAAGCTAGAACGAACACAGTTTCAATCTCATTTGTAAATAAATAATATCACTATATCGTTAACATCGATGGTTACCTTAGTGATTGATTTATAATCTTTGAATCTCATCTTCTGTCACTTACTGTAATTTCTCTATTTTATTTATTTGTTTATTTACTTTTAATTTAGCAATCTCACAACTGGTATGTGTAATTTCAGTATGGCAGAGGGAAAAATTCTCCCCATATTCCTCAAGTAAGGTGCGTTTCTAATGCCCTCTTTAATTCTTATATTTTGGTTCTTTATTTTAAATTTCAAATCACTAATATGGGAAAATTATGGTTTACAGGTAACAACTCTGTGGTGATTTTTTGCTGACTAAGTTTGATATTTCTTTCTCCTTGAGTTTATGACTAGAATTAATAATTCCATCATTTTTAACCTAGGTTGGTCCTTCATCATTATGAGGACTTTAGCATTCCAGTTCTACTATCGTAGTTTAATTTCCCTTTATGGGTGATTCGTTTTTATAGTTTTTGTGTCTAACTGTAATAATTTAACGAAATTCCACATACTTTCTAGTACTGTAATTTATCTGGCATGCTGGTTAATAAACTTAAATGTAATGTATATGGACTATACGATTTTCCCTTCAATTTCATAAAGTCAATATACCGGTTTTGGTTGTATACTCTAATATATATTCCAAGATTTTGAATTCCTATCCTTATAAATTTAAATTGATATTTCTGAGATATACTGGCAAAAATGGATAGTCGTACTCTTCTTTGTATCACCATTCAAATAGAATTTTTCGTAATTACTTTTACTGCTATATATATATATTGGTATTAATGTCCATAATACATTAAGTTGAATGACTATATATATATATATATGTGTGTGTGTGTGTGTGTGTGTGTGTGTGTGTGTGTGTGTATTCCTATTAGCTTAGCTATACAATTACATATATATACAGACTTACAATCCTTTAATGAAATGCAACACAATTTGAACTTTATCAAAACATATCTATGTATGTTTGTCTCCTACAAGTTTATGTATTTCTCTAGGATGTGCAGGAATGTATACATTTTCTGACCTCTAAATCAGTTTAATACTCAACAGATATATTTATTATTTTTGTACATTACATGGCTACTTTTCATCAGTTATGAAATTTTAGTAGCGCCATCAGTGGCCTTTTCAATTATTGTTTCTTATCTAGTTCTTAAGAGTGAAATTCTATTTTATTGTCTTCATTATAGTTACCCCAACTTTCACAATGTATACCTAGTAAGGTTCTTATGATTTCAGTACCAGCCTCCTCGTTATTTAATGTTTATGGAATCAAATTTTCAGTATACATTATAGACCAACATGTTAGTTATTATGTGTCTGGTATAAAATGCTAAATTTTGATTGGAAATTTCTGCTAGTATTGGTCCCTTTTTCTACTGATACTCATTACTAAAAAATTGGTGAATGACTAAGATAGAAATGTTCCATATAAATGTATGACATATATTTTTTTATTTTTTTTCTGAATATGGCTACTTCTATATTGATATTAGTACAAAAATAGTGTTACAAGGAGGACATGGCCTCATGATTTCCAGCCCAGAACTGAGGCATCCTAGCTTTACCAGCAGGTAATTTGTCAACATTACAATTATGAGAGAGACCATGAAAGCGTCGAAGAGCTGCAAGACTTTCTGTTCCTATCAAATGACTCAAACTTGTGACTGACATCATAGCATGAACAGACTTAGACAAAAAAGCTCCTGTGGAGTAGACCTGAGTGGCTAGATGTTTACCATTTTTAGCCATACCAAAAACAAAACAGACCAAATTTGAACCAGTGAGGAGAACAAGATACTGAACCAAAACCTGAACGTAGCTCCCACGCAGGGGAGACCGACCATTAAACAGGACTGAAACCAAGAAAACAGTAGCATGATTTGTCATAAACTTGAGACTGTGGAGAAGCACCTGAAAGCCGAAGGAGCCCAAAACGCCGTCGCACCCGGAAGAGACTAGCTTACTGAGCAGAGGAAGGGTCTTCCTCGACAATGAGGCAGGCATATTTGTACGGGTCCTCATCATCAGAAGGGGGACCGCAATTGCGTTCAGAACCGCCGACAGTGGAAGCCGAAGGACCAGCCGAAGCGCCCAGATTGGCGTCGATGCTCGAGGAAGTTGGCTTCCCAGTATCTGCCTGGGGCATGCTATGCACTGTTTCCAAGAGAGGCTCCCGAACAGCAACATTGGTGGACGAGCTTGGGCTGAGGAAACTGGAACAGTTGGAGCTGCACGAAGGTCTATGGTCACAGTGGCGAGGAGGGAAGTGTTATCTATGCTGCAGGGGAAATGAAGACGGGCGTGATGTGAATTAGCCCTGGAAGAGAGATGGAAATGCCCCGCAGAGTTGAAGCGGTTCCGTCCCCTCCCACGCCCTCTGCGTGGAGCAGGAAGCCGAACAGGACCAAACTCGGAAGAATAGGACGAAGAGTCAGAATTTGAGGGGGAGGAACGATTAATGGTGCGCCCCTGGACACCCCCTCTCCTGCAAGGCATTCTTGGGCGGAGGCGCGGCATAGTTTGAAGAGCTGCAAGAGAATTGGGGGCGGGATGTGCCGAATGACAAGCAAACTCAGAGACTGACGGACGCCGAACTGTGCAGGAGGCACAATTGGAAAGGTGGATGCCGGGCAGAAGCTCTACGCAACAATTTAACACACAGCGCTTGCCATTGCTGGTGCGATAGCAGCGCTCAACCGCAGCAGGACGACAACAGAGGTTGAGGGGTGAAACCAACACAGTATGTCCAGAATTCTCCATCGCAGTTGAATGAATATGCCGGCTTCGGGGAGAGAGCTCCCAGGTATAGGCATTCAATGGCCTGACTGCTGCAATTAAGGCCTGGATCATGCGATGGGTGGCGGTGGTGGTAAGCCACGCGCCAACCCACATGGCCCCCTGTGCAGCATTAAACGTTGCAACCACCCGCATCCGGGATATGACATATATTTATTTACCTCATTAATTTAGATTATTACACTCGTATAAATTATTATTTGATTCATACCAGAATTTGAGGATTCTAAAATTGTAATTTACTCAGTTACAAGCATTCCTGAATTCATATTTCACTAAGTAGAATATTATTCGTATCTGAATTTGATATATATCTAATGGTATTGCTGTCCTATAATAATAATCAATTTATATCTTACAGAAAATAGCAGATTTCTCTATTAGATCTTTGAACTCCAGATTTAAATCTATAACCAGATTTAGACATTCTGGATGTTGGAACTAACCTGAAATTTACCGTACAACTATACAGATTTTTATGTTACTACTGTGACGAAATCTGTTAAATGTATGGTTTCTTTTAATTCCTTGTATAAATCTGACAATTAAACTAAGTAATTTCAATAAATTTAATTTCAACAATTTCAGTTACTTAGATATTATAATATGCTCCAAGTCAAATACCATGTAACACATAGATGAACTCTATATCAATCAACAATATGTTAGTTATCTGTGCATGCCAATTGCTCTAACTAGTTCCACTCAACTGTAGATTTCTCTCTCCGTAACTCACCGCCAAGCCGAGACCTTAGCTCCCAGTGATAGACAACCTCTTGTCTATCCTGGAGCAGCTTATTTAAGTTGTGCTTTCCCAAGCATATTTGCAATTTCTGCATCCAGAAATTTCAGGATACTTTGTTCCTATTTTGCATAGGCTTTCCCTCATTGAGGTACTTTAAAGCTATCTTTTCCGCTTTTACAAATTTTCCTTCCTCTTCCCAATTACTTTCCTCTTCATTTGGGAAAAATAAATGTTTATCTCCAAATATAATTTTGTTAATATTCCTTCCAAGGATTTTTGGAAGGTGTGGGAAAGTCTCATCACCTTATCGATATCCTCATGGATCTAGGTTTCAGATCTCAATTCTCAATCTAATCATTGCACACATAACTTTTCCATTTATTTTTATTAATAAAATAAAATAAATCCACACATTATTTTTCCATTGGGGTCCACTTCCCCTTTAGATTTATTCAATTGTCAAATTGAAAAGCATAGAAACTTGGGGTGTTACATATTACCCCCTCTAAAAACAAACACCGTCATCGGTGTTGACAAAAGAAAAAAATTCACTATGTAAACAGGGATGGATATTTTTCCATCATCTCAGCTTCTCGTTCCCAAGTAGCCTCTTCGGGTGTAAAGTGCCTCCACTGCACTTTTACTCTGGCTACTGTCCAGTTCCGAAGTTCAATTTCTTCCCGCTCCAAGATTTGAAGCAGCTTTGGAAGGAATTCCCCTTATGGTTCCACCTGAATTACATTCCAATCAATAACGTGAGAAAAATCATGTACATATTTTTTTAATAAAGAGACATGAAACACATCATGAACCTTAATATGAATGGGTAAACCCAATTTATAGGCCACCGGTCCCACTCTTTCCAGCACTTCAAATTATCCACAATATCGTGGCACTATTTTCCACAACTGCTAGTGTGCAAAGTACTCTTGTTATTCTTAATACTTAGATATACATGATCACCCACACTGAATTCTCGGTGAACTCTCTTTTTTTCTGCATAACTTTTTTATCTGTCCTAAGTTGTCTTGATATTTTTCTGAATCTGTTTTATAACTTTTTCCATTTCTTGCAAAGCTTCTGGTGTAGGTATCATTTTATCTTCAAGTTGACTCCAACTTAAGGGAGTTTGGCACTTCCTGCCATAAAGTGCTTCAAACAGACTCATCTTTATGGAATTTTGGTAGCTATTGTTATAGGAAAATTCTACTAAGTGTAAGTAGTCTTCCCATTGGTTGGTCTATCCATAACATACATCCTTAACATATTCTCCATGATTTGATTTGTCCTTTTTGTTTTACCATCCGTTTGGGGATGGTAGGCAGTACTAAAATTTAATTTAGTGCCCATGCCTCCAAACACACTCCTCCAAAAGGTTGCAGTGAACTTTTCGTCCCTGTCTAAAATTATCATTTTAGGAACCCCATGTAGTCTTACAATCTCCTTCATAAACACATTTTCTACTTGAGTTGTCCCAAAGGTAAACTGAATAATATAAAATGAGCATCTTTAGTTAAAGTACCAACTACAACCATCACAGTGTCATGCTGATATTTGGTTCTTGGCAAACCAGTAATAAAGTCCATAGAAACAGTTTCCCATTTCCATTATGCAATAGGTAAATGATTCAGCAACCCAGCTAGATGTTGATGTTCAACTTTAACTTGTTGACATTCAATGCACCTAGCTAAGTATTTTTCTACATCATTTTTCATTCCAGGCCAAAATAAATTCTTTCTTAAAGCTGTGAGTAATTTATGGTATCCAGGATGTCTAGAATAGGGCTTTTTGTGATATTCATCCAAAATTTCTTTCTTTAAAGAGTCTACATTAGGAATGTACAATCTACCTCTGTAAAAAATTAGCCCCTTTTGATTTTGTGTAAGCCCTTTCATTTCTTTCATAGTCATTTGAGTCTGAAGTTTTTCATAGTCTTGGTCTTGGTTCACTACTCCTTGAATCAGTCATTTTAAGTCAAAGTTGACACTACTTCCAATGTTATTCATACATTTCCAAGAATTTTTGCTTAAGGCATCTGCAATCTTGTTTTCTTTAATTTTGATGTGTTTTATTTCCATGTCAAATTCACTCAGGAAAGACAACCATCTAGCTTGCCTAGCATTCAGGTCTGGTTGAGTGAAGAAATACTTTAGGCTGATGTGATCTATCATCAACACAAATTTCTTTCCTAGAAGATAGTGTCTCCACATCTTCAGAGCATATATTACAGCAGCTAACTCAAGATCATAAACATTATAATTATGTTCATGTTTCTTAAGTTTTCTAGACTCATAGGCTATAACAGAATTTTATTGTAATAGTACTCCCCCTAATCCTTCTCCACAAGCATCTGTGCATACTACAAACTCCTAATATGGGTCAGCAATAATTGGAATAGGCATTGTAGTAAGTTTCAGTTTTAACTGCTCAATGCTATTCTGACATTTTTTAGTCCATTCAAATTTTAATCCTTTCCTTTGCATGGAAGTAATCGGGTAGGCTAAGGCTGAAAATTTCTCTACAACCCTCCTATAATATCCCACAATTCCCATAAAAGATCTTACAGTTGATACATTCGTAGGTACAGGCCATTCTCTAATTGTTTTTATCTTCTCTGGATCTATAACCAACTCTTGTTCTGAAATTATATTTCCTAAATATTGAATTTTATCTTTGAAAAATTCGCATTTGCTAAACTTAGCATACAATTTATTTTCTCTGAGAGTTTGCAAAACAAACTGGAGGTGTTCTTTATGCTCCGATTCACTTTCTGAATAGATTAAGATGTCATCAATAAATACTTATACAAACATGTCCAAGTATTTATTTAAGACACTATTCATTAAACACATAAAAGTGGTGGGTGCATTAGTCAACCCAAATGGTAGGACCACAAATTCATAGTGTCCATACCAGGTTCTAAATGTTGTCTTGTTAATATCTTCGTCCTTAATTCATAAATGATGGTAACCAGTCCTTAAATCAATATTGGAAAACACGGTTGCCCCTCTAACTTGGTCGAAGAGGTCATCTATCCTAGGCAATGGATATTTGTTTTTGATTATCAATTTGTTCAATTGACGGTAATCAATACACATACGGAAGGTATCGTCTTTCTTTTTCACAAACAGCACCGGTGCTCCCCAAGGGGATACACTCGGTCTGATGTAACCTTTGTCCAACAACTCTTGTAACTGCATTTTTAATTCCATTAATTCAGAAGTGTTCATTCTGTATGGGGCTCTAGAAACTAGAGTTTCTCTCAGCTCTAAATAAATTGCTAAAAACAATTTCTCTTGGGGAAAAGATGGGGAATTTCATCTGGGAAAACATCTTTAAATTCTCTT